>JAWNOS010000089.1:1487500-2095000 GCA_035045845.1 Drosophila buzzatii | reverse complement strand
AGTCGCAGCGAAACTGAAAAAGGAAACGAAAGATGGCTAACAAGTATTGGCAATGGGACTTAGCATATAGCAAATATAATATTTCACTTTAAACTAAATGGAAACTTGCTGAAAAAGTATTTGAAACATTTTTAGAGCGAAATTAATTGCAATGCGAAATTGCGCGCATTACAAATGGGTTCGAAGTGCAGCAGCCAATGGCACAGAAGAAGAAATGTTATCAATAAATTTTTGATTATCAATTAAGTGAAGCGTAAATAGAGCATTTAGCATTTAGCATTCAGCATTCAGCACTTGGCCGAATGGCAATTCGAATTGCGGATTTTCGGTATTTCGATAATCGCAATTTCTGGCTTTTATTTTTGCGCGTCGAAGCGGAAGGCGAATAGAGCAAACGGGTTTTTGAGCTGCGCGAAGGCAACAACATGAAGAGAAATTTTATATAACTCATATATATATATATTATATAGGAAGCCATAATGTGCTTGTGTGTAAAAGAGATTTATGTGAATTGACAAGCGATGCGTAAGTTCTACTTACAGCTGTAAAATTCTCTATCATTTTAAGCATACAAAAATATAGCTATCTGAAGAGCAACTATATAAGTCTATGTTAATAGTGTTACCCAAGTCAAAAAAATCTTATTATAAATATAAATAACTTGAATTATAATCAATCAATTTGTGCATATAAATATTACTTTACCTTGCGCTGTTATTTAGCAAATAAAATAACTTAGACTGAGCCCAACTCTGAGTACTTTGGCAACTGAATTTGTGACTTTGCTCAGGTGCTGCCCGGGACGTTCTTAAATTGGCATTAAAAAGTATTTAGCATGTTAACAAGCCAACAGTGTAGATGAGGGCGGGGGCAAGCAGAGGTAGCAAGCACTGTGTAAAAATAACAACAACAAAAATTGATATGAGGCAAAATGGGCAAAAAGTTCATATGTAAATGTTGTGCACACACACACACGCACACACACACACACACGCACGCACACATGCAACATAAATATAAACAGCTATACGATATGTACATGTTATAGAAATTGGCTTTATAATCGGCTTATGTTTTGATATGGGAACAACAGGCCAACAAACAAGCTTAAATTGAGTCGAAGAAGAAAATAATAACAAGTAGGCCGGCAAAGCTTGAAGTATGCCTAACGCAGCGATACCCTAGAATATTAACTTGCTTAAAAACATATAGGAATATATATCTTGTGAGAATTTCGCATAGAATAGCACTATCCTATCCCTTTACTCTACAATATATTTCTCTCATGAGCATCTACCCAAGCAGCATTGCCATTTGTCTGGCTCACACATTTCCAGGGCAGGCAAAAGCTAAATTATGTGTATAAATAACATATTTACATTTTACCATAATACTGATTGCAGATACTGCAGAAAACTGAAAAATATTTTTGCATTTCCCAAAAATTTGTCGATTAAATTTAACGAGAAAAATTCGTTTTGCCAATATTAAAATTCATTTTTCTACAGCTTAGTGTTTCACTCAAAATTCTTTAAATAATTGCTGGCAATTAATTTCAAAGATACTCGACAATTTTGTACCTAATTGGAGATTAGTTCTGCGGATATGCATACATATATAAATTTAATAATAAATAAATGTTTATTGCTAAATTTATTAGAATTAACTAGAATATATGTGCAGAGATTTAGGAAATACTAAGAAAATACTGCTAAAACTATTTATTATTTATAAACAAATATAAAAAAAAATTATTGAATATTAATAATAATAATATTATTATATTTTAAAATTTATTTTATTTTTATTTATTTTTATTATTATTATTATCATTCAATTCCGCTTACCTTTTCAATTATAAATTTCAAAAATATTTATTAATTATAAACATTATATAAATCTACCAGGGACCGTAACAGTTATAATTTTTAAAATAAAAATTAAGAAATAATAACTATATTTTGAGTTTTTGAAAAAATGTATTTTTAATTATTAACATTGATTTTTATAATAAAAATCAAAAATACAAGTTATGATTTGATTTTTATATAAAAATTGATTTGTAATAATTATTTTTGATTTTTATCATAAAAATCAATTTTAATAATGAAATAAAACAATTTTTATTAAAAATTGCAAATAAAAGTTTATCCTTTTTATGAATTCGCCGTAAAAAAAAAAATAACTATATGCCTTTTTATCCCACTGTTCCTGCTTATTTTTTTTTGTGCTTGATTTTTTTTAAAACTCATAACTGTTATTTGCGGTCCCTGAAATATACTAAAAAATGTGATTACATTTTTAAATATTTTTCAAATAATTTCTTTTAAGAAATACAAAGAAAATACTGCTAAAACGAATTATTAATTATAAATAAATGTCAAGAAAATATTATTATTTTTTTATTTAATTTTTATTATTATTATTATTATTATCATTCAAATCCGCTTATCTTTTTAATTATGAATTTAAAAAATATTTATAAAAATATTTACTGCTAAATAAAAGTTTTCATATTTTTCAAATAATTTCTTTTAGGAAATACAAAAAAAAAAAAAAAAAAAAAAACTGCTAAAACGATTTATTAATTATAAACAAATGTCAAGAAAATTATTTATTATTAATTATTATTATTATTATTTAAAAAAATTTTTTTTTATTATTTTTATATCATTCAATTCCGCTTAACTTTTAAATTATAAATTTCAAAAATATTTATTAATTATATTAATATACTACAAAATAATGTAAAATATTTGAGTATTAAAGAAAAAATTAGAATAAAAATAAATAAAATGAATCATGTTCAAGGGAAATTTTTTTATTTTATTGTAGTCATTTGATTAATAATTTAAACCCCCAAATAGCGAACATATTTTCTGCCATTCAACTTGGCTTCATTTATGCTAAGTAAAGTCACAACGATTTGTTGTTTTGACACAAAGTAGAGCAACGCGTTTATTGTTGCAGCCCGACGATAAGACGCAGAATTCCAAAGATGAAACGCTGGCCAGGAGACACAACACTCGAGTACCATTTATAATGGTAGCGCGCGTTTCAAGCTGTCACAGTGGAGAAGCTATCGTCGAGCTGCCATTGTGAAGGCAGCTTCTCCTGCAGCAGCAGCAGCAGCAGTAGAAAATGCAGAAATTAATGCACATTGCGGCGAGCACAGTGGTTGAGAGTAGTGAACAAGGGGGCGAGGTGCAAAGCGCTCCTTGCTGCACTGTCAGACACAAAGGACACTCACACAGCAGGGACAGACGCAGCCTCACAAAACAAACGATGTGGTTGCAAATTAGTAGTAAACCACCAACTACATCAAGCGTGAGTCCAGGACTTTGGATCAGCCACGCGGGTGGGTTGCTTGGCTGCAAAAAATATGCAGAGGCTAGCCCAGAGCAACAGCAGCAGCCAAAGCTAGTGAAATAGTGAAATAAGTCAGTCAGCCAGTCAGGCAGAGCTGGCGGCACGGAGCACGAGTGCCTTGGGTGCATGAGGGAGGGGGAGGGTGCACAGCGCTTGCCTGATGAAAGGACATCGTGTGCACACAGCTAACAAACAGAATTATTTCGTGCATCCTGAAAACGGATGCATGACAGAGGCGGCCAGAGAGATACACAACAAAAGCAGCAACAGCAACAGCAACAACAGCTAAGAACAGCAAGAAGGCGGCACGAGTCTACAGGCAAATCAAAACGAATCTAATATACACTTTGTTTAGAATTATAATTATTTTAAATTATTAATATTTGAAAGTCTTTATTAGAATTATAATTAATTTAAATTATCATTAATAATTATTAATTAAATGATTATAAATACATAAAGTTTTTATAATAATTTTTAAGTATTTTAATAATTTAATTCATAATTATTAATAATAATTTAAATTAATTATAATTCTAATCAAAACTATCAAATATTAAGTTATAATTAATAATTATGAATTAAATTATTATAAATACTTAAAACTTGCCAAGTTTATGGAAGCATCGAGTAATGTAAATTATAATCAATAAATTATGTTTAGGTTTTTAAAGCTTTTGTTGAATTGGAAAAAATAAATGTTAAAAAAAATGTTTAATTATTATTAATAATTTTTAATTAAATTATTATTAATATATAAAACTTGCCAAGACTGTGGAAGCTTCGAGTAAAATAAATGATAATCAATAAATTATGTTTAGGTTTTTAAAGCTTTTGTTGAATTCGAAATAATGAATTTAAAACAAAAATTTTAATTATTATCAATAATTATTAATTAAATTATTATTAATATTTAAAACTTGCTAAGACTGTGGAAGCTTGAAGTAAAGTAAATAATAATCAATTAATTATGTTTAGGTTTTTGAAGCTTTAGTTAAATTCGAAAAAATAAATTTAAAAAAAAATTGTTAATCTATTTTTAATAATTATTAATTAAATTATTATTATTAATATTTAAAACTTGCCAAGTCTGTGAAAGCATCGAGAAAATTAAATTATAATCAATAAATTATGTTTAGGTTTTTGAAGCTTTTGTTGAGTTCGAAAAAATAAATTAAAAGAAAAAATTTTAATGTATTTTTATTTATTAATTAATATAAAAAAATAAAAACATCAAATATATGTATATATATATATAAATATATAGCTGCTAGTAAAATGAATTTGTTTAAATAATAATAAAAAATAGCGCAATTATCAGAGATTAAGAAGATTTTTATTTATTTATTTATTTTTTTTTTTAAAGGTTTATTTTATTTTATTTAAACATGCTTTCTACTACCTAATTGGCAGCTTAACAAGTTGATCATAAAGAAGACTTTTATCTTAATGAATTCAGTCATAATGATCATTTAATCATAATAATCAAATATAGAGAAATTCTTAAAAATGAAGACTTTTATCCATATGATCATACGATCATAATAATCTAATATAGATAAATAATGAAAGATTTAGACTTTGATCTTAATGAATTAAGTGTTTCATATGATCATTTGATCATAATGATAATGCAAAACAATTCCAAACATGCCCACAACTGGATACTACAGCAGCTTTCTCTCTCACTTTGACTCTCTCTCTCTCTCTCACTCCCTCTGCCCCTCTCTATCCCTAGTCAATTTTGACTCTTCTAAGGCGCTGCTAAGCCCGTTGGCATGCAAAGTGTATCGTAAACTGCATTTGGCATCTCTGACTTCTTCCCCTCTATCGCTCTTCGTCTCTCTCCCCCTATCTAAGCACACACGCACAAAACATGCACACATGATGCTTGCATGCGTATGCTATCCCGCTCTGGCGCTGGTCTGATAGTGTTGCCTTAGCACATAAACTATGATGTGGCCATTGTTGGTGTTGTTGGCAGTTGTTAGGAGCGCAGCGAACGTGTGACAAGGCCACAGGAATGCTGCCGGCAACAGCAACGGCAACGGCAATGGCTAAAGCTCAGCCAGCAGCAGAACAAACAGACAGAGAGAGCAGAGAGGGGTGGAGATAGAGATGGAGGCCAAGCAGGAAATACCGGATGTCACCGGATGTGGAACTGTGTGCGCCGTTGTCGTGTGACTTTGGTCATGGTTATGACTCAGGTGTAGCATGCCTCTTGACTATGCCGTGCCGTTGTCTCCAGCTCTCTGGTGCGACCTATGTCGCCTTTGTGCAGTTGCGCTGTCAGTTAAATGTCAACAGGATATGTGACTATAATAATTTGTTGGCCACGGCCCGGCTAGCCCCACACCGTCAGCCCCAAGCAATGCCAACTACAATATTTTATGAGGCAACGCTATCTACAAGAAAGTTTTGCAAACTTTTCAGCTACCATCAAGACTGAAATGAATCATAATTATTCAGCTTATCTTTATTAGAAACGTCAATTAGCATTAGTATCACTATTATATATATTATTCATTGCCATTATTTAGCTGCATTCCGAGTCTGCCAAGAGTATCTATCGCTCAAGCATCATCATTGCATGCAGCATAAATTTCGATTACATTTCAAATTACATTGACAGCACTGCGCAATGCATTGTTGCTTTATGAGCTATCATCACACTATGTGCAATAATTAATTAATCATAGGAAATGAAATGCCGCAAAGTTTCTCACCTAGCGTATAATTTGAAAATTCCAATTTCCCGCGCCACATTCGCCAATTTGCCAAATGGGCATAAACCCCAATCTGCCCTCTAGGCTACCTAGTCGACAACAAAGCAAAGTCTCCCGTTGCTGATATACCCTGTACCGGTAGCGAGGATGGGCATATTGTTTTGTACTAATACATGTAACAGGCAAAAGTATGTAACTAAAATTATATAAATATTGAATAAAAAGCAATAAATTCTGTATAAGAATAAACGTCTATATTAGTATCTGCTTCTCGATCTCTTGCTCTCTCGCTCTTCTTCATTGATTGCATTTTCCTCCTTAAATTTGATAGGTATTTGCCAGTCAGGCACTTTCAATTAGCGCATTCTAACTGATTTTCAAATGTGTATTTATTACCGGAAATGTAAAACAACAACAATGATAGCGCCATGGGGCGGCATCAGGCTGGAGTTGGGGCAGATATGGCGGGCTGTGGCGAAATGACAACGTTGCCAACAGATGCTCCAAATGGTGTATAATGCGGTTAGCTGTCGCTAGATGGCGCCGCCACCACTGTCATTTCACAATTTATATATACGTATGTTTATATATATATTTTTCTTTGGCAGGGCACAGGAAATTATTTTAATTGATTTTGTGCGGCATTTGTTATTACAACGTAAATGAGATTTTATCCGAACCGACATCGGCACAAGAATAACAGCTGCCAAATGCATTTGATGAAACTGAAGCAGTGACAAAAAATTCCATTTCAAATCATAACAGAGCGAGAGAAGTGCGAAAGTCAACGTTTTTTTTGGACAGTTTCTAAGCGCCAGAAAAACTGGATCAAGGTCAGAGAATTTATGCAATACAGAAAAAGTAAAAAAAAAAAGAAGCAAATTATGCAATTTGCATTATTAAATACACTGCGCAACACAAATTTTGAGTGCAAAAAAAATGTGAAGAAATGTAAGAAAAAATCTGTGAAATGTGTCGAGAAATCAATTTTAGATATATATATTTAGAAGAGAATAAGAGATGCGAAATACCTTAAAAATATATTTAAAAAAAAATATAATAATAATAATCATAATAATAAATAATAATAAAATAAATAATAAGTAATAATAATTATAATAAATAAATAAAATATAAAACAATAATAATTTTGAAATCTTCAAAAAATAAATATTATCAATAATAAATAAATAAATGAAATATAAAACAATACTTATTATTCTTTTACAAACATTTTTGTAAATTAATAATAAATTTTAAATTAATTATGTTATAAAATATATTAAAAAAAAAAAATAAATAAATAATAATAATAATAATAATAATAATAATAATAAATAAATAAATAAATAAAATATAAAATAATATTAATAATTATGTTACGACATATAAAAATATATTAAAAAAAAAATAATAAATAATAAAAAATAAATAATAAAAATAATAATAATAATAAATAAATAAAAATATAAAATAATACTTAATTCTTTTACAAACATTTTTGTAAATAAATAATAAATTTTAAATTAATTATGTTACGATATATCAAAATATATTTTTAAAAAATAATAAAATATATAATAAATAATAATAATAATATTAAATAAATAAATAAATAAAATAATAAAAGATTATTTACAAACTTTATTGTAAATAAATAAATGTTTTCAAAAAAGAATTATATGTATAAATTTTAAATAAATTATGTTACGAAGTACAATTAAAAGTTTAATAAAATTCCAATTAATCTAATATTTCTATCTTTATATTCATTTACTTATTTTTATTCTTCATTCTTTATTTATTACCTACCTTTATTTTTATTTTTTCTCTCTTCTGAATTCAATTTTTTATAATTAAAAAAATATTTTTGATTTATAAATAAAATGTGCACATTTATTAAATATCGCCAATTCTTGCAGTATTTTGTTGATTAGTCTCTTTTTAAGCAGCGTTAATTTTGGCCTGTTTTGTTTTGCTGCCAAATGAAAATCCAACGCAAAGCAAAACAGTTGCCCGAAAACTCTGACAGACACCAATGGAGACATAACTTGGCCTGAATTGAGGCAACGGAAATTGGTTCGCTGTGGTTCCCATTTCCCATTCAGCACTGCCTCCGGCTACTCCCTTCGTTCTTTCCATTCGCATCCTTGTTTTTGGTTATTTGTTCAAACAGATGTTGCAGATATTGCGAGAGTTGTGTCTATTTGTTGTTGTTGTTGTTCTAGTTGCTGTTGCTGCTGCTGTTGTTATTTGTTTCGCTGTGGTCGCCATTGGTTCGGTTTAGTTTTTGCGGCCAGAACTTGGGCGCAACTCGAGGGGCGTGCCGCTAGAAACTTTTTGGCCAAAGGTGGGCGCAATTGCCCATTGTGAAAGGGGCGTGTCCGACTGCTTACTGTGCTTATATTTTGTTTTCCTACTTTTTTTTTTTTTGTTTTGTTAAATATGTAATTGTAAAATTCGACCTGAAACTTTGTTGTCTGACAAATTTAATACAAAATTTGGCTAAATGTAAATTTTATGTTACGAATTAAACCACAAAACCAAAAAAAGGGCGAAAAATTAAATATTTTGCTACGTTTTCAAAATTTACTCCGCGAGTTAATTGAGCAGCTAGAAATTTCGCACAAACTGTGGTTCGCAGAGCGATAATTGAACTAGTTTTGGAACTAGTTTGTTGGAGCTAGTCGAAGTAATACCCTAAGCTGCTTAATAAATTGTACATCGTATAGGAAAAAGCTGGTTTTGTTTCAAGTTCTTTATTAAATATAAAAAAATAAATAATTTGAAAAAAAATACGATATAGATATTTATTTTTTATTAATATTAATTTTATTTTCATTCTTTATAATTTAATATAATATTTTTAATAATATTAAAACTTGCTTTACAATATATAAATTATTTACATAAATAAAATGCTTTTCAGCAATATATCAAAATATAAATTGAATGCATATCAAAATTTAAATTTGAATTTCTCTAAAATGTTTACTCCGAAATTAAGCAGAAGCCATCGATGTGAACCACTGCCAAAAATTTGCAGTGGTTTTTGTGATGTGCAATCGAAATTATTCTAAAATGCTCGATACTAAATTTAAGCTAGAACCGCAGCCTATTTATAAACATTTAACAGTACGTACATCGCACGTACAACCACACACACACGCACACCCACTCAAATAGGAATGCGGGTGAATATTCGCGGGCTGCATATCCGCTTGTGGTGCACCACAAACGCTGTGGCCAATCTCCTGTTCCTCTCCCCACGTAACGCGTGCCCCTTGCAGTCATGGCGCGACTGACAAGTGTCGGTCGATTGCCTTTTTCGCTTTGCCAGCCTGTAAAACAAAAAAAAATATACTAAAATTTATCAAATACTTTACTCCGGCACTGTCTCTCATGGAATGCTCTCCATCTCTCTCTCACTCACTTTCTCTTAGATAGTTTTTAAAGCATACTTTGTTAAGCCAATAAACGCTTCCCTTAACACTCTTTTGACACAAGTATATACATATGCATACTTGCCTCTCATTTCTCTTATTATCTGCTTGCGTGTAACACTTTACTCGCTTAAAATTCTCTTCTTTCCAATTGCACATACACATAAACATTTTACATACACGCTTTTTCGCATTATTCGCGCAGCGGACAATAAAAAATTACAATGCAGCTAGAATGTTGCCGCATAATTATAATACTCTCACAAACAATCTTAAAATTAGCTTAGCCATACAAACAAACTTCTAAATACATCACATAATTACATTACGGCACACAGTATGTACATATATTAGCATCTCCATTTTTTCACCACGTAAAACACAACGATAACAATGAAATAAAAAGGAGAAAGAGAAAGGGCGAAATGCCGCCATTGCGGAGTCTCACTCTCTCAGCAATTTGTGATGTAACAACTTAATTCTGAGGAATGAACAACGATTCTAAGCACGCCACAAGTATGAAAATCTTGCGCCTGCAAATTAACTAGCTTATGTTTATAATTTAGCTGACTTTTGCAAGTATTTTTATATTCATTTTACACAAAGTTCGCGTAAAACCTTGCACACTACAAAAAACAATTTTTCTCATTACTTGCACTGCGTGCGCTCTCACAAGAAATGAAAACTATCGAATGGATCAATATCGATAAAGCATAAAGGATTACATGAAGAGCACACTAAACACAGCTCACACAAAATAAATTTCTTTTTATTTGTTTGTGACGTCAGAATAAAGAAAATTAAAATTATCAACAGTAGATTCCTTCATGAGATCTAAGAAGAGCTAAAACAGTTGCCGTATTTTTATGCATCTTTATTTTTAATTGTTTACGACACGTTGGTTGTGCGCAAATTGACGCGTGTCAAATGACAGGGTAAAGGTTAACCTAGAGATACGCATCGTTGCCGCTCGCAGCGCGCCGCCTTTGATGAGCGGCTAATTAGCGTCAAGCCGTTGAAAATTGTTGGCTAATTGGAACATTCAAATTTGATTTTCACTCAAGCCTGGTCCAATTATCACAATTATATTATCGATATACAAACCAGCTAAATGCCAAAATAAAAAAGGAGTTTCGCTAACAGTAAAATAATAGATTTTCACAAATGCAATTAATCGATATGCATATACTAATGTATGTATGAGAATCGTATTTATTATAGCACGTCTACAGATGCAACGTATAAGCACTCTTAGTTAATAAATCTTTAATATATTCAAATTGTATATTATTCATATAAAGAGAAATAAGCCATTCAATTGTAAATAAAAGAGAAAAATACAATTGCACTATGAAAATTCAATTACTTAATTCTTTGAGCACCCTTTCCACACATACCTACATACACACAAGCGCCATCTGCCAGCCACAAAACAAACATGCACACATGCACACATGCACACATGCACACATGCACACATGCACACACCCACACAGCTGTTGAGAGATAAGAGAGAATATGGACGTGCATAGCGGCGCCACCTGTCAGCTCTTCTAAACACCAGGCATTTGGCAACAAATTCGCGCACACACACCCGCCTCCAACGCTACTTACATAGAAATGTTCGCAATGTGTGTGCGACTGACTGGCACACACTAAAACACAGTTGGCGCAATGAAAAAAGAAAACAGAATAGAAGAGCGCAAAAGCTGGAGTCTAAAAAGCAAATAGAAGATCCCATCTACTGACCGCCTGCACTCCGCACACATTTGCGGCTCTCTTTGCATGAGCGCGCAACCTTTCTTGCAAGTTCCCAAAAATGTGCTGCCTTTTCATGCTGGTTTTGCTCTTAACTGCAATCTTTTCATACCCTGTAAATAAATTAAAAAGTGTAGTATACGCTTAAGCGTGAGTACCAAGCATTTAAAATGTTTATTGGATTTTCTTAATTACAAATTTTTATGCAAACAAAATCGATCAATAATTTTAGAGCTGACAGTAGTTCACTTCACAATGTCATTTCTATGGAGTATGCTCGCAGCTTTATTTGATCTCTCTACTCTCTCTTTCTCTTTTGTGCACATTTTTTTGTTCACGCCGCTGATGGAAGACAAATGCGTGCGTGAGAGTGCCAAAGAAACAGAAGACAAGCAAATAGTAATAGAGTAAAAGAGTGGCGAACGCAGCGCGCGAACGAAACAGAGATAGCTGACGCGCTTTTTAGCTTTTTGTTAAATAGATTTTTATTTAGACTTGTGCTGTCTGCATGAGTGTGCACATGCGATATTGTGTGAGTGTCAATGTGGGCTTGTGTGCGCGTGTGTGTATGTGCGAGAGTGTTAGGTGCTTCTGTTTGCTGGACTTACTGCTGATTGGCAATGTGTTAGCCGAATGAAACGAAAAAAAAATACAAAAATAAAATGGCAGACGTCTTCGACAATCGTTGAAATTGAAAAACTTAGCAAAGCAGCGTCCAGACCAAATAACTTAGCTAATTGTATTGGCTAGCCCATTTTCGGGCTTTTCTTTTACGCTTCAGCTAACGAGTAAAAGCTACTCAATGTATTTTCCATAGACGAAATGCATTGAAGACTTTTAATTAAAGTATAGAATTTATATTTTTTAAATAACTTTACAACATTCAATTATATTTGACTTAAAATTATTTTATATAATTAAAATAACATAAACAATAAAATTAGTAAATATTAGAACTGAAAAAATATAAGCTTTTTAATTTTTAATGATAAAGTATTATTAATTCTTAAATTAAATGAAGTATATATTTATGTTTATATGCCCCGCATAGTATGCTATGAATAGAAGCTAAATAAACTTATAAACAAATCAGAATTATGCTCTAATAAAAATTTGTATTTAATTTGATGTACCGAAAGAGAAACAATATGCTTTATCTAATTCTGGACAACAACAAAACATTTTAATAAATATGAAAAGAAAAGAATGGAAAACAGACTAAGCGGAATTTTTCTTGCCTTTTGTTTCTTACTTCCCAAACAGAAAAAAAAGAAAAAAACAAAACTTAATTATGTTGTATTTATTACGCGAAATAAACCTCCTGTTGCCTTTCATGATAATTACGCAGCCAAACACAATAAAAAACAACAACAACAACAAGATATAACCGCAACTACTTAGCAACATTATACACTTCCGTGCAGCTTCCCAAAAAAGGAGAAAGAAAAAAAATAAATAGCGCTGGCCAAAACGTAATTATTGTTGCGGTAAATGCCACGCCCCACACAGTGCTAGTACCTGCCGCCACCCTAGCATCTCTCTCCCTCTCTCTTTCGCTGCTCTAGCCGCAGCTGCTATCGCTCTTGCAGCCACTCGGAACCACAGGCCGTGCTTTTTAAATTCTTTATGAAAATGCCAAGCGAGCGAGCGAGAGAGAGGTAGCGTGAGGGAGTGCGTGGGCGCGAGTGAGTGCGACATATATATGACAACGTGCCGCGAAAATTAATCCATTTGCTGTGACAATGACTTTTATGCGGTTTTGCAGCAACACGGCCGCCATTTGGAATCCCGGACTCGGGCGCTCGACGTTCGACGCTCCAGCCAGGAAGCCGGACAGTCGCAAAAAGTCAAGCCGCAAGCCAAATGCGGGCGCATAGAGGCCACCAAATAAAACAAGAAAAAATGTTGAAGAAAACGAAAGAAAAAAACAAAAAACAAAAGTTGGGTTCGCTTAACAATGCCGCGACATGTAAATATTTGGCGACATTTATAAAAAAAAAGAAGAAAAATATAAAAAAAATCCAGCTCCCCATCATGAGCTGGCGCCCGTGTCCGTGGCCGTGGTCGAGTCCGGGTCCAGGTCCAGGTCCGGCGTGTCCTTATCAAAGCAATTATCTCTAAGATGGCGTCGTCCGCTGCAAAGTATTTTGGCTTTCCACAGTCTTTGTTTTGGCAGTCGGAAAACGTAACGGAGACAAAGTACACAACATTTCTCTTGATTTTCATTCTCTTGCCCAAATTCCAAATTGTCAATGTGATGGTCAATTTGTGGCCAGCAGCCAGCAACAAGGAGTGTAAAAATGTCGAGGGAGCATGGAGCTTTCGGAGCTGTTGAAAATTCTTGTGGTTCGAATAAAACGCAGCTGATTAGAAGAGAAAACTGAGCACCTAAATGAGTGGAAAAGATAAATTTCAGTTTGGCTCGATAACTGAGCAAGAGATAATGTCTGCAGCTGAGATTTGTAAAGGGGAGTTGCACTAAAGAAGAGTTGGAAATTAAAGAATTTCAATGTAATTTATGTATAATTAAGTGTAAAGACTATATGAGCGAGAAATTTGTCGTCGAACTTTGTTTTTCAATATGATAAATTATAATTAATAATTTATATTATATATTTATGTTTATGTTAAATAACCAGGAAGTTTCTCAGAGTTTCTCAGGCGAAAATTTGACTTGTGAATAATTTTGCTATATTCTAGTTTCTCAGTAAAAATTTAAACAGTAATTTTAATTTTTTTTTTTTTTTTTCAATTTAATATAAAATGAATTTAAATTTATATATTTTTATAAATTTCATTGAAAATAAATAAATTTAAAATAAATATAAATTTAAATTCATTTTAAAATTTCAATATAAATTCATCAGATTGAAATTAATTTTAAACTCTTTTTTTTATAAATTTAAATTTACCTTTTGTTATATTTTTATATACATAGAGTTAAAAAAATAAAGTTTTAATTCCCTTATTTAAATTAATTTTTAACTTCTACATATTTTTTATAAATTTTAAATTATTTTAAATTATTTTATTTGATATATTTTTTCCATATTTTCTTTTTATAAAATTTATTTTAAATTCATCAGATTGAAATTCATTTTAATCCTTTTTTATAAATTTAAATTTACATTATTTTCAATTTTTTTTTTGTACCTAAAATTTTTTTTTTTTAATTCCGTTATAATTATAACAAATTTTAATTCATTTTTATAAATTTTAGTTTATTTTAAATTATTGTAATTGTTATACATTTTTATATTTTTTTTATGTTTCATTTTAAATGTATAAAATTAAAATTCATTTTAAACTTTTTTTTTTAATTTAAAAGCATATTTATTTTTTATATTTTTATTATTGGTTTTTTTTTTTTAAATTTCATTTTAATTTTATCAAATTTAAATTTATATTTAATTTCAATTTTGTTATGAATTTTAATTCAATTTAAATTTATCTTTTAAAATATTTTTATAATAAAATCCATTACAAAATACAGAAATTTAAATTCATTTTAAATTTATATTTTTTAGAACTTTTAATTTATTTTAAATATATATAGTAATATATAATATAATAAAATATAATTTCCATTATAAATTCATTAAATTCAAATTCATTTTAAACTTATATATTTTTATAAATTCTTCACATTTAATTGGCAGACTTATAAATATCGATTTAATATATCATACAAATTACACATATTTCTATATACACACATCTTAAAGTAGACATCTTCAGAGATCTGAAATTTAGCCAACGATATTTTGCTTAATGCTTGCCCAGAATCCTTGTCCACGCTTGGGCAACAGCTCGTGTGCGATTTGCTTATTATACTGCTCCCGGAGCAGCGGATCGGAGGGTCCCCAGTTCTTTTTGGGTCGGAACGCGCCGCAGATCTTCTCGCCCAGCGTGCTGCCAGGCTCACGAATGATGGCCACGAGCATCCAAAGCGGCAGCTGCATAACGCCAAAGGCCGTGATGGTCCAGCCAATGCCTGAGCGGGACAGAAAAGGGAAAAGAGACGATAGTGAGCTCAATATTAAACTGAAGTAGTTCTCTATAAACCCACCATAAGCCCAAGTGGGAAATGGTTGATTATTATAGATGAGCGGCTCATAGGTAGCATAGAAATAGATCAGAATAATGGTCATGATGAGCGGCGTGAAAATGCTCCAGCAGAGGCGCCAATAGAGACCGACTTTTTTGCCCAGCATAAACTCAATATCCTTGCACAAACGATCCGTGCCATAGATCCAGCCAATTGTATAGAGCTCCGCAATGCCCAGGACCAAGGCGATCATTGAAGCGCCAAAGAAGTCCACCAAAGTGAGCATATACTGGCCGCCCTACAAAAATAAAAATAAAAAAAATGAATATATGAAGAATATGGAAACTCTTATCCAATCCCTTACCGGTGTTATGTAGATCAGTCCTATGGCAAAGCTAACGACGGCTATGAGCAGCGAGCATTGCCATTGCTTAAAGTTGGGAAAACGATCGCGTATGGCCGTCACTGTGCAGGATGTCATCGCTATATTCGAACCAATGCCCAGCACGAAGAGCATGAGGAAGAACAGCACGGAGAAGATCT
The DNA here is from genome assembly GCA_035045845.1 of Drosophila buzzatii. Classification (NCBI taxonomy): domain Eukaryota; kingdom Metazoa; phylum Arthropoda; class Insecta; order Diptera; family Drosophilidae; genus Drosophila; species Drosophila buzzatii. Next base: position 2,079,113 of record JAWNOS010000089.1, on the reverse strand, counting down.
GTGGCAGCTGCTTGAACTTGGCTATGGCATCCGGATAGGATATGAAGGCTAAGCCAGCGCCACCTTTCACTACCTTGCCAATATCCTCAGTGCCGATTTCGTGCGCCAAATGGCCCAGAATGCCAAAGATCGTGAAACCCGCCAAGAGCGAGGTGGCCGTGTCCAAGGCAGTCACAATGGTCGCATCCCGATGCACATTGTGTCCGAATTTGTTGAACGACGAATACATAATGATGTTGCCAAAGCAGACGGACAGCGAGTAGAAACATTGTGTGACCGCCGCGTACCACACTTTTGGATCCAAAATCTTGCCCCAATTGGGCTTGATGAAATAGTAGATGCCGTCCAGTGAGCCGGGCAGCGTGACGGCGCGTATCAAGAGCACGCCCATAATGACATACGGAAAGAGAGCCAGAAAATATGACGCTTTGCCGGAGCTCTTCACGCCACGTCTAATGATCAGAAAGACGCACAGCCAGGAGACAAACAAGCCAATGACCAGCTCCCAGTTGGGCAGACCAATGCCATCCACTATCTGGTCCTTTTCGCGCAGCACCTCCTTGCTAAAGTGTAATTCAGTGGAAAGCACATTAAATTCCGTAAAACGGCAAGAACAAATCAAAAATCATTATGTCATGCACGGCCAACACCCCATGGTAGAGTTATGCCCATTATCTAAGCCCAAAGCACTTACACATAGTACAGCTCCGAGCTGGATATAATGCGATCTGTATTATTTAGTATCCCATTTTGTTCATCGCTTGGGTCGCTGGGCGCTGAATTGATACAGCTCTCGCCCCATTCGTCACGGCACGTTGCCCATGGCAACGGACTGTGGAACGAATCGACGAAATATCGACAAAATATGGCCACCAGTGAGGCGTAGTAAGTGCTTAACATGAACACCTGGAATGCCTGGCCAACGCCAACACCTTTATGATGATATATATTTTATTTGAGAAAGAGTTAATCACAATTTAGATGCTGCCAAGGCTTCTTTAAGGTTAGCTATATGACATAATTATGATATGATATAATGGCTATGATATATGTTGGGTTTAGTTGCTTCAAACAAATATATAAATCATTCGCTTTTAGTTGAAGAAGTTACTAAATGCTCTTATTGATAAGTTTAAGATAATTTTTAATATAGCAATTAGTTGAGAGAAACGATAGCCAGATTAAGAGAAGAATGAGAGCAGAATGAGCTTATAAAATATTTGAGGATTGTTAACTATTCAAAATTAGTGGTATATTTGCTACACTCATAAGATAAGAAACAAGTAAGAAGGCTCTAGTCGAGACGGCTAGGACGGACGGACGGACAGACGGACAGGGCTCAATCAACTTATTTTTTTATGCTGATCAAGAATATATATACTTTATGGGGTCTGCGACCATTATACCCTGAATTCCCATTTTCAATGGGTTCAGGGTATAAAAACATAGGGCATATAAAGCAGAGAGGAATTTGGAATCCTTTCTTTGGAAAGGTTAAGAAAAAGAGTTCTTGAGAATAGTCCATAACTAGTAGAACCCCTTGAACTCTGAGCAGTGATTCAATCAATCTATTTAGTTTTATACTTACATACGACTCTGCTTACTGCGCAGTTAATTGCTAAATAACTTTTATTCTAGCTGTAATTTCTTACTGAAAATTTTAAAGCGTAATAATGAAATGGGCATATTTGTAAAGCGACAACTCTTAAGTAATTGAAATGTGTTTATCTTTTTTCCGAAATGAAGAAGATATACGAAATATATGTATTCCTTATAGTAATTCGTACAGTAAATGTAAAGTGCCTTATTCAGCAAGAATAATTATTGGTTTTATCGATAGTAGGAAAGTGTGATGGGATACTCTTTTATAATTTCTAGAGTCAAGATTTTATATTTTAAAATATATATCCCTGATTTCCCATTCATAGTGGGTATAACAACTTAAGAGACATTGTCGAAGGTTATATTGGAAAATACAGAGAGAATTCTATATAAATATATTTAACTCAATCTAAAATCGAGTCTCTAATATATAATAACTAATATGATATACCTAATGTCTATCATCTAAAATCAAATATCTAATAAGTAATATCCAAATATCAATCTTAATTTGATTTGCTTTCCAGTTGTTTATTCACTGCTCTGATACTTGGACGAGGGCTAAGGTCTCTTGTCTCAGACATTAGACAGCCAATTGAACTGGCCTTGCAACATGTCGCCTATCATTTGGCTGTTGCAATCGCCTAGGGGCTATTGCAGCATCCTAACCTCCAATACCGTTAATTGCTATCAATTAGGCGCCACTGAGGGGTAGTGCGATGGGGGCCTGTGCTAGGGACTCATTCAATTAACGTCAATAAAGCGAGCATTGAACGACCATAAACTTGAATCTGGCATTGAATGCCAGAGTGTTTGGCCCCATTGCGATAAGATTACCCGAAAATGCTGATAAAAACCAACCGACCCACAGCAGCAACAACAACAAGCCATAACAACTACTACTACAACAACACCGCAAAGATATAAAATCCACTTACAGAAAATATAGCTCGGCGGATGCAACGCGCTGCTGTTGCGGCCCAATCATATTTAAGCTGGAATTGTAGCTGGTGCTGAGGCTGGAAATGGCGCTGATGTTGCCCCGACTGGAGGCCACGCAGTGCGCACCCCATTCGGATCGGCACTCGGACCAGGGCAACGGATTACGAAACGAATCGTAAAAATAGTTTAACGTTATGCCCATTATGCCAACGTAGTAGGTGGTAACCAGCGATATGGATATCACCTGTCCAATGCCAACGCCTAGAGATTCGATTATGATTTGATACGATGAATGCAGAAATTTAATGTATATGATATGTGAATGAGCAATATAGAATAGCTGTGCATTTTTGAAGAGTTTTCAATTAGCAAAAATATTTTTAATGAAGAAAATGAAAATATATTTGATAGATCATTTTCATGTCAGGATCATCATGAGAAAACTGTTTTTATTTAATTTTTTTTTTTTTACTTTTGGCTATTAAAAAGAATATCGATTAAAGAAAATACCAAAAGACAGAATAATAATAATAATAATAGATAATAATATAGATACTACTTGATAGTCTGTCTATTCAACTCTTTTTTTTTAATTTTGTCAATAATTTTAGAGTTTATAATAATTGCTTCAATGTTGAAAATATTTTAACTTTTAATTTACAATATATATTTATTTAAATATATATTATTTAATATTTTATTTTGATAGTCTTTCAAATACACTTCAAATTAAATGCACAGCTATTGCTAATATATATTATTCTAATTCAGATATTTTTCATATGCACTTGCAGCTTGTAGATCGATGTAGAGATGTTTCTTAAAGTCTTCGCTATGTAAATACAGATATATAAATATTTTTATATTATTCGGAAGGTATAAAATAAAAGGTACATAATTTTTTTTTATTTTTTAATAATTTTTTATTAATTCATTATTTTTAAAATCATTTGTAATAAACTTTTTTTTTTTTTTATTCTAAAAACATTTTTAGCAGACAATTAATCTAGCAATAAAGTTTTTAAAAATTACTTTTATTTCTTTTTTATTTTTTATTTTATAAATAAATTATTTCTCAACAAAAATTAAAATTGATAAAAATTAATAAAATAAATAATAAAATAAATTTTATCCAATAAAAAAAATTGTTTGCCAAACAAAATATTTGAGTTAAATTCATAAAAAAAAGAAATGATTGATAAGCTTAACTTTTCATTTAATTGATTTACTTTTGTTAAATTAATTTAATTTTATTGATTTAAATTGATCAATTTAGGCCTGATCTACGCACATAAATCATTCAAAGTCAAAGAAATATTCTACATCTCTCTTAAAATCAAAAAAACAAATCAAATAGATTCCGAAAGACTTCCATAACAAAAAAGTCTATCTCAGTCCAGCTCGGCAAGTGCATAGAAAATTCGACTTTTGGCCATAATTTCGGCAATTTTCGCTTACCTTTCATGGCCGGGCACAAATCGAATACCTTTACGGAGCCGCGACTCGAAAACTGTCCAATTACCATTTCCAGATAGTAAATCGGTTTGCCAATTAGGAATAGGACAATGAGATAGGGTATTAGAAATGCGCCGCCTCCATTATCCAGTGCCGTGAACGGGAAACGCCAGACATTACCCAGGCCCACAGACATGGCAATGCACGACATCAGAAACTCTACGCCTTTGCCCCACGTATCGCGTTCACCCTGTCTGCCGGCCGTCGATTTGTCAGCTTCCTGTTCGGCCTCTGTGGCCGTCTCTGCTGGCAGTGACTATAAGTGTGTGTGTGTGTGTGTGCGGGTGTGGGTGTATTGGTGTGCGATTAGTTTATGGGTCATTCGAAATTTTTGGCCATAGATTTTGGTACACTTACCGACATGGCCAACGTGCTGGTGGTGCTATTGCCATCGTCGCCCACAAAAGCTGGATTTCGTTGCGACGCTTTCATTGTGGAATCTGCGTATTGTACAGAGATGAGAGAGAACGTGAGAGTTGCTGTTGTTCCATGAGCTATGGTTGTGCAATTAACACTGACTGCTGGATTTTGCTAGTGCGACAAGCCATAAAACTGACAATCAGATAAAGTCAGAGACTTTTAGATAAAAACTGAGTTTGCTGGAATGTATGCTTTGAGCGACGAAAAGATACGCATTGAAAAGAGATAAACTATTAAAACATTTGAATGGGGGTTGAAAGTAGGAAAAGTTAAGCAACTTTTTAAGTAGAGGGCAGTCTGTTAGTATATGAAAAACAAGTCTTAAATTTATTATGATGTGTTTTTAAATTAATTAAAAGTAATGTAGTCAAAAAAAAAAAAAAAAAAATATTAAAAAAATTAACTTAATTTAAGAAAGATACATTTTTGAGATTTATAGTATATATACATATATGCATAGTCAGTGAAAGTAGCCAACTTTAAAATGCAAGCTGTGTGTAGTTTGGGTGCTCTTTAATTAACTTTAATTAACTAATAATAAATTTAAAAAAATATATATACAACAATTTACTATTATAATATTAAAAAAAAAAAATATATATATATATATATATATATATATAAATAAAAATAAAATAAAATAAATAACATCTACTATAGTATTTTTTATAAATTAAAATTTAATTTGTTGCATTTAAATTCAAATATTTTATATACAAATCTAACTATATATTTCAGTCTATACATAATTTGGATAATTCAAATATTTACTGAAATTCAACTACTAAAAACTCTATCAATTTTTTTATCTCATATTTTATATACTATTCTCTTTTTCTATCTCTCTCTCTCTCTCGCTATGTCTGTCTATCTATCTCTCTCTATATTCAGTTAAAATAGACTATTCTCTTTTTCTATCTCCCTCTCTCTCTCTCTTTCTCTTTCTATCTCTCCATCTATCTCTCTATATATATCTCTCTCTCTCACTCTCTCACTCTCTCTCTCTCTCTCTCTTTCTCTTTCTATCTCTCTTTATCTCTATCTATATTCAGTTAAAATGTACTATTCTCTTTTCATACCTCTCTCTCTCTTTCTCTCTCTCTCTCTCTCTCCATCTATCTCTCTATATATATCTCTCTCCCTCTCTCTCACTCTCTCTCTCTCTCTCTATCTATCTATCTATCTCTCTCTATATTAACTGATATATAACCCATAAGAAATATAAAAAAAATTCTCAATATATTTCCTCAAGCAAATCTTCAGTACTCTTAACTCATTCTAAGCTAACCTAATTCTGTACATAGCACGAGGTATTCAAAATGATGTCAGTGCCACGAGCTAAAATATGTAGATTGCGATTATTTTAAGATAAAGATCCGAGACAATTTTGTATTTGCAAGTCAGCCAAAAAATGCAACAGGAAATGATAACCAAAGCATAAAAAACTGTTGCTAGTGCGAATTATAATATATATAAACAAAAGAGATAAAGAACGCACTCTTAGACACATTGCACTAAAGATCCATCAAATACAATATGCAATATACAATATACGATATGGACATATACAATGTATTTGGCTTTATTGATCCAATTCGTATTGAAGTAAGCCCGACTTTTATAGTTAATTTGCTTTGGTTAACAACAATTATTTAATGGGCGCTCATAGAATGCACTCTATTAATATTCAGATAAGATAGATGTCTGGAAATGTCAAATAAACATTAAAAGGGGAAAAGCAAATAAATCAAAGTGAACACAAATTAGTGCACCTATTAAAATGCAATCACTGCTGATATCTTTTAAAGATGTATAATACTTGAATTTAGTATGTTGTACGACACGCAAACAAACGCTTAACCCGGCACCTCTATATGGATAGATAACGATCCCAACAAGTTAGAATAGCGTTTCTGTTTATTTAGTCTCCACATTTACCATTGAAATTCTGTAAATGGGGTATATTGTTTTTGGTAGACAGGTAGGAGAAGAAATTACCTATATATAACGCTAAATATTTATTTAATAGTCGAGTCGATATAGCCATGGCTGTATTTATCTAGCTAGTTCGACTGTAACGATTTTAGAAGCTATGTAAACTATAGAATAAATTTTATATTAGTTGTAAATTAAATGAATTAGTTAGTATTTATCGATAGTCTCTCAAATTTGTATGAAATCGATTCAAATCAATGCCGATTATTATCGATAAACAAATATTTTGCATTTGTTTTGTAGTTTGATTGAATTGGAATTTCCTTAATATAAACAATATTCAATTTCTTAGTATATCTTCCTTAATCCCTACTTCCACCTCTGCCAACCCCAATATCGATAACTTACAAGGCATCAGTTAATCGAGCATTCCCATTCAAGTGATTAAAAAATCAACTTTTTCACGATTTATTTAAACAATTTACACATCGTTTCATTTATGGCGTTTATAAACCAAGATACAAAAGGCTATTAATTTAATTTGCAACAGGGTTAACAGCTTTCTGACGTGTGCCAAACGTAACGGCACATTGACGAATCAAATGAGTTTTATCGAGATACAAATGATGCATGCAGAATGTACAGAGAGAGTGGCTATGGGAAGTACTTTGAAATATATATATAATTAATCATATATAAATCTGCGAAGTATTGAAATTAGCTTAAGATATATATTCTTAAACGCATTATCTAAGCCTTTAGTTTACAAGTCACTTGAGCATAATTTGTCAAGTCATTGAATAGTTAATTATGTTTTTATGATTCCATGAGTTAGCCCAATTCAAGATATTGAACATTGAAAGCTATGCCTCGGCCCAACATCAAAGTGTACATGTATAATTTTGGTAGCTAACATAAAATTTTTACAAAGTGTTGTCAAGATAGCAAAAGGGTTATAGTTGTAATTTTTTTATTTTTATATAGAAGCGTCTTTAAAGATATGAACTATATGTGCACTTTTATGGAACATAATTGTAAGAATTCTCTTATCTATTTCAAGGAAAATAGGTTTACTGTGCGATAGTGATATTAGAGCTATATATAGTATGAGAAGTTTCCACGAACTAGAAGTGAATAGCTCTGTTATATAGTGAGCTTAAAGTAGCTCTCTTATTTTTGTATTAAAACTAGTTGGAAATATTTCTCATATTAGTAAAATGAGAAATAAATATAAACAAATATAAAATGGTAAAATTTATAAAAATTCAATTTTTTAAGTCAAATAAATATCTGATAATTATATTTATTTATTTATTTTATTTTATTTTGTTATAATTATTCTTATAATTATTATTTTATTTATTTGTTTATTTTTTTGCTTTATTAGTCAGTTTTTTTTTTTGTTTATTTATTTTTATTTTTTGTGTTTTATTCACTTTCTACAACAATATTTTTTCTAATTTAAAATAAATAAATAAAATGAAATCTTTGGGGTTTTATGGCATTTTTCCCAGTTCTACAATATGTATATATAATATTTTATATAACTTTTCATTTTGTATTTATTTATTTATTTATATTATTTTATTATTTATATATTTATTTTTTTATTTTTTTATTTATCTATTTTACTTTATTATTTTTTTGTTGTTTTTTTTTGTGATTTATTAATTTTCTACAACAAAATTTTGTTCAAATTTAAAATAACAAAATAAAATGAAATCCTTGGGTTTTTATAGCATTTTCCCCATTTTATATATTATATAAAATATTTTATATAACTTTTTTTTTTTTTTTTTTTATTTATTTATTTATTTCTTCTTTTTTTTTGCATACACTTAATATTTATAGCTTTGTATGCTTGACAAATGTTTTAATTCTAAGCGCAATACCGCGAAAGCTCTTCAACTGCTCTTCCCAATTTGAATGTAAAATTATAAAATAAAAAAGAAAAAAAAAATGCAAATACAATTTCCGAGAAAGAGAAAAATTCCCACAATTTGCTCTTCAATTATAAATAGATCTGGTATTATCTTTCTTCCTTTTTTTTTTTTTTTGGGTCAATGTTCGCCCTAAAATTGCTAAATAATTTGTATAATTATTTAATATATATAATTTATTTAATAAGCCAATGATAGCGCAGCGAATTCAAGCGCTGTCTGGAGCAGTGAATTAACAAATTTCTACAGCTGAAAAAATACAAATAAACAAAAGCCAAAAACTGAAATAAATGTACCGAAAATAAGCCACATGTTATGTTACAACAACGAGAAAACAGGTTTTTAATGCTGCTTCAAAAAATTATATTTCTTTTGTTCATTCTTATTTTTATTTATTTACTTTTTTTTTTTTTTTAAAGAACCAACATCAGGGGATGAGTCAACTTCTGAGCTGTCTAAAAATTATGTTAAAATAATGACTGAAGTACTATGCTTGAAGAGATTCTAGAAGAAATCTGACATCAGTGCTTGGCATACGAAAGCAGTTAAGAGCGGTTTCAACTAGTTATTGAGCCGAAGACTTGAAAGTTGTTTTTGGGCAACTCTTCTGAAAAACGGATGCAGTGCGGCAAACTATAAGTAAATACTTCTTGAAGTATTGAATGAACTCTTGAATATTTATTGAATATATATTTAATTTAATAATCTAATCAATTTGTTCTATGATCATTCAAACTCTTCTACAGATTCATTCACTCAAATATTTCTCTTGTATACATCATCTTTTTAAAATATTATTAATCATTTATTTTAATTCCGCTTCATATTTGTCAGATCCATTATTGAAGGTCTTCCCCTTGCCAACCGCCCCATAAACCAGTTCAACTGACGCTTGTTCGTCTCTAAAAGCGCCCGAGCTCTGATCCATTGCATTGGTATGCAAAAACGTGTTTCATGGCGTGCTTGTTACGCGCCGCGCCAAAAACAAAATAAAACAGACCCATAGACTACAAAACGAATACAAAGAAAAATATTAATGAGCATAGTGTACACATTGCGTATACGTCACAAATCAAATAGATAAAAGACAAAACGACAAACAAAAGCAAACAGAAAAAAAAATATTCAAATGCAAAATTTAACTAAAGTTAAAAAAATATAAATTGACTAGCGACAATCAAATACTCTTACTAAATGAATAGTCAAATAAATATAAATTATAAATGCAATATATAAAAATATAAATTAAAGGAAAATAAATAAAAAATGTATATACAAATAATTATTTTAAGCAAACTAAATAAATAAAAAATAAATAAATTGGAAATAGATTTAAATAAAATTTTATATTAATTTATTTTAAAAATAATAATATAACTATACATAAATTATTATTATAATGTTAAATAAAAAGAATATAAATATGTCAAAAAATATATATAATTTGTAGTTTTAAAAATAATTAATTAGCTTATATATATTAAAAAAAAAAATCTGTAGCAATCCCATATTAATTTATACATGCTTGGGTTGGGCTTGCCTTTAACAAAATTCATGAAAAATCGTTAATAAATTATAATGCAAAATATCAGATTAAAATTTGCATATATTTTAAAAATATATCTCTTATGAATCATAACAGAAAAAAAACAAAAGAATTTGAGTAGAGAATCAGAAATTGTATTCAAAATCAACTCAATATGTTCCAAATGTTTTCGTTTTTGTTTCAAATAAAAATCAACTCATATATTCCACCAATTGTTCTCGTTTTAATAGTCTCTTCCACTTATTTTACTTTGTATGTGCTACAGCTTACCTAATTTTAATTACATTTTAATGCTAAGAGAGATTTTTTTCAGGTTTTTATTGCAGCTTCCTATAAAAATTATTCAATAGTTTTTTTTGCAGCTTCCTATAAAAATTATTCAATAGTTATTGCTTTGATCATCCCGATGAGTTTAAAAAAATATTACATGTATAATCTAATCTATGTCTCTGCAAATTGTTAATGTCATTAAGACACTATAAGTGCGGAAAACAATCTTACGAAATTTACAAATATGCTTCTATGTACAGTTGAAAAAAAAAAAAAAAAACGAATATTAATGTTACACACTGTATATATTAATGAGATTACTATTTTATAAATTTATTTATATGTATATGTAAATTTGTTTTATGTACTAGACTTCCATGCATACTATAAACATAGATATTATATATATTATCGCAGTGCATTAAAAGTTTTATTAAATACATTTTTGGTTTGAAATATATTAAAAGAAAATTTACTTGATAAATTTTTGTATTTTATCATATATGATAAATACTCTAATATTGCTTTGTCAAGAGAGAAGTGTAAATAAGTTAGGGTAAACAGGCAGAGCTAAAAATCTGCAGTCAGCGAACAGTATTGACAGTACTTAAAGTAGTAGCAGTTATAGTAAATGATTCTACTATTTATTTTACTCTCCAATAAATAATGCAATGCAATGCTTGCCTCTTAAAAAAAAGAATTAGTTAAATATTTATTTATTCCAAGTTAATAAATATTTTTCAAAATTAATAATACATTAATAATTGTAAAAATATTTGAAGTAAACTTAATAGTATCAATAATAAATTGAGTAATAAAGGTATTTGCAGAAATGTAAAAAAAAACATGGATAAAAATTAAATGTAAAACTAATAGAAATAATTGTTAAATATTAATTAGTAATAGTTGTATGAATTTAAATATTAATGGCTAAAGTAGTAAGTGAAGCAGGCGTATTCGTAACACAAATTTTCAAAACTAGTCGATTTCTGTCAGAGATCTAACCAATATATGTTGTTGCATCGATGTCACTCAAGATTAACCTTAGCTTAAGCAATTTCAGCTCGTCTTTTATGCTGCAACAGCCCCTCGAGCGCTGTCTGTCCCTGAGCTTCAAATGGCTTACCGCAGCAGCGTGTAAACTAGTCACGCGCTTGCGCAGCTGCGCAACTGCAATGAGCCATTGAGAACTTGCTGGGCCTTACCTGTGCTGTAACAGTTAAATATGTAACTGATATTGTTATTGCTGTTGTTGTAGTTGCTGCAGTTGTTGTTGTTGTTGCTGCAGTCGTTGCTGCTTGTTGCTGCGCCTGCTGCCAAAAGCTTCCGCTGCTTGACTTTTTCTTATAGTTGTCTGCGTTTTCTTCCCCTACTTCTTCTGCTGCAATTAAGCTTATGCTTATTGACAGTTGTTGTTGTTGTTGTTGTAACGAGTTGTAACTGCTTTGAGCCGGTCAAAACAACAACAGAAATAAAACAAAACAAAACAAAAACCACTTTGTTTTACTTGAATTCAACTTTTAACATTTGGCCCGCCGCTTTCAAGGCTTTAACTTAATGCTCTTAACTGTTTTTTATATAAATTTTATATCTTTTTTTTTTATTTTTATTTTTTTTTTTGCTAAATGCTTTAATTGTTATTTATTTATTGCACAAGCCTTTGTCACTTTGCGACTCACTGTTCTTGCTGCTTCTTCTCGTGGACCTTTCCTAGGTAGGCAATCGCAAACGCGTACGAACGAAACTGAAATTCGATCTCAAGCAGCAAAACCGAAAAACCCGTTAGTCATAAGATTATGCCGTTAAGAGAGACGACGATCACTTGGGCAAAGCGCCAGCAGCCAACTGAATCGGCCAAGGCGCAGCTCGGAGGGTTTTATGGCGAACTTGAATTCAGCGGCGCACAGTGGGCGCTGTTGGTCGAAAAAGGTAGCAAAAATGCAAATGAGCTAAGAGGTTTTAAGTGAGAATAGAAATAGAATAGAAATAGAATAGAAATAGAATAGAAATAGAATAGAAATAGAATAGAAATAGAATAGAAATAGAATAGAAATAGAATAGAAATAGAATAGAAATAGAATAGAAATAGAATAGAAATAGAATAGAAATAGAATAGAAATAGAATAGAAATAGAATAGAAATAGAATAGAAATAGAATAGAAATAGAATAGAAATAGAAAATAAAAAATAAAAAAAATAAATAAATAAAATACAAAAAAATGAATAAAATTAAATAAAAAATAATAAAGTTTTTTATTTTTAATTTATTTATTTTTGAATGGAAAATGAATGAAATAAATTATAAAAAATATATAAAAACCTGAATAAATATATGCTATATTATCAATTAATAATTCAATAAATTATTTAATAATAGTGAAAATATATTTATTATATAAAATATATGAATTATATATTTCAGATTAATATTTGAAGCTATAATTACCTAAAGCATCAGCGAGAAATATATTTAAAAAAAAAAAATAAATAAAAATAATAATTTTAAGAACAATACTTACTCGAAGTATCTGCGAGAAATATATATAAATAAAATGACTCAATTTATATATACGTTTTTTAAAAAGTTTACCTTGTAAAACTATTTTTGGAATTTGTAACCCGGAATAATTCTATATTCATAGTTACATTGTAACACATTGCCTTGTCATATAATAATTATTCCAGCATTAAATGAAAACAATGTATTTATTTTTCACATAGTTATTGCTCTTTCGTACCACAGTGCCTTGTGTCGCCTAGCCTTTTTGGTTTGGCTTAAATACTTCGGGCAGAGCAAGCCACGAAATATAGGTGAAAGCTTTGCGCCTAGCTGAACAGCTGATGTGGGTTTGTGTTACGGCTAAACTGATCTAACATACAAGACAGTTTGAGAGCGATTGTGCAAATGATAGCATAAAAATTGTGTGTCTCGGATAACTGATCTTATACAAACTGAGCTTAGACTTATAAAGAGGTTTGAGAGCAATTGTTGAGAGAAATATTTATACAGTATTTTCTTTTACTTAAGCTCTGACAAGACTTTTAAAATAATTAAATATGTAAAACCTCTCGAAGTAAATAATTTATTAAATATTTTTGAAAAGTCTAAAAATGTTATAGATATATACTAAAACATTTTACCTCTCTATATATGTATGTATATATATCTTACAATCTCTTATCAAACGATCTCTAAAATGTTATTTGGTTTGTTTGTCAGACTAAGTCAACTTGGTTCAAGTTTTTTGGTATTTGTTTCCTTTTGCCTTGACTTGGTTTCTGTACAAGTTGCACTTACACTTTTCTCATTAGGCACAGGCCAGTACACACACACACACACACACAAACACACGCATTCTCACTGACTATGTGGCACACTTGGTCCATTGTTCCAGGGACCGCAGTACAACACAAATTGTTATGATAAAAGTTTTTATCAAGTTTTCATTTTATTTTCAGAAGATGTGTTTTTTCTCTCTCTCTCTCTCTCTCTCTAGTTTTTTTTGTCGTCGTCTAGCAACGTTGATATAGCATATAAGATAAAGTGGCGTAGAGAGGAAATGGAGTGGGGAGCTTAGGAATAGAGTTGAGACAAGTCAAGTAACTGGGCAGCTGAATGCAAAAACAATGCCTCGGGGGCGGCGCTGCCTCATAAAATTTTAACTACTTGCAAAAATACTGCTAACTGGTAAACTTTAAGCCAAAAATCATTAAGTCTGCAGCCTGGACAGCCACTAAAAGAGTTTCCACTTGCCAAGCACCAAGAAATCCAGAGAGACGGGGAGCGAGCGACTAGGAGCGAAAGAGACAGAGTAAGAAACTTGAGCTTGTTTTTTTTTTTTTTTTTTGCTCACAAATTTGTTGCATAGCCATTTTGTGGCTCTTCCGGGCGGGATTGACTTTCAGCAACATCCTTCAGTATATGGAACTTGCCCTACACACTACACTCTACACTCTACACTCTACTCTATTGCTTGGCATTGTCATTATGACTGGACCTGCGAGACACTATCAACAGAGATGACACAGAGAGAGAGAGAGTGAGAGAGAGATAGGCAGAACGAGTGGGAGAGGGCAGAGGCTGTGGAGCATGTGAATGTCACAACTTTTTAATTGCAATTAAAAAGTCAGCAAAAGACTTTTCAAAGCTTTAGACACTTTAGCATAGTTGAAATATATATTTAATATATACATAGATACATATATATTATATACATATATTTAAATAAATAAATCTTCAGAAAATACTAAATTAAATTGCATTTGAAATTGATAAAATAAAAAAAAATAAAATAAATGAAATATATATTTAATATATACATAGATACATATATAATATATTTAGTTAAATATATAAATCTTCAGAAAATACAAAATTAAATTGCATTTGAAATTGATAAAATAAAAAAATAAAAAAAAAATTTTTATTTGAAATAAATAATATTATAAATAATAAAATAAATTTCTTGAAAATGTCTAAGCGTGCCAGATGCCATGTGCCAGATGCCATAAAGTAATTAATTATATTCCTTACAGAAGCTGAGCTGAACAAAAATCATAGAAGGATTGAAATGAAAGCCCTGAGCAGAGCTCAAAAAATATATCCAGTCCCAACTGACTGAATTTTTACTTATGAAAACTAAACTAAAGTTCAATATCTACGCCAACTATTAACCATATATGATATTTAGTTATAGCTCACTTTATATCTCTATATAGTCATTTTTTTCTATATATAATATTCTACATTTTCATTTCTATTCACCATATTCTCTAATTTAATCTCTAGCAATACCCAAATGGTCCAATATCCTTTATTCAACTGTCCCAAACATGGCCAGCGCAATTTCCATTGTCTTGAGCATTGCGAGGCAAATCTCTTGCGCCGGCCTCATCTGGTTGCATTTGCGTGGATTAGAGGCCAACTTATGCCCTGGCAGGCCATGAAAATTCACAGCCAAGAGCGTCAAGAATTTTACGGCTATACATTTCTATTTGGGTTAATCCTGGGGCCTTGGCTAAAGGCAAAAAAAACAAAAAAGTAAATAATAAAAAAAAAGGAATTTCACTTAAATTTACGAAATATATTTAATGTATTTCCGACCAGTTGCAATTCAAATTTTCTTGCAACTGCAGCTTCCATTCACTGACTGTTTTTTGTGGCTGAACTAGAAGAGGAAGAACAGGAATATATATATAATAATTTTTGTCTTTGGAGCCCACTCACATGTTATGTGTAGCTAATCTCCTTTATTACTGCGGCAACTTTTTGTGTGTGTGAGACATAAAACAGGATTTCGGGGCTGAGATTTTGTGGCGTAGTGGGCGTGGCAGTTACAACTTTTGCATCATATGCACAAGAGAGGCGCAAACTGTGAGCAGCATTACGTAAATGTTTATTTTGCCTAAATAGAGTGAAAGAGAGCGCGAGACTGGCACAGAGTGAGATAGTGAGAGAAAAGCCACAAGTCATAAAACAAAGTTTTGCGCCCCGAAAATTATATTGTAGATGTCCTCGCCGTCTGTCGGTCTGTCTCTCTGTCGGCCTGTTTGCCTGGCAGGAGATGCGCTAATTGAAAATGACTTTTGGGCCATAAAATGTGCATTTGGCTAATGAAAATGCTACACAGCAGCGGCAGCAGCAGCAGCAGCAGCAGCAGCCTAATTGGCACAATTGAGTCACTTGCCACAAGTAGCTGCCCGATTCATTCAACTAATTGAAGAGAACTTGATAACCAAAACCCAAAACCATAGCTCGAGACGTTACTCAAGTAGTGGCCGAGCTGGAAACCTTTTTAAATTTGAAATCCACATTGAAATTGGCCAAGCTTAAAATAAACTTAGTTTTTCGTTTTGCCTTTCCACGGAGTTTGTTCTCTCTATTTGCTTTTCAAGTCGACATTTGTTTTTTACGGCCAGCACACGCGCACGCCTCTAAAATTTTATGGTTTCTGTTGCTTCCTTTTTTTTTTGAGGGGTTTTTAATGGATATATAATTTTTTGGGGGCTTAGACAAACAAGTTTTGGTGGCAGATTTTTAAGAGAATGTATAAACAAAACTTTATTAAAAAATTAATAATTTTCCTGCTTATTTTTTAAAAAAGTTTTTTTTTTTTTTTTTATCAGGTCAGGCATTTCAAGACGCAGTTTTGAATATATAAAATAAATATTTTATATAAAAATTATATATTTAATTTATATTTAAATTTATTTTATGTAAAAATATATATTTATATGTTCTTTAAGCCTTTAAATTTTAAACAATATTCTATGATTTTTGTATATAAATATATTTACTTCTTCTAATCAATCAATATAGATTAAAGAATAAGTAAGATATACATATATAAATTTTAAATATGTAAATATATTTTCTTGAACATGTTTTAATAAAAAATAAATAAATAAATAAGTGTGAATTAACAACAGCGAGAAAAGATATTCAGTTATGTAGGATTCGAAAGAATAAATAAATTCATTAAGTTTTAGCTCAGGTTATTATAGTTCAATATGTTTAATCTAATCTAATCCACATTTCTCTGAATTTCTTATTTATGTGGATCATTAAAGGCATCCATAAGCTTAATGTAAGTATTATATATTTTTTGTTTTATGGTGAGCCTTTAAATCCTACTTTGTCGGAGGAAAAGTAAATAGAAATATTTTGATATCATTTCAATTATTAAATTTATAATTTAATAACTTGTTTAGGCCTTTTCTTCAATTGTATAAAAATTTATAAAAGTGAATTAAAAAAAAAAAAAAATACAGATATTTTACTGTAAACAATCAGTAACTGAATTTAAATTTAAACAAAACAAAAATGCTTAAAGCATTTATTTAATACAATACAAAGTTAAATATAGCCCAATTAATGAATATTAAAAGATCAGAACAATATTAATAGATTGTCTGCATAGCTATTCAAAAAGCAGTTGAGCTTTCCATGACGGGCTCATCAGTGCCTTGCTACGCTTGATTATCTATTTTAATAAATATAATTAAATAATTCTGCGAAGCATTCAAGATGAATGAATTTTAAATTTAGGTATCTATGGTTAATTACTTTTTAAAAATGGCATGTCTTTTGCATATTTGCATATTTCTAAAGCCTTCATTAGACTCATCAAAATTTAAAGCAAATCTTATTTTGAGCTATTGAACAATATGTGCAGCATAGCTTGTATATATATTGTATATAGATAATGCGTAATTCTATAAAAAACAAAAAGGTTTTTGACACTTTGAGAAGCTTGGCAATATTAAAAATTACAATGATTAATCAATTACTTATTTTATAATATAAGAAATTAAATTTAAGCTGAAATTAAATGTAATTTGTATTCAGAAGTACAAGACTTATGCCAATTATTTCTAATTTTAATTGTTATTAACTACTATAAATAAATAATATATGAATCGATTCATAAACTTAGAGACCTTAGAATAAGGCGGATAAGTTTTATATATTTTCTTAAAAGCTAAACAAATGGTTTCAAGAATAAAATGTATAAACAAACTGATATATAATAAATAGCGCAGCTCTTAAATAGCGTACATATATACAAAATATAAATGCTTTAAACTGTACATTTTAATTCTTTGCTTGCTATTCGTTGAGCTGATAATTTGCATATTCAGCAAATGCAATAAAAAATTAATGCATTGAACAATTTCAGAAAAAAAGCCAATGACATAAACTAATTTGTTTTGCCAACTGCTGTGGCCTTCCTTGCCTTTGCTGCCTGCTTTACCAATATCCTTGTCAAATTCTACTTTGCCGAGTCACCAGCGAATGCGGTTTAGTCCAGCGTCCGTATTGCTGTTCAGCTCCCATTACGTGCATTTCCCGCATCGCGTGTCTTTAATGACGCTCAACGGTGACTGCGATTTCGGGTTGCCGCCCACTTTTTGCATTTTTCAATGCAGCTGCCATAAAATTGCAGCAAGCTTCTGCCCCAAATTGGGCAGTTCCAAGTGGGCAAAGAGTGAAAAAAAAAAGCCAGCCAGTTGCTGCCAGTTGAGTGCAGTTTATTAGCTTGCAATTGCAGTTTGAATTGCAGATCGGCTTGGCTTGACTTCGCCTGCAGCTTGCACTTAAATGTTCGGCCTCATTGAGAGTTGGCTCAACTGTAGCACGCAAATTTGTCGCAGGCTTTCGGAAGTTAGCAACAGGTTGTAGCATAAGCTGTGAAGCAAACAAATGAAACTTTAGATATAGTTGGTTATTCAGCAAGTACTTACAGAGAGAGTGTTTTTAATATGTTTAACAATTCTTAAATATTGTGTAGATTAAGGCTTCAGTAAGTGAATGTAATAGTTGATTTATGCATGCCCATATGCAAGTTTCATACAAAAAGCAGTTTCAAATGTTGTCCTCTATCTGTCATCTATCGCCTACAAATACGTGATTAATCATTATATAAAAACAGAAAATATATAACAACTTACCTAAAATGTCCCTTAAACATTCAATTAGAATCTTAAATATTTAATGTAATTTTTATAAGGAAAATATAAATTATATTGCCGCAACTCGGGCTCGTTCTGGCAACAATGTGAAACAAATTAAAAATATATTGTCACAGCTTGTGCTTCCTCTTGCTCTTTCATGAACTCTTTCGCTTCTTCACCCTGCACCCTGCACGCATTAATATAGTAATATAAAATGTGAATTCCAATTAACAAACCCTTTGTAATTTTGGCGTTAATTAGACTCTCATTAGCAGCGCTTCAGCGATATGTTACATTAAGCACACAGCGTGTTAACCTTGCCCTTTTACCAAAACACCAAAAAGACAAAATTTGTTTAGCGCAACAGGTTACATGACTTCCAGTGAATTTCCTACAAATATATGTCAACAGTTACAGAACATCTGAATAAATAAATTGGCAAGCAATATTAAATACCTCAGTTAATAATATTTTCTTCAATGGCAAAATATTTGCTGTATAACAAATATCTATCGATAGCTGAGCTAAATGTGATACTACTATCGGTATTGATCTTTTCGATGTTTCTTATTGTTCGCGAAATACTGAACTTTGTGTATGCAGCAAAACGGCAGTATGACGTCACAGGAAGTGTGTTTAGTGACATTGCTGCACGCTTCTATCATTGTTGATCGTTGTGAATAAACAATGAATGAACAATAATTGTGAATAAAGTATGTATTTGTGTTACAGAGAAAGTATTTTTGTGAATTTAAATTATTTATATATTGCATATCTGCAATTGCACATGATATGTAGGCAAATCACATCGCCGCACGATAATTGCGCTGTGTTTAGCGAACACTTACTATGGCTGCAGAAATCCTGAATATTCTCATTGCAATTCAGGCATTAAAAGAAATGAAGCGATTTGTGGGCTGGACGTTAAAGTGGAGATTTAAAAACAAATGTGTGTACATAAATACATTTATATAAAATAAAGTGCTTTGCAAACTTTTATTGTGCCATGCATGACCTGTAAATTAATTTTATACATACATACATACACAGATACTTCAGCCGCTCTCGCTCAAATCGCATCGCCATTACCGTAGCTGCTTTACATGCTGCCAGAAAAGGAAGAAGAAGAAGAATATATGGTTAGTTGCAGTTTACAATAATGTCATACTATAGACAAATAAAATGTAGATTCGGATAAAGCTGATCATTATTTGTTAAAACTTTATTTCTAACTCGAATACAGCGCGACCTCTTGACTTCCCCACTCCCCCCAATTCCGTCTGTCGACAACCAAAAATTATCATTGGTAAACCGCAGTGCCTGAAGCATTTTCAAGCCCAAGTGGATGCCAAAGTGGCCGGCAATTTTTCGCGCTTGTTTGACAATTGTTGCGGTGTGGCAAATAAGAAGAAGAAGAAGAAGAAGAAGAAGAAGAATAACATGAAAACCCCATGGCCGACATTCAGTCCATTCGTGCGCGCAACTGCAGCGAAAGCAATGGCAGCGGCTGCACGTGACCATGACAACGATGCCGCTAAACATCCATTCAGTTGCAAGGACTCGAATCGCGCTGCCACTGCTAATGTTGTGCTAGTTGTTATGGCTGTTGTTAGACTTGGAGAGCGTCATGCAATACTTTTGCTACTGCTTCTTATACTTATTCTTCTTGTTGGCGATTCGTATACCCTGTGGCTGTTAGTAGAGTGCAGCAGGGTATGCCTTAAAAGAATATATATCGATTGTCTATACTAATTATTTACTATTTATTTATGTTTTCTGTTTTTGTTCAGACAATAATTATTAAAATTACCTTTAAGTTATATTTAAATAAGTAAAGGGTATATTCATTCTTTATATACTCGCTTTGAAAACACTTTCCTTTATATGGTTGTTGTTGCGGTGCGTGCAGTTCACAAGTTTTCAAGTTTTTACTGCTGACTTCCTTTGCTCTCTTCCTCGCACTCTCACTCATTCGTTCGTTCTCTTGCTGACTCTCTCTCTGTCTATCTCGTTTTCGCACACATACCGAGCCACCCTGTGGCGCACTTAAACTTGAGTTCGCTAAGAGACCGATGATTGCGATCAGCGTCAGTAATTGTGAATGCTTTGGAAGCAGAGCGAATAATTGTGAATTATTATTAAAGCAGTTATCACACTTGATAAACTTTGAAAATACTTCGATAAATATACGAAAAATGGTTATTGAGTATTTATTTTATTTTTATTATTATTATTATATTATTATTTATTTTAAAGAATTTTATTTATAATAAAAATTTAATACAACAAAAAATTATATATAATAATGCTGTGATAATAGTGTTGAAATTGAATCAGAATTGGCGTAGAAACCAAATATTAATAAAAATGTATCTTATCAATAAATATAAAAATCTAAATATCAGCTTAATTTAAGAATTCCCTAAAACAATTGAGCTGAAAGTAAATGTAACGCCTCCATCTGTTAATACTTAAATTTTACTGATATTTACGCGCTGCTGCTCAATGATAATTCTCTATGGATTTACATTTTAAAGAGTTTTTGAAGGACGTTTGCTCGAATGATAATTGCAGCAGCGGAAAGTACAAAATGATGATCAAGCGTGGAAAATGTATGAATAATGTATATTAATGCTTTTCAAGGTATTTCTCTTATTTTTTTTTTATATTTTTTATTTTGCTTCTTTTTCTTAACTTGTCAGCTGTCGCAGCCATTGCGATTTACGGTTATAGCTGCTATGAGAATCAGCAGGTGTGCCAATCCATGCTATGGATGGATGCCAGGCCCTTTGCTATTCAACTTGCCTAATGCGACACACACACTCGCATGCGTGAGGGTGTGAGTGTGTGTGCATAAAACTCAATTCAAAAATACTTAACAAACATTTATTTGAATTTTCTTATTTTATTTTTATATATATAAATTTTTTGTAGTATTTTCTTGCATGTGGCAAAGCTTCCAACTGCTTCTTTGTTGTTGTAATAAAAATTCAAATAAGTTTGGATGGGTTGCGTTGTCGACGGCGTATGCAAAGTGCCAAAAGCGAGTGTAGCTTCTCCAATGCCGCTCTCCCCCCTCTCACGTCCTTCTCTTGATTTCGCTCTATGCAGCATCAGCAGCCATACACACACACACACACACATTCACATAATTTTAATGCCAATTCAATTTAATGGTTCATTTCATATGAAAATTGTAAAAAGTCATTGCTGGCCGAAAGAGTAAAATGCGGAAGAAAAAAAAGCTAGAAAATAACGTAAGTGAGAATGCTTGTCGAGTTCTATATACCTTTTAGATAGATTCTTTTAGCTAAGTAATATCTCGATTAATTACTTCTATAAAGTAGAATTTGGCAAATAGATAAGAGAGTGGAATTTAATGTCTTCATGATATATGAATTAATTATCATTGTTGAATATATCTTTGGATCTATATATAATGTTTTATTTTTAAACATTAATATTTATATTTAAAATTTTTTTGTTTGTTTTAGTTGTTAATTTCATTTGCAGGGTATTCGGAAATAAAAGTAGGGAAATCTTCAATTCGAAATATTTTCCCTTTTTGCCACTTGGTATTTTGTCATGCGTGGTTTTTTCTTAGGGCATTTTTTGTTGAAGGGGTTTGGTTGGGGCTAGGGGTATATCGGTTGGTCCATTGTGTTGATGCAGCTGTGGGTAACAAAAAGAACTTTTCATATACTGCTTCCTCTGTCTTTCCCTCTCTCTCTCTCTCTCTCCCTCTCAATCTCACTCACTCACTCTGCACATGTATAAAGTATATATGTATCGTAATATATATTTGCGTGTACACACACGACGCATTAAATATGCGAAACATGCATTTGCATTTTGATATCAGTGAAAAGAAAGAGAGAGAGTGAGAGATAGAGGGAGAGAGGGAGTTGAATGCGTAGCAAAATGCTCACATATCTAGCTTCGCACTCTCTCGCTCGGTCTGCTACGTACGACGTATTGTAATAGAAAAATCATAAATAGCAAGCATTTAAATGTGCATTTTCCTTACAGTTAGCTAAGTTGCGACCAACCCAAGTCTTCACAATGGCATTTCTGATTTCATTTTGCAGTTATTCGATTTCCACGTTATAGTGAATTACCGTAGTTATGGCAACTAATGTTTTATGTTGTTATTTAGGTTAGTGTAAAAGCGAAGTGTATTCAATTAATAATAGATTTTGTAGCATAATCTATAGAGATTTTAATTTTAATTTATTGATAGCTCTCATGAAATTATTTTTAAGAGAAAATTAATTTGAATAATTTGATTTGATTGATGATAAGCAACTTTTATTCATGATTTATTCTGGTGTTGGGAAATTATAGTATTATATAAAAATATAAAAATAATTATACAGTATATAAATTTTATGTTTTTAAATTTTTTTTTTTTTTTTTTAATTGATTTTTAATTTAAATTTAATCATTATTTTAGATTTCAATTTTCTTGATTGGTATTTGTATTTTTTTTAGATTTTCTGTCATTTAATGCTCTATAAATTTTTTATCTTATTTTTTAAAATAAAGCTTGCATTAAATTTATTTATTCTGGTGGGAAATTTTATTGTTATACAAAAATATAAAAATAATTATACAGTATATAAATTTTATGTTTTTATAATATTTTTTTTTTTTAATTGATTTTTAATTTTAATTTAATCAATTTAGATTTACATTTTTCTTGATTGATTTTGTATTTTTGTAGATTTTCTGTCTTTTAATGCATCTGAGCTCTATAAATTTTATTTTATAATAATAATTTATTTTTAAAATAAAACTTATATTAAATTTACAATCTTCTACTTTATAGGGTATATTAAATACCTTGACTTCTCTATTAACATAATATAATTCAATTCTATTTCCACATCTTTCTTTCTATCGTGCAATTTAAATAACTCGTATGCTTTGCTACGACTTCGACGTGTGAACATTTTCAATTTAATGCAGCCAAAGCAATGCTGGAAAACTCTTTGTAAGTTTTTTTTTTTCAAATATTCTGAATCATGTTTCACCTTGTGGCAATTGCGACCATTGCTGGGCTTTCTGAGCAATTTGCAAATACTGAATGGATGTTTTGACCATTTAGCTTAGCCTGAAAGCCTAGTTTTTGCTTTTGCTGTTAAGAACGAAATCAAATGGAATTATGAGAGTATTCAGTTTATGTTCGTGTCGAACAAAGCAGAGAGTAGAAGCGTGGCAGAGGGGGCTTTATGCTCCACTCTATAAATCCATTGAAAGAAGAACTCTTCGTTAGCTTTCAGCTCTGCAGCTCTGACTCTTTGGTGAAAAAGAGAGTTTTGTTTACTGAAGTTTCGTGGGAATGTTGTTGTTCGCACTCGAAAACCCATTTGCCTTTATGGTCTTGAAAAAGGTTTATCTAACGTGTTTGGCAAGTCCCTGGGAAGCTTTCGAGATTCTATAAAAAAAAAAAACTCCACGTGTTTTGCTCTACACATTTCTGGCCATTTTTTTATTATTTTTTTCCCCTACACTTACGAAATTGAATTCGCGTTTTTTTCCTTCTGTGGACCAACTAGCGGAAATTCCTTTGGAGCTTTGTACCTTTTTTGTTGCTGTTGTTTTGTTTTAGATGTGTGTGTGTGTGTGTGTGTGTGTTCAGAACAGATTTTGCAGCTGCAGGGCAATGGGCTAAGGATAGACGAGGGGCGAGCGGCATAAAGTTTAAATGTCCTGTAAGTAGGCAATGCGCCGAAAATATGCGGCACGCTAATGGATTTTGGGCTAATGGAAGCGTCGACCTTTAAAATGTAAATAAATGTTGGTTTTTTCGTCTTCTCTCTCTCTCTCTCTCTCTGTCTCTCTCTGGGTTTTTGTATTTTTATTTTTATTTTGTTTGGGTCTCTTTCGTTCGTGGCTCACCTTGTGCTTAACCCCTTAGCGTGCAACGGCCCAGGGGTTGAGCAGTGGGCGTGTTGAGGAGGCAGACACGTTTGCCGCTTTTAATGCCGCGTAAATTTTGCAGGATAATCCAATAAAGAGATTTTCACTGTGGCTGCCGTTGACGTTGCCCGCTGGCAAAAATGCTGCTAAAAATTTCCCAGGGACAACGAGCCAGCATACGCAAGCAGACAACAAAAAACGAACAAATGGAAAGTTGCCTGAATCTGTAAACAATTGTCGCAACCCGCTGGATTTTGCACAGCATCTGGCTTTGGCTTGGATATGTGTTGTGCCTGCTGGTTGCTCCACAAAATGTTTTCTATGCCAATTTCAATTGTTGTGGAGCCAAAAAAAAAAAAAACTGGTTTGTTTGTCTAAGAAGTTGCCAAAAAAAAAAAATAATAATAAAAATAAAATAAAAAAGACAAGAGAAAAACACTGAGATGAAAACTAATTGATTTTCTTGGGATTGTGTTCTTTTTTAATATTTTATTTCAGTAGATAGTTTATTTAAATATATTTAGTTTAATAGTTGCTAGTAATTCTATATTATATATCATCGCTTGCAGCTAGTGAGAGGAAATCATTTTCTGGAATTCATTTCATTCTAGTACAAAGTGCAAAACTATTTGCATTCATGAGACTGAACTAAATCAGTTGAGCTGCTCTAGGGACAGTTTTGCAATTCCAACGCATACAGAGCGAACGCGTTGGGCATGGGGGAAATGTCATCAGCAGAGCATTCAAATAATTGCTGCAGTCCGTCAGAGATGTTGTAAAATATATATAAAATATAAAAAACCGTTAACAGTTAAGCTAGAGTGTTTTATTTAAATCATTTAACACGTGTTTGCGGCTTAAATCCCTTTTTTGCGCCTTTTTTCAGTTGCAACATATTTCGATTATTCCACAAAAGGGCCTCTCAAGTGCATGAAAAGGCCACTCGAGAGCGTTAACTACTTGTTAAAAAAACCCGGCGTAAGTGTAATTTCCGAATAATAATTCATAACAACAACAGCAGCAGCAGCAGCAGCAACAACAAACATCAACATAAAAACTGTTTTCAACAACTAAAATTCATTGAAGCGTTAGTTCATATGCATATTACTCATACGCCCAGTTGAGCAAACACTTGAAAGAGCGCGTAAAAGTTAACAAACAAAAAAAAAAATTTATATATTTTGCATTTTTTTTTTTGCTAGCAGCATAAAAAGTTAGTTTTCGTCTGAACATTCTTGAAATTTTTGAGTAAATTTAGTTTGTGGTCTTAAGATGCTTAAAGCCTCAAGATGAAAGCTGAAATCAAAGTATTAATTTTTTATACTCTTAAAATATTCAGTTGCGGTTATCTGTTTCACCGCAAAACTAATTTGGCTGGAGAAAAGTTGCGCTACAGGCGACTAGCTGATACTCTCGAGATTTATAAATAAATAAGTTCTATTTAAGCAGATTTTTCTCGTTTTACTTTAGGCTATTTTGTTAATATACAAAAATAATCAGCTTAAATATTGATTAGTGCATTTTCATAATAGTAAATCAAAATTTGCATCTTTAAAATAGATAGAGAAAAGCTGACTGAAAAGCTGACAATCAAATGGAAAAATCAAGCAACAAATGCAATTCATTTGCTGTTCTGTCTTGTCCTTGCTTGTTGTTGTTGTTGTTGTTGGCTTTTCATTTCATTTGATTTCATTACACATTGTAGTCAAGAGTTGAGTGTGCGAAAGACAAAACAAATAGTAGCGAAGCGTTGCGCAAATTCCTTTAGCAAAAAATCAATAAATTTCAAAGGAAATAATTAAGCAAGTAATTGACTTGGATTTCTTTTAGGAATTTCCACATAAATCTCGCTGCTAAGCCAGCGAAAGCTGAGTATCTCTCATTGACTCTGTGTGTGTTGGTGTGTGTGTGTGTGTGTGTGTGTGTATTGCTGTTGAAATACGAGCTGCTAGCAAGTAAGGCGGCGGCGGTCGTCTTGTTAGTTATGTCCCGGCATGTGAACTCAACCAACAGCTAAAAGGATGTGCGCTGTGGGTTGCAGTTGCACTTGGCTGAAAAGAGAACGAGAGAGAGATATAGAGAGAGAGAGATATAGAGAGAGAGAGCAAGCAGCGGGCAATTGAGAGATTGGGGCTTCGTGCTGCTGAGATGAGCATCTATTTTGCAGTTTTCACATGCTTGGAATGCGAACACTTACACTTGGGCAGGGGGTGTTATAAATAGACAAAATAAAAGCCAACGCCTCGAATATTTCGAAATTAAAGCCAAAGGCAGTTGGCCAAATATGTTGGCCCAAGTCACATACTTGTCCATGTGTCTATTCACACACACACACACACACACATGCTCTTACGTGCTAATGTTCATGTGTGAGTAGATTGTTTGGCCAGAACCGACAAAAATGTCGTAGCTAACTAAAAAGGTTTTTGCTTTGTTGTCCGTATGTCTGTGTGTGTGCGCGCGCGCTTTAAGCCAGCAAATTCTATAGAGAAGAGACACAGGACAACACAGACACAGACACGGATGGAGCCACAGAGAAGGTCAGCAAAAATATTCCTCTCAAATTAAACTGTCCACATTTTTCTGTTGTTTTTATTGTCACACATAATTGGCTGCTATGGCAGCAAAACAAGAGTCGACCAGCAGAGCACAGAGAGAGAGAAAGTGCGTGAAAACAAATTATATTTATGCACACATAAAAAAACTTAAATACGAGTCATGCTATAAACTAACTGATTAGTTTAAAACTTACTTTGGCAGAGCACATTTTCCGTTTGCCTTTTATAGCTGAGTGTGCAAAAAAGAGAGCAGAGAAACCTAACAAGCTGCTAATGAATGAATTCAAAAAATATATATTTTAGTTAGAAATATATATATTTCAGAAAAACTCTGTTTTTTTTTTTTTTTAAATAAATATAAAAATAAAATATATATTTTAATTATATATACATATATATATTTCTGTTTTTTTTATTTTATTTATTTATTTTTTTGAAATAAATATAAAAATAAAATATATATTTTAATTATATATTCATATATATTTCAGAAAAACACGGTTGTTTTTTTATTTTTTTTATTGAATGGTTTACGTTACGTTGTATTACTTGTTTCTAGATTTACTTTGTAATTGCCTTTATCTCAATTTGTTTAGTGGCCTTAAATTTTGAATGAGTCGTTTTATTACATGTGTTGCTATTTTGATGGAAGTAATTGATTCATTAATTTAATAAATCAGATTTTGCAGAGAAGTCACAAAGGTGTTGTTAGAGAGTTAAAGTAAAAACACTCCACATTTGCCGAATTCAAAAATTGAACTGTTTATTTCTTAAAATCATATACCTTAAAAATACTTCCAGGCACTGGAAGGCTACGATTAATTCCATGCACACAAGTGCACAGATGTTTGTCAAGTGTCCCTTTTGGGTCGCTAAGCCGTTCTCACGTCTCACGTTACATTTTTATTACTCTCTGCGTTTGTCGTTACAGTAAAAGGATGAGATGTTTATTACTTGGCTCAGATAACTCGCAGGTTATCGACTATTGCCTATTTTTAATATATTTATTTATGAGGCCTGTTCATGCTTGAACAAGTGTTTTCATCAATTATAATAATATTATTATTAATTAATAACACATTTCGATTATGACAGAGCTCTTTGTTAATGTAGATCGATAGAAAAGCTTGAAGGTCGTTTGATATAAATATATTTTTTGGCTTACCAATTTTGAGAGTGATCAAAATTGTTTTTATTTATTTATTTTATTTATTTATTATTTTTATTTATTAATTTATTATTTTTATTTATTTATTTAACAGTTAGAATTAATGTTAAATTAAAGCTAACTAAAAGCTAAAGCACTGGCTACTGAGGTCTTCGGCTTAAGTTACTTTATGTCAATATATTTTTGATACGATTCAAGTGTGAATTGTTGTTAAATAGACGCAATTGTTAAATAGTCTAACCCCTATCATTAAAAAATAAATAAAATAAATAACAAATAATAATAATAATAATGGTGGTAACTCTCACGAGATCTCATGAGATCTTTGACATCTCATGAGAAAAAAATTGCATTCACTCGCTTTGAACGAAAGCCTTCGTTTCTTTTCGTTTTAGTGTTCGGTTGAGCGCCCCACGCTGATCTATTCGTGTGATGCTCTTTTAACGAACATCGTCCAGAACATCGTTTAGAAAGCGATACTAGCCAAAGCCTTCATTTCTTTTCGTTTTGCTTTTCGGTTGAGCTGCTCGTTCTGATCTATTCGTGTGATGCTCTTTTCCAGAACATCGTTTAGGGAGCGATACTAGCGAAAGCCTTCGTTTCTTTTCGTTTTAGATTTATGTTGAGCGGCTCCCGCTGATTTATTCGTGTGATACTCTTTTAACGAACATCGTTTAGGGCGCGATACGATTGACGCTCGCTCAATGAGGTTCTGTAAGTGAGCAGATAAATCAGAGAGTCAATGCGAACGATCTTCATTTTCACAACCACATGTACATATTGAGGTGCTTAGCTAAAGCAAACCAATTTATATACAAAAGACATTTGGCTTCGTAAAGCAAGCAACAAAAATCCGCTCGCGAAAGATCTCTTGCAAGAATCGAGGCAATCGGTAGCTCTCTCAGATGTTTCGCATTGTATGAGTGAAAGACATTTATTTGCATATTTTGAGAAACAATCAACAGATATTTGCGAGCTCTAGTAAATCTGTTAGCAAACAAATATTTGTTGAAGTTTTTCAATTAGTTTTACCAATATATTTTATTGATAAACCTCTAAACCTCTCTTCGACTACTACGAACTAAAAATGATGCCTAATTGATTTGCAAAATTTGAGTAACTTTTTTTTAGCATTTAACTTTTGACTTTTGTCTATTGACGCATCTCCAACTGCTATCCTCATCCAAAGAGTATGTGCAAATATTTTGAAACGTGCAGCGGCATATAAAAAGTTGATATAATTTTCGTTTTTGGTTCTTTAATTTCGTTTTACGTGATGCGTGCATAAAAAATTATGTAAATCGTGCGAGTGTTTGTTTGTGGAGACAACAAAAGTTGCTAATTGTGCGAAAAATTGTGGGCACAAAGTATTATGAACATTTTGTTCCACCCGCATGCCGTTTACAAAAAGTTCTGCCCACACACTCTCCCTCTCCCTCTCTCTCTCACGCTCTTTTCTTGCTTGCTTTCTCTTGCACTCTCGCTATCGTTGTCTGGTTTGGTGTGTCGCTGCCGCTAGGCTGTCAAATTGTAATTTATACGAGACAGCGGCAACGGCGACTGGAGCTTAACTTTTACAATGCATCAATAAATTACATTATCCTTAATTTCCCGCGTTTTTCCGGTCAACACAGCGACATTTAACCCGCCCGCAGTTCGTTCGTTCGTCCCGCTGAGCCAGCAAAATATATAAATAAGAAATAAATAAAATAAAAATAGTGAAACGAAAGGAAAGCTTAACTGAGACAGCTGGAAAAAGTTTCCGTTTTATTGAATATATATAAAGTACTAGAGTTTCTTCTTGCCTAGAATCGAAAATTGCAAAAGAAGCATAAAGCCAAATCTGTTAAAATTCCTCTTGGACCATATTGCCTAATTTGAAAAGGTGTAGAAGCAATAAGGGCCTGGCAGCAAGATCAAAGATTTTAATGCGCTGCAAATAAAGTCAAATTTCATTTCAGTTAGCAAATTGTCCGGCACAAACATAAACTCATTAGTCGACAATCATTTTTTGGCCGCAGGCAACAAAGAGGATACCACAAATATTCAATATGCCGGACTAGCAAAGCGAGAGAGATGGAAAAATTCAAGCGAGAGAGAGAGAGTGAGAGAGAGAGAGAGGGTGATAGCAGAGAGTGTGGGAATATAAGAGGGAGCACATCAGATAAACGTTGCCTATGCCAACATCGCTTAATTAAGGTTTAGCATTCGACAGTTGGTTGGTTAGCTCTGTGTGTGCTACGCCCACATCGAGCGTACGGCAACAACTCAGCCAAGCACATTCACATTCACACACA
Source organism: Drosophila buzzatii (assembly GCA_035045845.1). Taxonomy (NCBI): domain Eukaryota; kingdom Metazoa; phylum Arthropoda; class Insecta; order Diptera; family Drosophilidae; genus Drosophila; species Drosophila buzzatii. Next base: position 2,048,544 of record JAWNOS010000089.1, on the reverse strand, counting down.
GTAGCGCAGCTCAATGTAATTATGTGCTAAGTGCTCTAGGCACGAGCCAAATCCATTCGATATCGCACAATAGCTATAATCGTATCTAGGGTAGTGGCATCAAAATGACTCCAATGTGAACTCAAATGCGTCAGCTGCATATCAATAAACCCCTCATCATTATCGATGCCAACTGCCAACTGCCAACTGCCAACTTGCAACTGGCAAATGCAACGCGGCTAACTGACTTTTTGCTTGCAAATGTGCATAATTAAAAGCAACGCATAATTTATAGATCAATTTCTATCCAAATTTCTGCATTTATTGTAAGCATTCTGAATAGAGTTTTCTAATACAATTTTATTAAAATAAAATACATAAAAATATATACGCTATATAAATTGGAATATATTTTTAATTTAATATACATATAATTATTATATTTAATTATATATTTAAAAAAAAAAAAAATATGTATTCAGAATTATTTTCAAAAGTCAAAGGCTAACAGTAGAAAACTGCAATATAAAAAATATAAAATATTTAATTAATTCTTTGGAAGCTTGCTTGCCTTTGAATTATATTTATTTTATTTTATTTATTAACATACAAATTTGTTTCTTTTTTTTAATATTTTATTGTTTACAAATAAATTTAGGAAAAATCTTGTATAAAAATTAATTTATTTAATTTAATTTTAAAAATACTTACATATAATTTACTGTACATATAATGTATATATTTTATTCTTATAAGTATTCAGAATGTTTTGTATGTGTGATAAAGCGCGAAAACTTTAGAAATTATAAAATATAAAATATTTAATAAACATGATCAATAAATTTGTTTGTAGCTTGCTTTATAGCATTTCGCAGAAAATTTAATTAACATAAAAACTTTTTATATTCAAAGCATTATATTAATAATAAAATTAAAAAAAAAAAATGCATACAAATAAATTTAGGAAAAATCTTGTATACAAATTCATTTATTTTATATTATTTTAAAAATGGGTACATATAATTTAATGTATATATTTTATTCTCATAAGTATTCAGAATGTTTTGTGTTTGTGCTAAAGCGCGAAAACATTAGAAATTATACTATAAGAGATAAAATATTTAATAAGCCTGCCTGAAGGTTTCTGTCACTCTGGCTTAATAGAAAATTGTTATTTAGAATTAATTCTTAGTAACAATAAATAAATAAATAAATAAATAAGTAAATAAATAAATAAATAAATAAATAAATAAATAAATAAATAAATAAATAAATAAATAAATAAATAAATAAATAAATAAATAAATAAATAAATAAATAAATAAATAAATATTTAAATAAATAAATAAATAAATAAAAAATAAATAAATAAATAAATTAATTTTTTAATTAATTTTATAAGTACGATCAGCAAACAAATTTGTTGGCAGTTTGCTTTATAGCATTTCGAATTGTATTTAAAATTCGATTAACTAAATAATGTTTTATATTCAAAGAATAATATTAATAATAAAATTGTATAAAAAATTAAAAAAAAATTGCTATACATAAATTTAGGAAAAATCTTGTATACAAATTCATTTATTTTATTTTATTTATAAAAATGTTTACTAAAATCTGCTATAAGCTGTTCAGTTTTATTTGGCATTAATAAATTTATGCCTTTTACCTATTGGGATTTTAGACAAAAATTCTTCACAATAATGTAAATTTTCCATTGGATATTCTACGAATTGTATTTTAAGCAATGCGAAGGTGTTTTACTCACGGGGCTTGGAAAGCCAAAGTGCGTTGCGTGTGTGTGGCCGAAAGTAACTATTTTTGGCTAGCAATGCTACAATTTGCAGGCGAATAAGTAGCTTTATATATCAGTGGTTCAGTGAAGTAGCATTTTTGCTTATATTAAAAATAGATTACATTTTTGGCCAGCTTTGAGTAGGGATAGGTCAGACAGCTCTTGCCCTTCATTGCGAACAAGTTTCGCATCAATGCGTAATGGCGCGCAGTAAATAAACAGGAGATAGAAAAGTTGTTAAGCGATGCTGAAATGTTATGAAAATCATAGATGCGATAATGTTTCAGTTCTATTACACACAAAGCAACAGCAGCAACAAAATAAAGAGGGGAAAAAAAAAGCTAAAAAGGCTCCTCAATAGCTTCTCGTGCTTTTTGTGATTTTGGTTCATTGTTTGCTATATGCAGATTCAAGTTATTTACAGGGTATTATGTGTTATGAAATATATGGAAAGTAGACAAATTCACATTGTTTTAAAATTATTTTTAAATGTTTATCTTTGGCTTAGCTTCATACAAAAATAAATGATTTTTTTTTTTTTTAATCTAGCTTGCAAACTTTTCGCACTCATATACTATAGACCTTTTCATGTAGGGTATCTTGAACTCAGTCGCTTGAACAGCTAAAGCGCAACGTTTTTGCCTACTTTGTCTGCATGTCAATGTTAAAAATTTTTATTTTGTACGTTTCAATGAACTTTTAGTGCGACATTAACAAAGCGTCGAGTAGCCAAAAAACGAATGCGACAACCTTTTGCCCAATTCTGCTTCCTTTTTTTTTCGTTTATTGTTCAACAAAATTGTCGTTATTCTGCCTCTTCCAAGCCCACTCTCTCTCTCTTTGTTGCTTTGCCGTTTTTTATGTACTTCAGCAACGCGCAGAACAATTTTGATTGTGGCCTTTCTCCTTGTCAATTTGACTTTTTATTTTAATGCAACAAACGAAATCAAAAACAACTTGTTATCGATGTTGTCATTGTGCCATATTTTCTGGCTTTCCATCCAAAGAAGAAGACTCACAAATGGAGAAAAAAAAGGACCAGTAAATGTCAGTGGGCTGGCGAGGCGTGGCCTCGCCCATTGTCCTGCCGTTGGCGTTCGTCAATATTTCGCGTGATTGACTTTTCGGGTTAAATTAATTAAGCGTGTGCGTTTTTATTGTTGATTGAATGCTTGCGCAAATGATTGAAAGAGCAGCGACAGCAAAGCGAATAAATTGTAGGAGTTGTAGGAGAGCCAAACTCAATTTGTATGCTAGGTTAAAGCAAGGTTGCATAATAAATGAGCGCTGTATTTAGTCGAAAATATAATTTGAGAACTAAGCTCGATTTAGAGCAAACTTTCTGTTTGCGATTCAAATGAAATACATAAATAATACTTGTGAGAAATGGGTAAAACAATTTGAATTCGAATTTCTAGCTTAGCCGATCAATTATTTATGTATTAAAATTCGCAAAGTTTTCCATAAGAGTTCACAATCAACTCTCACAACTGACTAAACCAGGCGCATATAAAGAAAAGTTCCGTTGGAGTCGTTGCTACTGTATTTTGGACTGCGGCAAAAAGTTTCGCATAAAATTTACTAATTTCATAATGTGGCTGGCAGACATTTATTTCGACGCTAATTACAAACATTTAAACTTTTAATTAGTTTTCAAACAACAAAAAACTACGCATGTGGGTGGGTAGCTTGAATATTTTGAGCATGGCTCAATTCAAGAGATCAACTCAAGTTATTTCTTTGCTCTTGCTGTTGCTGTTTATGCAAATTTTGATAATTTAATAAATTGTCGCATAAAAACTGCAATTTCATTTATCACTGCGCAGCCAAAACAAACAAATAAAAAGACCTAGATAAAAATAAGCATGAAAATGCCATAAACAAATCCCAGCACTGATTGCCGCTCCATCGTACGAAAAAATGAAATGAAACTAGAAAAATTGAGCGAAATGAAACTAAAATGTAAATTGGCTTAAAGTGAATGGCTATAAGCAGCTAACAAAATGATTTTGGCCAAACTGAATCAGGGCTAATCAAATTTCTCTGCACTGCACATCAAACGTCACAAATGTCGCCGTTGTTGTTGACAATGTTCAGTTGGACTGAGACTTCATTGAAGGCATGAATTTGTTGTTGTTGCTGAAAATGCCTGGCATTTGTGAAAATAAATTTCGAATGAGTTATTTAGTTGACAAGTGGATGGAGTGCAATAAAAGCGTATAAATTAAGCCAACGAGCGAAATGCAATTTAAATAAATAGTTGTAATAAAAAAAAAGGAAAAAAAAAGTAGGACAGTTCTTGATAGATGTCAAGATGGAGTGATAGAAGCAGAGCAAAAGTACTAACTGAGCTTCAGAGTATTTTATTTATTTTTTGTGCAAGCATGTTAGATAAAATGCTCTTTATCCATATTAATTCAATTAGAGTAAGATGTATGCAATAAAAATAAAAGTTCAGATACATTTTGTATGCTGAGTTTCATTCGCTACAATATCGATTTCTTTAATAATTAATTAATAAAGCGAATATTTTATTTTACTGTATTATATTTTGTGATATATTGTAAAAAAAATTGACAATTTTATAAGAGAAAAGAGCGAGAAGACAGAACAAATTTATGAAATTTAAATAGTAGCAGAAAAGGTATTAAAGTTCGAACTCTAATTGTAAAAAATATTCGAGCTCACAAAATAAATTAAATTAAATGTAAAAACTGAAATAAATTAAAAAATTAAAAAAAATATATATTTTTTTATTTTTTAAATATTATTTTTTGTTTAAACTGATATATTTGTTCAGAAAATAAGCACAAAGAAATAAATTATTATATTAGGTTTCACAATACAATTTTTTACTATCTTTAATATTTTTAATATTAATTATAATTATAATTTTTCCTATTTTATTTATTCATTATTCTCAAAATATTCTTTATTTATTTATTTCATTATATTTAATCAAAATACAATTTTTTACTATCTTTCCAATCTGCTCATTATAATTTTTCCTATTTTATTTATTCATCATTCTTAAAATATTTTTTATTTATTTATTTCATTATATTTAATCGCATTTAATTTATTTTTTATATATTTTTTATTTGTTTATTTCATTATATTTAATCTCATTTAATTCATTTTTTATATATTTTTTATTTATTTATTTCATTATATTTAATCTCATTTAATTCATTTTTTATATATTTTTTATTTATTTATTTCATTATATTTAATTGTATTTTATTCATTCTTTATATATATATATTTTTTTTATTTATATCATTATATTCTTTGCCTTTTTACTGCTCTAGTTTCAATATATTCTTTTTTTTTTTATTTTGACCATAAACTCTTCTCAACTTTAAGTTTATCAGACTCTTCTTGTCCTGTTTCTTGATTAACCCGAATTCGGTTCAATAAACTCCTAAACCACTTTGCATTTTTTGTTTAAATGAAGATTTACTGTCAAATGTACTCACGAGAAAACACAGACAGTCTCACATACAGACAGAAACACACACAGACACACTCACCTAGAACGAATTGCCTCGACCAGACACATTATTTGCATTCACTTAACCAGCTGCGGGGCAACCAGGACGTAGCCGACTAGACTAATGTGCCGCCATTAAATCGGCTTGCCCAAAACATTAGCAAAAATGGCGAAAAGAGATACAAAAAAAAAAAACGAGGAGAGGCCCGCAAACTAAATTCAAATTAATGCACAAGCGATCAGGCAGGCGAGCTGGCAAGGGAGGCTTGGCGTGCAGACGACGATGCCAAGCGAAGCGTTAAAAGCCAGCACAGAGCTCGACCTCGTTGCACGGCTCAAACCCCGTCGCTCTGCCCACTTTAAATCCCCACTGAATGCTGCTGCTGCGGCTGCTATAGCTGCAGACAAGTGTGCACTTGTACTTGTAGTTTAGCCAGCGTAAAACATATAAATAAATATGAAAATGAAAATCACATACAAACAACAGCAACAAACACCGAATATTGTCGTCGCTATGTGAGTGTGGCATGAGTTGTTGCTGCTGCTGCTGCTGTTGCTGCTGCCCCTGCAGTAAAGTGCCATGCATTTGAAATTTTAAGCACAACGCTGCGTATGATCAACGCTCGCTGCTTGTGGCAAGTGAGCGCCAGGCGACGACGGAACGGAACGGAACGGAAGGTGCTTGGTTGGCAAGGGCATGCCTCGGCCTGGGCCTGGGTCTGGTTGAGTTGTGGGCGTTGCCCTGCACATGAAATAATGACAACGGCTATAAAATTTAGTTGGCTTTTTGCAACAAACACAGCAACAGACACTAACTAAGCGCACGTTCCAGAGAAAGCCAAAAGGCCAATTGGAATTGAACGGAAATGATTAAGAACTAATTGTGTGAAATATTTATGATAAATAATTAATTATTTAATGAACTCATTAATGATGTAATTATTAATTTAATATGTATATAATAAGTTATTTATGATAAATACTTATATAATTCATTAATTAATTATGTAATTATTCATTAAATATGTAAATAATAATATATTATTTAAGATAAATATTTAAATATTTAATTCATTAATTAATTATGTAATTATTAATTAAATACGTATTTAATAATACATTATTTATGATAAATACTTAAATATTTAATAAAATAATTAATTGTGTAATTATTATTTAAATATGTATATAATAATAAATTATATAATTAATTAAAAATCATGTAAATAATAGTTTATTAATACATTAATACAATAGGGATTCATAAATCAATAAATATTAAAAAACATAACCGATTAAATTACTTAATAAAATTGTAAAATATATATTAAATATCGAAAAAGAAGATATTTCTATAAATTTATAAATAAAATTGATAATAATAAATAAAAATGTAGAAATACGGCGCAAAAAAAAAATAAATAAATAAATAAATAAAAAGAAATAATATGATAGTTAATATAAAATTATAAAATAAAAGACAATACAAAAACAATATTTTTATAAAATGATTTATAAAATTGATAATAATTAATAAATATCTAGAAATAATGAAAAAAAAAAAAATAATAATATATTAAATATAAAATTATAAAATAGAAGACAATAAAAAACAGTATTTTTATAAAATAATAAATAAAATTGATAATAATATAAAATGAAAATTTAGAAATAATGAAAAAAAATACATACATATTTAATATAAAATTATAAAATAAAACACAAATAACAAACAAATATTAACAAATTTAACAAACAAATATATAGATATATTTATAATATGATAAATAAAATTTATAATAATAAATTAAAATAAAAAAATAATAAAAAAAAAATATATTTATATAAAATGATAAATAAAATGGATAGTAATAAATTAAAATCTAAAAGCAATAAAAAAAATATATATTATACATATAATTAAAAAATAAAAGACAAATACTATCATTACTAATGGTAAAAATATCTAAATAATTATTTGAATTTATTTATTTTATATTATTAATACAATTTAAATCAGTCTGTGAATGAAAACGAACATATTATATGTTTATGTATATTTTTGTTAGTTATGCTAAATATACTAGCTTTATAAATACCTCTCTGAAAAGGTAATTTTTTCCATCTACAACTTACTATTTACACTTTTTTATTTAAAAATATTCTCTAGAATAATTTTATGAATCTACAAATGTACGATAATTTATATAAATCATATATACAAGTTAAAGAATTACTGAGCATTTTACATGTGAAAATATTTGTTATAATAATATATATTTAATTTTTGTAATTTACAGCACAAACAGTTAGGAAATGCAAGCGAATATGATTTTCGGAACATTTGCTGCTAATGCAATCATCGCATTTACTCAAGTGGCTTTTGACGCAGCGTTTCCTGTTGCTGCTGTGGCTGTTTCAGCTGCTGCTGCTGCTTTTGTTGTTGTTGTTGTAGCTGTTGCTGATGCTGCTGTTTGTTGTTGTTGTTGTTGCGCTTTGGTACTGGTGGCTGAATGTCTTGAATTATTATTCATGAGCGCTTTAATTTATGCTGCAGTTAGAATTAGTGCGCTTTGCATTTTTCGCCATTCGCCCCGTTGTCTCATATGAATGTGAGTGTAAGGCGATCTCTTTCGCACTTGTGCGTGTGAGTGTGTGTGTGTGTGTGTGGGGGGGAGTGTGTGTGTTTGCTATGCATATGTATGGGTTTCTTTTTGGGCATCTGTATGTGTTTAGTTTTCGTTGCGGAAGTACTTAAAGTGGCATTAATACATTTATGACTTGTGTGGCTCGGGCAATCTGCGGTCAGGTGGCACCCACTAACACGCCCATCAAATATTCATCAGTACATATATATGTATATAGGGATATGTATGTGTATGTCACTTTATGTGTGCCAATGAATGTATTCATTGTATGCATTTATATATGAACAACTGGTGAATTAAATTAGACCAATTTATGTGATGGCAAATGTGTAAGTTCTTATTATGTTTTTGGATTTAATGCTAGACAAACATGTTTTTCGAAATTGAATTTCGGCAGCAGCCTAAAGTTGCTTGTGTCGCAAGCTTAATGCAATCTGAAGATTACAGATAATGCTTAAGTACAATCAAAAATTAAATGAAATGCGAATTACCAAGAAATGTTCCGTGTTAATAATAGATGTTGCATGTTTGCTGCGCTTTTTAGCTCGTTGTTAGTTAATTAAAAAAAAATTAAATTTAATTAGATATATTAATAATAATATTTAATAATATATAAAGTGCGCAATAATTGCTTATTAATATATCAAGCCAAGGGATTCGAACGTAATTCCCCTGTCACTCTAATAGAAAAATAATAAGCTGCGTCAATAAAGTAAATACTAAATTGTAGACGAATAAGACGGTCGACTAATTGCCAGTGCGCTATGAAAACAAAGCCAAATACTGTAAGCACACACACACGCATACACACCCACGTCTGGTCATTAAGCAATATAATAATAGGTAAGCGCATTAGGAAACGCCAACTTGTCGGTGCGACTGTCAAGAACACGCCACAATCATTACTCAGAGCCAACAAATATATAGATATATATTTATTTATATATAGATATGTGAGTACGCACAATTGCGTTATACTTTTCAGCTGTCTTTCTCTCTCTTTGTCTCTCTGTAAGTTTCTCGCGCAAAAGTTAATCATACGCTGCTTAAAATTACAAATCACCGCAATCAGCAGGACAACAGAGCAGAGCAAAAGAGTTGGCCAAAAACGCAGCCAAGCTGAACGCACGGCAGAGCTCGGGATGATGATGACGATGATGATGCTCCAGCGCCTGCTTCAGTTGCTGCTGCAAGGATAATAACAGACGGCCTGCTGTGGCAGATTGAACCTTTTTTGCGAGCACCTCCCTTTGCGGCACAGCTCTTAAGTGTTTTAAACAGCGAGCATTTAACGGTAATTATTGCAACACTGTGGCACATTTTAAGTGCTGCATGAGGAGCGACAGAGTCAGATTGTGTGTGTGTGTGTGAGACAGAGAGAGAGAGAGAGAGAGTGAAGTATGGCAGCTGCTGGCCAACGTCCACCTGGCCACAGTTGGCTGCATAAATTTCCAGCGCAGCCTTTAACTTAATCCCGTCTATTTTGCAAAAGGATTATCAAGGCAACTTTTTAATTCGCGCTGCCGCCAGCCGCCAGCCGCCAGCCACCAGCCGCCAGTCGTGATGTCAGCACTTTTCTGTGGTGGCCTTTTAATGGGCCTCATTTACCCCAACACTAGCCAGCATCTGCACCATCTGCACCTGCACTCTGTACACCTTTGCCGTTTGCCGTTTAACCAACTCGTCTACAGTTAATGCCCATTGAAGGCCATTTGATGCGTGGCCAAGTGAGCGTTGGACTTGGCGAGTTTGTAGCACCAAGTGATAATAATTTGAAATGATGGATTTAAGTAGCCATTAAATTGAAGTGAAGCTACATTGAAAGCGTTTCGCGTAATAAAAACAAAATAAAACTGGCAAAGAGTTCTTACATTTGTTATACAACTTATGCCAGAGCGCAGCAGAGACAACAAAAAAAAAACCATAAATACCTTTAGTTTTTGCATTGCTCTACATTATTCTGCTTATACAATTGCGAGATTTAAGTTTGTGGTTTTTAAATGAGAGAATCATTTTCTCTTAATCTCTCATGAAATGCTAGATCGTCGCTATGTTTGAATATAGGATGGGCAAGAGCATTCACTGCGGATCTTGAGACTTAAAGGATTTGCTTTGTTTACATGTGAGTTGACATTAACATTTATAGCTAGCAAAATGTTGTATGATTTAAGCGAAGCAAATTTAATGCAAAAATATAATTCAAATATTTAATTAAATATTTCTAAATTTAAAAATAAATTTAAAAATATTTTTATAAGTATTTATTATATAATTAAAATTATTTATTATATATTTATTATTTTAAATATTTTCATAATAATTTTTAAATATTTTTATAAGTATTTATTATATAATTAAAATTATTTATTATATATTTATTATTTTAAATATTTTCATAATAATTTTTAAATATTTTTATAAGTATTTATTATATAGTTAAAATTATTTATTATATATTTATTATTTTAAATATTTTCATAATAATTTTTAAATATTTTTATAAGTATTTATTATATATTTAAACTTATTTATTATATATTTATTATTTTAAATATTTTCATAATTATTTTTAAATATTTTTATAAGTATTTATTATATAATTAAAATTATTTATTATATATTTATTATTTTAAATATTTTCATAATAATTTTTAAATATTTTTATAAGTATTTATTATATATTTAAACTTATTTATTATATATTTATTATTTTAAATATTTTCATAATTATTTTTAAATATTTTTATAAGTATTTATTATATATTTAAAATTATTTATTATATATTTATTATTTTATATATTTTCATAATAATTTTTTAATATTTTTATAAGTATTTATTATATATTTATTTATTATTATTTATTATTTTAAATATTTTCATAATTATTTATGCTCTTTTTTATGTTATTCCAATTTGTAATATCATAAACGAATTTAAGAAATATATATGTCAAATCACAACGTAAGCTCCAGCAATACTTTAATTCAGTCTAAGCCACTGTCAGATTTTTCAAAGTTCTAGCGCCTCAAAGTGATCAGCAAATAATTTGAAATGACGGATTTAAGCAGCTGTTAAATTGAAGTCGGTAGCGTAAACAGCAATATTAAGAACTCTCTGCTGTCTGAAGCGTGTCAAGGCGCAGTTTGGGCTCCTCACTCGTCTGCGTCTGCGTCTGCACATATATATATACATATATATAGATTGCCTGTCAGAGTCTGTGTTTGTATTTGTGGTTTATATTTAATGCGTCGTTCAATCAATTCCTTTGCTTGCCATCCTTTCATCTCAATAGTGTCGAGTGCAGTGCACGAATCGAGATGCGTCATTATCCTTTCACGCAACGGCTGAATCTTCGGGAGCCGGAATATTATTGGCTTGACTCGTTTGCCTTTGCCTTTGCCGTATGCTGTGAGCAGCTCAATCTTTGCATTTGCCTGACGTACGCTGTTGCTTATTTATTTATTTATTTATATTTATTGTCATGCTTGTTTATTGTTTTGCCTCTGATTGGCTTCGGCTGCGACTTTGGTTTGGGTCTCTTTTGATATTGATTTTGGGCTCGGCTTGGCATACCACATACTTGGCTTTACGAAAGGGTAGCTGCGGACTGCCTATCCTTTTGATTTATTATAATTTATGAATAGTGCAGAAAGATAATCAAATAAATATATATTCAAGACTTGAAATACTTTCGCAAAGGAACTTGCATAAATATTTTAAAGTTTCCTCTTGTAGAGTATTTTCTTGGTCTGATAGGTTTTCTTTTTTCTCATAAAAATTTCCACTCAAGCTGGCGATTGTCCCTTTTGCCAATTCTGCTGGCTCATGTCCCGCATTCTTCCATGTATTTTGTATTACTTGGTTGAAATCCCTCTTATTGGCGCATAGATTTATGGTTTTATGCTTAAATGATTGTTTGCTTTGTGGAGGGCCAGAAAAGTCCATAAAAAATAAGGAAAAGAAACCAAAAAAAAAAAATAAAATAATAATGCAAACGCCCATATCAAATGCAAATGCGATAATCAAGTTATAAATTTATGTATTTAAACTCATAAATCGCGAGCGAAAGCGAAAATGTTTTTAAAGTGTAGTGCGTTGCGCCCTCATTTATCGATAGCTATATACATATTTATGTATATGTCTATATGTATAGGTCTATGTGGCACAGAGATATTTATTGCCGGAAATCACATATTTCCGCTCGGGTTTTCGGGGACGACAGAGCCATTAATGAGCACCACAATTAAATTTTTCATTCAGCAAAGTGACATAAAATGAGGTGGAATAATAATAAAAAAAAGAAGAGAAAAGTAAAGAGAGAAGAAAACAAAGGAAAATACATAAATGTATGCAAAATATTAAAACAGCAAATCCCTTTATTGTGTGTCTGCGGATGTCTCTCTCTCACTCTCTCTCTCTCTCTCTCTCTCTCTCTCTCTATCGCTCTCTCTCTCTCTCTGTGTGCTGCCTTATTTTGCTGGCATAATATAAAACATCCTGTTGCCGGTTAACAGCCAGCTGGCTGCCTGAATGCCCGTCTGGCTAGGTGGATGCCTGCCCTGATTGTTGTTGTTGCCATAAATAACCCAGAAAAAGGTGTAGATTCAGGCGAGTGTGTAAATTGTGTGTGTGACTGGCTTAAATTTGCTGCGTTATTTGCGTCATTTCCGCAGCAAATCAACACGAAAACACCAAGGACAACACACACGCACACAACAAAAGCCCCTAAAGTCAACAAAGTATATATGTATGCAGATTTTAAATGGAATTTATATATAGATGTATCAACAAAAGCGTGTGAATTCCTGTATGTCTCTGTGTGTGTGTGGGTTTAATCAGCCAATCAATTTCATATACATATTTTAACACTTGAATGCACTCTAAAGAATCAAGTTTCATGCCGCTCCAGTAGATCTCCTATATATATTTATATTATTTCACGAGCATCCCCACAATAGATTATTATGCAAAATAGTTTTTGCCTATTGTTCAAGATTTGATTCTATAATTTTTTTCTTCAATATTTCACTATTTATATTTGATTATGACGTAACAATTTATTTCACAGACGAATTGACCAAAAAATGTTCAAGTGTTTATATATGTAAATGAAATATGTATTTATTTATTATTTTTATATACATATTATAATGATGAATAAGTCAAACAAAAAATTCAACAATATTTGCATTCGCAGTATTAAAGTATTTAATAAATACTACAAGTTAGTTTTTAGTAAATTTTAAAATTAAAAAGAAAATTTATATTGTAATTTTTAGAATTTTAATAGCTAAAAAAAATTTTTATGTTTTTTATTTAAGTAAAATATTTAAATATTTTACGCAAATTAATATTGTAATTTTTAGAATTTTAATAGCTAAAGAAACATTTTTATGTTTTTTATATAAGTAAAATATTTAATGGTTTTTTTATTCACGTAAAGGACAAATAAAATAAGTAAATTAAATTATTTAAATAAGTAAATTAAATTATTTAAATTAAATGAATTAAAGTATTTAATAAATACTAAACGTGTGTTTTAAATTGTAAAATTAAAAAGAAAATTAATATTGTAATTTTAAGGATTTTAATAGCTAAAGAAACATTTTTAGCTTTTTTATTTAAGTAAAATATTTAAATATTTTTCGCAAATAAAAAACATAAAAATATTTCTCTAGCTATTAAAATTCTACAAATTACAATATTAATTTTCTTTTTGTTTTTCACGTAAATCACAAATAAAATAAGTAAATTAAATTATTCAAATTAACTAAATTAAAGTAATTAATTAAATTAATTTACTTATTTGATTTGTCCTTTATGTGAAAAACAAAAAGAAAATTAAGTTCGTAATTTTTAGAATTTTAAATAAATATTTAAATTAAATGAATTAAAGTGATTAATATTATTGACATTATTATATGTAATTAAAAAAATATTTATTTAACAAATTACAATAGCTGCACGTTAAGCAATTTAAGACCACGGTAACAAAAACTTGACTATAACAATTGTATGACGACGCGTTTTATTTTTATTTATTTATTTTTTTTTTACAGCCAACTTTTTATGCTCGTTGGCTCGTACCCGCAGATCTCTCCGCCAGCCACGGTAATGCATTAACTTCTGCTTCGATAAATAAACAAGTTGAGCTACTTAAGATTTAAGTTGCAGTTGTACTTGTGCTCGTTGTTGTTGTCGAACGAGCGTCGAGTTGTAAGTGTGCACAAATTTATAGTGGGCCACCCCTCCCTTTCCCAGCGGCTACCCTTATGAAATGCCCTAGGTATTGCTACAAAATGCACAATACGTATACGCAGCGTATGCGTATTTCAAGCATAAAACCTCTTATGCACAATGAGCAGCAGCGACAGTGACGTCGACGCCGCGCGGCGCAGTATAATAAGCATATAAATGCTAAAATGTTAAAATGTTAAATTAAATTGAATGCAAGAAGGCGGAAATGTTAAAAAATGTTAAAATGTTTTGCGCCTTGTTAGCTACGAGGACGGAGCAAAGCAGAACGCTTCAGTTGCTGGCAGCCCCGGGGCGTTAGGCGTTGACGTTAGGCGTTTAAGATGCTGCTGGCTTTAAGTGTGCTCTTAACACTGCCACGCCCCTTTCGAGAGGCCCACTCTGCGGTTGTCTGAGTAAAGTGCAGTCATAAATACGTTAACGTTCGATATGTTTCGACTGCAAGCCAGCTGCAACTAACTGGGCTAAGTGGCTGCACTCACAGTGTTGCCTAAATGTGCCACGCCCACCCGCTGCACATGCAACTCAGGCCCATTCATAACTGTGCATCCATCAACTCGCACTCGGCAGTAAAATTTTGTACAAATTGAAATCACTTAAGTAACTTGATACCAAACGCCACTGGCGCCATTGGCTCTGCCATAGCTCTGCCAGCTCTAGCTACTCTCTCTCTTTCTCTATCTCTCTCTCTCTCTCTCTCTCCCTCTCCGGTTTAGCTTTAGCTACTCGTCAAACTCTGCCTGCGTATGTGTTGGCATCAATTTTTCAGTAATGTCATTTACACGAACCTCAAAATTATGCCAGGCTTCGAGTCACTTGAGTTGCTATGCTTGACTACAGAATTCAGAATTAATTAGAGAGTGAGAATGGGATAAAAAAGAAGTAAAAAAATATATAATTTGCTTGATTAATTTATGTGCTAAAAAATATATAGAATTTATTTATTTTAGATCAAGAAATCTATCAAAATAAATATTATAAATTTTAGATAAAGTAATATGGATATGCTCGGTTTTTAAAAAAGAGATAGATAAATAAATTAAAAGATATAATTGAATAGATCGAATGTTTAATATATTTCTTGAAGGTTTCTGGTATTAAGTATACGCTAAATTTTAAATATTCAAAAATATTAAAATAAAATCAAAGAAATTAGGAAAAAAATATATTATGTGCATATTTGTTTATGTTTATATTTGCTAAAAAAAAAAATCATAAATGTATCTAAACTTATTACAATTAGAAAAAAAGCTAAATTGAAAATAAAAACAAACAAATTGTGATACACAGCAGCAAACGAGAGCAAACTTGAGCATAACAATATATTTTGCATAATAGAGGGTGAGAGCAGGAAACCGTGCTATATAGAGAGAAATGTGGATACATTTTTTTATAAGGGTATGCAAGGCACGTGCCAACGACATGAGCAATAAGGAGGGAGCGTGGCCTCTTGTCTTCGCGCTCTTCAACATGAAATCCAATAATCAAAGGCAATTAAAACAAAGCATATTTTATTACACTACTACAATTTATTAACGCTTCACACTACATAGCTGATCTACTTTAATTTCTTCAACCGACGCGCAATTAAAACCCGCAGTCGGTATAGGAAATATTGTAGAACCGTACAGGACATCATGATGCATATTACCATGAAAACAGTTACGACTGATTGAATGGGTGCTGATTTAAAGTCTAATATCTTATAGATATAACGATTACCAAGGCTGCAATAATAGTGTTCGATTTAAGTATGTCGATATATATGTATTTGAAATATGTAATGCTTACGGATCACAGCCACCAGAAAAATAATAGATGGTGGCAAATATAAGATATATTATGCCGAAGCCAACCGGATAAATGAAATGAAACATACGAGTTGGATGTGCAACAATCATATGATCCACTGTGCTACAAATTGACGGCATCACATGAGAGCATATATTAAATAACGCATTAATTTTGAGGGGCTTCGATCCCTCCCTCTCGTACGGAAAAATAGTTAGCCAATACACCAAGAAAATTTCATACGCAAGCACGAGACTGGAGATGGAACAGGCCCAATAAATTTGAATCAATGCCGTTTGACGAGCTATTCGATGAAGAAATAAGAAAGAAATTATGCCTTAAAATCATCTTTCAATTTAAATTATAGCTAAATATTACAAATATATATAAATATTTTAATTTAAAAAAATAAAACACTTACTCATTTTCTGTGGAATCACATGATAAACGCTTACATAAATTGCGCCACTCAGTGTGGTTACGACACTTAACGCGAAAACCCAATGTGTTAAATAAATAAACCAGAATCCTCTTACAAGAAATTTAGACAGATGTACAATCAAACAACTGCTGGAGAAGATTGCCAAACACCAGCGATAGGTTAGAAAATAATAAGATTTATCTGACGATTGCCACTAGTTGTTGAATGACATAAGCATTGACATGATATTATCTGCAAGTAAAGTTGATGATACCAAAATCTTTCACCTGAGATATGAAAAAATCCTCGGGTGCATGATGGTGCAAACCAAAACACTTCCACTCGAATTCAAGCCAAAAATTGGTTGGTTCTTGGCGATAATTGGATTCAATGATCTCAGACATCGAATAATTTATACAAATTTAAATTTCAAAATTTATTAAATACCAAATGAAACATTTTTTTGCTTTTTTTTTGATGGCAATGTCAAAGTAGTTAGTTGCAAAAGCATCAAGAATAAAGAGCTTGCATTTAAGTGGCATTCACATATATACATTTCGTTGTTGTCATTTTTACCCCTCTTAGACGTCTGTCGTGCTTCTTATCTGCGTTGCATAATTAACAGTTACATGATTGTGGGCACGGGCACGAGAACGGGCACGAGAACGGGCACGGACCATGTTGTGGTCCCGGTCTGGGGCCAGGCAGCCTGATTCGCTGTGCGGCAAATTACGACATGTGCCTGACATCATTTCCCTTTCTGCTTTAGTGCCACATCCAACCCCAGCCAAAGCCATCCTGCCTGTCCTTCACCGTGGCGTAGATCCCACGGCGTCGACATCCTTTTGAGCCAAGCAGACACTTTTAATTGAGAGACACTTGGCTGAGTTGTAGCGCGCAATTAAAATGCCATTACATATAAAAACAAGGCTCAAGACCAGAGCACACTGTCCCCCAATAGAGAACTGCAGCAAATTTGAATTTTCATAAAAAAATGCAATATTTTCTACTGAAAAGTATATTTATATGAAACATGTTAAGCTTATATAAATAGTTAAAGAAACTATAGATTATAATTATGCAATAATTTTATTCGTGGAAAACTATTTATTTTAGTTTTACTTTATTTTTTAAATATTTATTATAATTTTATTTTTATGTATTTATTTATGTTGTTATTTCTTTAAAAAAATTTTTAAAATTTTTTTATTTTATATTTTTTTTAATTTTAATTTTTTAATTTGTATATACATTTCATATATATTTATTACACTATGTATTCTTCTACTAAAATTAATTTTTATAAGAAAAAAGTGGAACTTTAATTGATTTTTAATTTTTTTATTCATTTATTTATTTATTTATTTTTTTTCATATATATTTATTACACTATGTATTCTTCTACTAAAATTAATTTTTATAAAAAAAGAGTTAATGAAAAAAAATGGAACTTTAGTTGATTTTTAATTATTTTTTACTCATTTATTTATTTTTTATTTATTTTGAAAAATTTGAATTATAATAAAAATTAAAAGAAAAAGAAATAAATAAATTAACATTAAGCCCTGATTTCCCATTTTCAATGGCTTCAGGGTATAAAAATATGAGTTTAATTTGATTTGTTAAAAATAATGTAATTAATTTATGCATCCTTTGCATTATTTTTTAATTTTTTTTAATTGTGTTTTATTTTTTTTATTTATTTATTTTTTTTTAATATTTATGAAATTTATTATTTCAAAATATTTATTTTAAAATATATTTTGTATATTTATTTTATTTTTATTTGTATTTTTAAAAATGTATTTTGTAAAACATATTATATATTTGTATATATTTTGCTTATTATTTATTATTATTATTTTGATTATTATTTGATAGCTTTGCTCCACTATGCAGCATCTTGGTGAACTCTTCAGCGCGGCTTAGTGTGCGTGTATGTGCGTTTGTAGTTATGTGTGTGCATGAGCATCGTGACGCGTTTGTTAGGTGGGTGCGTGCAGCTGAAATGGCTTCCCGGGGGGCTAGCTTCGGGCAAAGCCACCGTTTCGTTAACTTTACACCGCAGTCTTTGCACAGTCCCAGCGCCGCGTTGTGATTTACTTGGACCACACGAATATCTCAATTTGCCGTAGAGCCGACGATGGCAACTATGCTTTGTCAGCGTTGGCAACTTTCTTTTTTTTGCATACATTTTGTTTGTCCTTTTTCACTTTCCTAGTTGCTTCTTTTGCTTTTCTTGTTTTCCTTCCGCAGTGCACAAATCACGCAGTTCTATCAAAATCACATGTAACGCCCACGTCCACGCCCACATTCACCTGCGGGCATTGGAAATGCAAATTTAGTGTAAAAAGTTGAACTGCCAACGCGTTTCGCTCTCGCTCCTTCACTCCTTACACTCTCTACGTCTTCCTCATGCGCTGTCTATCTATTTATTGCTTGCTCTGCTCTGCTCCATTTTTTTTTTGTGTGTTAGTTTATTTTTGTGGCATTCCAATTGATTTGCTGATTTGCGCATCAATCAAAGAAAATTTGTGCTCCAAGTTTGCTTTCATGTGGCTCCATTGTTTGAGGTTTCCTTTTTGGATTTACCGTCATCGCATTGTTTATATTCGAGGTATGTGAAGCATGGAGATACACGGATTACCCACTGACTGACTTGACGTGCCTTTGGTATGGCTTAACGTTAATTTTCCCTTTTCCATTGCATTTCTATTGTTGTTGTCGTTGTTCGTATAGAAACATTCAAAGCGCTGTCAATTGTGTGAACCCAGTTAAATGCTGAAAGAGAAATCAATGACAGTTAATCGGGCAGCAATTAGAGTTTCGAATTGGATATAGCTTTACCCTTTCATTGATACGATTAGAGCCGGATTCTATAAGTTTAAATATTCAAAAGAAATTACATTAGTTTCCCTTGAAAATCGTAATTTCTAGGGAAACTAATTTCAGCTAAATTCTGGATTTTTTTTGTATATTTGCTCACCTATTTAGGTATTCCTTTTAACGAATTTCAATTCGTCTATGGACTGAATTCCTGAGCGCATAAGCTACCAATTCCATTGGCCTAACCCCAACAATGGCAGCCAATAATGATTTGTAATCTGTGCCAGTTACGAGGTACAAAAGACACAGGACACAGGACACTACGGATCGAGGCGAGGACATTGGACATGGTTGACTGGCTGACTGGCTGGCTGGATGGCTGGCATGGTCTGGTATGCCGCCCACAAAGCTAGGCACAAAATTCAATTTTGCAAAGAAGCAGCGCATTGGCATGCAGGTCGCAAACGTCATCATCGTCGACATCATTGTCAGCTCTTTGGCAGTTTGCCATCAAATTGGCGGATTGGCGGCTTTAAAGTGCGTGCCATGCCATGTTCTATGCCAGCCAGCCCAACTCAAGGGTTAAGTGTGTAAATGTAAGCCAGTTCAGTTGAGCGCCATTTTGGCCTTATCGCAATTTACCAAGCGCTTCCTTTAACACACTTAAATAGTCGTGTGCTTCATACGCCGAACAGTGAAGCCGTCTGAAGCAGACTGTCGAGGGATAATTTTTAAAGCAAAAAGGTAACTCAGCCAACCCCCCGGGGCACTGCGTTGGGGTCTCTCACGTGTCATTATCTTAATTTAAGTCAGCCAAGAACCCAGAGCCCAGACCAGAACCAGAACCAGAACCGAAACCCCAAACCAAACTCCCTTGCCAGTTAGTGCACCTCACAGCGATAGAAGCTTCTTTTAACTCCCATATCTCTTACTTGAATACACAATTATGTGGTTCACTGTGGGTGTCTAGGTGGGTGGGTGTCTGCGTCTGTGCGTGGGGGTGTGTGAGTGTGTGAGTGTGGGGGCGTCTGCGTGAGTGGGTGAGCGAGTGAGCGAGTGAGTGTGTGTGGGTGTGTATACACGGTGTATGGGTAAAAATTAAATTTCTCATGCTAAGAGACAGCGATATCGTTGCTCATCATTATACAGTCAGGCACGGTCCGTGGCTTGTTACTATGCATGACTATATCACGACTTCAGATTCATCTCGTGTATATCTAATGTGGCAGAGTGTATGCACTATGTGCAGGTGTTTGTCTAATAATAAATTTGAATTAAGATTACATATTGCTTATGTGCAACATTGTTAATTATGGAATAGTTATAATTTACTATAAAGTATTTTATTAAAATAATAATTAATATGTAATTATAGATTATTTTATTTATTTTTATTTATATTTATTTATTTTTTTTATAAATTATTCACTATTTATAGTTTTTTTTTTTTTTTTTTTTTTTAATTTTATTTATCTATAATTTACTATGAAAATTTTATTCAAATATTAATATTTAATTATAGATTATTTTATTTATTTGTTATTTTATTTTATTATTATTATTTTTTTTAAATAAATTATTCACTAATACTTATTTTTATTATTATTTTTTAATTTCATTTATTTTTATTTTTTTTTAATTTTTTTTTTTTATAAATTATTCACTATTTCTAATTTTTATTATATTACTTAATTTATTTATTTATTTATTAAATACTATGAAGTATTTTATTATAAATATTAAAATATTAATTAATATGTACTTATAGTTTATTTTATTTAATTTATTTTTATAAATTATTCACTATTTCTTATTTTTATTACATTTTTATATTTTTTATTTTATTTCTTTTTTATTTTTATTTTTATATTTATTTTTATTTTATAAATTATTCACTATTTCTAATCTGTATTATTTTATTTTAACTAATTTATTTGTTTTCATTCATTAATATACATTTTCCGTGTCATGACAGCTCTCAGCCATACAGATTCAAACAAATCTCTTCAGTAAGAGTAAATATATATAATGAACTTAGCTTTACTTTGAAGACATGCTTGATTGGTAAGGGTATGCCAGGTGTTGGGTTGACCCAGTTAGATTAACATACTTGTTTTTGCTCTGTTATTAGACTCGTGGGAGTTCTCGCATGCAATTTGCAATCTTTCCAAGAGCGTGTGCTATGACAGTTTTTGTATATAAGTATATTTATCAAATGAAAACATAAATACATGAGAGCATACCATTGCCAGCAAGTATGTGACTCTGTGTGTGTGTGTGGGTGTGGGTGTGTGTGTGTGTGGGTGTTGTAATGAGGCCTGCGGCGTCGACTGTGTGCGAAGAATATCAACATTTTATTGCAGATGAATTTCAAATTTCCAACTCAGTTTACACATGAAATCAACACAGTGTGACAGTTGATGTGACCAATACACTGATACACTCCCACACACACACACACACACATAAGTATTCTGAGTATATTCTGTTATGCACATGTGCTGATATTATTGCATTCGCAACGTCGAGCTGTCAAAATCTGCTCGCAAAATGTGCAAATGAATACAATTTATAGATTTTTAGTGTTTTGAACGAAAGCATAAAAGAAATTATAAAATAAATAAAATAAAATAATAATAAAAATTAGTCAATGAACGAAAGCATAAAAGAAATTAATAAATAAATAAAATAAAATAATAAAAATTAGTCAATGAACGAAAGCAAAAAGAATATATATATAAAGAATAATCAATAAATAAAATAATAATAAAAATAAATAAATAAATTGCATGCGAATCAATTTCCAGCGTGAATATATTCACATAAAGCTTTTTATTGAAAAACATATAGACGGCAATTTTTTTTTCCATAATTAAAACTTATTGTTTTTGTTAATTGGCATAAATCAATTGAAAAATAGAATTTGTATTTTTTTTTTTTTTTTTTTTGTTTTTTAATTTTACCTATTTTATTTATTTTTAGTGTTTCAATTAAGTTGGCTATCGAAAAATATTTAATTCAATTAGAGCTGCATAGATATTCATGAAGAACCTATTTATTTAAATTTTTATTTAATTTTTTAATAATTAACATTATTATTATTAATTATTAATAAAATTTTATATTGATTAACAAAACATATTCTAAACAATTTTTTTTTTTTTATTTATTATTTTTTTATTTTTTATTTATTTTTTTTTATTTTTTTATTTATTATTATTTATTTTATTTTTAAATAATTTCTATGTTTTATATATCTGAAAAATATTATATATAAGTCCATTGTGAAAAATTAATGATGTTCTCCAACTTTTAAGAGCGTGAATATTGCGTATGAAACAAAGTTGTGGCATTTTTTGCTTAATCATTATTTCATTTCTTGCGCAAATGTCGAATTGCTTGAAAAGTTAACTTATGGAAGGCAAAAGCCAAATAAAAGTGAAATTCTACAGAAAATTCCTCAAGACAAATTCAATGTTTCACGCCAAGTTAAATCACAAAGTGGTCTAAACTGAATGCATATTGAAAGTGGGCATAAATTAGGGCAAGAAAGACACACACACACATACACACACATACAATTACACTCGAGTGCAAAGTAACACACATACATTAAGAGAGACAATCAATTATGCAATGCGAAATGCCACGAATGAAGCAGAACGAAAAATCGAAAGGCATTTGCGTCAACCTCTCAATGAGCATCGAAAGTGGGCGGCAGCGAGGGCCAGGGCAGTGCAAAGGCAAAGTGTACGCCTGCAATGCGCCATAATCGGACCAAACTGAAAGTGCTTCGACGGCTCGGGACAATAACTGCTGGCCGGGCAGCCTGGCAGCCTGGCAGGCAAGATATTTTGCTGGCTTCTTTTTTGTATGTTATTATTGACAAACTGAGCAACTGTCGACTGGAACTGATGACGATTTTCATTGAATATGGAGTTGAGCATGTGTGCGTGTACGTGTGTGTGAGTGCATGCAGCCTGAGCGTGTCAAAAGTTTGTGCCAAAGGCTACAAAACAGTTTACACACAAAGAGCACTTGCCGCCTGCAGGGCTCGCTTCACAAAATTTTGCTGACCTCAATATTTGTTCAACTTTTCAGCAACAATTTCGTTATGCGATTTGCCTGCCACACGTCACGCCCCCTTCCCACAATTGCAGCCGGGGAGTGTCATAAATGCCTGCAGTTTGGCAGCTCTCGACGTTCTAGCTACTGCCATAGCAGTTGCTCTTGCTCTTGCTGTTGTTGTTTTGTTGAGTGAAAGTGTTTTTGGTTTATGCAAGTGCCTGAAGTTAGTCAGTTTTGTTCGTTTATTGCTTTGATTTGATGCAAAAGTTTTGCATTGGATTTACGGCCAACACCACCAGCCATCCACATGCTCTTCCCAATAAGTCGACTTCTAATGGACAAACGTCTTCGTTGGCTTGGTGCTGGTGCAGTCAATTTCATGCTTCAAACAACAATCCAAAGGTTGAGCTGGCGGTTAGAAGGTATTTGCATTTCTTACGATTTCATAGCCAAAATGGTATCTTTGTCAGAGACTCACCAACATATGCGCAGTAAAACGAAACATGAGCACCAATTGCACCACCGGACCTAAGAAAAATATTGGCAACAGATGCAGACTCAAAGATAAGCCGCTCAATAGCAGCCACTTCGACATGGCGTAGATGAAGCACATGCACAACGTCAGATTCGACAGTATGACCAGACTGCTAACATATACCAGTTTGCAGCGCTAAGAGTTGGGGAAAAGCAAAGAGTCAAATAGAATTGCATATAAAACTAGGAAGAGTGCTCTAGTCGATCGCCATACCCAACAATTTATGACCTAACAATACTTAATGAGCGCAGCTAAAGCAGATTAAATTTGGTATTTTTTAATACTAAATATTTACCACACAGAGAAGCTGCGGAGTTGCTGGAGTGCACGACCGATCACGAAGTGATTTAGGGTAACGACTGAATCCGAGCTGCAGCAGACATTTATGTAGGTTAAAATTCCCTCTCAACTTTGCCTCTCTGAACTATTTTACTCTCTTGCATTTATATAGGGTATAATTCCCTCTCAACTTTGCCTCTCTGAACTATTTTACTCTCTTGCATTTATATAGGGTATAATTCCCGCTCAAAATCAAACTTGATGCCTCGCTGAACCTTCCGCTGTTTCAAGGCTGACATCTAATTTATATGAAGAGAAAAATACTTTAGCGCACTGCTCTGCAGCTCTTCTTACTTTGGCAAATACTAATCGGATGACCTCTAAACATTGTATATATAATGTATTTCAATAAATACAAATATGCTATAAATAAATATATAAAACTTATAAAAATATTATAAATAAATATATAAAATTTATAAAAATATTATAAATTTTATATATTTATTTATAGCATATTTTAATTTGATCTAAATATTCTACTTTAAGAAAATCCCACCTAATACGCAAAATGAATTGTATTAATCAATAAAATGTTTTTTTATTAATTTTACTTTCTATAACTTACCGGCACCATCAAAGCGAGTAAGAAAGGCAGCAGTAGAGCCAAATGATGTCTAAAAAGCGTTTCAAAAAACTGCCACGTCGCAGACTTTAAAACCAAATGCATATCCTCATGAGTTAGGTAAATAGCAGGTTCCTCATAGACCAAGGGTACATAATAAAACGTGTTGACCGGGCCAGAATAATTAATGGAAGCTGCACAGCAATGAAAATTAAAATATATATAGATTCATTCCTTATCATATATAGCGAGAAGCTAACTTACTTTGTGCCAACTGCTTGAACCGATTTATGATATAGTACAAGCATACATTATGCATAACAAGCAACAGTGCATCGCGCTTGATGGGATTTATGGCGCGCTGATTAAAATGGATCAAAGAAATCATTTGTAAATTTGAAGTAATTGTTTATGCTCATGCACTTACGGCGTAGAGAAATAACTGATATAACAGTATAATGATAGTTACTAAACTCTCGTGCATATCGGCCATAACAAACTTTGAAATTTTGAGCAATTCAGAATTAATAATTTTTAGTGAGTGAAAATGCAAAGTTAAATAAAAATTAAAACATTTTTTGGCATTTCTTAAAAACTCTTCTTCATTTCAATGCCAGTAATTAGCTAAAATTTCAATCCAATTTTAATTCAATGAAAAAATTAAGAAAAAAATATTGTATAATTTAAAAAATATGCAACAGATATAAATATGTAGCTGTGGCAGAACCCATAAAATATATATATGTTGATATATTGTATATTCAGGACGAAAAACAAAGTTTAGAAAACAATAAAAGCAAAGACATGAATTTTATATATATTTATATATGTTCATATATTTATTTATACATATATATTATTGTTAAATATTTTTGTTATACATATACACATATGTATGTATTTTCTTTTTTTATAATTTTTTAGTATTTTTTACCAATATATATTTCAGTATATTTACAGTTCGTTTACTCTTAACTCGACTCATTTATTTTTGTTATACATATACATATATGTATTTTCTTTTTTTTATAATTTTGTAGTATTTTTTACCAATATATATTTCAGTATATTTACAATTCGTTTACTCTTAACTTGACTACTTACTTAGTACGCCTTGTTCACTCATTTGTGGCATTATTAAAATCCAAATTGCACGTCCTCGACAATTTCAATTATTTAATTTTCTTAATGAGAAAGCAGCTGGCTGCAAGTCTTTTGCATAATGCTTTTCAATTACCAATTATCAGATTGTTGCATTTGGCTAACAATCTTAGTAGCTGGATAAATTGCAATTGCATAAATCAAAACAGAATCATTTAATTCAATTTGCCCAACATGTGTAAATAATGTTCACATTTCAATCTCAAACCTAATTGACTGGCTGTCAGTGCAGCTAGCAACAACAAAAACAACAGATAAACTACAATAAGCTAAATAAACGTGACCCTCAATGGTCTTTAACTTTAAGCAACTGAGAAATGCATAATTAAAGCTGCCAAGCCAAAAGCAGATCAATTGAATACTAAATTGACGTTTTATACGCTCAACCTATTGAAAATGGGAAATTGTGGTTTTGTTAAATGCATATATGTAAAAGGCAGAATAATTCCAGCTTCAGTGTGATGGAAAAAAAAAAAAAAAAAAAATCTGTGCAATTATTATATCTTCAAAATCTTTATATCGACAAATTTTGCATTTAGTTTTATGTATATTTTATATGAATTTGTTATATTTTTAACATTTCTAAATCGCACAACAGCTTTTCACAAATTTTCCTCAGCCTTGGCCTCAGCCTCAATGAGATTCAGCCTCAGATCTCAGGTCTTAGGCTCAGCCTCAAAATCTAGTCTCAGATCTAAGCATACGCCTCAGCCATCCTCAGGCCTCTGAGGAGGTCTTAAACTCAGGACTCAGAATCCAGCATTAGACGCCAGCCTTAAAGGCGAGCCTCAGACTGGGTCTAAAAGTCAAGCCTCAGAGTCAGGCTTCACTCTTAGGCTCAGTAAAAGACTAAGTATCAGGCTTTAGCCTCAGACTCCAGTCCAAGACTCAGACTCAAACTCAGGCCTGAGGCTCAGTCTCAATCAGACTCAGGCCTCAGCTTCAAGTCTCAGACTCTGACTCATGTCACAATCAGATTTAGGCTCAGCCCATGAGTGTGTTGGTGTGAGTATGCGTGTATGTGCGTGTGTTGCTTCTTGTGTATCAGCATCAGACGCCAGCCTCAAAGTCGGGCCTCACACTCAGCCTATATGTCAAACCTCAGAGTCAAGCTTCACTCTTAGGCTCAGTAAAAAGAGTCAGTTTCAGGCTTCGGCCTCAGTCTCAAACTCAGGACTCAGAATCCAGCATCAGACGCCAGCCTCAAAGTCGGGCTTCAGACTCAGTCTAAAAGTCAAGCTTCAGAGTCAAGCTTCAATCTTAGGCTCAGTAAAAAGAGTCAGTATCAGGCTTCGGCCTCAGACTCCAGTCTAAGACTCAGAGTCAAACTCAGGCCTGAGGCTCAGCCTCAATCAGCCTCAGGCCTCAGCTTCAAGTCTCAGACTCTGACTCATATCTCAATCAGATTTAGGCTCAGCCCATGAGTGTGTTGGTGTGAGTATGCGTGTGTGTGCGTGTGTTGCTTCTTGTGTATCAGCATCAGACGCCAGCCTCAAAGTCGTGCCTCACACTCAGCCTATATGTCAAACCTCAAAGTCAAGCTTCACTCTTAGGCTCAGTAAAAAGACTCAGTATCAGGCTTCGGACTCAGTCTGCAGTCTAAGACTCAGACTCAGCCTCAATCAAATTTAGGCTCAGCCTATGAGCGTGTTGGTGTGAGTGTGCGTGTGCATGTGTTGCTTCTTATGTATGCAGGGAGCGAGTGTTGTTGAGTGTTGAGCGAGAATTGTTGGAATAACAGCAGCACTCTCCACTAGCGTACTCTTGCTTGTCGTTAATTAGCTTTATATATATTTTAAAAAATCTTATGATCTCTTAAGTGCACATATTAAGCTGCATATACGCGACTTCAACAGCATTTACATATAAATATATATAAGCGCACTGGGTGATATCTCGTTATAAATAATGACTACGATTAATTATGATGTAATCCTGACGTCGCTTGTTCGAACAGTTTTCTCCCATTCATCGTTGTTTTTTTTTTCTTTTTTTTATTATGATTATTTTGTTTGTTGTTGCATTAATGTTTTTGGATGCAAATGTTGGAAATTTAATTAAACATTAATCATAGCACCAAGCGGGTAGCGAGTGCATTAAATTGGCGTCGAGCACATTAATTAACGTTGGCAACCCTGGTAACTGGGCTGCAAGAGATTTGCGTTATTAATTGAACGATATGCAACGGTTGTTCATGCAGTTACAAAACCTACAACTTAATGCCATAATGCGGCATATTATCCTTCATATACACGCATATATATAAATCTATATATAGTTTATGTTATATATAGAGAGGGAGAGAGAGAGAGTTTTTGTTTGGCTTCCGTTTGTATATTTTCAGCACAACTGTCACGTACGAAACGATTCCCCGAGCCGCTGCACACTTCATCAAAGGAAATTGAGCTTGAATTGATTTTGCGCCCAAACACACGCACACACGCACTCGCTGTGTGTGTTACCTTTGCCTAATGTATGTCATTTGGCTGACATTTATCTACGACCAAATACACAAAGGGGCGGTAATTTTTTTTAGTGCGAGAGAGTCGCTGTGTGGCATTAAAACAAAAGGACCAAATGCTCTGTGGCCATTTAGGTGCTTGGCTTCCATTTAAGTTCACATTCACTTTTCGCACTTTTCCTTACGTTTCGCTTTACTTCTATTTTATATTCCCTGGCTGGCTAAGTGAGTTTCCTACATGCAGCAATAACATTTAGTCATCCTTGATTTCATTTCGATACCTTTTCTTTTTTTGTTAAGTTGTAAATGCAATTTATTAAACATTTTTTTTAACAGTTTTTATTCGAGAAATGTTAGTAAATAAATGACTCATAGATATTTTAGATTTATATATATGTATATATAAATAATAAATGAAGAAATGGATCTATGATAAATGCAAGTGGTTTAATTTTATAAGTGTTTTAATGTGCATGATTTTTTTACTGTTAAATAAAATATATAATAAAATAAAAATACAATATAATAATATAATATGGTTTATATTATTATATTGTATTTTTATTTTATTATAAAATATAAATATATAATAAAATAAAAATACAAATAATAATATAATATTATTTTTATTTTATTATATATTTTATAATGATTAAACTAAAATTTGAAGAATATATATGCATATATAATGTTACTAAAATAAATATAAATGCATTTTTAATATTACTAAAAAAATAATATTTTATTAATTATATCAGAATTATTTTCGAAGCTTAGATATTGATTAGAATCTCAAAACTTATATTGTTTTTTTGTTTTATATTTTATATATTATTTAATTAAAAAAAAAATAAAAAAAAATAATAATAATAAAATAAATAAAAAAATAATTTTAGCAAAGGTATTTCTCTATCTCTTTTTAGGACTGAGATATATATATCTTGGTTGATTATTACAAAAAAAAAAAGTGTTCAATAAACTTTTCACATATGTAACTTTTATGAAATTATCAATTTACTAATATTAATTAGTATGAATATTATTCTTATATTTATTTTCTTAATATTCATTGTTGAAACTTTAAATGGAATACAAGACTTTTTGCTTTATAAACTGCTTTTTAACCTGAGTCCATTCAAAATGGGAATTCATGCTATAACGTTTCGAGTTTTTAATGAATCTCTTTTCTCATGTAGTCCAAGTCCGTGCACATCATTTGCGCTTGAGCTTAACACATATTTCAGTTGACAAGCTGGAAAGTCTGCAACAAGTTTACGCTTCCAAAAATACAAATGCTGAGAGAGTTGCCCACGCATTTGTTTCAATTTTCATATAGTAAAAAGAAAAAAAAAAAGAAGCAGAAAAACCAGAGCTGAATTTCATAGTGAGCCACAAACTCATTTACACTTTTAGGCTAAAGCTGTCGGACTCTGAGTAATTTATGCATACAATGACATTTAAATGCGTTTAGCAACGGGCAACTCTGTCCAACTCTCTGGAATCGTGTCGTGAGGAGAGTTGAGACGAGTGAAGTCGAGTCAAGACGAGTCACTCGGTCAGTCAGATAGACAGACAGGCAGACATAAAGAAAGCATAGCTGGCAATTTGGGTTCGCTTTCATTTTTCACAGCGTCCCTTTCATAAAAGGCAAAACAGCTTTACGGGAAGAGAAGTGTGGGAAGCGTCGAGACAAGCTATAGCTGAAGAAAAATGAGCGTAATGGGTGCCAAAAGCCAAAAGAGACACACGGACGACATTTTATGCGACTTTGGGGAATTGTTTAGAAAATTGACAAATTATGATCATAAGTGGCACGATTAGTTTCTGCTGGCCAAGTGTCCCAAGGTTGTCGCCTTTTCACTTGCTTTCTTTACACACATATAGCGCAGCATATTAGGAATATGTATATGAAAGTGTATATATATTTATAGATTGTTTCAGTCGCGCTGCGTGTTATTAATAATTCAATTTGACTGTCTCACAGCAGGCGCAAAACACGCAACGATGAGCGAAATGCAACCCACACCTGTTCTCTCGAGCGAAAACTGTTCCATTCCCACATTTCCACATTTTCGCTACCTTGGCCATACAAGCTCTGCTCATTATATATTCATGCAAGTTAAGTGCGAAAGCTCATATGGCGGAATAATAAATTGAATTTGGCCCACAAGCCTGCACAATTGCATAAGTAGCTACACGTGCTATGCCCATTTATGGCATGCTCCTCACTGATTCCAGCCCTAACTCTCTCTGTCTCTCTCTCTCTCTCTCTCTGTCTTGGCTCTGCTTGATGTCAGATACAAATGTATCTAAGTCCCGACTCTCACGCGATATTCGCCCGCTGCCTGCTGTTCTCGGCAGCAAAGTATTTAATGTTACTCTCTTAGCTGCCATTAAAGCTTTACCTCGAATAATTTCGAATTGAGCCTGAAATAGAATTTTGTTAGATTTAATCAATAGATTTGTTCTTACTTTTTTTGTAAAAAAAAAAATTTATAGTTGATATGAAGTTCATATATTTAAAAAAAAATTTAATTAGCGACCGCAAATAAAAGCTATTAATTTTAAAAAATTTAGTCACCAAAAAGACAATGGTTATTTATTTTAATGAATGTAAATAATAAAAATAACTATTTTTAATAATTTTAAAAATTATTACCATTTTTTTTTTAATAATAAAAAGCTATTTTGAATAATTTTAAAAATTATTGCTCCTTAATTTTTTTTTT
This sequence comes from Drosophila buzzatii, assembly GCA_035045845.1. Lineage (NCBI taxonomy): Eukaryota > Metazoa > Arthropoda > Insecta > Diptera > Drosophilidae > Drosophila > Drosophila buzzatii. Next base: position 2,017,476 of record JAWNOS010000089.1, on the reverse strand, counting down.
TTTTTAATAAATTCGTTACGGTTCCTGGTTTAAATAAATCTTTACCTTCCTTTGGTTTAGAAGTAGGATCATTAAAAAAAAAATTACTGCTGTGATCGTTCCGACTTCACTGCAGGTATATCACTATGAATGCTTTATAACAGTTTGTTATATTTACAAGGATATCAAGCAATATGATCAAGCAATCATATGATGATAATTATTCTGTTTAATATATATTATTTTCTTTCCCTCCGCAAATAAAGGTTAAATTTATTTATTTTTTTTTTTTTTTAAATTAATTTCGCTTAAAATATCGACACATGCAAATAGTGCAGTGCTTATTAAATCCCCAGTAATGAAAAATCATTTCTTTTTCTTACCTAACATTCACTATATTATGTATCAATTGATAGGTTAAACAAATAATTTCTTACAATAATTTTTTTGTAAACGATAAGGTAACGCAGATTTCAATTAGGGCAACATGCAGAACACATTTCACAGGTGGCTTGGTAGACAACATTTGGGAGGGCAGCTGCAACATAATGCAGTATTGTGACGATACTTGAGAAGTAGGACATAATGCAGCACAGTTGACAGTTAGTATCGTGGACAAGATCGGTACATTTTGAATTGGAGAGGCAGCACCTATTTACCAGTGCAGACTCTACGGCGCTTGTGACGGCAGCTCTTTGTAACCTTGCATGCCTGAAAAAGTATTTATGAAAAAAACGAATATTTTTTTTAATTTGATCAATAAACTAACCTGGCGCCGATAGATATCCTTTTTGCATTCTGGTAGTCTACACCATGCTCGAGCTGCTTTCATGATCAACTCTCTGGGTTTGAGGCCGCAGTGCTTGCGTCGATAGACGCGCAAGAAGTTCAGATACCCATTGTTTGTGATGGGGCCTGGTCTGCATTTTTTGACCGTGCAACAAGGTCGTGGCTTGGGACAACGTCGCTTTTTCGGACAGCAAGGTCTCGGACGAGGCTTTGGCTTCGGGCAGCACGGTATTGGGCAGCATGGCTTGCGTTTCTTTGGTCTGGGACAGCACGGTCTTGGTTTTGGACAACGTCGCCTTTTCTTGGGGCAGCATGGTTTTGGTTTAGGGCAGCATGGTTTACGCCTTCTTTTTTTGGGACAACAGGGACTTGGGGGACAGCATGGCTTACGACGTCGCTTCCTAGGACATGGCGGTGGGCAGCACGATTTCTTCTTCCGTTTCTTTGGGCAACAACCTTCGCTCAAAGACGTGTCTGAGTCATTCCCATCAACCATTTCAACGTCATCGTTTTCGCTACTCTTATTGCTGCTGCTATCATCATTATCATTATCTTCGACCTCGGCGTCTGCCATACGATAACTTTTCCGTTTAGCTAAGGATAGCCTGTTCCATACCTTGCCACAGGTTATTGCATCGGGTACATCCATTCCACCAGACTTTGCTGCATAATCACGCATGAAGTTCACAAACCCATTGTTGGTCACGGGCCCTTTAAGAAAGCTCTTTTGAGCTGATAAAATTGCGTCATCGCTCATTTTACTGTTTAGAAAAAGATGAAATTATATTAGATTTCCATTTTCTGTATTTCGAGCTATAATTGCCCAAGCTACATCTGTTTCGAGTCTATATAGGCTAACAATGGGTATTGATGTGGGTTTGATTTCTCCTTAAATGTAATCTTAATGAGAGCTCTCTGACGGCTTCATATATTGCTCGTTTCGAAGGAACTCTGAGCTAGTTAATGGACTAAATGTGATAGTAAACATCATCAAGAGTAAAGAAGCTTGACAGACAACTGCAATAGACAGGAAGGCACTTCAAGGCTTACAAAGTGGCTACAGCCAAGAGGGCTTTGTAATAAAGTAACTTGCTCTAGAAAATATAAAGAGATGGGAAGTGTATCAGACAGCTGGTAATATGAGGCTTTATGCTGTTGATTAAGAAATTGACAAGCGGCGCAGCAATTCAAGTTGAAGATGCGCAGACAAGCAAAGAGCTAAAAAGAGGAATTAACCGAAGAGACGGGCAGAGCTTGTCTGATGGCACAAAAGGTAAGTGCAGAGGGCGTTGAGCGATTATCATTAGCCGCCAGAATAGTTGCCATTTAGCACGCACAACGAGCAGCAGCAGTGCAACGTGCAGTTGCAACAATGTTTGAGTAATTGTTTGCTGTTGCAACAGCGAAAGGTAGCAGTAGCAGCAGGAGGAGAGGAGCAGAGCAGCTGCAACAAAATTTGCATGCATTGAGCCACCCCTAGACACCCAACCACCGCACTGTCAACTGCTGCTGCTGCTGCTGCTGTCTGGTTTGCTGCACGTAGCCGTACAGTGGCAGCAACTGCAGCAGTAATTGCAACAAACAATTAGCGTCACTTGGATTTATGTTTACGAGCGGCTGCCTCGACATTATCCCATACAGAGCCCAAAGCCCACACGGAGCAGCCTTTACATAGCTGTTGATGTTGCGTGCGCGTGCGAAGCGAGTTGCTTCAATCACGGGGCGAAAATTATTTATCACAAAAAAAAAAAAAAAAAAATGTATATATATAATGTTGATTTTCTGTTGTACTTACCTAATTTTATCTTTAAAAAAATATTTTTCTCGAAATAATTTAAAATCACATATATAAAATTTATTACTTAAATTCCGAAATATTATATAAAAGTAAAAAACAAAATTGGTTGTTTGTTTCACAGCTGTAACTAAATACTGAACATATTGTGTAGCCGAGATCCCTTAGGTGCTGCTGGTCAATGATTGATAATGCATCGAGTACTAGGTTTTTGCTATTAAATTTAAAAACCTGAAAACGACTACTTCGATTCAATTACGTTTGATCTGCCACCTACTGGAAGTTTAGGTTCGAATTTTTGAAGCTTAATCGTCTGATAAGATTGAATGCAAATAATTGCGATTATTTGCTCGTTTGTCTGATAAAAATTAAAAATAAATATCGAGCAGAATTTATTATTTATATATTTTTTATATATTTATATTTATTATTTAGAATATAATATTATGAATAATAAATATATTATAAATAACAAATTTTGCTCGATATATTATAGAATTATAAAATAATATTATTTTAGAATTATAAAATTTTATACACACAGCTACGCAGGTTCAAGAACCTTATTTCAAGAAATAAACTTTAGTTTTTATCTTTTCATACCCCGAACATAATGAAAGCTTGAAATCAGTGTTTAATGGATTTGTTATTTATTTATTATTATTATTTATGAATTGATTTTTACAATGGACGACGCGAAACACACTTTCTTTGACTGCGAACCGCCTGGTAGCCGAAGTCAAAGTGGAGACAATAGTACAGAAGATGAGCAGCAGCATAGATGCCTGGAAAAAAGTATGTGCGGCGGAAGAAGTATGACCTGAACGCAGGCGCAGTGAGGGTAACGCTCAGATAGAGCATATTCGAGGGCACCACCTTGAAGGTTAATGCGGGATAGTTTCTGGTTCCAAAGTGGATTTTGAGCTTTAGAAGAGGAGGTTTTTTATTCAATAAGCAGTCCGACACACCAGCCAGAGTAACGATCTGACTGACGGTGCATAAAGCATTTTTAGCCCAAAAAAAAAAAAAAAAAAAATAAATAAATAATAAACAAAAAAACGAAAATAAAAAAATATTTATTTATTTATATTATTATTTATTTATTTATTAATATTATTTATTTATTATTCTTATTTATTATAATTTATTTATTAATATTATTTATTTATAATTACTATTTATTTATTTAATATGATAAAATTATAATTTCATAATTTTTAATTTGTTTATTGAATATTATTTTAGGCTCACAAAGTACGCATCAAATACATATACATACATAGACATATATATTTCATAAAATTTAATATTAGAACTCAGGGAAATCTGCTTTTGACTGTTGTTTCCTCCACTGCTCAAAAGCTTTATGCGCTTAAAGGCTTCAACCAGCAATGTAAAAATATATATTGAATCTTTTAAGGATTTCAAAGAACGTTTTCAATTAGAGCGCATGCATTATCAATAATTTTAATTAAACTGATTAAATGCATCTCTCAGAACAATGAGCTAAAAATGCAAATTATTTTTAATACAGAAGGAATATGTCATTTAAATTATATACAACATATAAAATATATAAAATACATTTTTTTATCTTTACAAAGGTCTATGGGATTGTTGGCTTTCCTTTAAGCAAATTATTTTTAATACAGAAAGAATTTGTCATTTAAATTATATAAAATATATATTTTTTTAACTTTACAAAGCTCTATGGGAAAGCCAACAAGAGTGCCTTTAGGGAAAACTTGGTTCCACGCATTAAAGCTTTATCTTCTCTCTCTCTCTTATCCATAATTTGCCGACTAACAATAACTTCTATGAAATAAAACAACTTGAGCATATTATTTTCATTATATATTTCATGTGTAGTAGTGGACGTCTTGTAGTGTTAAAATTATGCTAACAGAAATAACGTTGAATTTTGAAAAATATTCGGAACAATGCAAAGTTCATCGAGCGATCGAATGCATTCTGAGCAACATTCCTTGAGACGATGGTATGGGGCATTGCTTCGAAATGGCTAACATTTTGATTTGTATCCAACTGAGCATAGACAGAACAGCATTTGATAGTTGACTTCAATCGTACTATTCAGTTACCATTGGCTTGCGGCTTATGATGTTTGTATTATTCCCCTGCTGTCGATGCGTTCCCCCCATTGTTGGCCTTTAGGTAGCTTGCGGATTGATGTAGAAAAGTTATTTTAGCAAATTTTGTTTACTCCTGTTTCATAAAGATCAAATCCAGGTCCTGTGATCTTTCGAAACTCAAGCTGCCATCCTGTTTGCGCTGTAAGAATAAGGAAAATATATCAAGCAGTTGCTGCATTCTCAATCTATCCTCGAAATGCCTCGACCAAACTCGCTGATTTATGAATTGGACGCGATTTCTATATCAACGCCCAACCAAGGCAAGGCAAGGCAAACGAGGCTAAGCCAGGCGCCAAGAATTGCTTGTAATGAATGTTGTTGCACCATGTAAATGATGTCTTTACATGCCAGTTGGGCGTGGTCAAGCGGCTGGCTGTCTGCATTAGCCAGGCGAGGCAAGCTTTACAGCATGTTCGCCTTGAGAAAATTATTAAATTTTTACTTTTCCACTTACCTCAGTTGCTTTATTTGTTCGACTTACAAATAAAACATTAAAAAAGGGAAGTTAATATCCAGAAAGAAAAAAAAAAAAAAACAATCTTTCATAGGAAAACGTTGTGAACTATTTGCTTTTTGAGTTGATACTAAATATGTAGGAAAAACTCAATGCTAAGCTATACCAAATACTGATTGATAAATGTTGGGCTACTATGTTAGGCGACGAAACGCATAGAAAAATCCGATATATATATATTTTTTTAAATCATAGACCTACAACTAACATAAAGTGAATTTTTCTATCAGCTATGCAATAATTGTTAAAGCTGAAATATTTGCCAATCAAGCAGAAGCAACAAGAGTAAGAGAAGCAACTAATGGAAACTCGGTTCATTTTGATTGGATTGAATTGGTTGGGCATTGTGGTACGGCGTCGGCTTCAATGTGACGCCGGCGGATACAAGGAGCACATCCTGTGCGAGCGTCTGGCCTCGGCCAACGTTGAAGTTATGTGTCTGCGCCTGCTAAAGGAAAGAAACTATTTCCACTTTTTACGCTATGAGGTTTTTTTTTTGCCTGATTGCAGCTGTTTATTAAAATTGTAAGCCGCAGGCGTTACGATTAAAACACACACGAGCCTCGAAAGGATACTGGATACATGATTCAGTATTCAAGATTTCATGTATGCTAGCAGCAGGTTTTCTATTATCTGTAAAATGTTATGATTTATTATATGCGGGTTCAAGTTTATGTTTGGGCCATAAATTGCGTACCCCAAAGGGCAGCCTGTTCTTGGGCAGAGTCACAGTCAAGCTGCCTTCAGCTCTCTCTCGCTTCTCTACCGCCAGCAGTTAAGCCAATTAATTGGCCTTAGATTTATTAGGTTTTTTTTCTTCTCTTTTTTTCTAACCCTTTTTGCCTTGCAACTCTTGAGTAGTGTGTGGCGCGTATGTGTTGTGATTTATGGCGCGAAGTATTTTAGTCGAAAAAGGAAGTTTAGCTTCTTTGGCACGCACACAGCAACAGCTCCTACACAAGTCCAGGTAATAATGATAATACATGTGTGTGGGTGTGTCTGTGTGTGTTTGCCCGGAAGGCGTGGCATTTGCATATAAATAGATATGTCACCTTAAATATTAGATACATGCGAATTGCGGCGCTTCGCTAAGCCTTCGGGTCATACAAATTGTTGCGTGCTAAAGCGGCAACAATAACAATAACAACGAGAGCAACAACAACAACAACAAGGATAATATTAGCAGCAACAGTAGCAGTAAACACAAAGTCTTGACGGTTTTCCATTAAATTAGTCTTAGTGTCAAATGTGACACCCAAAATGCTGCTGACACTCATCTTAGCCATTCATTGTATCTAAATTATTAACTAGGTCAAAAGGGAGCACGCAATATATATACATTTATATTTTTTATTTTTATTTTTTATTAAGAGTGCCGCAAAGAACTGTCACAACTTGGCAGCTGACCCAAATTTGGTAAGAACAAAACTTTGCCTGTTGTATAAGTGTTTTATAATTGCAACTTGACAGTGTAAAACATGAGCATATATAGATAATTGTTGTCTGTAAATGTTGAAGTGAAAAGGTTTTTTATTTATTTTATTTTTATTATTTTTATTATTTATTTAAAATTTTTTTATTTTTTTATTTTTTTTGAATGAACCCAAATCAAATTGCTGCAGCTGCTGCTACATACCTTTGTTAACTATATAAAGTAAAAATTTGTGCAAGTTTCGTTGTCTTTTAAAATGCCATTTAACATAATTCATAATACTGCAAATTTTAAGAACGCAGCGGAATTCAATTCTATTTAACTGACTTAGATGAAACAATTTTTAATATAATTTTCTGCATATATTTGGAAATTTATTTCATTCGAATTATGATATATTTATGATATATTATGATATTTTAATGTCTGCAAATTCTTTGCAAGCTTATAAGTAGAGTGAAATGAAGTTGGACTTTATTTTGATCAGAAATTGTTCGTAATATAATAAAAAAAAATATTGAATATAATATGAATATATATAAATATAAAATCTGTAGCATTATTGCACTTTGCATACATTTAAACAAAAGTTTAAACAGTTGAGTGAGTGAGTGGACTCACATTAGGCGAGAAAAAAAAATAATTGAGTGATTCCAAGCAATGAGGCTTTAAGAGATGTTTCATTCCATCTTCTGATTTATTTATTCTCATTTATTTAACGGCAGGCTGTATGGTATGAGACTAATTAAAACTCACCCAATTTATGCCGAGGCGCTGCCTCACTCAACTGAATTCATTTATTCATTTCTATTTGGCGTGTGAATTGAGATAATTAGATATTGTTTTTTATTTTATATAATTTATGTTTAATTAGTAATCTGTTATTGACTAAATGAAATTTAATTATATAAAATTTTTAAAAATATCTTGGTTAATTTAAATTCTAAGACAAGAGATTTTTTGCATTATTTTATTTATTTTTATTTATTTTTTTTTTTATTTATTATTTTATTCAACAATGCAACAGTGATAAATTACAAATATTATTTTAATAAGTATTAACGAGTCTTCATGTCATTAAATTTGGTTTTTAATATTTTTAAAATATATTAAAAATTAAATTTTGTAGTTTTTGCATATCTTTATCATATATATTTAAGAATTGTAATTTAAATCAAATTTACTTGTATTGTCTGCCGCTGCACTAGACTCATTGCTTCTTCTTATTGCACATAATTGAATGAAATTTTTTGCTGTCTGTTTTTGGTGCATTTATTACGCTTTTGGCTTTCAACACAAGTTTCGCATGTGTGTGTGTGAGCGTAATGCATGCTCAATAGCTTAAATTATGCGTGCGTGTGGAATATGCAATTTGAATCTGAAATAGTTGACATTGGCCACACACGGGTCGAACCACAAAGCAGAACGGTGCACGGAGAAGAGCAGAAGCAATGCCGCGCAGCACGAACCAATTGCACAAAATCAACGCAAAAACCTCAGCAACATTTAGCAGCGATGCATAAATCATAGCATACTTAACGGTGCACACGCACACACGCACACACGCACTCACACGTTGGCTGGGTGTCCTGCTGCGTAACAGGCTCGCGGTTGTTTTGATTTCGTTTGCAACCTTTAATTAGAAATATTGCCACATTCTAAATGAGCCGAGGCTGCACACGGGGCCACAGCAAAAACAAATTAAATATTGAAAAACGGAATAATAATTATGATGGCAATCGAAATGGAGCAGAGAGAGCGGGTGGGGGGATAGCATTCGACCACAGTCGCATATACATTTATATAGATATATACTCATTTTTGCATTTATGCACAAAATTAACTAATTTAAGTGACATACGAAATATTTGGTTGCATTTCGGTCAGCAGCTACAGAACCCAAACGGACAAATTCGTGGCAATGCATTGAATTGCCCGCCAATCGAGTTATAATTGACTTAGTTCGTGCAATATAGAGCAGAACATGCAGAACATGCGCACATACTAGACTGTTCAAAGCGCACATAAACACATGCTAAACAGATTCATTCCACAGCCATCAATTACCAATCAAAATTGTATTAGTAACTTTGAATTGCGGGCGACTGATGCAGATGTCAAGCATCTGAATACGAATAAACGTAAATTAATATAAATAATATAAAAAAGTTGTATTATTTCCGATAATAATATTGCAGTTGCCTAACTTATCGATTATTTACAGCTGTCAATTTATTCCGACAGCCTAACATGTCAAAATAATTATTTCTGACTGTAAATTATGCACATCCAATGCGGGTTGGGTACTGAAATCAGATGAAGGTAAAGCTTATTAAAAATAAAAATTAAATATAAAATAAAAATAAATAAATGAATAATAAACCAAATTTAAAAAAATTTAAAGAAAAAAATTAAAAATTAAAGAAAAATATAATAAATAATAAAATAAATAAATAAATGAATAAATAAATAAATAAATAAATAAATAAATAATTAAATAAATAAATAAATAAATAAATAAATAAATAAATAAATAAATAAATAAATAAATAAATAAATAAATAAATAAATAAATAAATAAATAAATAAATAAATAAATAAAGTAAAAAAACATAGAAAGTCGACCTTAAAAATGAGAAATCACCAAATATTTTTTTTGTTTTACTTATATTTGTTTGGCTATATAATATAGTTCAAAGAGTTGTATTTTTATTTTATCTTATAAGTTTTTTCTTTCTTTAAACAGCAGCTGAGAGTTAATTAATAGAAATGCTGTTAACACTTTATTTTTATTATAAAGATTTGATTAGCTAGTTCTGTTCTCTGTTCTCAAGTTCAAAGATCATACTCACTCGTTCTCGCTCTGAGCAAGAAGTTTTCAGTTGAGCGTTTCGTGTTGAACTATTCGTGTGGCGCTCATTTCCCGAACATCGTTTAGCGAGCGATACGATTGACGCTCGTACGATGGAGTTAAGAAATTGAGAATTTAAATCAAAGAGTCTATGCATACGATCTTTACATTCACATAGACATGCATGCATTCACACTCGGGTGTTTAGCGTAGACAACTCTCCCAAACATACACAATAGAGTGTTTGCTTCGTAAAACTCAATCGGAAGCTGGGAGAAGCAATCAGAGCGAAAGAAAGGCTTCTGTCCGAACGCAAACGAACTCGTTGAAGAACCGACACAGTTGCTCTCTGAGTGTTTTCTCTGAAAGCGTAAGTGCAAGACATTTATATGCAGACATTGCGAAACGCTCAACTGATATTTGTGAGCTCTGATATACGTAGATACATACATATAATGTGTATATAATATGTTGGGTCTCTCTAGGAGCAATAACACAATTTGATTCGTCTAAAATAAGAGTTTTTTATTGTAATAAAATATAATTACACATGGTTACTAACCTAAAATAAGAGAATCAAGAATTAAATTTATGTACTCTTATTCTTCACTTCAGTTTAGACTTCCGTTATTATTTAATTATTATTAATTATATTTAATACATATAATTAATACATAATTATTAGCATCTTTCAGCCTGAAGGCCTCTGTCGCTCTGGCTTAAATAAAATTATTATTTATTTATTATTAAATTATTATTAATTATTATTTATTATTATTATATATTATTTAGAATTAATACTGAGTAACAATAAAATAAATTTAAAAAATATTAGCATATTAATTAATATTATTACATTAATATAGAATATATAGATTAAATTTAAAATAATTTTTATATCAATATTTAATTTGTTTCTGATTTAATTTCAACTTTATATTGTTCTCCTTTACTATCTCTTGTTATTCAACAGCTGATCTTATTCGTTAGGTTATTAGTTCATTGTCTTAATCGATATGTGGCTCCAACACGTGATCGATGGAGTTACATATGCATTTATGCAACACTCACAAACATATGATCCGTAATTATAATATGAATGTACACAAAGCTTACATATATTTTTTAGACTTGTGTCAATTCTTTTCCATATATTCAATATGGTCTATATGTATATTTTTTAGTTCTCTAATGAACATTTAAAATATTTAAACATTTTTCTGAGCTTCTGGCATATTTAATTTAGCATTTTTTACAAATGCTGCTAAATAACTCACTGAGCATTTTCAATGCTAGAATAGTTGTTAAATATTTGCAAGACAAATTTCGTAGCTTGAGAGAGAGGAATAGTGACTTGGCAATTCAAATGCCTTCATGACTTCAGCATGCTTCAGTTACGCAGGCAATGCAATGACAAACGATGAGCATGGCCACTTCAAGCTGGGAGACAAAACAATTTACGCTCGTTGAGGCTGTGGTGGTATCTGAGCTGCAGGTTAATTGAGCAGGAAATATTTTCACAATCTGCTGTGGTATCTAAGCTATGAGAGTAGTGAGAGAGCGAAGCAAAAAGCTGTGCAGTTCAGCTCTGAGATGTTGTCTGCAAATGAGGATTTAGATGAAATGCAACAGCTGCGTCTGAAGCGGCTGAAGCTGCTATACAGATGGACAAAACCGAAATTAACAAAAGAAATAAGTTGAACATTTCCTGCCCGAATGGCAATCAACAGAAAGCATGTGGAAGAAGACATACAATAATGCAAATACTAGAAAAATGCCAGCTAATAGTCAAAGTCTATTGTCATAGTTGGTTACGTTCGTGGCGCGGGGGGGAGGCTCTCGAAAGACATTCCAATAACTGTACAACATCCGCTCGGGCCACACAATGGCAGAAACGTTTCCAATTTCAATGGCGAAATATTTCTATTTGAACATGAAAATATTTTTAGCAGCAGTTAATATGAGTGCACGTGTGCGTGTGTGCACGCGAGTGTTTGTGTGTGTGTGTGTGGATGGATCTAAACGACTTTTCACCTGGCAACGACGAGATAACACAATGGCAAAAAAAAGAGGCTTTAGCTTATGGTAGTGAGCGACTGAGAGGTACCCTAAGTATTAGAAAAGCTGGAATTTATAGCTCTTGCTCGATATGGTAAAAAAACATTTGAATATACTCTAGTTATTTATTTTTTTAATATTGTAATATTTAAATATTTAACTCACGAATATCTACGCTTGATAAAGTTATATATGTGCTTACTTTATAAATTTTTGGCCTTAAACAGAGCCAGAGAGTCTCGTCCTTCTGCTGTGTTTGCTATAAGGTATCAAACTTTCTTCATTTTAAATACTGTTCTGCATTACATACAATATACCCGCTCTGTCGGGAAAAAAAGAAAAGAAAATCCAATCTTAATCCACTCGCTTAACAGGAAATTTTTGTCGCAGACAAAACTAAATATTGTAAAAAGGAAAACGCAATGTCAAAACGAAGAATAAATGCACTTTATTTTATTTTATTTTGTATGTACTTAAATTAAGGTCTATATACACAAAAATTATAAATTTATAATAAAATATGTACAATAATATAATTAAAATGATAAATAAAATATATTTAAAAATTATGATACGCTTGCAATATCAACTCGACATATTTTTCAAATTAATTAAAAAAGTCTTAGGGAAATTAGATTGGATTTCGTTAGTGGACAATTCACATAACAATTAAAATTTAATAACTTTACAAATTTCCTCATGATCCAGAATATCATTATGCAAAAAAAGAGTATATGAATACGAACGAAGAGAAATTACATGCGATGCACTTAGTGCTCGACAGAGGTTGGCTGGGTCATGTATATATGAATGGAGCCGGTGACGTATGCACTTGACTTGACTTGCACATTTGTGGCGAAAGGCAGCAAGAGGAAGAAGAAGTCAATTCGAGCCACAGTCAAATCCAAAGAAAAATAGTTATTGTTAGGCAAGAGAAGAGATGAGAAGATAGAGAGGACGATAGGAGAGAGGGCGAGAGAGAGAGAGAGAAGGCGAGCAAACCTCTCTAACAAGTTGGCAGCAGTAAGTAGCTTTATTATGGGATTTTAAGTTATTACACCAAAGAAGAAGAATAAGACGGCTGATAGAGAGGGGAGGGGAAAAGAGTGTGCTGTGTTGGCAAACAGGCAACTGGGTGCCATTGCGAGGCACTCACATATGCAGCTCTTTACACTTGAGTGGGAGAGGCTTACGGCTGTGCTGATATGCACCAGCATTTGTCAATATCCATGTAGGTTTTCGATAGTTGTGGAAGAAATGGAAATAACCTGGATTAGAATTTATGCTTGCTTGCCAATAGAGAGAGGGAGAGAGAGAGAGAGGGAGAGTCAATGTGGGAGATTCCTTAAAAGATTGTTGTAAAATACCTTAAGTCTCTTTCGTCAACAGCTATAATACACTCTAGATTAATATTAATAAGACGTTTTGATCGTTTCCTTTAAATATATATATTTTAATTGACAGTTTTTATTATTTTTTTCTCTCTCTCTCTCTCTCTTCTTTGCACAGTTTATTGAGTATTTGCCTAATGAAATTGCATCGATTGACTGCACAGCGCTTGAGCTGTTGCTAGGAACCAACAAAGCAGACCAACCCGCAGCTAGTCCTGCTATTGTGAATATTGTTATTGATATTGTGCATAGCGCACTCATCCGCTAAGCAACTAAATTTGCAGTTCATTTTGCTTGTCGCCTGTTTTCTGTAGTGGAAGAAGTGAAAGCGATGAGGCGACTCTAGATTACCTTCTAGTGAAGCAATATGTTTCATAATAATAATATTAATTTTTATATAATTAATTAGAATACAAAGTAAAATGCTGAAAAAAGTTTCAATCATTTACAGCAATGCTAAGCAACTTTCAATTATTTTGTGGAAAATATTTCATGCGAGATATCTCCTAGAAATAAACTCTTATCATCATCATCATTGAGTGCATTTGATTGTTTTGGTAAGTTGCATACAACTATATGGGTAATTCTCTAGAAAAGTCTACTTTTTGTCACACTTTTTGTTCGACACTTTGGTTTTTTGTAATTATCTTGAAAACGGATTTTTTTTTTTTTTTTTAATATTATTTATTTAAGCGTTGAACCCATACATTGCAATTGTAGTAACTTAACAACACATTAGAGATTATAATATAGGACCTAACCTTCTGTTGTACACAGAAGGAATTAAAACTATTTAAATTATTTTTAATTTAATTAATTAATTTTAATTGATATTTTTGGCGAATCCCAAGCGTTTTAGTTGCTTTAGTGGTCTCACAGGGAGCAGTTGTCTCGCTAGTCTGCTACGGTGTCTCACCAGTCTGTCACTGTATCTGCTCGTGTGTCTACCGATCTGTTCTTCTACTGTATGCAGATTCAGATCTCGATGTAGGGTAGAGCCGCGCACATACCAGGGGCAGTTCATAATTTGACGCATAGCTCGGTTTTGAAGGACCTGTATGCGTTTATAGTTACTTTTTGCAGCTATTCCCCAAATCTGCACACCATAGAGCCAAATCGGAGCCACACAGTGGACGTAGACTGAAAACGGATTAGTTTTAATACTAATCAAGAGCAATATATTTAGCTATTTGTCAAAATAAAGAATTTTTTTTTGTCATTTTCAGCACTAAAATTGATGCATTTTCAAGATACACTTTGGTTGTCGAACATGACAAAAAGTTGACTTTTCTGGAGAATTATCCTTATATTGTTCGCATATGTAGGAATTGCATTAAATTGAATAGTCCATTTTGCAATTTTATTCGCAACTTTATTATATTAGATTATTATTAGTCATTAATCTTATAGAATTAGTTTTAGTTGCATTTTATTTAGTAAATTATTCTAACGCGCATCTCAATTCTCTAATTTCATTCCTAATCTGATTTTAAACATCTTTGCAGCTTTGCCTTTTCACAACGACCGTTTACTTTTGGCTACGACTGTCCATTACGGCTGCTGCTATTCGACTCTCTTATTCTATTTCTTATTCTACTTCTAGTTCAGACCTTAAGATAGCTACAAATGCTTCCGCCGTTCATATGCCAGGGATGTACTATATTCTGAAATCCCTCATATATTTACATTTGATATGCTTTCTAATTGTTTTAAATGCTATTCATACCTGAGTTAAACGACTTTCAATTTCCCATCAATATATAGCTTTGTTACCAATTTTCCCTGCAGTTATGAAGAAAATTCTCATTTGATAGCCCTCTAATTATGTTACAATTCTTTTGAAGCTGAACTTTACAAGCTGTATATATTTATATACATAGATCAATATGTATGTACTTGTATAAGTAAAGGATATTCCACTGATTCACTTTGTTCTCCTTTGCAGGCTTTTATTATGATTTTCCCTTTTATGTGCTGCCTGGCCTCAACCTGTTCTATTTTGTGTTTCATATATATATTTTTCTTTCGGCTTCCTGCTTTATATTTTCTTTATTTGTATGCCCTGTAGGCAAGGTGGCTGCTGCTGCTCTAAGCCTGTGCTTTGTTGTTGTTGTTATTATTTTGAAGCGCTGTGCGTTGCCTTTTCCGACTTATCGACATAATTATCTTAAAAAATATGAAATTATATATCGCGCATAAAAAATGCCAACATAAAGAGCAGCAGCAGCAGCAGCAGCAGCTCGCTTGGAGTGGCAGGCGAAAACGAAAGTTCAAAACGAGTGCTAGCCACGCCCCCAGCGCCCTTTGATTATGTGGCCGTGATAGCGTCGCTCTGTTGTTGCCGTTGTTGTTGCTGCTGCTGTCCTTGTAAGCTGGAAGAAAGTTAAGGAAACTGGCAAGCACTTCTCATTAGAATGCTCACAGCGCAGATTTGACAAGGCAGCTCGCCTAAATGCAGGCAACGTTTTTCACTTTCCCACACCTACAGCTCTGTGTGTATGTGTGTGTATGTGTGTGTGGTTGCCTCGTCCTTTACGCGCAGTCACGCAATTTCCCTGCTCGTACCCTACAATTGCTGCTAGTGTTGTTGTTACAGCTGCGCATTTTTAAACAAGATTAAAGCGCGCACGTCGCCAGGTTGGTAAAAAAAAAAAAAGCTCGTGACAAGAGACGGCTGGGAGTGGGAGTGGGAGAAAAAGAAACGGAGATGAAATATTGTTAAAGACACAGGACACAGGAGCGAGTGTAGAAGGACGCAGGATTTGCTGTCGGCAATTTGTTGACTTGACTGCAAATGTGTCGCATCTTAATGCGTTCTTATTAAATATTTGAGAGCAGCAGCAGCAGCAACAACGTCAACGCAACGAACATTTCTGAAACATTTTAGCTAGAATTCTGATGAAAATATATGTATGTTACATAATTGTATAAAAACATTTCTTTTTTAGCATTTACAATTCTATTGAATTCTTGAATTAGTTTAATACAAGTGAACATCAAATATATCAAATTTGTAATAAATCTTAGCCGTCAATTTTGATAAAAGCTATTTATAATAGGTTAAAAATATGAATCGGATATTTATTAAATTATTTCGTTGATAATTTATATAAATATTTATTTTAAGGTAAAAATTAAGAGATAAATGAAAATATAATATTAATGGAATATTTATTATATTATCTCGTAGATAATTTATTTATATAAATATTTATTATATTACCTCGTAGATTTATTTATATAAATATTTATTTTCAAGTAAAAATTAAAAGATTATATTAATAGAATATTTATTATATAATCTCGTAGATAATTTATTTATATACATATTTATTTTAAGGTAAAAATTAAGAGATAATTGAAAAAATAATATTAATGGAATATTTATTATTTTATTTCGAAGATAATTTATTTATATAAATATTTATTTTAAGGTGAAAATGAAAAGATAATTGAAAAATAATATTGATAAAATATTTATTATATAATCTCGTATGTAATTTGTTTATATAAATATTTATTTTATGGTAAAATTAAAAAATAATTGAAAAATAATATTAATGGAATATTTATTATATTCTCTCGTAAATAATTTATTTATATAAATATTTATTTTAAGCTAAAAATTAAAAGATAATATTAATAGAATATTTATTATATTACCTCGTAGATTTATTTATATAAATATTTATTTTAAGCTAAAAATGAAAATATATAATTGAAATCTGTATTATGCTTTCCATAAACTTTTCTCTGAACATATTTTATTTATTAAATCAAATCGTATCCTCTTAATTTTTCTTTTAGCTAAATCATAAATGATTGATATGGTATTATTTTTTTATATTTTAAAATATTTGCTCGTCGCTTGATCTAAATCACATCAACATGCTAAAGCAACTCAATTCGATCGTATTTAAAATATCAATTCACATACTGAACTTATCAAGCCAAATACAAGTTGATTTTATATGAATGTCCACAATTGTGGGTGTAAATTCGTTTAAAATTCGCAATAACTTAACAAGTCTATATGCTTTATATAACTGCTTAAACCAATATACACATAATGTGTAATGAAAATGTTGCCTTCATTGAAATAATTAAAGCAAGCAACAATTTCGTAGGTGTGCATTTCATTGGTGAGCTAAAAGGACATGTTACGTAAGTGTAAATATATACATATTTGAATGTAGTTCATTTAAATATACATACATATTTACACATACATGTGTATATGTATATAAAATCCGTTTTTTTTTTTTTCTTTAATTTGCATTTTTCCGTCTGCTTCACAATAAATTCGTTTAATGAAGTTTTAAATCGGCTGAACAAATTTATTAAAAAAGAAAGCGCAACAATATAAACTGTAGAGTATGCCGATTTCAAATATCCTGTAAGCATAGGCATTTATATAAAAGATAAAAATTGCTCTTCAATGAAGACGAAGAAGAAAAGTTAATATAACATCAAAGGATATCTATGAGCACAATTGCAAATAATGGAAAAACAAGCATAGCCCTTTCTGCTAGGGTATTTAAGTAGCAAACCAGCGCATTAATTGCCAACGGGCGTTTTGCTGTGGGCGTGGCCACGTGCCTGACACTGCGCCCATACATTAAATGTAATTATTTCTTTAATTAAAATATTTAGCGCAACAGCAAAAAAAAAAAGAGAAAGTTTGAGAAGAATAAAAAAAATACAACGTTGACAATTTGTGTTGTTGTTGTTGGATTTAACTGTAAATTGTTATGCATAATGTTGAGTAATTCCCATTAATTGAAATCATTAACAAATATGACTGTATATCTATAAAAATCAATCTGTTTTACGTTTTCATAAGGATATTAAGTATCATTATGCAGCTGAACGTGCAATGAACGAAAAATTGAGCCCTTTGAGTATGCTTAATAAAAGGAATAACTTCCCATTAAATATGCTCTTTATATAATTAAATATTATATATTTAATGAGCTATGATTCGAGTTTGCCATATCACAAATATTTAGGTCAATATTTGTGTTTCAGTTGCCTCGATATGAACACATTGACATTTCTAGAATTTCTCTTTATCAATTGCTCAGTCAAGTCGGCTAACTAGATTCGCACGCGCCTTATCTTCTCTCCACAACACCTTTAGGGTTTCCGCTTGGCATCTGGGCACTCAGCAGTAAATCAAATACAAAATACCGGCACGTGCGTGTTATAGTCCGTTGCCTTGACCTAAGCTTAATCAGAAAACTTGCTACCGTCTCGCTACGCTTTTTTGTGCGTTGGGCGTATCAAAAGGCCGCAGAACTTATGACAAAGCAGTTTGCAAATCCAATTGATACATTTTTAAAGTTAAATATGGCCATAGCAGAAGCAACTTGGCGGCTATCCTTTTAGCTTGCAGCCGTTTCGATTGGAGCTAGCTATAAATCACAGAGCCAAAAGAGCAACTTGGTATCTGGCTCTGGGTCTGGCTCGGACTCCTGTTGCTGCTGCTGTTCCTTCAGCTGTTTTGTGCCACTCTAATCGCATTAAAACCTTAACGGCAAAATCTTGACTACGTGTTCTTGTTAACTTTTACCAGGCGCAGGCGAAAGCAGAGGCGACTCTTCTGCTGTGCCTGCTCATGAGTAGAATATGATAACTCTATTATGCTGCCAACAGGACACCGAACTATGTGTATGCTCTCTTTAAACATATGAAAATTAAACATAAATTTAAGCTTTCATAAAATTAAATTTTTTTTTTTAATATCTAAATTTACAAAGCAATATTATTTTAATATATATTTTCTTTAAATATTTAAGTGGAATAATTCTACAACTTGGTGGATTTTTATTAAAAATAAAATATAAGAGAATAAATAAATTTAAAATAAATATAATAATAATAATAAGAAAAGTAATAATAATTTTATTTAATTTAAGTAAAAATTAAAAACATTAAATAATTTCATTAACAATAATAATAATAATAATTTTATTTAATTTATATAAAAATATAATTGAGAAACATTGCAAATATTCGAGCTGCTCATTGTTGAAACTGACAAATTTAATAATAAATTAATTGAAATAGTTCATTGAAATAATCTTATTAAATAAATGGCCAATGAGAGGCAATAATAAATGTCTACTGGCTTTAGTAAAACAGTAGATTATATTAAATTATTTGCAAATTGCTTTCTGATTTGCATTTTATCATAAGCTATTAGTCTATTATTCACAACTCCCAGAGTTGTTTCTATCCATGATATTTGTTTTCAGTTTGATAATTTGTTTTAAGTTTTCACGTACAACTTGAGCAAATTATTTACCTATGTTAGCTGTGGGGAAAAATATTGTTGAATTTAAAGCTGTTGGCAACAGTGAGCACTAAAACTTTTCCAACAGGCGCAAATTTAATTTAAATTTGTTTTTGTGCTTGTTCGTTTGTCACCAAAAAATAAGAGAGAGAGCGAGAGAGAGCCTTCCTCTGACCAGCGCGAGAATGAGAGAGAGAGCTGGTAGAGTTAGTGTAGATGCGAGAGGTTGGTAAATGGATTTTCTTTTATTGCAGAGTGTTTGTTGCTTCAGACTTTGAGACCAACAGCCGCTAGCCATGCGGGGGTTAAGAACTTTGAACTTGCCGCAACTTTCTGGTCGAGGGTTGATTTCCCTTGATCCCCCATTTTCCATTTCCTTGCCAGCACAGCATCGGTTGCCGCATGTGACATCGTTTGATTGCTCATGAAATCGATCGATTGTCGAAACGTGTTGATTGTATTGTTGCCATTGTTGTTGTTGCTCTTGGCTGTTGGTTGTTGCTGTTATTGTTGGTCCCCCGCAAAAGCGAAAAGGTCAAAAGTTTCAGCTCGTAAAATTTGGCATACAAAATGAAGTCCCGGCTTTATGATGAAATTATTTAAATACGCTGCAGCAGCCGCATCATCAGTACGAGCAGCAGATGGTCATTAAAAATGCATGCAAAGCTCCCTGGTTTACTTGTCCACCCACTGCTTGGCTGGCTACCCACTCATTTGGCAGCTGTGCCTGGCCCAGTTTTGTGTGCATGATTAATCACAGTCATAACTGATATGATATGATTGGAGCCACTTTCGTGCCGTGATTCTGTGATTTGTGCAACTGTTCGCATTAAAATCATATTGATAGGCTTTCCTGTACTCTGTCTCGCTCTCGCTCACGCTCACTTGTCCCAAATGATGGATGCCCCATTTGGCAGCAGTGCTTGTCCCCTGTACTCGCATACTCAGCTACTCAGCTACTCAGCTAGCTAGTCGGATACTCGATACTCGACACACGACACTCGCTCTTCGTTCCATTCACTAATTAGAGTGACACCCAAGTGTCAACGACATTTCAGCATTGTGTGAGTTCCATCGAGCAGTTGGGGCGTGGCGCTGTCGTCACATGTTGCTCAGCCAAGGAGTCGAGCTGAGTGGTTAGCTTGAGTGATTGATTGATTGTTGATTCTCAACTGCTGCAGCGCATAGATATATATACTAGTATATACAATATTGGCATTGCATAGATTTGAAAATTGTAGTAAATTTTAGATGGAATAAAATATTGTTAAATTAAATGCAGCTAAAAATTGATTGTTAATAAATCTACAAGTTCAAATAGTTTATATATCATTTCAATACAAGATTGTGTTCAGCTTTACATTAACTACATTCTTAAAGCCTTAAAAATATATTTTTATACATTTTCTTTTATTGTGTGCAAATGATCAATATACCAATTGAATTCGCATTAGATGTCGAACAAATTTCTATTCAATAAGCCAGCTAAAAAAAGCTAACATTTTGGCATCATTAGCTAAAACACTTTGCCTTCAAGTGTGATAAATGCACAAAAACTGTTTGCAA
Source organism: Drosophila buzzatii (assembly GCA_035045845.1). Lineage (NCBI taxonomy): Eukaryota > Metazoa > Arthropoda > Insecta > Diptera > Drosophilidae > Drosophila > Drosophila buzzatii. The sequence goes on along the minus strand of JAWNOS010000089.1, from coordinate 1,996,656 downwards.
ATTGCGTCAAACATTTTTGTGGCGCCTCCAGAGTGTGGCATTGGCGCTTTTAGGCCTAGCTTTTGTTCCGCGACTCTCCCCCTCTCTCGCCCTCTCTCTCTCTCGCTTTCTCATTTGTGCCTAGTCGAGGCCACAAATTAATTGATTGTACATCATTTATAAGGCACGCGCTGGCATTTCCCGCACACATTTTCGCCAATGTAAACAACAAAAAAAGAAAAGAGGAAGAAGCAGCATAAAAGTAAATCAAAACTCAACGCTATTGCTATGCAAAGTACACGTAAATATAATTTACTTGAGCAATTTTGTGTGCTGTTTCATTGGCTTCCACTTCAGCATTCGCAACTATGCTGCTGACTTTGCTTTGACTGCTGGCAAAAATGTCAAAAAACGACAAAAGGAAAATTTCTCACACATTTTTATGGCCGCCATTGCCATTGCCTTTTGAGTATTTCAAATCTAATTTATGACATTGAATCAATTTCAAGCGCGTGCGTGTGAGTGTGTGATTTGATGTTGTTGTATTTATTTTTTTTTCCATTGCGGTCAGCAACGATTTTTCATATTTTGTGCGAATTTTCTTTTTGCTTTCTTCTTTTTAATAATTTTTTTTAAGCTTTGCCTTTTGGTTTCGACCTGGCTTGAAGCTCTCGTTTGATGTCTGCTGTCGTTGGCAAGAAATCGCATCCGCCTTTCGTCCCAGTTTATTTATTTTTATTTTTTTTTTTTTTTTACTTCTCTTTTTCTCGTGTTTCTTCTTTTTTGTAGTTTTGTGTGGGTATCGCTGGTCGTTGGCCCTACGTTCAAATGCCAAATTGAAAATTGATGAATGTCCTTGATTGAATCTGATAGGTGCCAAGCACTCAGTGCGGCTATTAATCTCCGCGTAACTTATGATCTGCCAAATCTGCCCATCGTTGTCGACGGCTTCTTATTATTTTCGATTTGTTTTTGTTTTCCTTTTTTTTGTGAAAATGTGTGTGTTTTGGCCTGTTTTAGCTGACACTTTAAGCAGTCTAGCGCTGAATATGATGTGATGTGTATGTGGTGAGCGCTGCAAAAAAATTTAGCTTATGCTCATTATGTTTGGGTGTTTGATGTTGCAAAATGAACAAGATGAAACGTAAGCGATTGCATACAGTATATTTTCTTGATCGAGTTTAACAGAGAGGGTGTGAGATTGAGAGAGAGAGAGAGTGAGAGTGAGAGTGAGGGAGAGAGTGAGAGTGAGAGAGAGAGAGAGAGAGAGAGAGAGATTTTCAATTCTTTGCTTTTAGTTGCTTTACCATACTTGGAATGGAGTACGTTATACTTGACTCATAGCTCTTAAGATCTGTGTCAAATATAATTACAATTTTGAAAATTTATTTAACAGCACAGAACTCTCTTTTAAAGGAATATAATTTCTTAATAATTTTATTATTACAATTTACAATCAATACAGAGATCTTTCTCATGCAAGAACCTCTCAGTCATTTATCTCTCAACGAAGCATTTTCAGCTGTGCCTTGAGACAGTCTTGAGAGTTATTACGAATTAGACATGTAATTATTATCAAATTAAATTACTTGAAATATATATGCAAGCTTATACGTAAATAATAGCATTATTAATATATTTATCAAAGTGCTACATGCTTTGCATGAAACAGAGCAATATTAATATAGTTTTATTTATATTTCAACTTGACTTGCAATACATTAATTCATCTCAGAATTACAACTCTCATAGCCTGCTGCTGGTGCTTTAAATATTCTTGAGAGTTGCCGGCAATTAGACATGTTGGGCACGTCAGGTTTCAATGACAACGATTGGCAGTCACGTGCCGCAGATATTGAAAATTGAATCGGTGCCATTAATGCGCACAAATCTTGACTTTAGCTAACGTCAATGCGATAATGGAAGCAGCAGCAGCAGCAGCGGCAGCGGCAGCAGCAGCAGCAGCAAAAGCTTTACCTCTCTGATGTAGATTGGGGGCGCTGTTCAGACATTGGAGCGACAGATGGCGGAATCTGCTTTGAATTTTTCAACATTTCCGCTTATTATTTTACGTGTCGGATTTGCGTGTCACGCAGCTACATGCAATGCAACATACATATTACAGATAGAACGGCTGGCGACTGCCCGCGAAGGGAAGGGAAGCGAAGTCTTCTTCTATTATTACATACATAGCTAAAAATAGGGTATTAAATGCCGCCATTATTCAGTGCTCATGTTTATGCAAATTCAAATATGTGCATTCGTATTCAATAAACTTTGAAAACAAATTATTTGCATATTATGGCAATGGTCCAATATAAATTCAATTTTTATTAGCACATTTAAACAAACTATAAATTGCAACGGCAACTGGATACTGCATGTAGTCTCAGCTTTAGCCAGACATTAGCATAAAATTTCAATAAATTGATTTTTTTTATTGAAAAAAAAAAAGCGTAGAATGCAGAAATTATTTAAATAATTTTTCTGCTTAAATTATGCAGTTAGTCTTAATTGTTGTCATTAAGTTAATACAATACCTGCATAACAGTTGTGCTGATTGTAAGCTAATCTAGAATAGCTGCAGTTGCATTTAGAGCATTAAGCTTGATTTACGCTATATGCGACAGATAGTCCATATTCCAAGCTTAAGACGATTCAGCTTGCTCATATCGATATCATTCTGAGCTGGAGATTTAATATTATGAAAAGGCTAAGAAGACGACAGTTCATCTGTTCTTCTTCCTTCTCACTCCCAATGTCACTTAGTTTAAATTGTATAAATAATTGTAAACCTGTGATGTTATTTGTGTGAGCAAAGGGAGATAATGGAGTAGAGAGATGCTCTGGTGCTTCCTACTAAATAAAGATTAAAAAAAAAATTATTTGTTCACTCACTCGCTCTCATTTTGAGCAATTAGCTTCGGTTCTTTTCGTGTTGATTTTCAGTTGAGCGCATCGCGCTGAAATATTCGTGTGACTCTCTTTCAACGAACATCATTTAGGAATAGTGATGGCAAAAAAGGTTCATTAATCGATTATTGAATATGATTAAATTTAGCTGGGCGATTATAAATCGAAATTAATCGAACAAAAGTGGAAATAATCGATTAATCAAATGATTTTTTTTTTATAATAAAGTAATAGTTATTTATTTAGTATTTTATAAGATCTAGCAAAAAGTGACAAATATAGTAGTTATTATTAGTTAGTTAGTGTTGAATTCATGAAAATGGCAAAGTATTCGTGACAATCATCTCCACAATTGACTTTGCCATCTTGGGATGTTTGGAGCCACCCGAAGCATTTAAAAATACATCCGTAATGTGTTGCTGTTTTTCAACTGGTTTTGATTGTTGGCTTGTGCGATCCACTTCCATGGTCTTCCTCACAATCAATATTTTCATTGAGTGTCTAAAGAAATAAATCAAATTTTTTTGGAAATAAATAAAAAAAAATATTTTCACACTACATTAAAGTTTTTTTACTCTCTTCCAACTTACTTTGCTCGCAAATGTTGCTGCTTAGTGCATATTTGAGCAATTAATCGATTAACGTTTCGATTAATCGAACCCCGCATCTCGATACAATTAAATTGCGATTTGAAGCAAAATAATCGATTAATGGGCATCATATGATTAATCGTTTCATCACTATTAGGCAGCGATACGATTGACGCTCGCTCAGTGGGCTTTACTATGTAAAGTGAATACTCAAAGTAACTCAAAAACTCAAAGACTCTATGCAAACGGTCTACATTTTTACATACTAATGCACAATTTCACAGTCAGGCATGCTATCGCTCTCTAGCGAAAAAAACTCTCACCAATACATGCAAAGAAGACTCTTTGCTTCATAAAACTCAACAAAAAGATCGTGAAACAAACAGAATGAAACAAAGCTGAAAACGAATGCAAGCCGATCGCGAACGAACTCGTCAAAGAAACGAACAAATCATTTGCTCTGTGAATTATTTCCCAAAGTGTAAGTGAAAGAGACTTATTTGCAGGCATTGAATAATGGCATTGAAACAATATTTTCGAGCTTTAAATTAAACACTAATTTTAGCTCTTTTAATATCAAATATACTTTTATTTTTAAGTAAATATATTTGCATGTGCAACAACAATATTTCAGCTTAAAACAATGTTTTTTATTTACAATGAAATTATCTACAAAAATGTTTGTTAATTTTCATGCTAAATTTATATTTTGTTTATAAATTTTTTTTATCAAGTGCTTCAATTGCTTTGGCCAATTTTAGCAGTTGAAACTCTTTGTTTAACTTTATCTACGAAATATATAAATATTTACATAAGCAAAACAAACAAACCGAAAATTCTAAGCAACAATATTGCTCTATACAACACACACTCCCTCTCTCTCTCTCTCTCTTTCCCTTTCTCATTGCGCTTGGTAAGAAAGAGTGAGTGAGAGAGAGAGAGTTGCCCAACGTTTTTATGACTGCAGTAACTTTGCGCCATAAAATAGGATTTCCTACTGAGCCTATTCACAACTTTTCGCATTAGACTTAAGCGCAAAGCTCGCCGCCAGCTTCCGTAGTAAACTCCACTGCTTTCCCCTCTGGCCAGCCTTAAAAAGGGGTCAACCCGTGGCAATTGCAAAGACAGCAGCGCCAAGCGTTTTGCCTTCTGGCTCACACACACACACACACATGGTAATAAAAAACCTATACACATGTGAAATGCTAGCGGGATTTATGGACGTCGCGAATTCACATTCACAGCGCAACTCACTGCGTTCAACACACCCGCCCGCCGCACCTCTTAGCCCACACACACGTCTTGCAGGCCAGTTCCTAGTGTTTTTCTCTTTTTGCGCTCCTTTTTATTTGTTTTTTGTTGGTTTTTTTTTGTTTTGTTTTTTATTTTGTTTTTAATAACCAGTCAGATAGCGAAAAGAACCATCAGCCGCTTGTGGCCGACAGCGCTGCGGTTAGCTCCTTTTTAAAATAATAAACAAAATAAAATAAAAATAAACAACAATAGCATTAAAAATATTTTTAGTGCAAAGAAAATATGGCACTGAGCAACAAAAGGTAATGAAAAATATTGAATATTGAATATATCTTGGCTTGGACTTCCGAACTAAACGAATTCATCCAGTTTACATTAAGCTGTGTAATTATTAATTTCATAAAATATAAACTTATCATATTCTTAAATATACAGATATATTTTGAAATACTCAAAAAATTTTATTATATTCAAAATATTTGCTGCAATTTTTAAAAATTTCTTTTAATTTATTTTAAAATGTATTATCATGATTTTGACAAAAATTTTGTAAATATATTATTTTAATTATAAGATTTTATACCATAAAAATCTTTAAAAATTTTGTTTAAATATTATGATATTATATTTATATTTAAGCAATTTTTTTTATATTCATTTTAAAATATATTGCTGTTAAAAAATTCTATTTAAAAACTCATTTTTGTTAAAATCTTTAATAAGCCCATTTCCCCACTTTGTTACCTCTTTTAAATACTCGTAAATTTTAGCTTTCTCTTTAACTCAAAAATTTTCAATAATCTGGCTGGACAGTGTGTTTTTATTTTATTTTAATGTTTTTAGTGTCGCTGCGTGTGACGTTGACTTTTATGAGCGTTAACAAAAGCATTTTAATTAAATAAATTCGTGCAGAAACAATTTGATGTATTTGAAAATGTGTTTTATGCGGACGGAACGAATATAAAAAAAGGAAACGCATGAAACGTGTTTTGGTCAGCGAATTGCGCTGAAAACTGACGCAAGGCAAGTGAAAAAAATCAAGAATAAAACAAAGGCTTTAATCCAATGGCAGACCAAACATTAAGCATTTGCCTAACAGCCAAGCAGGCAAATAAATCAACATCGATAATATCGTGCGTCCTCTTCCTTTATAATAAAAATGCTTTATATGTATATGCGAAGATGGCAGCTCGGCTTCGACAGCGAGTCGAGTTGGGCAAATCCCAATAAATTGAAAAACAAAATCATTCAATTCAATGGCAGCAAATCAGGCGTAGGCGAGAGAGCGTCCCATAAAAAGGGTTGAGTGGGTGGGAGAGCGGCATGGTGATTGAGGCATGAATCGTGGTATATTCGTTCAAGGGGAATTTCTCTGCATGGTATGTTACAAATAAGACATCAAGCTTCAAAAGGCAGTGAGATATCGTATAAAGGTTGCCCTGTGTTGCAGGAAGTGTTCAAAAACACAAAAAAATAAAAGGAGACAAGTTTTTTTGAGGATTCTTTTATTTTTCTTTATTGTCATGAAATAATGTATAATATTTTTTGAAATATTCATTTCTTTGTTAATGCTACATTATTTATTATTATTTAATTATTTAAGTATGGTCTTGATGAATATAAGTATTAAAAAATATTTTAATAATTTATTTTCCCTTTAAATCAAATATTTTAATTCAATTATTTCATTTTATTTTATTAATATATATATTAAAAAAAGATAAATAAATTAATCTGCCTTTTATATCAATTGTTTTCCATTTTATTTATTTATTTATTTATTTTTTTTTTTAAAGTTTGTTCTTTATATATATAAATATTTTTAAAATCTTTTCTTATCTTCCCTTTATATTAAATAATTTTACACAATTATATTATTTAATTATTTTAAAGTGGTCATTATAAATATATAAATTTAAAAAATATTTTAATATATTTTTATATATTTATTTTTAATATTTTAAAAATTCATCTTCCCTTTAAATACAAAATTTTATTCAATTATTTCATTTTATTTTATATATTTTATTTTGTATAATATATATATTACAAAAAATAAAATACAATAAAATTCATCTTCCTTTTAAATCAATTACTTTTATTTAATTATTTCACTTTATTTTTTAAGTGTGTTCTTTATAAATATATTTATTTAAAATATCTTCTCTTATGTTCCCTTTAAATAAAATAATTTTACACAATTATTTCATTTAATTATTTTAAAGTGGGCATTATAAATATATATATTTAGAAAGAATATTTTAAAAATTCGCCTTCCCTTTAAATCAAATAATCTTATTCAAAAATATTCGCTTAGGCCCAAGTTTCGCGCACGCTAACTCACTTTTGTAAAAACATCTTTCATTAATTTGGCGTTTGAACAAATGCGAACAAATAATACCTGGCCATAATTGTGGTTCTACTTGACCTTTTAAGCTGATGGCTTGCATTTACCTTTGGGCTTTCAGGGTCGTGCCTGGTGCAAAGGTCATCAATGTCGTCGTCAAAGTTTTCGTCAAGTCACGAGCCAAAAGTTTGCCATAACTTAAGTAGCAAACAAATACTTGACTGGCTGGCCGGCAGGCAGGCGTGTTGTCCAAAAATGAACAAAGAAACTAATTGACTTGGATTAACGCTTCGGCATCTGCTCATAAATCTTTCAATTGAGGGCCGAATGCGAGCCATACAATTCGCTCTTTTCGAGGTTGTTCACGTTCAAACTTTTCCGGCTGTGCCACAAAATTTTCAAATTGCGAAATTGCGCATACGCCATGTATGCCGCTGTATGTGGCAGAGTTTTGTGCTTTAAGTTGCTGCTTACAAAATCAATAGGCAAGCGAAGCGAATACGCCCCTCTCAAACCATCACACCAGCCCCACAGCTGGCCTTTGCCATCTCTCAGTGCACGTATCCGTTTTCGTATACGACTTTCCTGCAAACGCTGGCAAAAATTTATTGTGTGTGAAAATGTGTTGACTTCAACTCAAAAGTTCTCACTCTACCTCACACTCGCTATCTGTCTCTCTCTGTCGCTCTCGCTCTCTTGGTATGTCTTACGGCTGCCAAGTTGGATTTATATCTGTGTCTTTCGCTCATTGTTTGGTCAAGTTATCGTGCGTGGCGCTTTATGTGCTCTTCGCCCGCTCTTGCTTAATATTGCAAAGTGATTTTCGCATTTTCACAGAGCAGAACAGAACTCGACTCGACACGACTCGACTCGACTCGACTCGTGTCGAGCAGTCCACAGATTTATGGCCGCCTTTGATGTATGTTTATCCCTTTTCGCTGACTCTGCATTTCAAAAAAAAAAAAAACTTTAAAAAAGCAAAATAAAAAGGCGTCTGCATGCAAGGCTCTCCTGCTCTTTCAGCAATCCGTATTTCCTTTTCTCAGCTGTAAGCATAAACAAATGATTGCATGGGTAATAGGACTAGGGAGCTTAGTCTTCAAGAAACCGTTGTCCCGCTATTAAAAATCACTTTGAGCATTCGGCCGTAACTCAACAACAACAAAAAGAGAAGCAACAACATGTCAGAGCAAAATATTAAAAAAAAAAATGATAAATTGTAGTTTAATCTGTAGAAAATTATGCAAATGCTAAAAAATAACTGATGAAAAACGAGAGCGCAAAAAAATATTCATCCTGGCAAGCTGAAATTTAATTACTCTACCAGACAGCTAAAAATTGTTGAATTTTATATTTACAAATTTTCAAAATGCAAATTTAATTTTTTTAAAATTTTTAAAATAATTTTTAGCAACATTTTTTAACAATAAATATTCTAACAAAAATGTATTTATTTTACAGATTATAAGTATATATGATTAAGTATATACTATTTAATAAAAATAAAATTAAATATTGATTTCTACATTTTTTTTTATTGATCTTGAGAATATGTTTTTGAGATCTATGATGCTTAACATCAATCAATTAATTTTATTATAAAATATTTTTTAGTTAATATAATAAGTCAACTAACTTCTTTATAGTTAGAGTACATTAGCTCATTCCAACCATTTTTCTTCCCCGGTTAATGTTGAGAAAAAAAGGAGAGCGTCAAAGAGCTGCTGGAAAAGGAAAAAGGGTTAACGTAAAATGGTCTCAGTTTTGGTCTCATTATTTGAACATTTCATTTATCTTCTTGAATTGATGTAAACGTAATGAAAATTGGATTATGTTGTAATCATTAGGGCGAGTCGTTGACCGACCCAAAAACAAAAAAAAAAAAGGAGAAAAAGAAGGATTGAAATTATTTTAGTTGCTGTTTTACTTCTCTCTTTTTTTATGATTATTTTTGGTTTCTATTAAAGTCTTTGCGCAATTTGTTGAGTTTTCTTAACGGAGTCGCAGCATATTTACTTGATTTATGTGCTAGCCATAACAAACCAACAATGTGCCAATAAATCACGCCCACTGGGCACAGTGCGAGGCCATTCGCGTTTCGAGTTGTTCGCCGTTCGCCGTTCGCCGTTCTGACCAAAAGGTCTTACGACAGCTCAGCCGCGCGCAAATCTAATTGTAAAGTTTTGTAAACTGAGCCAAAAAGCCCGCACCACCAGCAAAAAGCCCCAAGACACAAGCCACCATGGCGTCATTATCAATGCGACGAAGGCGTATAGCGCCAGGCGTAGAGCTCAGAGCGCACAGCACAATTTCGTGGCAGCCCATTTGGAACCGCACACAGAGCAGAGCTGAGCGAAGCTGGCTGGGCACGCCCCCCACTTCCGTTAGCCGCCTTTCACTCTCACTTGGCTCTGACTTTACGCTAATTTTAAAGCCATCAATTTGATGGCATTTTGAGTGTTTAAAGTGTGTTTTCAACAATGTCTGATATTTGATATAACAATTATATAAATGCCGTATGCTTATGCCAATAGACAAACAGCCAGAGTCGATAACAAGACCAGGCGGCTTAAGCTCTCTCTCTCTCTCTCTCTTAGACTTTCTTGAATAAAAATAATAGCTGGAGGCAAGAAAACATTGACTTCCTTGCGAAATGCACAATATTATTATTACGTATACGCTGTGCAGAACAGCAAACGAAATATAATATATACATATATATATTTGTATATATATATATTTATTTGTACTTTTCGTCAATTCAGGGCTGAGCATTTAGACAATAGCAAATTAATAATATGAACTTGCATGTGGATTCCAGCACAAAGGCTGCTGCGAAATAAAGGCAGCTATAAATATTTTAAAAACAAAATTAATTTTTAATTAAAGATAAATATTTTGCCAGTCAATAAAAAAAGTGAAATAAATTCCCAAACACAATATAATAAATATGCAAATAATTTGTAAAAACAAATGCAGACGCAGGCGCACACAGAAAAAAAAGGGAAATTAAAAATAAAATTACTGAATCAACAGGATTAAAAAGGGCGAAAACTGAATGAATGTCGATGCAGACATGGACAGCATTTGACAGGGTATTAAGCACATGTAATTTGCTTAACTATCAACTTTGTTTGCCAACTCAAGTATCAATTATTCAAGCATTACTTGTGCTATCGAGTTGCAGGCAACTATTGTAAATCACTTGAGTGGGAATTTACCCAGCCCTGGGTGTGAAAGCCAAAATTGTAGCCAGGGTGTCCTTAATGTCATACGAAAGATGCGCAGCAGCAACAAATCCCCAAATCCCCGCTAGCAAATTTATTTTAATTCACTTTTGGACGTAGCCGTTGCTCGTTTGCTTTTCGCTTTCTCTTTTATTTTTTCTGTGAGGCTTTGACATTGCCAATTTCCTGGGCTATGGCTACTAAGGCCTGCTGCTGCCGCCACGTCTTGGCGGCTGACACTTGGCGACATTGAAATGAGCACTTAAGGCAAATACGCCAAGGGCCAAGGGGGATGGCGTGTGCGAGGGCGAGGGCTAGGGCGAAGGCTAAGGCAAACAGCAAACAGAACTCGCTGTGTTATCAAATGTATTTTTATGCTCTTTTGATTTTTATGGGCCTCTGCCAGCAACACAATAGAAACAACAACAACTCTCTAGACAGTTGATAAGTGAGCTGTGGGAATAGAAGAGACGCGTCCAGCTCTGCATTTCTATTGCCGACGGGCAAGCATGGACAAGCCAAATAGTGCTCCTACAGCTACTTAAAATTAAACAAATTACAACACAGGAGTCGCCATCTCTCTCTCTCTCCCTCTCTCACTCTCTGTCTCTTTTGTTGTCCATGTATTCGCCTCGCCAAATATTTCTCAAACTGTCGTCGAATTGTCCTCAAAGCTGTCAGTCGCATCGTCAAGGATATTCTTGCTGTGCCGTCAAGCGCGTGCTCGAATTAAATGTGCCGTGAAATAAATCCAACACGAATACCCACACAGTGTCTCTAGCAAATGGCCTTCAGCAACTCCAGCTCTATTTGAATATAAATATACGTGTGTACAAACATATTTCAAGTTTACATTGTCTGCAACAGACAGCAACAAGAGTCAATTGCAATTTTAAAACAAATAATGTTCAACAAGATAAACAAAAAACTAAAAAGTAAACAGAGTTTGGTCAGCATATGCAAATTATTTCAAAGAAACTTTTTATTTTTGAAATTGAACTTTAACTTGCATATAAAATATTTTCACAACATTTGCCAGCTTAAAGTTTGTTGTAACATTTGTCAAATCGACACTTCACAATTATTAAGTGAAAGCCAAATGGGAAGCATTAAATGACAGAGCCAGGCCAGGCCAGGCTGCTTCGAGCTGGAGTGGGCGTGGCCACATGATTTACTTAATACAATTTTGCTTAGCCATTGCTAATTTATGAGGGGGGCCGGGCTGGGCCAAGGAATGGAACTCAAACTTGAGCTTCAGTTCGTAGCTCGCCGGTCGACCACTTAATGCCGCAGCAATGTAATAAAAATTCTGGCCAAAATGATCAAGGACAAAGGCAGGCACAGTACATGGCAGGCAAGCCAAATAAATGTGCCGTTAAATATTTAGTTGATTTAATTATGTGGACAGTTAGGAAATGAAGCAAATGCACGAGGCAGAGCAGGGAACGGAGCGAATGACCATTAAATCAACCCAAAACTACACATAAAATTTACGAGCACTGTGGAGTGGGAGATTCCTTTCTTACATGGAATGGAATGTCTTTGGTTATCTGTTGCTAGATGCTTATTTATTACAGCTGCCATATGCCATATGACATAATGGGGGTTGGCTAGCTATTGTTCTTGTTCGTGTTGTTGTTGATTGTGTTCTCTTTTTTCCTTGGCTCTTGTTTTGTAAATTAATTAAACAAATAAAATAATATGTCAGCAGCAGCAGCAGCGGCAGCGGCAGCTAAAGGCAATAAATACTAATTTGCCTGTTTCAACACAAATGTCATCTTTGTGTAAAGATAAGCAAGGCGTGGGCTCAAAATCCTAACCCAAATAACTAGAGAAATATATAAACAGACACGTGTGTGTGTGGGTGTGAATCGACACAGCCTGTTGTCAAGCTAACAACTGCATGCCTAGCCTGCTCTGACTTGTGGCTGAGCTAAGTACATAGAAATATATATAGATGTATATGTAAATATATATACATATCAGTTATGATGCGCATTGGCTGGGTTATTAGTTGCTGTGGTCAACCAGACATTGTTCTACGGCCTTGCTTGCAGCCTTGGCATTGGGAATGGCAATTCAATCGCAGCTGGCTTTACCATACGACCTCAAATGCTTTTTGGCTATTTACACATTTGATATTTGCATGCATTTCGTAAGCGTCTTAGGCTTTAAGCTCTTGTCAAACATTTGATTGAAAAGCCATTGGGAAAAACAAAACAAAAATTTCGTATCAAATGTCAAATGTGTTTCTATTATTGATTTGAGCTGGAAAACCAAATAAATATGGTAAAAAAAAAAAAAAACTGCTGCCTGCAGCTATTGTAAATAATGATTTTATTGATATATTTTTATTGAAAAGAAAAAATAAATATTTGTATTTATATATATTTTTACATTTGATTAAATATTAGCAAAATTTAAGTTGTTTTTTTCTGCTCTTAAACTTAAAGCTAGAGCAGTTTTGTTAACGCGAAATGTGAGCCATAACATACATGCACATACACACTCACACATGCACATTAATAGGAGTCAAGCGCAGGCAGCGATGTGACCACACAGTCAACCGAGCGAGAGAGAGAGAGAGCTATCGCGCAACGTGTCTTGTGCCAAGGTCGACATTTGGCGATGTGGGCCAAACGTGAAGTGCGTCGAAGGCAAACAGAACGACCGCCCACAACAAACGCAAAAAGAAGGCGTGTCACACACACACACATACACACACACGTGATTGTATTTGTGTGGGTGTGGGCAAAAGTTATTGTTGGTAATATCAAGACAAAAAGTGTTTATGATATGAAAAATGTTGACAGCAACTGCAGAATAGATACGCTGCGCCCTCAGAGAAAGAGACAGCAAATGGCTCACACACACACACACGTATACACGCACACACACAAGCACAGCTAGTGGCTTGTATTATTGCGGCCGTTGTTCGTTTTTGTTGTAGTTTTTATCGCTGCTGCTGACTTTGATGAAAAATATGATTATGTCCTTTATGCGAATGCCTTGCAGTAAAAATAATAATAACACAGCACACACACACACACACACACATACAGCTGCCTCGTTGGCTTCCGTATCAGATGCGCTCTTCATTTTTGGCAACGTTTTTTCATGACTTTGTTCTTGACTTTATTGGTTGCCCGTCTTGGCTGCCGGCGCCAAAAACTTTGTTGTTGCTGAAACTGAGGCTGCGGCTGCTACTGCTGCTGCTACTGCTGCTGTTCCTGCTGCTGCTACTGCTGCTGCTGTCATATGTTTGCTTTATTATCGCCATTCGCTCAACCCGTAACAGCGCTAACACTAACCATAACAATAACAGCAATAAGTGCAGCCAAACCGTTGACCCATAAAGTGACAATGTTGCAAGCGAGCAAGCTCGAGCTATAACCAACCTCCTTAGGCAGCCACGCCCACGCCACAAGCTCACGCACACACACACACTTGTCAAACGCTTGATTTCACTTGGTAAGTGGCAGGTTCACTAGCTGCACTTGAAAGATCCAGTGAAGAGAAGTTTTTGAAATTTTCTAACAAATGCTCGATATCAACATGTTGCTAGTATATCATAGAATAAGATTGAGCTTAAAGGTTTATAATTAATGGATTACATTGCCTTTTTAAATACATAAAAACAATAAATTAATAAATTAAGATACATTTTTGTATATTTTATTTTATTTAATTATTATATATATCATTTTATTATATTTATTTATACATTAAAAACAATTTAATAAATTATGATTTCTTTTATTTTAAAAATAATTTTATTTAATTAATTATTTTATGTTTCAGTTTTAATATTTTTATATATATTTAAAACAAATTAATAAATTTGGATATATTTTTATGTTTTATTTTATAAATATTTTTTTAAATTAATTTTTATTTTATTTAATTAATTATTTAATATTTTATATATATAAAAATAATAAAAGTGCAATAGCAAATTAACAACTTAATAAATATATTTTTGTATGTTTTATTTTATACATATTTTAATTTATTAATTATTATTTTATATCATTCATTATTTTGTGTTTCACTTTAATTATATGTATATGTAAAAAAAAAATTAATGATATAATTTTATGTTCTATTTTATAAATAATTTTATTTAATTAATGTTCCAGTTTTAATATTGTTATATATATTTAAAATAAATTAATAAATTATGATATATTTGTATATATTTTATTTTATTTTATTAAATTTTATATATTTTATTTAATTATTTTTTTATTTATATTCTTGATGAATTTTTAATACCTCGGGATTTCTCAGCAAGGACTGCATTTACTTATATTTTTTATTTCCTAGTTGCTGCTTTAACAAAAAGAAAATTTTGTTATGTTTTGTTGCTAATTATAGCACTCACTCACACACCCACACACACACATACATAATACACTAAGATACGATAAGAGTTTTAAATTCTGGCAGTCATTTGTGGAACCCTTTTTTTATTGTTGCTTGGCTCTTGCATCACGTGCGCTGCAATAACTTCATTTGCTTGCTATTTGTGTTTCCCCAAATACTCTAAGAACGAGAGTGTATATGCCTCGGCATAACTATGTTGTATTTGGATAAGAAAATTACTGACTGGTCGGATGAATGCAAAATAGAGAGATTTGCCATTCAAATATCTAATGCCTGGGGACGAGAAACTGAACAAAGTTACGGAATATTTATTTTGATATTTAAAAAAAAAAAATATTTTATAAAATATTTAAAAATTTTAAATTGTTAATTTGATCTAATGTAAACAATATAAATATAAAATATTTAACTAATAATTAAACAAACAAAAAAAAAAAAAAAAAAACAAAAACATATATATATAAAATATTTGGCTAATAAATAAAAGAATATTTTCTTTAATATAAATCGAAAATTATTAAAATGCGTAAATCAAGTTTTATATGAAGTGAGCAATGCAAATGCAAAAATGCAAATTTCAATTGACTACAAATTAAAAAAAAAATATATAAAAAAAATATTTTAAAAAATTATAAAGAATTGTACATTAAAAAATTACAATATAATCATAATTTTGAAAAATTGAATAATGATTCAATTTAGATACAATTATAAGAAAACTCAGAAGAAAGAGCTGTATGTCTGTAAAATCCTATAAGTTCCTATCTGAATACAAAAAAAATTATTTTAAATTATTAGAAAGTATTTAAAAATATTCAGAAATAATAAATATGCCAGTAATGCCAAATTAACTTTAAGAAAAAGAATATAATGCAATTATTGAGAACAACTTGAATCGTTAGTTAGCGTATCTAGTAGTGTAAGGCTTCCAACTGGACTAGACTTTCTTTGTATTTGTTGCAAGTGCTTCACCCTTTTTATATATTTTTATACCCTGAACCCATTGAAAATGGGAATTCAGGGTATAATGGTTTTGTGAAAATGTATGTAACAGGCAGAAGGAGACGTCGCAGACCCCATAAAGTATATATATTCTTGATCAGCATAAAAAAATAAGTTGATTGAGCCCTGTCCGTCTGTCCGTCCGTCCGTCCGTCCGTCCGTCCGTCCGTCCGTCCGTCCGTCCGTCCGTCCGTCCGTCCGTCCGTCCGTCCGTCCGTCCGTCCGTCCGTATGAACGTCGAGATTTCGGAAACTACAAAAGCTAGAGAGCTGAAATTTTACATGAACACTCGTATGTTAGCTACGCAGTACGAGTTTGTTTTGTTTTTTCGATAACTCATCCCATTTCCAAATTATCGATAAAATATCGAAAATTCGTTTCAATTTTTTATGTTTTTTTAGCATAACTTCTACACCGTTTTAGCTAAAGACTTAAAATTTGTATATTTAGATAGATATTATGAATACGTAGATTATGTAGCTTTTGGATTTTGGATGCCACGCCCCCTTCGCCCACAATTTGCAAAAAACGCATATCAAATACTAGAGACTTGAAATTTGGCACATTTATACATTTAGATATTCTTAATCTATTCTAAAAATTTCATCAAGATCATGCATCTAGAAATGGAGTTATAAATGTTCAAAGTATAGCCCAACCCACCCCCAAGCCACGGCAGCAACTGCGCGGTTAGCAGAGCGCGCGCCTATTCGCGCGTAAAGAAGAAGAGTATCACCTTTTTTGGGTTCAGGGTATCTCGTAGTCGAGGCGTCTCGACTAGAGCCTTCTTACTTGTTTTGTTTTGGTTTTAGAGAGATAATTACAAAAAATGTTTTGCGTGCCGTGCACAGCATGATGGGCCGGGTATAATTATGACTCCTGCTGGGGTTTTTCTTCCAAGTGGAGATTGTGGTTGCTAACGGCTTGGGGTTGGGGGCAGTTCTCTGTGTGTAGATTTCACCAGTTGAAAGTATTTCGTATTGTTTTCGTTTTTTTTTCTCTCACTCTCTTTCTCGTTCTCTCTTCTTATTGTCTGTTGGTTTTTATGCACTGCGCGTGTGTTTTGTGTTAAATTTGTTGCTTAATTTGAAAAGGCAACCCACGTAGATAAGACATTAAAAAGAAACAGATACGACGAGCAAAACGAAAATGTCGGAGTCGAGAGTACTTAAGGCGCAAGCTGGGTTACGAGGGTTTTCGATTGTGTTAGACAATTGCTGCTGCTGCTGCTGCTGCTGCTGCTGCTGTTCCGGCTGTTGGGCTCTGCCCCCTTCTGCTGCACGTTCAAAGACTTGCAGTCAGCACTGTTTATGGAATATTTTTTCAATTTGCTATGCAAATAAATCTATAGCAGGGTCTGTTGGCTACAGATCTTGCACACATGTTGCGCTGCCCGTTTCACTGTCGTAGCCCTTACTCATCCCACCTCGCTGGCAGCAGCAACAGCAGCAGCAGCAGCACTTTTGACCAACTGCAGTTTTCATTTTACATTTCATTTTCTGTCATTTCGATTTACGTTGCGCTGCGGTCTAAAACCTTTACCCTACCACTTGAATACACACACAATCACACACACTTACACATGCAGCCTCATCATCCCCTTAGAGCTGGATTGCAACCTGATGCCTGGCCATACCTTTGATGGCTTGCCAAACAGTTGGAATATGATTTTTGCAATTTTCGCATGAACTCAACCAAAAAATTAAACTTGACTATACTGCAAAATTGTAAAGTTTTTAATACGTTTGGGCCAGCAGCGCCCACTGTGTGTCTGTATGGGTGTGTGTTAGGGGGCGAGATTGGTCTTTGGGGGCGTGCCAGTTGCCTCTGTCATGCTTGTCAATCTCTGCGCCAGTCAATGAGCATAAAGAAAAAACTTTGCGATTCTTTCAGCTTCTCCTTTATTCGCACTCTCTCTCTCTCTCTCACTCTCTCTTACTGTCTCTTGTTTTGTGCAAACATTTGAAATTATTTTAATTAAGGCATTTTAATTAACACACACGCATACAGTTACAACTGCTTGTTGCCGCCGCTGTCGCGTTTTTGCATAAATTGTAGAGCCTACTTCAGCGCACGCATGCCTTTCGCCCGCGCAGCCCCTCCATCAATGCTTAGCTGCATGTTGACACAGAATTTAAATTTATATTTCGTGTTGCTATGCTTTCTTTTTTAATACCCTTTGCCAAGGTATTGCTTAAAAAGTCAGGGCATATGTTAACCCAAAATCTGTGCTTTGGTTTATTTAGGCAAACTTCAAAGCGAGGCAACATTTGTAGCTCCCACAAGCTTGCAGATTTATTTCGAATAAAACATAGATCATCAGAGATTTCTGTTTGAAATATATACATACATACAATATATTTCTAAGCCTTACGCACTCTCGGTCTCGCACTCTGCAGGGTATCTAAATTTCAGTTGAATTTTGTGTCTTCTCTTTATTGCCGCCCGCTGGGCTTGAAGGGGGTGCTCTGGTGGTGCTCTGGTGGTGCCATTAGTTCAACTTGGCTACGTCTCAGGCTTTGGGGCCTGTAATTTATTGACGTGTTTCTATATAACGATATTTATATACATGTATGCATGTACGCATGCAAGCCATATACAAATACACACATATATACATTTTTAGGCCAACATGCGCGCTTAGCCATAAATTGTTTTGGCCAGCATATATAAAAAGGAAAAAATAAAAAAAATATATATAAATAAAAACAAAGTATGGAAAGAGGCCGTTGCGCTAAATTTCATTTCATGCAGCGCTGCGCTTAACAAAATATCCTTGTCGCTCTCTCGCATGCTCGGGGTCAAGTTGACCGAGTGCGTAGAAGCAAATTTATGGCAGACGACCACCCAGCCGGACCCCATTCTCTCCCTCTCACTCTCACGCTCTCTCTGTCTCTCTTTTTACCAGCTCTTTCTGTTCGCCAAAACCCCTTTTGTAAATTTGGCGCGGTCAAGTCAACGGTTAATTGAGTTCAAATATGCAATTACACATGCGTTTGTCAGCTGTTGTTGTTGTTGTTGTTGTTGTTGTGCGTCATATGCTTATAATAAATCAAATAATAAAGCTCTGATGTTTTAATTATAGCTGCTATGAATATAAAAAATAAATAAATTAGCAAAAACTAGAGAGAGAAATTAAAATTTAATGACGTTGACTAAGCAATACCTTAATTAAAGAATTTTTTAATTTTATATATGAAATTTTATATAAATTTTATATAAATTTTATATATAAATTTTATATATTAAAGTTTATATATGAACTATATTTTTAATATAATTATTATGTATTTTAATCACATTGCAAATATAATATATATTTTATTTATTAAAGAAAATAATTTTGCTAAATATTTTCTTTAATAGAAAATAATTTTGCTTAATACTTTCTTTAATAAATAAAATATATATTATATTATTATATATCGAAGAGATATGAATATGATATATAGAGACATTTTCAATCATTAACTAAAAAAAAAAAAAAATACTAAATGTGAACATTTAGTAATATTTAATGTAATTTATTGAATTCCATATGTGTATATATATTTTGCAAAATATTCCCTTTCATTATGTTACAAATCCATTAACCCCATCAATTAGTTAAGTAACAACAGCAAATGTTTCGTTCGCTAATTTAGCTAACAAAAATTGTGGTTACTTTTTAATTAAAAATAAATTGAAATATTCAAAACCAAAAGCGAATAAAAAAATATTTATTTTATATATTTATTTAAATGGAAAGTTCAATACTTGACTTTTTGCATCAGTTCGAGCCAATTTCAACTTTAAAGCTGCAGCTAATTGCGTTGACAATGTGACTGATAAAATCCTCATTTTATCTCTCGCATCTTTTCCTCGTCTTGTTTTGTGGGCACTCTGGCGCCTTCTGCTAATGAACATCGATTCGCCCGCAGACTCACGTCAGCTGCGCACTGTATGTGTGTGTGTGTGTGTGTGTGTCCCACAATCGAAATCGGAATTTAAATTGACTCATTAAAACGAGCAAAAAGCGGGTCGCACGACAATTAAACAAACGCGCGAGCCAACATTTCCTAATGCTTTCCCCATCCTCAAATACACACCAAGCTCCCCCTTGATAGCAGCAACTCCCGCCCGCAAAGATGCCTGGCACCTAATATGGGGTCATTAGTTAATTTGCCAAACTGCTTCAGTTGCCTTTTGCGATACCCTCCCTGGCCAAAGGGATTGTGTTGAATTTCTTATGAGATTTGGCAGAGACGAAAAAACTTACATTCATTCATATATTCGGCATCAGTTTTTCAGCATGATCAAATCAGTTCAGATCTGAATGAATTAAATGAGTTGTAAGTTGGAATTCAGTCTATGTATATAAGATATATTAAATATTTTATAAGCAAAGCTTATGCATAGGCTCACATCCTTTTCAATTTCAGCTATAATTCAGTTTTAACTAAAGATGTTTATTATATAAATATATTAAACTATAATAACTACAAGTAAGAAGGCTCTAGTCGAGACGGCTCGACTACGAAATCCCCTGAACCCTGCAAAAAAAGTGATACTCTTCTTCTTTACGATCGCATGAGCGCGAGCTCTGCTAACCGCGCAGTTGCTGCCGTGCCTTGGGGGTGGGTTGGGCTATACTTTGAACGCCTATAACTCCATTTCTAGATGCATGATCTTGATGAAATTTTCAGAGTAGATTAAGAATATCCAAATGTATCTATGTGCCAAATTTCAAGTCTCTAGTATTTGAAATGCGTTTTTTGCAAATTGTGGGCGAAGGGGGCGTGGCATCCAAAATCCAAAAATGACATAATCTGCGTATTCATATTATCTATCTAAATATACAAATTCGAAGTCTTTAGCTAAAACGGTGTAGAAGCTATGCTCAAAAAACCTAAAAAATTGAAACGAATTTTCGATTTTTTATCGATAATTTGGAAATGGGATGAGTTATCGAAAAAACAAAATAAACTCGTACTGCGTAGCTAACATATGAGTGTTCATGTGAAATTTCAGCTCTCTAGCTCTTGTAGTTTCCGAAATCTCGACGTTCATACGGACGGACGGACGGACGGACGGACGGACGGACGGACGGACGGACGGACGGACGGACGGACGGACGGACGGACGGACGGACGGACGGACAGACGGACAGGGCTCAATCAACTTATTTTTTTATGCTGATCAAGAATATATATACTTTATGGGGTCTGCGACGTCTCCTTCTGCCTGTTACATACATTTTCACAAAACCATTATACCCTGAATTCCCATTTTCAATGGGTTCAGGGTATAAAAATCACAAAGGGGTTATTGGAGTCAAAGTATGAATTAATAAATAAATAAATAAATAAATAAATAAATAAATAAATAAAACATCTATGAATAATGAAAATTAAAATTTATTTAAATAAATAAAACATCTATGAATATAATGAAAATTTTAATATATTTAAATAAATAAAACATCTATGAATAATTATGTTTTATTTATTTATTTATTTTATTTTATTTTTATTTTTTATTAATTTATTTATTAATTTATACTTTAAATCCAATAACCCCTTTTTTTTGTCCTTATTAATTTTTAAAATTAATATTTTATAAATATATATCCTGTCTTTAAATATGCAAAATTTGGATAACAAATAATTTAATATAGTTTCTTCTTTATTAATTCATACTTTGACTCCAATAACCCGTTTTTTTTTTGTCCTTTTATTTTTTAAAATTAATATTTTATAAATATATTTCTTAACTTTAAATATGCAACATTTGGATAACAAATAATTTAAATTCATTTCTTGTTCTCTCATCTAATTTTGATAATATAAGACAAGAATTTGATTCTTCAACTGAATATACATTTAATAAAATGTTTGACCTGACCATTATTATTTACTCCTAGCAAATTGAATAATTAAAAACATTTATATTCTTACTCCTTCACAGACATTGCCATATAATTGAAATCTCTGTGGAAATGCATAATGGGAAGAGGAAAATCTTTCTTTATGCAAGTTTATTTTCTAGCTTTGCATAGACTTTGAGTGAATTCAGTTAACTAGAGCATGACTGTTTCGGCTAATCAAGGATCTCTTGGGTCCTTTGGTTTCTGCTGTTTTGTGTTTTTGTTGTACGGCTCGCTGCCACTGTCAAGGACGACGTTCACGTCCTTGTTGCCGAATGTTCGTCACCAGCGTCTGTTAATTTATGTGCTCGTACCCAAAGTTCTAGACAGCGTTTTCCGTTGGCTCTCATTGAGTTTTTTTTATATATTTTTTTGGGTGCGTGCCGCGCCGCAATCTGCCCGGGACTATTAGATTTTATTGAGCCGCTGATTTATGCAGCGCGCTTCAATTCAATTCCGGACCGTTGCGGGAGGGACGAGTAACAAAACTTTATAGTCGGGTCAGAGTAGCTCCAAATGGGAATTTAATTTTCACACGGGCGAAAATCGATAAATGCGCAGCACAAAAAAAAAAATGCTGTAAAAAGTGGAACCACAGAAAGACAACAACAAGAACAAATACATAAATTACCTGCATAATTCTGTTACAATTTTCGCTATGCAATTTCAATAAAAGTTTCCTTCTCTTATTTGTCTCTCTCTCTCTCTCTCTCTCTCGTTCTGTCTGCCCAGTTTTTGCTGAAATGGGGCGTGGTGCTTGGGATGGGCATTCGCGTCCATTTTATTTACATTTATTGACCGCACGGACCTACTGTCTGTCTGTGCGGTATCTGCTTTGTATGTGGGGCTAGTCGAGTGGTTGGGATTTCAAACTGTGTAATTTGCAGCACGTGTGAACAGTTTTCTATTAGGCGCGCTCGCGTTGCCAACACTGGCGTAAATGTGCAAACGGAAGTCAGCAAAATCGTAGCGGAAGTGAATTGAAGTGGCTCGCTTTAGCCTGGATTGTGTAATAGATATTGTATCTAGATAAATTAGAGTACGCTAATGCCAGCCGAGCTGCGAGCTTGATAACTTTATAGGTTAACCAGCCAAGCAGACAGATTGATAGATATTTCATATATCGCAAAGTTACATAAACTTCTTAGCCTCTGACCTGCTTCATTGGCTCGGACTCAAATTCAAATTAATGAATGAAAAAGTTTGCTGTGTGAATGAAAGCAGATGATGTAACATGTGTGCGTTGCTTATATATTCATTAAATCATTTGCTAGATATTTCGAGCATAATAATTCGGAAAATATGATTTGTGCTGCACACTATATATTTATCGTGTAATTGAGTATGACAAACAAATTAAAACGCTCAAGTTCGTTAATTATATAGGTCGGAAAAGTAGCTTTACTACAAATTAAGTAGATTGCGCCACGTATTTGCCTTGGTGTCAATTGGTGTTGCTATATAGGTTAACAGCCATACAAATGGGTCTATATATATGTATGTATGTGTGAGCTACACACACACAGATAAGGAATATGGACACTCATGAGCGACAGAGTTGAGGGCTAGCTGTCAGCGCGGTTTCCAATTATCCAAAACCCAAATGAATCCCAAAAACTTGTCGGCAATGGAATTTTTCCATGTACAGCCCACAAATCAAAGGCAAGTTTCACTTTTCCTGTCAATTTTGCTACAGTTCAAAAAGTTTCGTGTGGTCAGCCAGGGTTGGTTCGTCGGTTTCGAGCTGCTGAGCTGGCCAGAAATATCTCTCGTGTCTTGTATAAATTTGATTTGCTAATGAGCCGAGTCGAGACCATATGAAATTTAAAATAGTTTTTTCCCTCACTTGCTGTGCCTTGGCCCTGCCTCGCCTGCTCAACAGCTCTTGCGGCTTATCAAGTGTGGCATGTTGGCCAACTGTGGTTTTGGCCACCCCAGAGCCGTGGCACGTATTTAAACAGCGGTTTTAATTGGTCCAGCTGTGGATGTGGGTCACCCAAAATTATATTTGAACGTGTGATAAATGAATAAGAAAGCTGAAACTTTTTGATTGCCAAGCGAGACCAGCTAGAGCTACAGAATTAAATATACCTGCGACAGGCGAAAGATGAATTGTTTAGTTTTAATTGATTGAACTTAGTCAAAGAGTTGAATTAAGTTTTGTGTGCTGAAGGAGTTTACGTTTATATTATTATAATTATCAATAATTGGCATATTCGATAGTTGCCTTAAATAGTTTGATTTTGTTGAATCACAGAATTGATATAAACTAGGAACTAATCCTTGTGAGCTGAATGTGTTTTTATTTGGAATATATTAAGCTATGCTTGTTGAGCTATAAAAAGAATATATTAAAAATTTATTTAAAAAAATATATATATATTTATATATATATCGATTAAACACAATCGATTATTATAGTATTACAATAGTTTCAGTCATATTTATAAGACTAAAAAACTATCATAATTCTATAATAATCGATTCTGTTTAATCGATATATATATTTATATACAATTTACTTACCCATAACCTGTGAGACCCATTCCCAATTCAACTGACACAAAACAAATTTCATTTTGTTTTTTTTTTTTTAATAATTAATAATTTTTATTTTTACCATTTTCTTAGTATTCTTATTTTTTGTCACATTTTGTTATGACTTAGTTAATTGTTTTACCAATTTATACGCATCGATTTTCTTTATGCTTAGACTAACACACTTTCCTTTAACTAAAACTATGTCATTAAATTCTGCTTATACGCAATGCGCTCTAACAATTTGCATTATCATTACCTTTTCACTATATTCATATATATTACTATGCAGGACATTCCCGATTTAATAAGCGGGCACTCTCACACTGAATCGAACTGCCTTTACAGTCAGCTATATATATAGATAAATATACATACATGCAAGTACAACAAAAATCGTAGTCTAAATCATTTACAAGTATTTGCCTATGCAGGAGCTTATCTATTTACAAGTTGACTTGATCGTACTCCAAGTTTTTCTTCATTTTTATTTATTTTTATTTTGCTGGGAACATTTTTACTACAAATAAAAATTTTCTACTAAGTTTCAGAGTCTTTTAGAAGTTGCCTTACAATTATTTATTATTATTTTTTTACTGATTTTTACTTATAGTTTTTTCTACGCTTCTTTTTGCTGTTACTGTAAATGTAGAGAATTTTCAGTATATAAGAAGATTATTCCGATATAGCCAACAGAAGTGAATAACCAAATAGGGGCACTCCCTATGGTTATTCCTTTAAAATTTTGCTTTAGACTGAATTGGAAATGTTATTAAATGATATAGTTTAATCGATATGTTATCGATACGTTTTCGATTTATTGACTGCGTCGCTTCTCTGATTTCAATTATACACATATAATTATATTGATATGATTCAACTGATTTTTGGATATGCGCTTATCGTTAGTTCTCTTTTGATATTGGAAAAGGATATGCCTTGAAATCTATGCGGAAGATATGCCAGATGGTCATAATAGAGTAGAACTTAGCTATGCACAGCACCTTAACGAGAACAGAACTGAGACATATTTATATATACATACAACTACTTACACACATATATACATACATATATATCCTTTAGTATATGCATATATATAATTAACACGATTAGCTGACTATCTAGTCTAGGTCTATGTCTAGGTCTAGGTGCGTACGTCGGCTTCCCTTAAACGTAGTCGACGATCTAACGTCTAGACTTTGTAGTTCGCAACTTAGACGCAGCTTTCGGGCACACGTTGTGTCATGAGGCAATCCTTAATCGCATTTATATTGATGTTATCATCCAAGTCCTGTGACGAGTTGCACGAGGTGGTTGTTGTCGAGGTTACGCCCACGCCCATTACGCTGCCCACGCTGCCGAGCAGCAAGCTGGAACCGGAACCCGGCTGATGATGTTGCTGATGATGATGCTGCTGCTGCTGCTGCTGCTGCTGCTGCTGTTGCTGATGATGATGCCGATTCAAGGTGGCCGTGTGACCCTGCGTATGCTGCAGCCTGCCACTGGCATAGGCATTCATTATATAGCCACCCCCGCTGCCCAGGCCGGGCGGCAGAGTGCCCACGCCGCTGCTGTGCGCCGGCTGCAAATGGGCTGCCAGCGTTGCAGTCGAGGACAGCGATGTGGGCGATCCAATAACGGTGCCACCCATGCCCAGTGTCAACGGCTTGCCACCACCCAGACCCATGCCCATGCCCATGCCCATGCCCATGCCTAGGCTGCCCATCATGCTGCTGCTGGGCGAGATGACGGTGCTGCTGCAGCCACCGCCGACCGCTGCAACGGCGGCCAACAGCTGCGCTCGCTGTGCATTGATCTGGTTGTAGGTGACCGGCGGATTCGCCGGATCACTGGACAGCGCCGTAGTTGTCGTCATGCCCGGTGCCTGCAAACAAAGATGTGCATCGAAATTTTAGAAACACGCATCAAAATCACTCAACTGTAACGAGCTGCAGTCGCCATAGATATTGCACGACAGCTACAGTCTGCGATATGTGTGGAGCTAGTTTATGCCTTGGTCATATAAAAGTATATAATAATATGAATATACTCTGAATACATCATCATGTTATCATCTATCAAAAATCCCTTTGGCAAATGTAATTAAATATGTCTAAATATATTATTATTATTATTTATTATATTATTAATATTATTTTTTGGCATTCGATAAATCATTGCTAAGCACATATTTTTTGTATTTGTGTGCTATTGTGTTCACAGATTCATTTATATTTATAAGCTTAATGAACTTTAATCCTATTATGATTTCGAGCGTATTCACATTTTCATTCAAATTGTGAGCCGAAAAATGTTGTGAGAGCATGAAAAGCGAGCGCTTGATTATAGAAAAATATTTTTATTTTTAATTTTTGGCAGTTGAATTGGAAATTCTAATTGAACATCTCTCGATGCGATTACCAAATTGCTGAATTGCATTGCTGCTGCAGTTGAGCTGCAGTTTTCGAGTCCTTGTTGCCTCGCTACTCCTGTTTGTGTTATGCTTGCCAATATTTAAAAATATTTAATTAACGAATTGAATTATGCCCCAATATCGAGCAACGTTCCATGAGCCACGCCCACATGCTGCCTGCTGTTAATTGAAATGTAATTGACATCAGTGCAGCAAAATTCCATTTGCAGCCCCAAGCCTCCCACAGCAATATCCAATTTTCTTTTTGCATTTCTTTCACGCCTTTCTTTCAAGCGTGCAAAAATACTTGCAGGGTTCAAAAAGGCATATTTTAATGAGTATAAATTTTGAGAAAGTAGAAATTAAATAAAATTCAATAGAAATTTAAATATATGTAGAAGTTAGTTGGAGGCTATCGCTTAGTCGTACTTCCATTATCTCGAAATTCTTTTACAATTGGTTTTTATTTACAGGGTATGCTACAGACGAATACGCAGCGCCCTAAAACATTTCTGCTTGTTCGACATGAACTTTCCTCGAAGTTTCGTATGATTGGAACACAGAAGCTAAATGTATTTATGTATATTTTAGGCGAGCCTATGCTCTAAAAGCATTTCTACATTTTTAATATGAATATACATTAAATTAACGTAAGCTTGGACATTTAGTATTTAAGTTATTTAGTTAAAGAGTATTTTCTAGTTAAGTAAAAATACTAAAAAATATTTCTACTTGCACAACAAGGATTTATGCATGTTATAGGAAAGCCAAAAACTTCAAAAGTATTTTTGTTTATTCAACAACAATTTTTCAGTTTAATGATAATGGATTAAAATCATTTACAATATTATTATTTATTTATTTTATTTATTTTATTTATTTTATTTATTTTACTTATTTTATTTATTTTATTTATTTTATTTATTTTATTTTTTAAATTTTTATTATTTTTTTATTTATTTTATTTATTTTACTTATTTTATTTATTTTATTTATTTTATTTATTTTATTTATTTTATTTATTTTATTTATTTTACTTATTTTATTTATTTTATTTATTTATTTATTTATTTATTTATTTATTTATTTATTTATTTATTTATTTATTTTATATATTTAATTTATTTGATTTATTTAATTTATTTAATTTATTTAATTTATTTGATTTATTTTATTTATTATATTTATTTTATTTTTTATTTATTTAATTTATTTTAATTATTTAATTTTTTTTTAATTTTTTTTTATTTTTTATTTAATTTATTTAATTAATTTATTTTAATTATTTATTTTATTTAATTTATTTGATTTATTTAATTTATTTTATTTATTATATTTATTTTATTTATTTAATTTATTTTATTTATTTTATTTATTTTATTTACTTTATTTATTTTATTTATTTTATTTATTTATTTTATTTGTTTTATTTATTTTATTTATTTTATTTACTTTATTTATTTAATTTATTTAATTTATTTAATTTATTTATTTATTTTATTTATTATTATTTTTTCAAATTTTTTCAAAGTATCTCTTAGACGAAAATATGTTCTACTTTCACTCATTTATCTACAGAGTATATTTTCGTCTCGTACAGCTCATGTGAACATTTCTACTTATTCCACATTAATTTTGTTTTAGCATTGCAAGCAGGCTTAGTGAATTGCATGCACGATATACTATTTGCATATAATGCTATAACATTTATATATACATATATATAATATATATAATACGATTTGATATGGATATGCATTTGTAGCTCTCTGGCCTGTTGTCAGTATGGCCATATGGTCATGTGGGGGGAGCATTCTAATCGCACTCGGAACAGCTTATGTTAATGCCGGGCATCTCGACTAGTCGAAACCGAAATCCATAAATGAACTCTAATTGCAAATTTAATGAAATGAAAACAAATGGTTGAGCGAGCGCTTCAGTTGGGCAGATGCTCCTCACTCGCATTTATAATTAAAGCCAACAACAGCAAAATGCGAATATTTTATAGAAATAATAAATAGTGCAAACACATTCGTTGTCCCAAATTTATGCATTTATTAAAATTATAATTGTATATAAATGTTTTAATTGTTTTTATTCTTTGGCAAAGTGGAATATTTTATATATGCTTCACACATTGCGATTGTGAAATTTGTACGAATTGTTTTGAAAATGTTTGCTATATAAGAAACGAATTTATTTGTGTTTTACGCAGCAGTATTAAAAAATATAATATATTTAAATTATTTAAAAAATAATTTAATTGTGGCTAATAAGGCTCAAATTAACTTAGCATTTGGGTTCAATAAGCTCTTCCTAAATAGAGCTAATCAGAAAACTCTCAATCAATTCTGAAGTGAACATTTTTAGAGGGAAAAACTCATTTGCCTCTTGATCAAATGTTAATAAAAAAAGTCAAACAAAAATTTGCCTCTTGATACATATCAAATGCTAATAAAAAGAGTCAAACAAAAATTTGTATTTGTAATTTTGTACTTTGCTTTGGCTTGCGATTGAGCTATTTGAGTTAAACTGTTCGTGTGATGCTCTTTAGCCGAACATCGTTTAGAGAGCGAGACGATTGAAGCTCGCAGCAAATGAGCTAAGAACTGAAAGAGCCTAAGCAAACGATCTGCACTTTCACACGGACACATACATACTCACATGTGCTATTGATGTGTTTAGCGAAGACAACCCTTGCATGCACACCAATACACACACAATAGACTTTTTGCTTTATAGAACTCAACCAGACGTTCGGAGCAAAAGCAGAGCGAAGAAAAAGGCCGATCGTGAACGAGCTCGTTGAAGAAACGAAGCAATCAGTTGCTCTCAGAGTTTTTGCTTAAAACGAGAGTGAAAGACTTTTATTTGCAGACATTTATAATAATAACTTACTCCAGCTAAATATCGATATATATTTAAATTGTATAAATAATTGTAAACCTGTGATGTTAATTGTGTGATCTAAGGAAGATAATGGAGTAAAAAGTTGCTCCGATGCTTCCTACTAAATAAAAGAAAAAAAAAAAGCTAAATATCAAATCTAATAGTTAGCTCGCATTATATATCTAGAAACTGATTCAGATTTTTCTCTCTCTCGCTTCAGCTCCCTCTCTATTCACCCGTATCCATCTCTCTCTCTTACATCACGCCAAACTTTGCATTTGTCAGATTTCTGAGTCAGTTTTCTATTGAATATTCCTTTTCTATGAAACTTATAGCGCACACATGTTGCACATTCAATCACATTCAACTGATTTACGGCCACAAAATCCCGCACTTGCCCTTGGCCCGCAACAGTACGTTGAACAATATAAAAATACTGAGAATATTGATTGATTATGCTTAGCTCGACATGATGTATTGTGTTTGTTAACGGACGAAATAAGGAGCGTAGCTTGCAATTACCTTGTCGCTAGCTCTTGGCTGGTTGCCTGTTGCCAGTGCTGTTGCCTTGGTTCGAATAGAGAAATGCTTGCCGCATTATCCCGGGACTTAGTCAATGGCTTTTATTTATAACTCCCGTGCAGGGAGGGAGAATGGCATGGAAGAGCGAGCGGTTGTGCGCCCGCTCTGACAGTTTAAAAGCTTTTTTTAATAAACACCCTTTGGCATGCTTTGGGGTTTTCGGTTTGAGGTTTTTGGCTTGGGGTTTGTATTTTTTTTAGGATTGGAATTTGATGCCCGTGCTGCGGTTGTCCACACTTTTGTTTGGCAATTTGGCAATTTGAGTATTTGATTGGTTTTCTGAAAACATGAAAAACTAACCAAAAGCGCCCAATAAAAAGAAAGTGGAGCAGAGAAATTGACAACGTGGCTAATAATAACCAACAAAATAAACCTGACACGAGGCAGTAATTCGAAACCCTCAAAGCCAGCAGAAAAGATTGCCAAAAGCCAAAGCAATCAAATGCCAATGCAAATGTCGAAGCAATCACTGAGCCGCTGCCTCATTCAGTTCCATTCCTATTCCGCTCGGATTGCTCTTTTTAATTATAGGCCAAAGTTATAGGAAAATTGACTGAATCAAGTGATATATGATATATATGATACTAGAAGCTTATTTCTAATAAATGCTCATTAAGTACGTATTAAATATAGAAAGGTATAGAAACTAGAAACTTAATGCAAAATATAGAAATATATGATATATACACCCAACCCCAAAAGACATTTCTAAAATAATTAAGTTCCTCAAAAATTCCAACACTGAAAACCTCATATAAAAAATAAATATAAAACCTCAAGCCGAAGGCCTCAGTAGCAAGCGCTTTAGCTTTTAGTTAGCTTTAATATAACATTAATTCTAACTGTTAAATAAATAAATCAGAAATCTATATTACGAATGAATTTATATAACTATATATTTTGCATATATTTCAAAAAATTTTACTGCTGTTCAGTCGATTTTTTCTACTTATTTCAGTTGTTTATTTCAATCAATTAAAAATATTGCTCATACGCAATGTTGCATAACTTAAACCAAATTACTTAAATGTCATATCAAAAGTGTCATATTTACTATATACAAATATTATAGATATCTTAATGCTTTTTGAGCATTAATAAATCACTAAGTGAGCCATTGCTTTAAACACATGCAGCTCAGTTCTGCTTTGACTATTAGCTTCACAAATTAAATGAATCGTATTAAGTATTTACAGAATAACGAATCAAATTAATTCCTAGTCAAAATGTCACATTGAGTTTGAGTCATGATTAAATTCAATTCAGACTATTTACTAATAGTAAGCACTCAATTTATTATTTCTTAAATATGTGATGTATAAAATATTTCCTACATATTTGCTAATGTGCTTAGAGCTCGCTCTGCCGCTAATAAAATCCTTGCTTTCAGCTCATCTTAGGGAAATTACTTGAAATGCCCTGATGTGAATATTATTATTATTTATTTTTATATTATTTTATTTTATTTATTTCATTATTTTATTTTATTTTTTTATTTATTTATTTTATTTATTTATTTTATTTTCTTTTTTTTTTTGTTATCATCTTATTTTTGCTCTCTTCAACTTTATTTTATTTTTATTAATATTATTATTATTATTATTTTATTTTTTATTTATTTATTTATTTATTTATTTATTTATTTTTGCTCTCTTCATCTGTCACTCTGAATTTTGTTTGTAACATTTCCTTTTTCTAGCTAATCTTTACTTTATCTATTTATTTTAAATTGTGAGTTCATAATCAGACCAATGAACTTTTAATATTAATTTTTAAGTTTTCAATTAATAATTTATATTTTGTCCTAGTTTCAATAGTATCACTGACCATTCATGAAGTATATTTATAATTGATTTTTTTATGTATTATGTCTTGCTAAAAAAAAAATGTTGTAGGGCGTACAATGGAAGAACCACGCCCCTTAATTAAAGTTCTTAATGCCTTATTATAAAATAAAAAAATTTCAACTCGATATCTAAACTGAAACTATTTTTGACCGCTCTCTTCATACAAGCGCAACCACTCACCATTCATGGCTGTGAATTGGGGCATAGCTGGCCGGTTTGGCAAATAAAATACCCCCATCGGGTTGGAGCTACTATTGTTATTTTGATTGTTTTTTACTTTTTGTTAGACTTTATTATTATAAAATTATATTTGTCTTAACAACACTTTAAATAAAATAAAAATAAATAAATAAAAATAAATTAAAAATAAATAAAAGTCTTTTCAGTTCAAGATATTTTAAACTTGAAATATAAACACGTTTTACTTGAATGATGCCTATTTAGAGTTAAGTTTCCATAAATTAGTTGAGACTTTCTTCAGAGTCCCATTAGGATATATATTTTACTCATTCGCATTCATTTACGCATTTGCTTTATTGATGCTTATTAATAATAACTGTGTTGCACTTTAATTGAAACACACTACGAAAGGTTTCTCAGTTCAATTGAAGAAATTTAATATTATTACGCCAACAAAACATATATTGTTCATTTGGCATACAACTCATGAGGGCTACTTACATTGCCATTGGGTGACCATTTGGAAATGCTGCCAACGAGTCCAACGGCCGCTGGCGTTGCAGCTGATGCTGCTGCTGCTGCTGTTGCTGCTGGTGATGCTGCTGCTGGTGATGTTGCAGATGCTGTAGCTGTAGCTGTTGCTGTTGCCGCCGCAAACTGATGCGCATCGCGGTCAGTTGCAGACGCAGCTGCTGCCACCGCTGTCGATGTGCTGCTGCCGGTGGCTGTGCCCGTGGCTGTGGTGCTGCCAACGTTCGAGGCATTGCTGCCGCTGCTCCCAGCGCTGCTGCCGCCAACTGTGCGATTGAAATTTATTGATTTTGTTGCCACGTTTTTTCGGGGTGTCCGAGCACGAGTAGCCGAGTCCGAGCACGGTTGCCATGTGAGAATGCGGTTGCGTTTTAGATTGGCGTATGGCCATCGTTAAAAATATTTACGATTAAAAGAAAATTGCATTCGTTGATTGGATTGGATTGGTTTTTCCATTCCGTTCCGTTGCGCATTGGTTTAGCGTGATGTTGGTTATTGTTGTTGTTGATATCGGTGTTGATGAGATTGATTACGATTACGCGTTGTCCGCATTGTCAGAAATCAGAGAGCAGCATTATGTAGCCAGACAGTGTGACATGGAAAGTAAATGTCAGAAAAGTAGCCATAAACATTTGATTAAAGTCTAACTGCTGCACGTTGTCGTGCACTATAAAATATCAAAGTGAATCCCCAAAGAGCAGGCCGAAATATCAAGTCGCAAACCGAATACGCTTGAGAGCAATCTCAAGATAAACCAAATCATTTCTACTGACTTAACTATTCATGAGGAATATCTGGCCTTGCTGACAGCTTTTCATGTGCTTACCATATTGCGAGGGTATAACATCTGGATCACGTTCGTCCTCGACCAAATCCTCAGATGATTTCGTTTTGATATCCGTGTGCTGCCAGCGCGGCTTCTCCAGGTTGTTGCTCTGCAAGATGTCATCAAATATTATTAATTGCATGCGAATGAAAAATCACAAAAATTACTAAAATGGAAAGTGAAAAAAGGGAGGTGGGGAGGGGTGTAACTTCCCACCTGCACTCACCTTGAAGACGTCGCCTGCTTGAACGACCACACCTGCTGCTGTCGCCTTGTTGCCGTGCTGGCGATTGCGTCGCAGATTGTGCACGAATGTAACCACAAATATTCGTATCGCGATGGCTACCCCAATAATTATGATGGTTAGAACGCTGCCAACAATCACCGGCGACAGCGTTAGCGTCACATCGTCATCTACGTTATCGTTATTATTGTTGTCATCAGTTATTGTCGTAATTGCAGGTTGACAATCGTTGGTCATAAATCATCGTCAATTTTAGATAGATTGCCATCGGCCATCGCAGATATTACACATATACATCAGCATTATATAGATGTAGTCAGTGTGTGTGTGTGTGTGTGTGTATGGCATATAGATATTTCCATTCAATTTAACGTTTGACAGTTTTATTTTTAGCCGATTTGTGTAAACATATGAAAATGAGCAGAATTTAGTAATGTGAACGTAAGTTATATTTATACTATAAGACACAGCACAGTGGTGTGAGTTGTATAGAAATGTTGGTGAAATGTTATACTATATAAATATATATTAAATGATTGATTTTAAATGGAAATTGCAAGATTTGAGTTGAGTATGTGGAATGGGAAAAATAATGAAGTGTTTAACATTTCTTGTTAGATTTAGATTAGTTTACAGCGAAGCTCAGCTTTATATATATATATTTCCTCGAGTCATTCATCAATCAGTTATGACTTTTCTTTGAGTCATAATTTAATAATTTTTATTATATATATATATATATATATATATATATATATATATATATATATATATATATATATATATATATATATATATTTTTTTTTTTTTTTTTTTTATTTTTTTAATTAACTTTTTGATTAATTTGTTCAGTTTGTAATGTAAAAATTAGTTTGAGATTATATATGCGATTAAAAAATTAAAATTTAATGAACTTCAAAAGAAAATTATTTTTTCATTGCAAATATGACTAGAAGAAGAGTCATATTATCAATGATTAAATTATGACTCGAAGAAGAGTCATAACTGATTGAAAGATGACTCGAGTAAGAGTCTTATATGATTAAATGAAGACTCGAAAAAGAGTCATAAATGTTAAAAAAGACGAGTCATAGGCGACTCATCAGGAAGAGTCGCGGCTAGTGTACCATTTTCTCCCGACGAGGGAAAATGAGCGCATATATGACTATTTTCGCTCAGTGCACGACTCATAAAAGACTCATTTATGCTCTGTTAACATTAAAAATGCTTGCAGGGTTGTTGAAATATATGAGATATATTTGAATGCTTTAGGCAATGAAATAAAAAAGTAAAAGTAGACTTATGCAGGCGCTAAAGCACAGCTGTAAGGCTTCTGTCTGACTTACTCAGACTATGTGGGAAGTAATATATATATCGACTCATTTCCGCGAAAGTATCGTATGTCGAAAAATCAAATTTTACAGCAGAAGTTTTTCTTAGTTTTCTCAGTTTAAAATGTTAAAATCAAAGCTGAATTTTCACTGCTCAAATTGCTCTTATCTTGATTAATTTTTGAACTTTGAAAGTTCTTAACATTTGTATGGCCATGCGATAATTTCGCATGAACAATAAAATGTATGCTAACATACGATAAAATTGAAACTAATTTATTTGCAAAAATAAAGCTTTTTCAGTTACAATCTTTTGCAGACTTCTGCATCAAAATCTCATATAGTCGATATATGCAAATTTCACATAAACAATTTATATAAATTAAACACATAAATGTACGATATGCACCACTGTGCCATAGCAAAGCTCTTGCTTTTGCTGCGGCACTGCAGCTGGCACATCGGAAAGTAATTTTACACATATCTCAAGCCAACAAAATGTGGCACGGGCACAAGTCGGGCATGTTAATGTTGTAAGTACTGCAGATGATTCTGGTACCTGTCAAGTGTCGCCACCATATGTGGAGTAGCAAGTGGCAACAACAACAGCAGACGACTGGGCTGGGATTAAAACATAAAATCACTGAAAAGCAGCTGACTTGAGCGAGCTACTATGATGCTCGCAGAGGCTGACTTCCCGTGTCAAATGCAAGTAGCAGCCCTACAATTCCCATCCATCAATCAAGCCTAGCCAGCTCAGTAGATTTCTGTGTGAGTGTGCATGTGTGTGTGTGTGTGTTGTGCTGCGTGCCACTCACCTGTCTTGTAAGCTGTTGAACCAATTATGAAATCGGGAACCAGATACCTCACTGGACTGCGTCCCTTTTGGTTGTAAGAGTAAATGCGCAGCCTCCACGAGTTATTCTCCTGCATTATTATCGAGGTGAGCGTATCTAGATTTTCCAGCGTGAAGAGCGGCTCCTCCGCGTTGCTCAGATTGAATCTGTAGAAAGATTTCCACAATATTATTATTACCATTATCATTATTGTGTATTATTAAATCAGCATGGCAAATCAACAGCTCTAAGCCCTTAATCATGTGCAATCAAATGTCAGCTTGGCACAGAAACCCTCTTACAAATATCTATATATATATAGATTTTCTTTTTTTTGGCAGCTTACGCCTTTTACATTTCTGGCTCGGACTATGCGGCCCAAATCAAGCGAAAACCCTCACAGCTCGGCCCGGCGAATGCCGAATGCCCCAGACACACACAAACTGAAAGCCCAAATCTAACCAAAGCATTGCTCCAATCATGACCTCAATTTAAATTTGATGCCTTTTGCCTTGTTGCGGCTTTCACTTGTCTCCAGTCTCTCTTTTTTCTCTTCTTTTTTTTGCCAAACTCTGAAATATTAGGGTTCAATGTCTATATACATTTTGCATCATTTTTTCATCATCCCCTTGAATGCTCTCGGTTTGAGGTACAGTCGAGTCTCGATAATTCGTACCCCGCTAAATCGAAAACCTCAATATTTCGTAAGAAACTGCTGGTCCCTTGAAAAAACTTCGTTAATTCGTAAAAATCCCATACATTTTGGTCCCCTCGTTAATTCGTAATTTTCTGCCTACTGGGCGATGATCTTGCCTCTTATAATTCGTTTCGAAACGTCTTATAATTCGTAATTCTTGACTTTGCTGGAAGTTAAACTACTGTTAAGTCTCGCAGACTATTTTGCATGGCGCCCTTTTGTGCGAAATTTCGTTTTTCTCTCATTGAATTTACATTAGTTTGCTCATTTTATTTGAAGCGTGAAGACGATTCGTAAAAATGTCAAGCAAACGTTCTCATAACACTTTTTTTTTCTTTCATATCATAATGTTTTGAATAATGCAATTGATCATTTAATAAGCTTGGTAAACACAATAGAAAAAATAATTATAAAGAATATGAAACCATAAAAAATTACAAATTACAATTTAAATCTTAATTTTTTTAAATACACAATAGTGAAATAAATATTTTATTTATTTTTAATAAGTTAATATTGTTGAAACGACGTGAAATAAAAAAACCCCCTCAATTCGTATTTCGATTTTTTGAACCCCGTTAAATGGAAACCCCGGTAAATCGAAAACCTCTGTAATTCGTAAAAAATTCGGTTCCCTTGCCATTACGAATTATCGAGACTCGACTGTATTAGAGATTCATGAAGCAATACGTATTATTACATTGCGTCAAGCGCAGCGAATATATGTATATAGAATGTGAGCGAGAACTGTATCAGACTTTATAATTATTGAAACTGAAGGTTTTCTTTTTATATAAATTTTTATTAACTTCTATAGAATAAATCAGATAGAAAATTAATTCAATTGAGATTCCTTTGCTTTAATAGAGACGTTGCCTTGACAGCGTTAACTTTCCTTTTATCTGAATTATAAATTTATATTCATCACATTTTCGTTCCTTATAATCGAAATGCTTTTTTTCTTTCTGCTTTTCTATCTACATTATCCCAATCTATCTATATCTGAATCTGATTCTGATTTTGTATCTGTTTCTGTTTCTGTTTATCTCTATCTCTATCTCTATCTCTATCTCTATCTCTATCTCTATCTCTATCTCTATCTCTATCTCTATCTCTATCTCTATCTCTATCTCTATCTCTATCTCTATCTCTATCTCTATCTCTATCTCTATCTCTATCTCTATCTCTATCTCTATCTCTATCTCTATCTCTATCTCTATCTCTATCTCTATCTCTATCTCTATCTCTATCTCTATCTCTATCTCTATCTCTATCTCTATCTCTATCTCTATCTCTATCTCTATCTCTATCTCTATCTCCACCTCTATCTCTATCTTTATCTCTATCTCTATCTCCATCTCCATCTCCATCTCCATCTCTATCTCTATCTCTATCTCTATCTCTATCTCCATCTCCATCTCCATCTCCATCTCCATCTCTATCTCCATCTCCATCTCCATCTCCATCTCCATCTCCATCTCCATCTCCATCTCCATCTCCATCTCCATCTCCATCTCCATCTCCATCTCTATCTCTATATCTATCTCTATCTCTATCTCTATCTCTATCTCTATCTCTATCTCTATCTCTATCTCTATCTCTATCTCCACCTCTATCTCCATCTCCATCTCTATCTCTATCTCTATCTCTATCTCTATCTCTATCTCTATCTCTATCTCTATCTCTATCTCTATCTCTATCTCTATCTCTATCTCTATCTCTATCTCTATCTCTATCTCTATCTCTATCTCTATCTCTATCCCTATCTCTATCTCTATCTCTATCTCCATCTTTCTCTTTCCATATATTAACCCATTCTCTTATATATTTTTACTTCAGATATCTCTCTTTGATTCACCTACATCCTTTTTATAGAGCATTCAAAATTCATCTTAGTCCAAATAATTTTACTCTATTCTTTTTTTTCTCATATGACATTTGCTTCAGCAAATATTTTTACATTGATGACGACGTTTGTTGCGTTTTAGCGCAATCTTTTTGAATGAGGGTCCTTTGATATTTTTCCAGTGCTGCTGCCCGAACAACACATCTCCCTTTAGGCCATTTTGCCATTGTTTTAATAAGCAATATTTATTAAATGTTTGCGGTTTTGCTTCGATTCGTTCCGAGAAAATTTATACATTGCCTGCCGCATAATGTTATACGTGTGTGAGTGTGTGTGTGTGTGTGGGTGTGGGTGTCTCTCTCTTAATGTGTGTGTGTGTGTGCATATGAATAAGCTTCGAATTTTTGTTGGATTTGAGCTCGGTAATAAAATGCGCATCTTTTTAAACACGCATTTGACATGCATATAAATTGTTGATTTGCGCTGGCAAAACGTTTGGAATGGAAACAACTTAGCCCGAAGGCCTTCTCTTTTACGCCTAATTACACGCCCGCCCCCTGCTAGGAGCAGGAGGTGTGGCTACACGCTTATTTAAGTTATGCTTCGTATTTCCCCTGCCACCACATCTCGTCCCAATTGTCCAACTGAAACTGATATTGAATAATATCGCTTTAAGGGAGCTGTCAAATGCAGATAGAAGTTGCTATTATTCCGTGTGGGAGTGGACGAGTGGGCGGCGTAGGCCATTATAAATATATTTTTTATTTGTATATTTTATGTAAATAAGCGCATGTATGCATATATATTTATATACCAGTTACTGTTGATATTGCCATAACAAATAGAAGCAGGCAAAAGAATTTCAATGATTAAATATTATGTTACGCAATTTATAATATGAAATACATATCATTTACTATACTTAAAGTCATATATAACAAATATATTAAAGTCTTTTCTTCTCTTTCTCTTTGTCTTCCTTTTCTTTTTCTGCTCAGCTCAACACTTTCTTTTATGTTATTAATACACTGGCGACCCAGTTTGATTAACCTCAGGTAATATTTAATCGCATATTTGACTTTTTTGACATATGCTGAAAAGCTGAGTCTTGGGGCGCAAGCCAAGGAAAGTTTCCCAAACGTAATCCGCTTATAAGCAATCCACACAGGAAAACGTGCTTCATCTATATGTGTATCTGTATCTGTGTGTGTGTGTGTGCCCGTCCGTTTATTGTAGTTGTCAGTTTATACGTGTAGCTGATTAATATGCTTACCTGATATCGCCGGTGCGTGTTGAAAACATTTCGAGCACAAATATTTGTGGCAAGCCGCCATCGTAGCCGGGTATGCATTGTATGTCAACACTCAGTTCGGTGCGATTGAAGGTGCTGCAATTGGTAACAATATTTGGCAGAGCTGCGTCCAGATGTTCCGAATCGAGATTTATGTGGCGCAATGTTTACAGCATGTGCAGCAGCAAATTAACATGAATGAGAAACCAAGAGGACGAGAAAGAAGAGCAATAAATAGTTGTTCTCTGTTACAGAAAGGGATAGGGAGAGAGAGTGAGAGAAGCCCAGAAGTGTTTGCCTGTGGCCTTAACTTGGTCAGGTCAAAAGGAAAACACTCAACGGGCAGATTTACGCACAGAAAACAGTTGCTTCGCTTTCACTATACGTATGAATTTAAATATCCTGAATCTCATATATAATTCTGAAGCAAATGCTTTCTGTATTCTCTCTTCCATCAGTAGTAGCAGAAATGAGCAAAATAAAGAGCGTTTAATGGCAAGTTGGACTGTTTCCCTATGCAGCTGTGTTGAGCAATTGTTACACTCACAATCATATACATAGCTTCTACTCTCACACGCCATTTCTGTTAGCGCCATAATCACTATGCCGTGCAGCTGAGTGAGAGTGGGACAGAGAGCGCACCTTAACAGAGCGGCCATTGCTATGGATAATGTGAGCACAAAGCGCGCTAATGTCAACAGACTTTTTTCCCCTGCTCTAAGCCCAAATCACTACTCTCTTAAGTTACTCATTCTGTTAGGAGCATCACGATGGAGTCTTTTAACAGTGAGGAGCATTACCCACACTGCATACTCTACTATAACAGAGCGGCTACTGCTTTGCAGAGTGACTGTTAACAACAGACTCATCTATCCCTCTCTCTATGACAATGGCTGCTATGTTGTGTTACTCTTGCTGTTAGCAACACTAGCTACTCTCTTCACTCTACTCTGTAAGCATATGAAACGAGATCACAACAAAGAGTGATAATGGTAGCTGCGTTTTTTTTTATGCACTCTAAACACGAATGGCCGCTCAGTGGAGATTTGCTTGCTGTCAGCGCTACAATTGCTGCCGTTCATCTAACTCACTCGCACTCACGTTTATTCATATGCTGTGCAGATAACTGGCTTTACAAATACTATAACAGTTATGCAGATGAATAAAGCATAGCAACCTTTTATGTGTATATTCATTAACATAGTAGTTGTTGAGATACTGTAGACTCACCTGCTAGAACAACTTGAAAGAGACAGGGATGTTGCTGTGTGCCCACTTCGTTAGCTGCCCAGCAGGACAGTGTACCATAATCCTGAAAATATATAAAGTAAAAAAATATTCATATATTTATAGCAGAAGCGACTTATTGTATATGTATGCTTCTTAATTGGTCAAGGTAGGCGGCATTTACCTGATCTGTAACCGGAGTGTACTTTAAAATGCTGCGGCTTCCATTCACGCTGAATCGTTCACTGCCCACGTCCAGTGTCTCGCCTGAGTTGTTAAATTTCCAGCGAAATGTTCTGCATATGTTTGTTGTTGGTTTTTTTTTTATCATTGTTGTTGTTGTTGTTGTTTGTATTGCGTTGACATTTTGACAGTTGCGTTGTCAGTGGGAAGCGCATGCAAAAGGCAGAAACATCAGTCCAGGCGAAAGCACGAATGTCGTATGGAAGAGAAAGAGATAGAAACAGAAGAGTGAGGCATGTTTGAAAAGTCTTACATTTTTAAAATAGCTCGTTAAAATATTAAAGGTTAAACACACACAGACACACTATTGCAGCATTAC
Source organism: Drosophila buzzatii (assembly GCA_035045845.1). NCBI lineage: Eukaryota > Metazoa > Arthropoda > Insecta > Diptera > Drosophilidae > Drosophila > Drosophila buzzatii. Next base: position 1,955,210 of record JAWNOS010000089.1, on the reverse strand, counting down.
AGTATTGAGCACCGTAGATGAACAGAGTTAACTCCGCCTCGCACATGGAAAGCCTCTTAAAAGGTTAATTATCTCTGGCATATTCGGTTGGACGCTTTCAGATTTTCTCACTGCCCTTATAAATTATTAATAACTATATGCAGATATATATGTATAAAAACAGGTATATATGTATATGTATATAAATATATATTAATTTAATGAAATCAATCAATATACAATCTGCTGTAGCATAAAAATCAGAAGAGATTAAGTTAACAGCGCTGTTAAGTGCCAGCGCTTAAGCCTACTGTTACCAGCCCGGGGAGCGGACTAAGCGCGCTAACAGTTAGATTGCGAAGCAGAATACAAAAAGAGAAGAGCTTGACTTAACAGCGCTGTTAAATGCGCTCAATCCCACTGTTAGCAACTAGAGAGCGGTTAAAACGCTAAGAGGCAAATTGTGTAGCAGAAGGGAAATTTATTTTCTGAAGCTTAAAGTAGTGAGCAGTTGCAACTGTATTAACAGCAAAATGATATATTACTTCTACCATAGCATAGCTTCACGAACTCTTTGAGCTGCAATTTCCAGCTATAAGAGAGAAAAAATCTTAGTAGTCGACTAAGCTCGTTAGCAGCTAATCTAGCAACTCTGTAAAAAGCTGGCATCACTGCTAACATTTATGTAGATTAACAGCAGTTTTCAATGAGATATTTTAAATACTTTTAATGAATGATATAAAATATATATTCAACTTCTTTTAGCCATACAGCTTAAATAAAATTTTTTTAAAGATTTCTTCGCTTAAATTCTTATGCTACCCAATGATTTGCATTTTTAACAAAATGATACTTTAATTTAAAAATTACACACAAAGAAAAAAGCAATTCCGAAAAAAACAGGATCAGCAAAATAGCTGGCATCGCTGTCAAGCAGTTAAATGCTGATAAATTAACTTGTAGCCGCCCACCTTGGGCTAGCCCAACAGCACGCTGCTAGCCCAGCCATCGGCATCCAAAAGCATGCAGCAGCTTTTTTAATGCTCAAGCTGAGAGAATGGCCCCCGGGCGAGGCTTGCGCTTCACTCCACACACACCACGCCGCTCTGACTCGCCACACCTAGAACTCCCTCTCGCAGCTGTACCACAACAATTACACAGGGCAGCTGCGCTGCCAGCGGCAACAACGCGCATATTTTGCGCCAGCTAATGATTAATTATTTTAGCATAAAGCGTCAACTCAAGACGCAGCCACAGACACCAACAACAACAACAACAACGAAAAAAGCAAGCCCTAACACACAAGAAAAAAAAGAGAGAGAAACAGAACGAAAAATTGAAATTAAATACAAGACAAGGCAGCTGGACAGACGCAGAGACAGCGACAGCGACACATAGCGAGAGAGAGAGAGAGAGAGAGCGCGAGAGACGAGCATAAAATGCGCTCGACAGGCCACAGCGGTGCGTTGTGCTGCGAAGGCGGCGGCTGGCTCATTAAAAAAACATTAAAGTGAGGCAAATGTGGCAATGCGAATTAACAGAGTCCAGCAGTGAGCAGCAGAACAGCAGCTGCCTTCGCTTTGCCCGTCTGTAGCTTAGTGGCGGCAGCTGCATATTTAAAATAAATTAAAGTGCCTCACACTTGCCAGGGGGGCGTGGCAAGCAGGAACAAAGCTTTGAAGTGTCGGCAAATCAAAATATTGTTGAATTTCGCACATTTCCTAACATATAAACAGCATTTTCCGTTTCGCACACCCACGCATACTCACACACACACACACACCCACGCACACAATTACAGCCATTTGTCAATTTAGCAAACTTCCATTCAACAGGAAACCGGAAGCAATTGCCTACAACAAAAAAGAGAGCAAAGGCAGAGCATTGCCAGCGGCGCGTGAAGGGTTGTGCGGGACAGTGAAATTTCTTTAGGTTTCTCTTCTTTTTTTTTCTTCTTTTCTTCTCTTTTTTTTTGTAAATACTTACCGTGGCGGCGGATCCGCTTGTATCTCGCATATAACCTCAACAGTCTCGTCCTTGGAGGCCCCAATTAATATGACGCGATCCGCGTGCTTGCAAACAGGTGTATCTTAAAGGAGAAGCAAAGAGATGAATTGTGAATACATATGCAAATATAAATGTATTAAGAGAATTTATATAAGTATTGGGTATACCCTATAGAGAAGGATGGAGGCAGCGAAATATACAAAATAAATAAATAAAAATTTCAAATATTGAATATAACAATAAATATGTTATCTATATTGAATAATACTAAATAAATAATTTGAATTTCATTTAATTAGTAATAATATTAATATAAATTAAATATATAATATAAATTAAAATAATATGAGGGAATATTTTTAATAAAATAAATAAATAAATATTAATATAAATTAAACAATATAATTTAAATTAAATTAATATAAAGTAATATTATTTGATAAAATAAAAAAATAAATAATAATAAAAATTAAATAATATAATTTACATTAAATTTATATAAAGTAATATTATTTTATAAAATAAATAAATATGACTTTCTTCTATAAATGTGACATTGAAAACGGTTTAAATATTTCACATATTACTATTCATTGCTAAATTTATTGCAATAGCTAAAACTTTTTATAGTAATATTCACATTTTCATAAATATATTTATATAAATAAATATTTAAAAAAATTTCAATATCGCATTTTTAATGTTATTTATTAAATTAAATAATTATTATTTGTTTTGTATATACTAAATAGCTTATTTATTTACTATATTCAATATTTATTATACATTTTGTGCATATTAAATCTTATTATATCTTTATTTATTATGAAATAATTATTCAACAATTATCAGCAATTGAATTATTTGCAAAGTCTTATTTAACAGTTGAAATTTAACGCAATTCTCACAAAATCAATAAGACCAAAAATAATTCATATAGTAATCAAGACGAGACATCCATAGCCACATTTATAGCAGTCGCCAAGCTCACAAATGTTGTAACGAAAAGAGAAAAGAAGAATAAAAGAAAGCGGGAAAAAAGCAAAAGAAAAACGCAGAGAAAAATGAGGCAACTCATTTTCTTTTGCTAGCCAAGTTGCTGGGGCGTTGATCACGTTGAGGCAAACGCACAAAAGTGATTTAGACAGCTGGGCGGCTCACTCATCAGTTAGACTGCGAGCGGGCGTTGCGGGGTGCGGATGCGGATGGGTGAATGGGGGTTGGTTGCGCTACAGCCAGAGCGGCAGTCAGTCAGTGTCAAAGGCAACGCTGGGTGGCAACGCGTTGGCGTTCTTGTTTACTTGAAATTAATTGATGTGGCAACATGATTTAGTACTCGCAGGTAAATAAGGCGTTCATAAATGTTAAAGGATTATTAGCTGACAGCACACGTGGCGTATGCGTAATTTCACGTTGTTGTCAACAGAGCGCCCCCTCAGCACTCGCGTCAAAGGCCAAAAGCCCCAAACTCCTCCCCCAAATCTCTAGACCCCAAAGCCCAAACCCAGCCAAGAGAGAAACCAAACGCATTAGCAGTCAGGCAAGTTGAATTTTTGATGAATTGTTTGTCTTAAAAATTTACAAAAGGGCGTAATTAATTAGCCAAAAAATAACAGCTCTGCGTTCTTCCTCTTCCTTTTCGGCTTCCTCTTCCTTGCTGCCTGTAATTGTTGCTGCTGCTTATTTAAATTACGAGTTCACGAGGGCTGTTTGATCAGTCGACAGCTAATTAGGCAGCACTCGAGACAGCACTTGAATAAGCACTTGTTGCCTATACAAACGCCCAAAGTTCAATGACATCAAACATAATGTGCGAAATGACATTGAGCGAGAGCGAGACGGAGATGGCGAGGAAGGCAGTGAGAACGAGATTAGCAGAGCGGGAGAGAGAGAGAGAAAGAGACAGAGATTTTACTTTTGGTACTTAACGCATAGATTGAGAGCGTGAGAAGGCAAAAATAGCTGAAATTCCTCATAGATTGGATTACTAATAGATTTAATTGGGAAAAATGAAAGCAGAAATTTCTTTTTTAATTATTTTATTTATTAAGTCATCCGAGATAACAATGACCTCTTGAAAATTTCTATAAATAAACTAGAGTGTGTATTAAGAGTATGCACATTAAGTTGTTAATTTACTACTGAAGAGTACGATTTTCTCTATAAAACTAGTTTTTGCCTATTAGCTTTAGTGCTATTATTAAAGCGTATAAAAGTGTTCTCATTTTATTTAACTCTCTTGCAATTCATTGCATTTTATTGCCTTTTACTTTACAGATTATAACGCTTCTTCAGTTAAGAGCGTCTAATAACATGATGAGCATCGTTCGCATATTATTTAACAGAGATGTAACAGAGCTGTAAATATGTAAGCAAATATGTTACAGTCAGGGCGCGCAACAACTGCTCCGTAGCAGCAAGAGCAATCAAAATAAGACTATGCTCTGGCTACCGCTCTCTTTTATGATGCGAGACGTAGCTGAGCCATAGTCGAACGAAAAAATGTATGTGCTCTGCTCTGCTCCCGCAGTTTGCTGTATCTTCTTCTTCTATGTGCCGTTATTTTTGCTGCAATTCGGCGATCGTTTCGTAAAGAGCAGTAGCACAAAACTCGATTGTGTTTGCTCTGCTCTCATCTCGCTCTCGTTTTTCGGCTTCATGTTTCCGCTCTGACGAAGCATAGGCATTCATTTCGTTTTGTGCTATTGAACATAAACGAGAGCGGTAGCCAGAGCAAAACGAAAAACTGCGGAGTAGCTTATGACGGGCTACCAGTATAGTAAAGCTGTTTGAATTTAAAATATATATATGTATATAAATAATATAGACTGCCAAAACTGTGTAAATTCAAAAAAAAGTAAAAAAAAAAATTATTAAAATATATTTATCAATAAATAATCAAGCTGTTTTTTTTTTTTACTTCAACAGGACTTCTTAGCTAATATTTCATTTACAGAAAAATCAGAGGTTAGAAATATATAGTAACAGCAACAGCTAACATTAAGCCATCTACTTAGTTAAGGTAAATTTAACTATGCGCTATAGAGTCAAAGACAAAAGCTGCAATGAAATGAAATCTATAAAAAAAAAAAAAATAAAAATAAATAAAAACAGCTAACTTTAAAACTCGCCGGCTGAGCCTAAAAGGGTAGAATCTATAGATGACAAAACTTACAAAGGGGTAATTGTTATCTCGGATGACTTAATAGTTATATATTTTTTTTTATTTATTTTTTTATTTTTTGTTTATTTTTTTATTTTTGCAGCTTATTGTCTGTGACTCTATAGCGCAGATATAATTAAACCTTAACCTATATATGGGCTAGAAGTAAGTATTTACATATTTTTCATTTACATAATTTGAAATTAATAAAAAATTAATAAAAAAAAAAATAAATAAAAATAAATAAATAAAGAAATATGCACCATGCATTGCTGCATAGCTTTGGGGCTCGTTGCTAATACGACAATATTTTTATATTGCATACTTTTGGGCAGAGACTTTAAATGATAAAAATCACCTCCCAAAACTATGCAATAAAAATCTTCTTTTAAAGAAAGCCAAATATAAAAATCGTTGCATATCTTGGAGGGCTGCTGCTTTAAGCATTAGCTTCAATTCAAAAATAAATATGAGTTTGTCGCTTGAACAAAAACCAAAATGTCAGTAGACGTCAACGGCAGCAGCAGGAGTAGCAGGAGTAGTAGCAGCAGTGGGACTGCTTCGTCGAGGCATTTAATTTATGGCTCGAAGCAATGCGTCTGTCTAGCTGCATGTGGCAAGGATGAGAAGCAGAAGTGGCATTTGAATTGCTGTTGCAACATGTGTATGGCTCACAGGCAAAGAAAAAAGAAAACTGTAAAAAAGGACGGGCAACACACTGTAGCATATGCCGCTAAATCCGGCTCCGAAACTCATTATGAGCGCGATCAGCAGCCGAGCGAGGCTGCTTGTCAAATTGCTTGAATTAAAGCGCAGATGCAGCTGCAGCAGCCGAGAGAAGCGCTGGAACTGGCAACGTTTCGCGGCCTGTTAAATTGAAGCATAATTCCGCGGCAGCTGCAGCAGCAGCAATGAAATATGACGCAACGCATGTGGCAAGCATATGAAAAGCGAGTGGATTTTCCAGATAAGCGAGGCAAGGGTTTGCATGATGAGGGCCTGCAAGGAGGTTTACTGCTGCAGTAGCTGCTGCTGCTGTTGCTGCTGCTGCAGTTGGCAAAATGTTGTATTTATGCAAAAAGCGGAATGAAAAATATTTTCACAGCCTTGACTTGCAACTGCGCCACATCGAGACGACGACGACGACGACGACAGCGACAACAACTCAACTCGAGTTCAGCTCAAGAGCTCCAGTTGTAAAATGAAAACGGTCGAGCGCGAAATGAAAAAAAAAGCAATACATAAAAAAAATGTAAAGGTTGTTGTAAAGAGGGAGCCGTGGAGTTGTCTCTGCAGCTTGACAGCGTCGCTGTCTGTCTGGCTGTTTGATAAGAAACATGGGTCAAAGGGTCAGCCAGACAGCTAGATAGATGAGGCATTCCAGAAAGCTGCGCTTAAGTAAGCGAGGAGAAAACAAAAGAGCAAAGGACTAGAGAGTATATCTGAATATGAATAGACTTCAGCTTTCAGAGTATTATAGCATATCTGACTGATCTCGCAATAGAGCTGCCTCTAGGCTTGCCTGTTGCCTAGAGGCAGCTCTATTGCGAGATCAGTCATGTATCCCATAATACTCTGCTCGCTCGCTCGCTCTACCCTCCAGGGTATCTATTGAGCAGCTGCCTGCCAGCCGCTCTTTATGTTTATATGCTCACATATTTGTTGTACTCACATTTAACGCGCAGCGGCAGCTGATTGCTGACCGTTTCGCCTTCGTCGTTGATGGCGCTGCACGCATAATTTCCCGCATAGTGTTTCGTTATCTTCTGCAGCACCAGGCTCTGATTGGAGCGTATGACGCGCGCCGAGGTATTGTGTTCCAAGTGAATGCCCTGCAAAAGATATTTATTGTTGAGAGAAAAATAATAATATCTTTTTGCTATTATGGTAAAGTAATTTAATTAAATGATGTAGAAATAAGAGCGAAGTCAATGCTGAAAAAGGCAGAGATAAATTAGCTTTATTTCTTATTGGAATCTCGGACATATTTCAGTAAGATATTTTCCTATTTCTTATAGCAGCAGTTCCCTGCACATCTGCTATCTATATTTTTTTGTCAGTTTCCGTCAGCATTCAATTTTCAATTAATATACAGGCTTCATTCAAACGCTCTTTGGCCAGGCATTTACTTAACAGCTTCAGTCATATTTTCAGCAAACGTTTGCAATTTCAATTTGCCTGAGACGTGTGAAACAATCGAGTAGAGCTCGTTGGGCCATTCAAAGTGCATACACAAACGAGAGCGCTACTGATATGCTGATGCCGATTCAATTGAAAAGGCCAACAACTTGGCTGACTTTCATGTCAGCTCGGGCGGCCATACGTATGCTCTTTGCTGATTGATTGAGTGGAGGGAAGGAGGGGGCAAGGCGGTGACTGCCACTGCAAGTGAGCGACAGCCAAAACGTTGCCTAAATCAATGGCCGCAAATCCCAAAACTATTTTGGGAAATGAAATGGCATATGGCGGCGTCACTCTTAGCTGCTGTCTTGCTGGGAAATGAATTGAAATGAGCAAATGCAGCTGGGAACAGCAATGGCAGCAGCAGCAGCAGCAGCAGCATCAGTTCCTGCTTCAGCTGTACGCAACTAGCCAATGCTATTGACACTTGAACAGAAAATGAATGGAATGCAGCCAAGCAGACAGCCGGGGTCAGAGCAGCACTGAGCAGAGAGCACAGGCTCGAGCACGACCTGAAGCTCAGTTCCTGTTTGCATTCTCTATGTGTGTGTGTGTGTATTTGGGGTTCGCCATGAGATTTCATTTGCAGCTCGCTTCACGCGACTTACATTATGTAACCACAACAGTTTCCGCCACTGAGGATTCGATTGTACGTGACACTCGAAGTAAACATCGTCGCCTTCCTTGATATCATCCGGTGACAGTGTGGAGCCCAAACGCAGCGTCACCAGCGGAGGATCTGCAAACAATTATAGACAGGTATTAGAGAAGCGCAATAAATTGTTAAATGATTAAGTGTTTATTGCAGTTGATGGTTTGGCTCAGAGAGGATGAGCATAGATATATGTTATATGATTATAGCTTAAGCATAGTTGCGACATACGAATACTCAACAGCTAGACTAGTTGGGATATCTCTTGCATACATTTGAAATGCCTAGCTTGGCTACACTTCATCATCTTTCATTTCATTTCATTTCATTTCATTTCATTCATCTCTTGCCAGCACTACCTGCTCATGCTCTACAATCTTCAACTGTCTATACATATAAGCTACAGTTCACCTTCTCTCTCTCTCTCCCTCTCCCTCTCCCTCTCTCGCTTTCTCTTTATCTACAATTGGCTGCCATCAGCTGTGCAATAAGTCGAGTGATCTATTTGATTTAATAGTGCTGGCAAATATGAGCGATTTGCTGCAACGACAGCAACATCAACATCAACAAAGAGTTATGGCAACAACACAGCCTAATGGCAACTGGGGACAAGTAATACGGATCGCTACGCCTGCCCTGCCCTGCCCTGGCCTGGTCTGGCCTTCGCCTGCCCTCTGGCGCTGCTTGCGAACATGTGTTGCCGCTTAAGTCGTTTGAATTTGCTTAACGAGCCACAAACTTTGCGACAAACACAGCACAGTAGAGTAGAGGACCTCAAAAAGGCTGCGGCCAGCATGAACGTTTGAAGGAAGGACGTGCCACGTGCCAACCTTAATATTGTTGAGTTATTGGCGGCCAAAGCCAAACGGCGCCAGTCAAGAGTTAGACGACGATGACGCTGCCAACGTCTACGCCGTCGACGACAACGACGATGACGACCACGACGACGATGACGATGAGGCCAAAAGTTTGCTCACTTTTGAATGGCCTCGCAAAGTTTACTTTACACCCGCCTACTTGCCTACTCTCCAACGCCCGCCCGCCCGCCTTCGCTCTCTCGCCCAGCACGCGCAAAGGTCTGAGCTCGCCAATCAGCAAAAGTGCTCGAAAGGGACCCGCTGCAAAAACTCTTTCGTCGAAATTCGCGACGCCGTATTTCCGCACACATGTTGCAGGCCATTTTTGTGATTATCATTTACCGTTAGCTGCCAGCAAACTGTACAAAATAAGGCCAAGAGAGTGGAAGAGTGGAAACACCCCAACACTCTCAGTATTTTTTCTTTGGCTATCGATCGCAGCGTCTGCTGCGTTTCGAGCCTCCAGCAATTTATGTGCAAATGGAAGTTGCCTTATTATATCATTGCGATTTGGCAATTTTAAAGCCAAACTCAGTTGCTTTTTAAAGCCAAAAATTAGCTGGAAAATGCTAAATATTGTTGTGGCGTGGGAAGGGCATGAAACTGAGCGAGAGAAGAAATAAATGTAGTTAGATTTTTATTAGAGCTACAGTAAAAATTTGCAATATATGAAAATGCACAAATTTTGCTTTGCTGCAGCTGCGGTTGCAAGATTAGAGATTATTAAATTATGCTCTAAGCTTTAGTCTTAGTAGCAGAGAATTGTTGAAATATTCTCATGAAATTTATTTATTTTTGAAAGGTAAAAGTAGTAGTTGGTCAGGTATTTTAGAATACTTTCTTAATATTTTTCATAGAAGTTTACAATTTATTTATGTCTGTTTACTTGTGATCTTTGCACGAAGTTAAAAATGTTTTCTACATTTATTTCTTCGATAGCTATTTGTTCTACAGTCGCCGGCATAACTATTTTGACAAACAAACCAATAAAAAAATAAATAATATTTATGCTGAGAAGATATGAATATCTATTGTATTTTAAACCCAAAAATGATTTGTTTTAATAAACATAAACAATAAAAAAAAAAAATATCATGAAATCAAAATGTACGATGGCAAAAGTTCCCAACATTTTATGTTTCCACTTAATGTTTCTCAAAGTTAATAAAAAATATATTCTCCCTTAGCACTAATAACTTTTTGGAGACGTCTAGGATCCGAATCAACCAATTTATGTATAAAGTCCAACGAAATATCCTTCCAGAGGTCTCCAATCTCAGCGATAATGTCCTCTCGTGTCCTTTTAAAATCTACACACCGCTGTCCCTTAATATAAGCCCATACGTTTTCAATTATACTTATATCAGGACTCTGAGGTGGCCAATCAAGGACATTAAGTCTTATTTTATTTAAAAAATTTGAAATAAGTTTTGCCTTATGCCATGGCGCGTTGTCTTCCTGGGAAATAAATGCTTTTCCGATCAGTTTTTCCCCAGAGGGAAAAGCATGATCATTAAGGACATCCAAATATTTGTTTTTGGTCATGGTCATCGATAGAAACTAAGTCTCAGATGCCATAATAGGAAACACATCCTAGCTATTTTTTCTATATCTATTTCATTTTTATGTCAATTCTATATTTGGTATGATTACGATTATCTGTATATTTCTGCTTTTATATATTTTTGCTATATATTAATTTTTTTATTTTTTATTTTATTTATTTTTATTTATTTATTTATTTTTTGATTTATTTTTTATATTCATTTTTCTAATACTTTTTTTTTCATTTATAACTATTCTTTCTATACATAATTTATGCATTTGAATTCTATCTCTAGAATATTTTATATATTATATATATTATATATTATATATATTATATATATAGCTCATATATTCTCTATTAATTCCGTAAATATCTATACTTTACATATGACTTCTATATCTATTCAATTTATTGCTATATTTTCCACGACATTCATATTTTACATTTCTATAAATTTTTTATGCACAAAGAAACTGCTCGCAATATCTACTTTTTCTCTATCAATTCTCTCCTTATGGATTCCGATTCCTTCTCTTTACCAATACTTTCTCTCTCCCTCATCATTAATCCTAGCTTGTCCCCTATTTCGAGCACAATTGCAACAAGAACAATAATATATTTGTGTAGCTCTTGGCAGAGCAGAGCTTTAAAGTATGGAATTTAAAGTAATCTTGGATGATTGCCTGGCTGCCTTATCTCTGTACATACATATATGCAGTGATATTTATATATGTGCATATATCATATCTAGAGAGCATAAGCTGGCATTTCTATTGCTATGCTCTGGCGTGCGTCCACTTTAAAAATATCAACTCAAATTGCAGCATTGAGAAAAATATCGCGATGCTTTCGCTTTTCCAAAATGCGAGGCACGCACACAGCACAAGCGCCAATGTAGCCCAGCCATAAACAACGGCCGAGGGACATGCACAGCACAGCACACACACATACACACATACACACACACAGACAGTCACACGTACACATAAATATATTGTCTGTGTAGTGCGCTCATGGGAATCTCTATGTCTGTGATTGCATTGCATGTTTTGTTGTCCTGCTGCCTTGTTTGCTGGGGCCACATTATAAATTTTAAAACGAGCGTGTCACATACGCACACACACACACACATACACAGAGAGCCCGCGCGCGCTCTTACACATAAAGAAAATTATACGTACGGAATGCAGCAGCAGCAGCAGCAGCAGCAACCACACACCACACTGCCACGCCCCCTCAGGCTGACTAGCTGGCTGGCTGGCATAAAGCATGGCAAATGGCCTTGCCAAATGCCGTGCCTAAGAAGCCAAAACGAAGTTGGCATAATAACTCAGGCATGATGCTGAATAGAGATATCGCATAGAGAAGACAACAACAACAACAACAGCAACATCCAGGATAACAACAAGGACAAGCCACACACACGACAGACAGCATAAGCAACAAATGCGCAACGATGCGGAACATATTTGCCATGTGAGTTCAAATTAAAAATACGAAACATAAATAATTCAGATGAAATAGACAGAAGCGACTCGAGAGTGCGCTATAGAGAGCAGAAATCTTTCAGATATATAGAGTAAATAAATGAGAGAGCTATAGAGCATTAGTATAGAGTGTAGCGTACGTTGCAATTGCCGAAGCGAAGGTTGTCTCTCTTTGAGTTGTACAAAATTTAAGCGCAGTCAAAAATTCCTAAATGGTTCCAATTCAATTTATGCTAATATCTATTTCTTTAACTAAATTAAAATTAAATTAAATTATTTTAATCAAATTAAATTCTTAGAAATTCTAGTTTAAATATTATTAAATATATATTTAATTTAAATTAAATTTATATATAAGAAATCATTCTATCAATTATGAAATTCTAAAAACAATTTTTAAAAATTATTCGATTTTATGATCTCTTTACTCATTAGAATTATTTTTCATATATTAAAATGTATATATATATTTTTTTGTAATTTTTCATTAATTTTTAATAATTTTTCTGAAGTCATATATTAAAAAAAAAAAAAATATATTTTTTTAAAAATTGTCTTTCTTGTATATCTGAAGTATATATGGGCAATTCTCTAGTGTCGAATGTGACATTTCGTACGCATTTAAAGTAAAAAAAAACTAATGCCAAAACACTTTTTTATTTTGACAAATAGTGAATCTTATAGCTCTTGATTAGCACTATAATTGGTGCTAAGGGTGATTTTAAACAAGTGTTATTTTTCGAGATAATTACAAAAAACCAAGCGGGTCGAACGTGACAAAAAGTGGAAGTTGATTTTGAAATTAACAATTCAATCGCAGATTTTAGCAAAACCTTAAGTGATAAATTATTATAATTAATTTTAAATTATCAGAAATTGACACATCTTAATAATGTTTTTTATTTGATTCCAAAATATTGGGTAGTTTATTTTATTTTTTAGTTTTAACCAGGGTCGAACGTGACGTGTCGAACGTGACATTTTTTCCACCATACTTTTTTCTTATTTTTTTGTAAACTTTTTATGTAATTGAAGGAATAGAATTGATTTTCAATATATATATATATATTTTTTAAATTTTTCTTTAATGTATATCATATATTAAAATATATATATATATATATTTTTTTTTAATTTTTCTTTAATGTATATCTGAATTCATATATTAAAATATATATATATTTTTTTAAATTTTTCTTTATTGTATATCTGAATTCATATATTAAAATATATATATATATATTTTTTTTTTTTTAATTTTTCTTTAATGTATATCTGAATTTATATATTAAACTATATATATTTCTTTTAGTTTTTCTTTATTGTATATCTGAAGTCATATATTAAAATATTTATATATTTCTTTTAATTTTTCTTTATTGTATATCTGAAGTCATATATTAAAATATATATATATATTTTTTTTTAATTTTTCTTTAATGTATATCTGAATTTATATATTAAACTATATATATTTCTTTTAATTTTTCTTTATTGTATATCTGAAGTTATATATTAAAATATTTATATATTTCTTTTAATTTTTCTTTATTGTATATCTGAAGTCATATATTATATATATATAAATATTTTTTTTTTTTTTTTTTTTTTGAATTTTTCATTAATGTATATCTGAATTCATATATTAAAATATATATATATTTTTTAAAATTTTTCTTTATTGTATATCTGAATTCATATATTAAAATATATATATATATTTTTTTTTAAATTTTTCTTTAATGTATATCTGAATTTATATATTAAACTATATATATTTCTTTTAATTTTTCTTTAATGTATATCTGAATTCATATATTAAAATATATATATATTTTTTTAAATTTTTCTTTATTGTATATCTGAAGTCATATATTATATATATATAAATATTTTTTTTTTTGAATTTTTCATTAATGTATATCTGAAGTCATATATTAAAAAAAATATATTTTTTTTTTAATTTTTCTTTATTGCATATCTAAAGTCAATCTCAAACCTATTTCGTTGGAGTACATAATTTTTCTGACATCTTTCTGATTAAGACTTAAATCAGGACTATAAAAATGCATTATCATTTTATACGCACTTTTTTAAGACGTATTCAAATTGACTGCAGGGTATTACATGCGCTCAAATTAAAAAGCATAATTTATATATGCATATATTTGACTTGCTTTCAAAATCAAGCGTTTGCCTTGCGAGTGTCTGTGTGTGGGTGGATGGTTTAGTGTGTGTGTGTATTTATATATGAATATGCTGTCGTACGTGCAGATCATAAACTTTATTTGCGTCAATGTTACGAACGGCAAAAGGCAACAGAATAACAAAAACAAACAAATAATAAAAAATAATTTTCTAAAATATAAAATGCGAAGCCAAAAAGTATGTGCGGCGCATAAAAAATATAATAATAACACCTTATATGTATGCATTTATATACAAAATATATATAATACATATGTATGTCTGCTTTAACAACAGGCCTAAACAGCAACATGTTTTTCTTGCTGTGTATTTTTCTTTTCTTTACTTGGTTTTTTTTTGACGTCGGCAGATTGCAGTAAAAATTTAATATTTGAGGAAGTGAAAAGCAAAGAAATAACATTACGTGATGTGCCGCACACACACACATGGGCAAGTATATGTGTGTGTGTGTGCACAATGTACACACAGTCGAAATAATAAAATACAACGCGACGTATACGTAACGTGAACTCAAACACAACTCTGGCTTTGGCACTTTACGATGTCCGCAGTGCTTACTTTGGCGTCTATTGACCCATTGACTGCACAATTTGGGGCCAACAACATGTTTGGCAGTTGCTTAATCTTTAACTACAATCTTTATAGATTTCGCTGTGATTTCTGTGGCGCAGCATTAATAACTTATAGCTCTGCCAGGACATTGAATATATGATAAAGTAGCAAAGAGTCAGATACAAAATATTTAATGAATGAAACTTTTAGCTGTGTTTATTAATGAAAAAGAATTGTATATATTTGAAATATTTTTTATTACAATATATGCTATATTATAATAATAATCTTATTATTATTATTATTATTTTATTTTTTTATTTTTTTTTATTTTTTTTATTGCAGCTTTTGTCTTATTTTTTTCTTATGTTTACTTGAGTACGTAAAATCCTTTATTACATATATTTGCATTTATCTATGCTAACTCTGACGTGTTTTCCATATTCACTTCATATCTCTTCAGTTAGTGCTGTACTCTATACTTAGTTAATGTGAGCCTTATCTATCTTTACATAAGCTATTCCATACGGCATAGACACATATATTACGTAAGCATATCTCAATTGTCAATCTAATGTGCGTCAGCCGCACTTTACCTGAACAAACTTTGGCTAACGAAATCAATAAGCTACTAGCCTAGCCCAGCGTAGTCTAACCTAGCCTAGCCCAATCTAAGCTGACCTAACTCAACTGAATGTAATGCATCCTTTCTTTACCCAGACTAACCTATGCTAACCCCAACCTATGTTGGCTATACTTCAAAACAACATTCCTCTAGCTAGGAAACCATCAAAGCATTTACTTTGATATGATTCCTTCCATTGAATTTGTTGTTCTTGGAGTGGCATAGGCATGGAATTGGGATGAGTACGTAAAGTCCTTCATTTAATTTAAGCGCCTGCCATACATTTTGTTAGCCCATATATTTCATTTGGGGAAAGGTGTGGAGGACGGGGAACGCTTTTTTGGGTGTTCGCATGGCGGCTGCCTTCTGGCCCATAGCAAATTATTCACAATTTGTCATTTGTCTTTGATTTATTTGCATTTTAAAGGCTTTCAACGGCGACGGCGTCGACGACGTAATAAATTTTAGCTGGCTGTCTACCTTTCTGCTAGCTGTCGGCAAATGCTTATACTTTCCTCTTTTTTGTTATTTTTAGCGTACACACCATCTATATATATATATATTTTAGACTTGAGCACAATTTGTAATACTTACAAACGACATTCAATTTCCACATGGTCTCCAAATAGAGGCCGTTCACATTTGGATTTTCCGCACGGCATGTTATCGATTTGCCATCGTCGTCTGTGGTGGGCACAAAGCTCAGCTCGGAGCGTGTCGAGTTCTTTGATATGTCGTCCTGCAAAATGTGTTTCTGCATTAATTAAGTTTCGGCCTTAGAGCTAAACAGAGTGAGAGGGAGGGAGAGTGTGCGCGGCTCTGGGATCCCCTTTACACAAAAAAAAAAAAAAAAAAAAGAAGCGAAAAATGTCCTAAGGCGTTCTGTTCATTGTTTTCTTTCTCTGTGTGTGTGTGTGTTTTTTTTTTTTTTTGCAAATTTGTCGAAATATTTTATGTTTGCAATTTAAAATTTATTGCTGCATACTTTGGGTTTTATGTGCCTTGTGTGGGTATTATAAATTTTATAGCACCAACAACAACAACAACACATAATTAGTTGTGCCGTTGTAGTCGTTATTCTTGCTGTTAGTTGAACAGCTCATAAAATTGTTCAGTTTTAAGCGCACGTGTGTGTGGGTGTCGCCCCCTGGCGGCCAAGCGCCGAAACTTGCTAAACGGCTGCTAAATGCGTGAAATATGCACATACAACTACATGCTGAAGTAAGTATGGGCGCGTGGCACCTTTTTTGTGCAGTCGCCTCTTCGAAAGGTGTTAATAGCTGAACAGTTAGCGAAATAAATGGGCGCCATAAAAATGTTTTAAGCGCTCACAGCAAAAGTTACCAAAGCAAAGTTCCAAAATTATAAATATTTCAGGCATACAAAATAATAACATTTGGTTGGCAGTTGTCTAGATTTTTTAGAGTTTTTTTTATGCGCCTCCTCATTTATTCAAAGTAAGTTTTAACCTAGTTGAAAACTTTAGTTATTTGAAAAATATTTTGTAGCAATGCAAATAACATGTTTTGAGCCAACTCAAAGTCCGAGTCAGACGCGAAGTATCTAATTAGCTGCGAGCGACTCGATTGTCGGCCAAGTCGTTGGCCTCAAAAACGTTGATTAATGTCGTGCTTCATATGAAGTTGCTAGACTTTTGTTTTATGTTAGCCATATTCCCATGTCGGCGGAGAGCAACTAATACACACAGACAGAGGCACAACACATCAAAGCCACCCACAACGTACATTAGAGTGGAAACTAAGGCACCAAAAGGCATGTAGCAAAAGCATGTCTAAAGGCCAGTACATTGGACTGTTGTGTGGCTCCCACTCAGTGTGTATGTCCGTTCGTCTGTCTGGCTGGCTGGCTGCCGTAGACTGCCGCATTACGGCAACTTTATGCCACGTGAAAAACTAGTGAAAAACATTTCCGGCCTTTAAAGGAGTGTAGCTGCAAACGGCAAAGCAATCAGCGCTGGTATGCATAAACGAGTATGCATATAAGGCGTACAGACATGGACATAAACAACAACTGTTTTTGGGGGTTGGCTGGGGTGGCTGGGGTGGCTTTGGGGCAAGTCAACAGCAAAGCGGCACAAAAATGAATTGCAACAAAATTGCGCTAAAACTCCCATAAATTTGTCCAAAGTTGAAACAAAAAAAGACAAAAGAAAAACACAAAAACTACAGCAACAACAGCAATGAAAATGGCAAAAGGAAAAGCGTAGCAAATAAAATGAAAAACCATGGCGGTTGCGGGTGCGAGGGGCGTGGCGAGTGGGCGACGGGTAGGCGTTGCTGTACGTTGTGTATTGTAGAGTTTATATCACATTATCTGTGTTTATTCTAACGGTGAGTGCGGAGCGCGGCGAGTGTGAGCCACGCCCAGGGACAACAAGTGGGTGTTGCGCCCAAAGAGTTACGAGCTGCAGTCTCTATGTGTATGTGTGTGTGTGTGTGTGTGTGGCTTGCCTATGCAAATACAATAACTTATCGTGAGTCAGTCAACAGCCCCTTTAGCAACCCTCGACATAGCACAAGTGCTGGCTCGGCTACACCAATTGCGGTCAGGTGCGAATCGCGCCTATCTCCAACTCACCTTTGTGCGTCGCAATTGACGTTTTCCCTTGTACCAGGTGATGATGGCATTCGGACGTGAGCCGGATGATTCACAGGTGACTTCATAGCGTCGATCGGCAATCATTGAACTGGGCGGATCCAGAATTTTTACGGTTAATGGTTTCACTGTGAACAAAGAGTTTACAATTTATATAATGGAAATGCAAACAACTCTGATAAATTGCTGCCGATAGCAAAGTATTTCCAAATATCTTTAACAGAGATCTGCGTATTGTAATATTGTAATTTCTTAAACATATTCTGCATCTCTTTAGTTAATTAGAAATCTACTCAGCTTTAAGCTATTCCGCCTAGCTGTAGCATGTCAAGTTTATATAAATAATGCGAAGCCTTAACAATTTGTATCTGCTCGACGTACGATAGCATCTAAGAGCCGTCACAACTCAAGTGCTGACTATAGCACACATATGTGTGCATACCTAATGGACAGCACGAGTGCAGCAGAAAATGGAGCGAGGTTAATGCTAGCTCTAACGCCCCTTCATTCATTCATTTCATTGTAAACGTGGTAATTATTTAATGGCTACTTGGAGGGCGATACATACGTGTATATGGGCAATATTCAACTTGTGAAATCATGAAATATATTGCATTAGATTTGTTTATGTTTGACTAGAAATAATTCAGAATTTGCCTCAGGCACAACAATATTTTCATGCAACTAATTGAAACGGCATTTAAAGGTTAAGAAATGAAACCAAATGAAACTTCTCAGTTTAGCCAGTTGACCTTTATAGAAAACATTTCAACTTTGCTCATGACTGCTATAAATATGTGAAAATTTATATAAATATATCAATGGATTAGACTAGATTACTATGCAGCTTAGTCAAACTTTTCCTGCTTATGCATAAACACTAAGAAGCAAAACTGTAACACGAATTCAATATTGTAACTTCAAAGGTCTGTATTTTCACTTCTGCTGTATGGATGCTTGAGTTCTTAGTCTCGTTTTGTTGGCACAGTAATTTTAATTTTAGGAGCTAAGAGTATTGTGTGTGCCACTTACAATGCATATCCAGTATGAAGCTCTTTTCCTTGGGCTTATCTAATTGCGTATTCAATGCCTGACATGTGAATACGGAATTCAAATCGTTGCGCTGCACCGATGGCCACAACAGTCGATTCTCGATAACATCGCCGGAATTGTGCTCGTTTTGATTGTCGACAAGTAGTCCATTTACGAGCCAGCGGACCTGCGGTTGCGGTCGACCTATCAAATCCAGTCGGGGGAAAAAAAAAAGCAATTGTAAATGGACATATAGAGACAGAGAGAGGGAGAGGGAGAGAGTGAGAGAGGGCGACTAAAGGCAGCGCAAATTAAAAAGTCAAGTTTTGGCAGGGCTAAAATAAAGAAAACGAAAAACAAAAACTATAAAGCAAAGACAAGGAAAAGCAAAGCAAACGCAAACTTTGTGATATTTTCATTTTCGGTCAAAGTGCGGCTTGAGGTTTTTTTTTTCGATTTCTGCTTTTCTTTTTTTTTGCCAAAGCTTTTAAGGAAATTAACAGGAAATTGTCTAGCCGGTCGAGCGGATATAGTCATGTGTGCAGCAGCAACAAAAAACGAAAAACCGAAAGCGGGGGGCGTGGCCATTGGCAATGGGGTTAAGCAAGGATAGTTGGGCTTACTTACCGCCCACCACACGACAAGTGATAACAATATCATCGCCCTCCTGCTTGGGACCCAATTGTGTGCCATTCTGTTGACGACCCCAACGGTCCAGTATGATGGGCTGCTCCGGAAGTACTAAAAACAACAGCAACAATTGATAGGTAGACATGTAGGTATGTGTGTGTGTGTGTGTCTGCATTTTGGATACTCACTTATTACAGACAAATTGAAACGGAAGCTCTGTGTTTGAGCTGTGCGAAAATCGACACGACAGCGGTAAATGCCTTGATCATGCCTTTTGATATCCTGCAAAATTTCATACGTTAAATTATAATACATGCATGTATGTACACATGCCGGCATGTGTGAGTTTGCGAAAGGAAACAGATGATTAGCATGCACACAACACACTCCTACGCCTACTCCTTGACCAGCTGTCCACATAACACAGTTGTTTCTGCTTGCAGACATGTAATTTTCAATTACTCCATGTCACCCAGGTCGCACGACTACACTGACTACTCTCCCTGTGCTCTTTGCCCTGGCACTTGAGATATATATCGTAAGCCTGCGTCCGTTCTCAACTAGTTCTCTCTGCTGCAGGTTCAGTTAATTATGGCTGAGCAGCTCAGTCAATGCATGGGTTTCAATTTAGCATGTGTGTTTTAAATGAATGAACTAGTTCCGTAAAATAGTTCATTTTAGTTCAGTGTTATTAACAATCTATCAGGAAATTACAAAAGTTTGCATTGAGCATTGAACTAGTTCTTTGAGTTTATCGCTGCCTAATGCTTAGTAGAGCTTAAGAGCTTATGCACTGTATTTCATGTGTTCATTAATGAGCTAGTTCATTTGACTTGTAATTAGTTAACTTTCCTTTATAAAAACTGCTGATAGACTGGCTCTTCTGGCATTAATTCATATGTAGCTATTTAATAAATGGAATAGCTCTGTGTCGATCTGGCAACACTCTCATTAGTATCGATATATTCGATAAGCTACTCTCTAATGTACATTCTCACCATTAATTTTAAATTTTATCATCACTAATTTTTTACATAAGAAGCTTGGCGGATCGTCCTATAGCTCTTTTGGCGCTGAGGCTTATTAAAGGGCGACTAGTTTTTATACCCTGAACCCATTGAAAATGGGAATTCAGGGTATAATGGTTTTGTGAAAATCTATGTAACAGGCAGAAGGAGACGTCGCAGACCCCATAAAGTATATATATTCTTGATCAGCAGAAAAAAATATGTTGATTGAGCCCTGTCCGTCCGTCCGTCCGTCTGTCCGTCCGTCTGCCTGTCCGTCCGTCCGTCTGTCCGTCTGTCCGTCCGTCCGTCTGTCCGTCCGTCTGTCCGTCCGTCCGTCTGTCCGTCTGTGCGTCCGTCCGTCCGTCCGTCCGTATGAACGTCGAGATTTCGAAAACTACAAAGGCTAGAGAGCTGAAATTTCACATGAACACTCGTATGTTAGCTACGCAATACTTTTTTTCGATAACTCATCCTATTTCCAAATTATCGATAAAAAATCGAAAATTCGTTTCAATTTTTTACGTTTTTGGCGCATAACTTCTACACCGTTTTAGCTAAAGACTTTAAATTTATATATTTAGATAGATATTATAGATACGCAGATTATGTATTTTTCAGATTTTTGATGTCACGCCCCCTTTGCCCAAAATTTGCAAAAAATCTCATTTCAAATACTAGAGACTTGAAATTTGGCACATAGATACATTTAGATACTCTTAATCTACTCAGAAATTTCTTGAAGGTGAATTTCATGAAGATCGTCCATCTAGAAATGGTTTTATAAGCGTTCAAAGCATAGCCCAACCCAACCCCAATCCAGGGCAGCAACTGCACGTTTAGCAGAGAAGAAGAGTATCACGTTTTTTTTTTACAGTGTTCAGGATATCTCTTAGTCGAGCCGTCTCGACTAGAGTCCTCTTACTTGTTTCTAGTTCCTTTACCTAGCATATCAGCCAACAATAAATTCCTTGAACTAGTAAATGCAGTTCAGCCTAGTTCCATAAATACCTCAAATATCTATCAATGAATAATGAATAATTTAAATAAATAATATCTAATAATAATAAGATAAATATTTAAATAAATAATATGTGTCTCATGGAAAAAACAAAAGTGGTTCCGTGAGCTAGCTTTGACTTATTTGGATTTTTAAAAATAACATACTGCTAATTAATTAAATTATTATTGAAATTAAAAATTCCAATTCGATACCCGCTTGAGCGGGCGAATGCTCTAACTACTTGTTGGTAATTTATAGTCGTGCTGGCGTTAGGTTAATTTCGCGGCAATTGAAAGGCAATTAAAATTCATTTATAAAGTCTGCTCCCTCACCCAGCTGCCAACCATTTGTCGCACATGAGTTATATATATATATATGTGCATAAGGATATGCATATATATAAATTTCAGTTATAGAGCTTTGCATTATGAAGCCTGATGCAACCGCGAATGGCAAATTTATAGTAGAATACTTCAGGCTGCCTCTTCGTGTGCATTTCACATTCATTCTCAACTCCTTAGTTGTGTGTGTGTGTGTGTGTGTGTGTGTGTGAACATGCAGCTCGTTAGCCTTCCCAGCAGGTTGTCTTAAGCCATGAATTGTCCAAGGATTGCAGCAGTCAGGAACCCGAACCCAAGCCAAGTTGGCCTTTAAAAGTCAAAGGTATGTGGCGCAAAGACATGCCGAGGCGTTAGTTCAAGTAGCTGCCACACTCACACAGTGTGTCTCCATGTGTGTGTGTGTGCATTGCATGACAATAACGGTAAATCAAGTTATCTGTAAACATGCAAGACATTAATAAACATTTCGCGTGCGCGAGGCAATTTAACAACTTTTGATATCTAAATTTGTTTTCGCATTGCCTCAGTCGCAGTCAGCGTCTCAGTCACCAGCGCCGTTGCCGTCGCCGTCGCCGTCGCCGTTCCCATCACAGTCGCATTCGCAGCTTTCTAACGTTATTTGGCATTCCGCATTCCAACATTTTGCCCATTTGCCAAATGTTCGGCACATCCGCTTGCTGTTACTCGCACTGACTTAATTCCTAACACGCATTCGCAATGCCAATTGCCATTTGCAGATTTTCCCAATTCCAAAACTGAAACTAACTGAATTCGAAGCTTAAAAACTTTCAGTGAATTAAATATTAGTTACTTGATCTAGGAATTCACTCAGCAATACCTAATATCTATATCTATTTTGAATCTTTTCAGCTGTTGTCCGAGTTGTAATCTATTTATAGAGCATCTTCTAGTCTATCATTCCAACCACGCCCATGCCACACTCTTACATTTTCTTTCTACCCATTCAATTGAATTTTTAATGTCTACAAGCCAAAATATTTGTGCATTTTCACGTTTCATGAAAGGCTTTTTAAATAGTCAAAATGTTTCGATTCGAGTTTGTTATTTTAAGTATTTCTCAAAAAGCCTCCATGGCATATTTAAAGAATTCAATTTCGTATTTTTATTCACACAAAAATTACAAAAAAAAAGAGAATGAAAACTGTGCCTTGGTTAACCAAGGCGAATCTTACCTTAATTTCCAATGTGGCTGGCTGCGAGTCAAAATGAAATTTGGCACGTGAACCAAACACCTCCGGAGCTGACCAATGTCTGGGCTGCTCAATGGCCATATTATCGCGCACATCGAAGCTGCAAAAGAGTGAGAGATAGAGAGAGAGAGAGAGAGCAAGAAAATTATTATTATTATCATGCTGGAGCGTAAATATTTTAGTTGAAACAAAATGAAATCAGGTTGATATAAATTCTGAAATTCAGCCATCGTCGGCTATATATGAGCAGCTTGGGATTCAGCTCTTGTTTTTATGTGTATAGAGTATAATTGAATTTTTGTTATTCTCATTTTGAGAATTGCGCGAGCCAAAAATTAGCCTCATTTATTTCTGACCCGCTCATTAGAGAGTGATGCAGAGCGAGAGCGAGGCAGAGCGGATGATGCTCATGCTGGCTCGGGCTGGCTGCCAAAATAGAATTTATGGGCCCGCAGATAAACATTTTTTCAATTTTCTTCCTCTTGCTGCTGCATTAAATGCGCCAAGTCTTACCTAGACAAAAACAGCTCCAGCACAGTGAAGGCCATAACACTTAAGACCTGGCTAAATGCTGAGCACTGCAGTTTCATTCAAATGGCCATAAACCTGCCTCGCATTTGTGCTCTGCGCTATTGAACTTTATGCAGCCATAAATATTTGCAAGAATCTCATTTGCAAACAAACAAGATAAATATATATAAATTTTCCTAATTGGTTTATCCAATTCAAGTTTAGTTTTGTTTGTTATTCAAAAACTAAATTTAAAGCATAAATAAATGAAGCTATTGCAATTTATAATAAATTCCTTTTTTTTTGGGATTTTTACAGCCACATAATGTGTTTTGATTGCTTTCATTATAATTTGCTTTTTCATAATTTGCTGTCAGAGATTGAATAAAGTTCAACAATTTATTAGGAATAAAATACTATTTAAAAATAACTTGTTAAATTACAAATAAAATATTTTATTGCTTGCTTTTATTTGATATAAAGGCGAAACAGAAACAGTTTCTACTCAGAAACAGTTTCTACTCTTTGCTTTAAGGGATCTTAATTGGGACAACAATTTGCGTTTACCTTCCTATTATAGTAGGCTGCTGCTTATTGACCTGCCATCATTAGTTAATCGTAGGACAATTTTAGGTATTACATTCCTACACAATTTAATCATTGGTAACAATAACTCGCCCAGCTTGTTAATGCGGTTCCATTTTTCTGTTCCTTCCCGAATTACCAGGAACTATCGCCCCTTACAATTACCACAGTGCACCACGGATTATTCATTACATTATGCTATACATGTCTTATGTGTTAATTATAATAAATATTATCACGTATTTTCCTCAGAGCTCTCTCTTCCTCTAATAAAATCATTGCTTTCAGCTCATCTTACTGTAGTTACTCGAAATGCCCTAAGTTATTTTCTATTCTTATCTTTATTTTCTTTCTTCATTTCTAATATTGTATTTTTATTAATTTTCCTTTTTCTCACTAATATTTTTTATTTTAAAATTATAAATTGTTAGGTTAATATCATACCATGAACCTATAATTCTAATTTAAGTTTTCAATTAACACATTCTATTTTTCTTAGTTTCAATAGTATCACTGACCATTTTTGGCTGTGAATTGGGGCATAGCTGGCCGATCTGGTAAATAAAACAACACAACACCTCCATCGGGTTGCTGATACTATTGTTATTTTAAATGTTTTGTACTTCTGTTTAGGCTTTATGTTTATATAATTTTAATTTTCTTTAGTTTGACTCACGAATTCTCAACATATTACAAATAAAATAAATAAAA
Organism: Drosophila buzzatii; assembly: GCA_035045845.1. NCBI lineage: Eukaryota > Metazoa > Arthropoda > Insecta > Diptera > Drosophilidae > Drosophila > Drosophila buzzatii. The sequence goes on along the minus strand of JAWNOS010000089.1, from coordinate 1,930,304 downwards.
AATTATTGTACTGATTTTTATTATTTTTTTTTCTATATTTATTTCAACTATTTTTATAAATTTTAAATTACATGAATTCTTATCTACATTTATAAATATAGATTAGTTAATTATTTTAGGATTTTAAATTAATTAATTAAATTCAAAATTTAAGAAAGCTCTGCTCGGCAGTGTTCGACAATCAGATTCAGTTTCTAATGTGATCAATCTGACTGTAACGCTTCTTCACTTGTTAAACCAAATAAAAAAAAAAAAAAAAAAGTGTTCAAAGCATATTTATAAGAGCGTCACTTTTAATAAATTTATTATATAATTTCAATTACATTTTCTATGTTATTCACATTCACTTATTTATCATCTATTTCTTTATATATTCACTTTTAAATCATATCAGATAATGGTTTTTGTTTTTAAATTTATGACAACAGTTGTTAGCTGAGTTGCTGCGACAATAAGTACCAAAAAAGGGAAAGTCAAGCATTGTGAGGGTTAATTGCATTCGTTGTTGTTGCTGCTGCTGCCGCTGTTATTGTAGCAGCCACTTTTTGAGAGCCTCTGCGGCAAGTGGGCCGTTAAGCGCACTTTTGTATGCAACACGCAATAATTTATGCGGGCAGCCAACGACAGTGCAAAATGCAACAACTTAATTGCTGCGTGCCAAGCGGGCAGCAGTTCAAGCAAAAGCAACAGCCAGAGAAAGAGAGAGAAAGTTAGAGAGAGAGAGAGAGAGAGAGAGAGAGAGATGGAGGCAGCGCGTGCACGCTTTAGTGTGAAGGCGAGAGCAACGTTAACCCAATTTTGTTGCATTTGCCTTCACTTTCTTCATATTTTTTTTTTCCTGTTTTGCTGGCTGCCATTTTAATTAAAAACTAAAAAAATAATATTTAAAAAAAAAGCCGCCAAAATGTGGCTAAAGAGAGTGAAACGTGCTGTGGGACTTCTATGGAGCCTAAGCTTAATAACTGCTCTTAGGGGCCTATGCTGCAAATGTTTATGACCAAATAATATGCTACGTGAAGCCGAGCAAATTGAGTGTAATGAAAATGGCCAAAAGCTGAGAGTATGAAATATAAATGCACTGTGGATATGGTAACGAATCAAGGCTGATGCAAAGCTAATGATTTATTTAAATTAAATTAGAAAAAATAAAATAAAATAGAAAAAGAAATTGCAGTGAATTGATGAGATGGGATATTAAGTCATATAGATAAATATAAATAATAAATATAAATATATATAATAAATATAAATGCACTGTGGATATGGTAACGAATCAAGGCTGATGAAAAGCTAATGATTTATTTAAATTAAATTAGAAAAAAATAAAAATAAAATAGAAAAAGAAATTGCAGTGAATTGATGAGATGAGATATTAAGTTATATAGATAAATATAAATAATAAATATAAATATATATAATAAATATAAATGCACTGTGGATATGGTAACGAATCAAGGCTGATGAAAAGCTATATATAAATCATTATAGATATAAAAAAAAAAAAAATAGAAAAAGAAATTGCAGTGAATTGAGTAGATGGAATATTACGTTATATAGGAAAAGCATATTAATATATATAAATATTCTTAAAGCCATATATTAAATATAAATTTTATTATTTTTTAATTATAATAAAAAAAATATATATATATATTATACTTACAAATATATAACAAGCTTGAAAACCCTTTGTTAACTTCGTTCATTTCATAAACTTTTAACAAATTTTTGAACCAGTTGTGCCACTGCTAGTTAGCAAGTCAGAACTTAATTTGGTATTCGTAGAGCTAGATATAGCACTTAAATATTGCATTTGACAGCCAAAAGGCGCAACGTGGCGCGAAAATGTCGTGAATGCAATTAGCTGAGCAGCTCCAGGGAGTGGGCTCGACCTATGCACTTGGCAGGCACTTTCATATAGAGTACTTTATGAACTTGCTGATTGTTGCTAGCCAGGCAACGACAATAACAACAACAACAACAATAGCAAATGGCAACAAGAACTTGAAATAGCCGCAAGCTTAGCAACAGCTTAACGATAATACCTGAATCCATATAAAAGAAATTCAACATCATTTATCCACATAATTCTTGTGGCTTTACGTTCGAGGTTAATTAGGAAATTAGGTAAATATAATTAAGTTAATTTACTGTGCGCTTTGTGACAAAAACAATACTCACACACACACGCACACACACGTGCACACGCATACGCACAAAAGTTAAATCATATAGCCAGAGACCGTGAAGCCGAGCAAATTGAGTGTAATGAAAATGGCCAAAAGCTGAGAGTATGAAATATAAATGCACTGTGGATATGGTAACGAATCAAGGCTGATGCAAAGCTAATGATTTATTTAAATTAAATTAGAAAAAATAAAATAAAATAGAAAAAGAAATTGCAGTGAATTGATGAGATGGGATATTAAGTCATATAGATAAATATAAATAATAAATATAAATATATATAATAAATATAAATGCACTGTGGATATGGTAACGAATCAAGGCTGATGAAAAGCTAATGATTTATTTAAATTAAATTAGAAAAAAATAAAAATAAAATAGAAAAAGAAATTGCAGTGAATTGATGAGATGAGATATTAAGTTATATAGATAAATATAAATAATAAATATAAATATATATAATAAATATAAATGCACTGTGGATATGGTAACGAATCAAGGCTGATGAAAAGCTATATATAAATCATTATAGATATAAAAAAAAAAAATAGAAAAAGAAATTGCAGTGAATTGAGTAGATGGAATATTACGTTATATAGGAAAAGCATATTAATATATATAAATATTCTTAAAGCCATATATTAAATATAAATTTTATTATTTTTTAATTATAATAAAAAAAATATATATATATATTATACTTACAAATATATAACAAGCTTGAAAACCCTTTGTTAACTTCGTTCATTTCATAAACTTTTAACAAATTTTTGAACCAGTTGTGCCACTGCTAGTTAGCAAGTCAGAACTTAATTTGGTATTCGTAGAGCTAGATATAGCACTTAAATATTGCATTTGACAGCCAAAAGGCGCAACGTGGCGCGAAAATGTCGTGAATGCAATTAGCTGAGCAGCTCCAGGGAGTGGGCTCGACCTATGCACTTGGCAGGCACTTTCATATAGAGTACTTTATGAACTTGCTGATTGTTGCTAGCCAGGCAACGACAATAACAACAACAACAACAATAGCAAATGGCAACAAGAACTTGAAATAGCCGCAAGCTTAGCAACAGCTTAACGATAATACCTGAATCCATATAAAAGAAATTCAACATCATTTATCCACATAATTCTTGTGGCTTTACGTTCGAGGTTAATTAGGAAATTAGGTAAATATAATTAAGTTAATTTACTGTGCGCTTTGTGACAAAAACAATACTCACACACACACGCACACACACGTGCACACGCATACGCACAAAAGTTAAATCATATAGCCAGAGACCAAAGGCCACTTATCAGCTGCCAGGCAGCAGGTGCAAAAAATAAACAGCTTAAGTTTAATTACGCAAAATGCGTATAAGCGACTGTGCAATACCCTGGACAATGAGAGGCACATATGAAAGTTGCATATAAACTAAATATTTCTTAAAGTGTTTATCAGACTTGCCTAAGAAACATTTAGCTAACTATGCATACATTTTGCAGTCTTAAAAAGAACTGAATGCAGCGTTTAGTATAGACATTCTTATATACCCTATATTGCCGAAATCAGTTACAGGGTAGCGCAGAAAATTACTGTAGCATACTTTTGTGCGATGCGGGGCCGCACGATTTAAAAGGCAGCTGCTCTCGAGGCTCGTTTGCATTTAATTAAATGCTTATAAACACACACACCCACACACACACACACACACACACACACTGAGGCAGACAATAAGCCAAATGAGGCTGGCACACACACATAAACAAAGCGAAAGAGAGAGCGTGTGTGTGTGTGTGTGTGTGGAATAGTACTCACCTATATAGAGGTATGCCCGCATTATCACGAAACCATAAGACCATATAAACATCATGCAGGGGCTCGGCTATGGGGCAGGGCAGCGACACAGATTTGCCCTCCACGGCATCAATGTCCTTCGTTTTCACTGTGCCGATTGTGGTTTGTGGATGTGGTTGGCATTAGTCGTCGTCGTTGAACAAAGTCGCCGCCATTTTATTTTTGGTAGCATTGCGAAGGGGTCAGGCAAATTATGTTGTCACGGATTTTTTTTTTGCGTTTGGTTTGGTTTGGTCAGCATCATCGTCGCACATGAAAATAGAAAATAAATGCGTAAAATTTGTTAATTAAATGTTCGTTCCCTTTTTAGCATGCGTGGCTGCTTCCACGCACATGCACACATATACTATACATATCTAAACCTATGCAGAGCTACTAGCTCTGGCTAGTCGTGCGTCTGGGGCTTTTAGCAATTAAATGTTGATGCCAGCTTAATTTCTACGTAATTACAAACGCGTAAATTTATATGAAGCGCGCGTAGCCTGCGCTTTATTTATGCATAATGCATGTGCAAATGCCTGTGAAATACATTTTAAGCCACGCCCACTAGCAGCCAAAGGCTAGCGAAATATTTTACGCGAAAATCTGCTGGAAAACAAACCAAAAAGTTAAGCTTTAAAAAAATGCCTTAATTTGATTGCATTTTGGAAAAAAAAAAAAAAAAAAAAATATATATATATATATATATATATATATATATTAATTATGTTACTATTATTTAACATTTTTTTAGATAAAAATTTTAATTACATTATTATTATTTAGCTGCGCATTAGAAGTATTTCTAAGGGTTAAAGAGTTTTTATTGTGTTTAGCCAAAAGCCATGAATATTATGAAAGAAGCTGAAGGAAAATTTAGCTGAAATTTTATCTCTAACTGAATATGTAATATGAGATCTAGAACAATTAAGATAAATGAGGTTTTATTGAGGAAATATTGTGCATTTTTTTCTAAAATAAAAGAATGGGGTTTAAATGCAGTGTTGACTGGGAAAGCAGTGAAGATATTGTGCAATTTGTTTCAGTATAGGTAGAGACAACATTTTAAAGTAAATGACTGCACTTAATCTTATTAATACAGTCGAGTCTCGATAATTCGTACCACGCTAAATCGAGAAACTCAATATTTCTAAGAAACTGTTGGTCCCTTAAAAAACCTCGTTAATTCGTAAAAATCCCTCGTTAATTCGTAATTTTTTTGCCTACTCGGCGATGATCTTGCCTATTCAATTCCTTTCGAAACCTCTAATAATTTGTAATTTCGTTTTGAAACCTCTTGTAATTCGTAATTCATGACTTTGCTGGAAGTTAAACTACTGTTAGGTCTTCGCTTGGGATTCGCCAAAAATATCAATTAAAATTAATTAATTAAATTTAAAATAATTTAAATAGTTTTAATGCCTTCTGTGTACAACAGAAGGTTTGGTCCTATATTATAATCTCTAATGTGTTGTTAAGTTACTACAATTGCAATGTATGTGTTCAACGCTTAAATAAATAATATTAAAAAAAAAAAAAAAAAAAAAAAACTTGGATTTACATTATTTTGCTCATTTTACTTGAAGCGTGAAGACGATTCGTAAAAATGTCAAGCAAACGTTCTCTTAACATTTTTTTTTTTTTTTTTTTTTTTAATCATGGTGTTCCGAATAATGCAATTGATTATGTAATATGCTCTGTAAACACAATAGAAAAAATAATTATGAAGAACATGACACAATAAAAATACAATTTAAATCTTAATTTTTCGTTAATATGATTATAATTTATATAATTTTGCTTATGTTTAATTTTGTTTTGAAATACATAATATTGAAATATATAAATATTTTATTTATTTTTAATAGGTTAAAATTGTTGCAACAACATGAAATATAAAAATCCGTTTGTATTTTGATTTTTTAAACCACGTTAAATCGAAAATAAAAATTCGTAATTTTTTTTTTCTTTTTCTTTTTTATTTATTTATTTTATTGCAGCTTTTGTATTTTCATTTTTTAAGCCCCAGTAAATCGAAAAAAAAATTCGTAATTCATTAAAATTCTAACAAAAAATTCTATTAATAATTTGTCTCAATTAATGCATTTAATAACTTTTACGGTAAGCAATGCATGAATCGATTGCTATCACAGTAAAGATAACAAAAGGGGGCATATGCTAAGCACAAGCTGATAACGCAACAGGTGAACAAATGTTTGTGATAACAATGATTGTTTGTGATAAAAGCTAAACACATTGTCAAATAACTAAATATAAAACCAATTAGCAGCCACAGCTGTATTTATACTAATTATTTCTGTGCGCCCTGCGTAAGTCAAATAATATTTTAATTTAATTATTAGCCAATTGGATAATTATATATTTGATATTTTAATAATGTTGAAATAATCTATATAAAGCAAAATAACATATATATGTATATATCTGCTACAGTTATATATGTCTGCATGCACATTTGTTATCTTCCGCCAAAATGTTTATAAAATTTTACAATATTTGGTTTTTATTGCTTTGCTGCGCTTTTGGCCGCGACAACATTTTGGCAGTTGAACCAGCCAAAAGCAGAAGCTCAACTGAAAACCCCAACAACAAGCAGCCGCAGCTGTCAAATGCGGCCAACTGGCACAGTTGTATTTGTTGCAATTTTTTTAAATGCCCTAAAATGAGGCATATCGAATTTTTAATGAAATGCGTAACACTTACAAATTATTTAATTAAATTTAAAATTCGAAATACATCTTCTATTTTCACAAGATATATTTCGTATTTTAAATGTAATTAAATAATTTATCTTATCACTAATATTTGCTATCTGCTCTGAGCATTTGGTATTCGTCAACTCTTTTGTAGCTTTTATTCTATTATCACACATCAGTCTGCATATCAGGCATATAGATACACAGTATATCTCTTCATGTACAAATAAATTGTCTGCCTTGAAAATATTTCACAGCATGTGAAAGCAAAGGCCATAAAAAATGTAAAAAATAAAAGGAAAAAAAAAACGCTGCTCTGCCTCCTAACTGATGCTTCACGGCAGCGTTTTTGGCATTGACTTTATGTGTGTAAATATGAAAAAATGTCATTTTATTGCCACAATGCGTAGAAATTTGGTGAGAATTTATTGTGAATGCGCCGCGTTGTACAATAAATATGCGAAACCATATACGTGTGTGGGAGTGTATATATATATATATATATATGTGTGTGTGTATTTGCTTAGAATTGTTGGTACAGTGGTGTGGACACAGCTGTCATTGAGCTAAAAACGCCCGAGTGTAAACTGTGTGCAACATCTGCTAAAGAATGTATAAACATGGAACGTATCGAGCCAACAAATTGCATAAAATAAATTATTATTAACCATAAAGCCAGCTGCAGCAGCTCAACAAGGCGAGAGGCTTGGCAATATCTACAGTTGCTATAGATCAAGATTACAATTCGAAGCATACGAGTATTTTCTATAATGTAAAAACTGTAATTACTATATAATTTCCCACAGTGTATTTGGCGTTATCAGCGTGTCGAATTCATTTGAATTAGTTCGCATTAGTTCCGCCAGATGGCGTCAGCGTAGCAACGCTCTTATCGTACTCGAAACAGGTGAGTGCAAGTCGAAAGTGGTTGGCAGCTGATTTACAGTTAGTTGGGCCCGTAGCACGAGCACTAATAGATAGCTCTCTGATTGATATTGAAGAATGATGTACAAGCGAGGCGAAATTCAGTTACCAACACCTTATCAGACAATAAAAAACAAAAATGAGTTACAAAAAGTTGCAATTAGATTAATGGACATCCATGCCACGCAGTTGCAGTTGACTCAACGTGTCTGGCCGCTCGGGCCTGAAACCATTCTGAATCATAGGCTCACAGCAGCAAAACGTATTGGCCATGGCCATAAAGAAGCGCCAGGTGAAGCGACTGATGCGCAAGTTCATCTTCCTCATAATGATTGTCGCCTTCATCTCGCTGCTGACCACAGTGATTGTGGAGAAGCGTCTGGGCAAAGCGAAGCCAGCGGATGAGGTGGACGAAAGCAATCTGGATCCGAATGGCGATCCAATAACGCCGCAATTTCGTGCCGCCAATGTGCCGCCGACACGTCGACAGCCCCGTCCACCCTTTCAGGATCGGAATTCTCTACGCGATGCTGAGCGCGAACCACAAACGGAGATTCCCAGGCCAGAGACATTGAAAATGTTTACGCTGCCAACGCCGTTGGGCGAGCGCAAGGATTGGCACGACTACAAGGCAATGGAAGCGGACAAGGCACGTGTCGGCTTGGGAGAGCATGGACAACCGGCCAGTGTGGATCCTTCGGAGAGGGAGCTGGAGCAGCAGGAGTATCGCCGAAACGGCTTCAATGGCTATCTCTCCGACAGAATCTCCGTGAATCGCTCAGTGCCCGATGTGCGAAAGGAAGCGTAAGCTCCTCTCTCTCCCTCTCTCTCTCTCTCTCTCTCTCTATCTCTCTCTAACTCTTTTTTCTGCAGCTGCAAGACACGCAAATATCTGGCTAAGCTGCCCAATGTCAGCATCATCTTCATATTCTACAACGAACACTTTCAGACGCTTCTGCGCTCCATTTACAGCATCGTCAATCGCACGCCGCGCGAGCTGCTTAAGCAAATTGTGCTCGTGGACGATGGCAGTGAATGGGAGACGCTTAAACAACAATTGGATGACTATGTCGCCCTACAATGGCCCGAATTAGTTGACGTGGTGCACAATCCCGAGCGACGTGGCCTAATTGGAGCACGTTTAGCGGGCGCCAAAGTTGCCACCGGTGAGGTGATGGTCTTCTTTGACTCGCACATTGAAGTCAATTATAATTGGGTAAGTCACGAGAGGAAGTGTTGAGAGTGTGTAAAAGGGAAGTGAGCAACAAGTCAATGAAATTTAAGTGAGAGAGAGAGGGAGAGGGAGATAGATAAAGAATGACATAAGCAGTCAGAGAGAGACATTTCTGAGTTTGGTTATCCTGAAGATAATGTAGCATACGTCCAAGAAGATAAAATTCAGCTCGATAAAGAGAGCACTGTGAGAGAACTGTGCCTAAAAGCAGAGCTCGCAATTATCTGTCGTCCGTTGCTCAATGTCTGCAAATAAAAGTCTTTCACTCACATTAAAAAGAAACTGAGAGAGCAAAAGATCTTCGGTTCTTGAACGAGCTCGTTCGTAAGTCTTTTGTGTATGTATTGGTGTACGAGGCTTGTCTTCGCTACACCTCATCATCATTAAGATCATTTGCTTAGACTCTTTCAGTTATCGGCTCAGCTATTGAGCCTCAGTCTGCGCGAGTCAATCGTATCGCTCTCTGAACAACATTCGTGAAAAGAGCATCACACGAATGGCGCTCAACCGAAGAAGATAAGAACCGAGGGCAAGCGCGAACGTGAGCTATGCTGAAAAGGCATTCAAATTAGATTTTATAAATTACAACAATCTAACACTAAAAAAAAAATTAAAATCACCTTTAAGAGCAATGCAAATAACGAGGGACCGCAAATAACAGTTATGAGTTTTATAAAAATCAAGCACAAAAAAATAACCAGGAAGAGTGGGATAAAAAGGCATATAATTATTTTTTTTTTTTACGTCAAATTCATAAAATTCAACAAATTATTTTTAATTATTAAAATTGATTTTTATGATAAATATCAAAAATAATTATTACAAATCAATTTTTATATAAAAGTCATATCATAACTTTTTATTTTTGAGTTTTATTAATTATTTTTTTATTATAAAATATTTTATTTTTATATTTATATTTTTATTATAATTATTACAAATCAATTTTTATATAAAAGTCAAATCATAACTTTTATTTTTTATTTTTATTAATTATTTTTGATTATAAAATATTTTATTTTTATATTTATATGTATTTTTATTATAATTATTACAAATCAATTTTTGTATAAAAGTCAAATCATAACTTTTATTTTTTATTTTTATGAATTATTTTTTATTATAAAATATATTATATTTATATATTTATTTGTATTTTTATTATAATTATTACAAATTAATTTTTATATAAAAGTCAAATCATAACTTTTATTTTTGATTTTTATTAATTATTTTTGATTATAAAATATTTTATTTTTATATTTATATGTATTTTTATTATAATTATTACAAATCAATTTTTATATAAAAGTCAGATCATAAATTTTATTTTTGATTTTTATGAATTATTTTTTATTATAAAATATTTTATTTTTATATTTATATTTTAATTATAATTATTACAAATCAATTTTTATATAAAAGTCAAATCATAACTTTTATTTTTGATTTTTATTAATTATTTTTGATTATAAAATATTTTATTTTTATATATATATTTTTATTATAAAAATCAATAATAAAAGTTATGACTTGATTTTTATTTTAAAAATTGAAATAAAAATCAAATTGTTATATCATTTGATCCAATGGAGCTAGATCATATATAGAAGTATATATATGATCTACGCATCAATACCTTTCAGATGATATATAATATGTATGTAAATATGTATTTGTGTATGTATATTTAATTATATGTTTAGGCAGTTGCCCAGGCCTCCTATTTTTATATAAAAATTGATTTGTAATAATTATTTTTGATTTTTATCATAAAAATCAATTATAATAATTACAAATAATTTGTTTTCAATTACTCAAAATATAATTATTATTTCTTAATTTTTATTTTAAAAATTATAACTGTTACGGTCCCTGCAAATAACGATCAAACCTTAGCTTAAATCCAACTCTAAATGTAACAGAGCTCTACGAGCTCTAATTCGGCTTGAGCGAGAGTTATTTCAATTTCTGCAAGTTTTCGTCACTTAAGCTCATAATCTTATTAAGAAATGTTCATTTACCAACTGCACTTACAGCTGCCGCCGCTCTTAGAGCCAATCGTCATCAATAATAAGATTGCAACGTGTCCCATTGTGGACATTATTGATCATAATAATTTCGCCTATAATGGCGGCTATCAGGAGGGCTCACGCGGCGGCTTCGATTGGCGTTTCTTCTACAAGCAGCTGCCGGTGCTGCCCGAGGACAGCGTGGACAAGTCGCTGCCCTATCGCAGCCCAGTCATGATGGGTGGTCTGTTCGCCATCAATTCAAAGTTCTTTTGGGATTTGGGTGGCTACGATGATCAGCTGGAAATTTGGGGCGGCGAACAGTACGAGCTGAGCTTCAAGATCTGGATGTGCGGTGGCATGCTGCTCGATGTGCCCTGCTCTCGGGTTGCGCACATCTTTCGCGGTCAAATGGATCCGCGACCCAATCCACGCAACTACAACTTTGTGGCCAGGGTAAGTTGGCTAATGCGAATTTGAGGCAAATCTTGGCTGATTACAAATTAACTTGCTAGAATCACAAACGCGTCGCTGAGGTCTGGATGGATGAGTACAAGCAGTACGTCTATCAGCGAGATCCTGCGACCTACGATAATATCGATGCAGGCGATTTGACGCGGCAGCGCGCAGTGCGCGAGCGTTTGCAGTGCAAATCGTTTGACTGGTTCATGAAGGAGGTGGCGCCCGATTTCCTTGTCAAATTCCCGCCAATAGAGCCGCCTGCCTATGCCTCGGGCGCCGTAGAGAGTCTAGCCTTTAAGGACCATTGCCTGGACTGCCTGAATCTGGGCTCCAATCATCCCGTTGGCATGTACGCCTGCGCACACAATCGCAGCCATCCGCAAGAGAACCAGAATTGGGCCTTGACGGCCCATCGCGAACTGCGACGCATGGACGATGCCTGCTTGGATGTGCAGGACTCGCATGCGAATGCCACAGTCTGGATGTGGGATTGCCATAATCAAGGTGGCAATCAGTTCTGGTATTATGATCGCAAGCACCAATGGCTTGTCCATGGCCTACACGGCAGAAACTGCCTCGAGGCATTCGTTGCGAATGGCGTGGCAAAGGTTGTGACCAATCGCTGCGACGAGCATAATGAAAGACAACGCTGGAAGTTTGGCCAGGTCAATGACGAGCTGCTGGATCATTTCTTTGAAGGCTTAGAGAAGTAATTTGAAATTTAAAAAAAATTTGGTTTATTCCTGTAGACTTCACCAGTTCATTACGTATATTCATTTAGCACTATTTAAAGTAGCAACTAAATAAAGTCACAGTCAAATTTCTAAACACAGCAAAGGTTCTATCTGAAAGCTGCCTGAACACTGGCTCAGCTCTTTCTAATGCGGCTCACAAATTGACAGAGATTAGAAATCATGAATTGCCTGCCCAAAGATCAATGAAAGCCCATTAGCTCATTGGCATTTCACTCGGTCTCGCAATGAACTTTGCCTGCTAAATTCCACTCTTTTTTTTTTTTTACTTTCAGCCTTTTTGTTTTTGGGCAGGTGATGAGCGTATAGCCGGCCATTAGACTGCAATTTTAGGGGGCGCCTTCTTGTTCTTGTCTGCAACGCTGACTGCAAAATGCCCATGCATCAAAGGCAAAGATGCATCACGTTGACTGCATTACTAAACGACTTTAAGAGCTGCTGCCCGTGCTCCGAGGCACTTTGAAAAATGTTACTCAGGCACCAAGAGTTGAATTCTCGTCTTTTTTTGGTTGCATTTTTGTGTCGCCTTTGCTTGGCCTTCACTTAACTACAGCAGCAGCGACAGCCAGAGTCAGAGTCAGAGTCTGAGCTGGGTTAGAGTGAACGAACTATACAGCTCTACAGCTCGACAGCTCGTGCATGTTAAAAGCTATTTAAATATGCTCTCTTTGAATGCCTTGATTGGCTCCATGCCAGCCCTAACCATTTGCCAGCCCAGTCTTTGCTCCGTTTGACTTTGGGTTTGGCTTTAGCTCTAGCTTTGCTTGCCAGAAGCGAGAAAAAAAAAGTAAGAAAGAAAGAAACACAACCCACATCAGCAAGTCAACTCTCTCCCACTCCCTCTCACTCCCTCTCTCTCTGCTTAACCTTTTCGCATGAATTAATCGTATAATTGTTAAAGTGCGTCAAGAACCAACAAACTTAATCGCAATAGCGTTTCGAGCTCTATAAATAACTTGTTATGCCACATGGAAATATCAGCCATCTTTTGATAATTGAAAACAAAAATAGCAACAGTTGGAATCAAATTAAATAAATGTACTCTGGCATTTGGCTATTGAAGAGCAAATTTTAATTACTTTGAGTTGTATTAACAAATTCAATTAAAATGAAAATTAAAACCGATTCGAACTCGTCTGCATAAATATTTAATGTTCTTCTGCTAAAAGTGAAAGTTCGCTAAGCTATTTCCTACTGCGCTTAAACTAAACTAAATTCCACATGCACACACACACACACACAAACGCACTCACACACTCACACACACGCACACACACACACACACACACACACACGCACACATCTTATGCATTTACATGCACACACAGTTCATCTGCTCAGACACACACACACTCGCTCGCTGCACTCGCTTATCGAGTGTTATTCTCTAGTGTGCCACGCCCCTTTGCAACAGCCTTCGCCCAGACGCATTGTTGCTGCAATTTGAAATGCAAAACTTTAATGGAATTTCTGCTGCTGCTGCGACAATAGTTTTGTGCAACTTTGCAGCGCAGACAACTTTTATTCCGAATGCATTTGCCACATAAACACACACACACACACACACACACACACACTTGCGTACATTCTAATGCAGCGCCCTCTGCCGGCTTTTAGCCGTAGCTGTGACGCGCTTAAAAAAAAACGTTGAAACATTTTAATTGATATTTAAGTATGGCCATTGCCATTGCTGTTGTGGCTTCGCTCATGTAATTGCCGCAGCGTCTTGTGCCCTCCAATTAGCATAAATACACACACACACACAGGCAGGCAGAGTCTTACACACATATACATGCATACATAATTCACCATGACGCAAGCCAATAGCACGCCCGCTCTCTACAATTGCTTGAGCCTCTCTCACGCTCTCCCTCTCTCTCTCTCTCTCTCTCTCTATTTGTGCCCTTATGGAATTCGTTGACTTCATGTCAAAATATTTTTCGTTGACAACTGCACGTCAGCAGGCGCCCACATGAAAGGCTCTCTTAGCCTTTGAGTTTATCACTCACTCTCTCTCTCTCTCACTCACACACTTTCTCTCACTCTCTTATTCTCTGCAAATGTATGTGTGATACTTTGCGATTAATCGTCGGGCTCATTAGTGGTGAAAATATTTATGAAGACCGCTGGGAAAACACAACGTTGTACACTCATTAAATATACATTGAAATCATTCTTAACTATGTGTGTGTGTGTGTATGTATATGTGTATCTGTAAGTATGTGCATGAACATATATCTGCTTGTGTTTGCGGTTTGCGCGGTTTTTAATGGATTTGTCTTTAAATGCGCTGCAACAGCAAGGAAAAATTCATGTGAATTGAACAGCTTGAACAGCCTATAAATAATCATAAGATTAAACAAAAATCTGTTTAGAGTATAGGAAAATTGAATACATAAAAAATTAATAATAAAACATTGTAAATTTTTTTTGAATTTGTTTATATTCGTGCTGGAATAAAATGAGCAGAAATATTATTACAAAATTTTATATATAATTATTTATATATATTTAATTTATTATATATATGTTATAGATTTATATATCAGTATCATCATTACATACATACACTGCATTATCAGTATTTATATGTAATGCATGATAAGCTTTATAGAATCATTTATAGATTGCAAATAATTTTCGTTTTATTTCAGTTGAATTGAAAACATTTAATGATGCAGTACGCAACAATTTTGATTCTTACTTTAGCTACTTTGGTAAGCCTGCGATATAACAACATGAGAAATGCGTAAATAAATATGCGCTTCGCCTATTTTAGAGCCTTGCCAGTGCGCTGACTTCTAAGGATGAGTCCCTGATAGCAGATATTAAGCAATCGGCAGAGCAAACGAAACTTGTATTAATGCAGCAATCGTTGCGGAACATCATAGATATGACTGATGCCATTATTGTGACAAATGCTGTGAGTGCTCGCCAGTGGCATCAACTGCAGGAACATAAACGACGAGCATTGACTAAACTAGGGACGAGTTCGTTGCGCGATTCCGATATTGAGGAGGCTTTGGACGAGCTATTGCAAATTCTTGGAATTTCCGAGCTGAGCGAAGAGGGGGGCCTAGCGCGCTTGTCTCGCTACACAAATGGCACATATGCCAGCATAACTGAAAAGAACTTGCAACAGGCGAATAGGGAAATTCAAATATTTGCGTTTATAACAAATCCAAAGATACGTCAACTGAGCGCATCAGCGCAGCAAAGCGAACAGCGTCTAATCTCAGCCTTTAACAACTTGGCCACGCGGGTCTGGTGCGAATTGAAAAATCATTTTCCGACTTCTTGGCACTTATCGAGAGTTATTGAATTATGGCGAATTAGTAATAAATTAGTAAATGAAATTACTAAAAATAATATTATAATTATATTGTATAAAATTATAATAAAATGTCTTATTCGAATAAATATATATAAAAATAAATAAATAAAATGTCATATTCGAATAAGTAATAAAAATAAAAAATAAAAGTAAATAATATAATAACAAAATAAATAAAATAATAAATTAAATTTTTTTAAATAATATTATAATAATAAATAAAGTACTAATAAATATTATTTTATTTAAGTAATAAATATATGTATTAAATTACTAAAAATAATATAATAATAATAAAGTAAATAATATGTCATATTCGAATAAATAATAAAAATAAAAGTAAATAATATAATAATAAAATAAATAAAAGAATAAATTAATTTTTTTTTTAAATAATATTATAATAATAAATAAAATAATAATAACTGTCTTATTCGAATAAATATATAAGTAATATATATATGTAATAAATTAAATTACTAAAAATAATATAATAATAATTTTAAAAAATAAATAAAATGTCATATTCGAATTAATAATAAAAATAAAAAATAAAAGTCAATAATATATCAATAAAATAAATAAAATAATAAATTACATTTTTTTTAAATAATATTATAATAATAAATAAAATAAAAATAAATGTTATATTCGAGTAAATAATACAAATAAAAAATAAAAATAAATAATATAATAATAAAATAAAAAAAATAAAAAATAAAAATTTTTTTTTAAATAATATTATAATAATAAATAAAATAATAACAAATGTCATATTTAAATAAATATATAAGTAATAAATATATGTAATAAATTAATAAATTAAATTACTAAAAATAATATAATAATAAATTAAATAAATAAAATCTCATGAATAAATAATACAATCAAAAATTAAAAATAAAAGTAAATAATATAATAATAAAGAAAATAAAATAAATAATAATAAATGTCATATTCGAATAAATATATATGTAATAAATTAATAAATTAAATATCAATAATATTAATGAATAAAATGATAATCAAATCAAATCATATTTTAATAAATATATAAATTTATTGAAACATTTCTATTTGTTAAGCAGAGAATGTGAAAATATATGCATACATACATATATATACATGTATAAGTAATAATGTAAATAATATATATATATTTAATATAATATAAATAAAATACATTTATAGTATTTAAGCATTGCCTTTTCCAGCTGTCCAGATTTAAAATCTGTTTTTACATTATTCTTTTCCGTCAATTTAATGACACTTTTTACATATCAGATATGTGTTTGACTTTTAGAGCTGCTTTTGTGGTTGCATTATAAAAATCACTGAACAGCGAGCTAAAAAAAAGATAGATAGGGCAGAGAAGCAGAGCGAGAGAGACAGAGTCTGTATTGCGTGCGTTGTGGTTGAGGCAGTCACAGTTGCTGCAATTAACTCAGCTTTAAATACAGCCTCAAAATGTTTATGTGAAATGAATGCTGAGACATATAGAGATATACATATACATGCATACATGCATGTGCCATAGAGCTATCAATATGAGAGCTGCGCAACTGAACGCAAGCTTCACTCAATTTGCCTCAATTGTTAGCAAGATGACGACGTGAGAGCGGTCGTTACTGAAGTCAGCTAGCAGTTACTCAAATGAGCTATGCAGCAGAAACTGCCCAATGAAATTAGCTTCTACTCACTGACTCACGCCTAAGCTGACAAAATAATATCAAAATTCAGTTATAGCTCTTCAATAGCTTAAGCTCTTAAGCGCTTTCAAGATATGAATAAACCAAACGCTGCCAATTAGACTCACGACAATTGTTGAGAGTAAAGAAAATTTGATTTTAACTCAATTGAAATTTACCTTTAAGAATATTTACTTGTATGGTATTATTAACCCAAGTCATAATGATGATCATTGAATAGTTTTATTTCTTTTGGCTTTTCATAGGCAATTTAAGCTGCAATGGAATTAAAGCCGAACAGCTGGCCAAATAACCACACAACGAACATAACAAATGCATGTTTGTTGAGTTGCATTTTAAATTTGATCAAATTTCAATTTGGCAAAACAAGAGTCGTAACAGCAATTGGCTGGGATTGAACATTTTGCAAATGCCACTGAAAATGAAATTTGTGTGGAATATGAAAAACACAAAAACTGAATTAAAATCAAATTTCACAACCACAAACAGTAGAGTACGACGAAGAAGAAGAAGAACAACAAAAACAATGCTACAAATATATGGAGAAGGCAATTCTGCTATGAAATAACCAAAAGAATAATCAAATTCGATTAAATTGCCAAACAACATAGCCATGTGCAGTTGGGCATTAAGTGAAGTGACTACAAACAAAACATAAAGACTACCAAATGAGCTGCAAGTGGCGCCATCTGTTGTAGAGATTAGCTCTTTGATGTGACAGCTAAATATGAAATATATGCAAAGAGTCAATTTGCTATGTACAAAAGATATTTAGCAATTACTGCAAATTTAATTTCAGAATTTAGCTAATATCAGAATAAAGCACAATTTGCATGCACATTCAGAATGCACAGCAGTTGAGCCACAGCAGCAGAGCAGAAGCCAAAAGTCAAAGAGCTCAACTATGATTTTTATTTGCAGCAGCAGCAAGGAGATGAGATAACAATCAATAAGCAGAAAACAAGAAACTGGCAAAGCACGAGAATAAACTTGAGTCTAGCTTACATACAATGAGGTTAAAATGCAACAGCAACCGAAAGGATAAAAGGACATCATTGGAGCAGCAGCAGCAGGGCCAAGCAAACGAGCTAGTCCAGGCAGCAGCAGCAGCAGACAAATAAGCCCACTTTTATAATAAAGTAACAAAAATGCGAAATCTGTGCACGGCCCGACTGAGAGCCACCAACCTCTGAACTGGCCCAATGAACTCTGCTGCCAAGGCTATAGAAAAGTTGATTTTATTCTTGTTGCTGCTGCTGCTGTTGCTGCTGTTGCTGCTGCTGCTGCTGCTGCTGCTGCTGCTGCTGCTGCTGCTGTTGCTGCTGCTGCTGCTGCTGCTGCTGTTTTAGCAGCATCAATTTTATGCAAAATAGTCGGAAAGTTCAGAGGTGTTGACCATGTTTCCAGCAAAATGTGTTACGCATATTGAATTTGTTTTAAGTGACAGCGCTTAAAGCGCTAACCAGCTGCACAATTATCCGACTGAACAATTGCTAAGAATATATATTAAGTGGAGACTTGAATGGGATAAAGCTAAGAAAATAATATTATAAGAGAATTTAGAAACTATAAAATCAAGATATTTTTAAACTAAAGTTAGTTAAGTCTTTCTCTCCTTATCTGACTCTCACTTAGCTCATCAGAAATTCTTTAAATAATCTCTCTCTTCATATATTATTATGGAAGATTAAACAGTTCACAACCTTCTCAGCTTATCTGAAATTCCTAGAACTTGTTACATATTATTATTTAATACTTAATCAGTCGTCAAACGATTGCCAATCATTTGGCTATAGTAAAACTTATTTGAATAGACTTTGAGTGGATTTCCCAGACCTCTAGTTGAACTGACACTGACGCGATAAGCAGTAAAACAGCAACAGCAAAAAATGGCATTTTGTTTGATGCAGCGTGTGTTATAGCCACGTTTAAGGCTTTGTCCATAAATCTGGCCACAAAACGGCTTCATTAAATGCGTGTGCGTGCGTGTGTGTGTATTGGTGTGCAAGTCCGTTGTAAACTTTGGCTAGCTACTGTGCAGCCTGCCTATGTGGGAGCTAAAAATGCCAAAATCAATACAAGGCAAATACAAAAAAAAAAGAAAATAATAGCAAACACTGAAAAAGGAATGAAAAGGTAAAACGTGCAACAGCAGAAACAATTGTAGATGGAGCATCGAAAAACACAAAACTATTTTGCATAAAATAAAAGTTTTTTGGTTATTTGCTGTGTGCGTGTGTGCGTGTGTGTGAGTGTGTGAGTGAGTGTAAGCCACACTATTGAGTCATACAAAGCACGTATGTCCTTCAGGTCCCCAATGCGGATCTGTGTGTTGTACTTTTGTCTCTCTGCATTGTTGCCTGTCGTTTGTTTGTCGTCGTCAGACAAAACAAGGCATAAGTAGAGCTCGCAACAACAGCAACAATAACTCTGAACAAAAGTGGGCTGGGAATACAAGAGCGAACAGAATAAAACAGCACATGCATTGACCCAAATTTATGCAATCGAAACTTTAAAGAATCAAATCAAATAGCTCGACATAAGGGACAAGTTTTTTATCTCATACGAGTGAGACAGTGAGAGAGAGAGAGAAGAACTGAGCGAGCGAATACTATAGGAATTGGGTGATATTAAAGCTGACAGTCTGTAAACGAGCTGCGAACGTGAAACACGGAACGTGGCATCGAGGCAAGTCACAATTTCGCTATTTTTTTGTTCTCTCTCGTTTTTTTTTGCCCTCCGCTTTCATTCATTTACTTCTTTTGTGTACTGTCATTTGCTGAATATTCATATTTTTTTGATCCCAAAAACTTATGAATTATGAAATATGCATACAATTGTCTCGCTGTCTGCGCGCATCAAAAATACGAGAAGTGCAGCAGATAGAGAGAGAGAGCGAGAATGGTGGGAGTGAGCGAGAGCACAGACTCAAATTCACTTTAAATGACAACAAAATAAAGAGCTATATATATGTATATATACGTCTAGCAATTGCTCTATGCACTAAGCGCACTTTTTTCAGCTAACCGGCATACCTGGCGTATGCGTAATTCTTTGTTTCTCTCTCGCTCTCTCGTTGTGCGATGATGCGTAGCTGAGAGCTATTGTAAAATTAGGTGACACAATTTCACTTTACTCTCAACGCTTTTCCCTTTCTTTTTATTGTCTAACTGTGTGTGTGTGTGTGTGTGTGCTGGATATTTTTTCCACATTTAAAATGCATTTTCTTTTGATGGCATTTGAAATGCGTTGCTCGTTGCACATGCAAAAGTGAAAAATATTGCGCATAAATTAAAATTCTGCATGAATATCGAATATGTGTTGGCAGCCAGCTGAAGCCGCAGTTCTTTAATGAGATACAATAAGAGCTTCCATCACATTTAGTTTACGCCAAATGCATTCAATTGAATAACTTAGCAATGTAATGGGCATATATAAAGATATAGACTTATAGAGCAGTTGCTTATTGTGGCAGATAAAACTAGATAATTTATTGAATGAAAATCAAAAAAATGAATGATAGAGAATTTAAAAATGAATTCCAATAAATTTAAACCAAGAATAAAGAAAGCATTAAAAGCATTAGTACAACTCAAAGTAAGCTGAAAATAAGTTTTGCTTTTAAAATAAATTTTCATTCAAACATCCGCTTCATTAGTTTCTTATTGAGGCAGATAAAACTAGATAATTTATTGAATGAGAATCAAGTTAGATAAGCACAAAATTTAGTATATGAGAAAAATGAATGATTGAGAATTTAAAAATGATTTCCAATAAATTTAAACCAAGAATAAAGAAAGCATTAAAAGCATTAGTACAACTCAAAGTTAGCTGAAAATAAATTTAGCTTTTAAAATAAATTTTCATTCAAACATTTGCTTCATTAGTTTCTTATTGAGGCAGATAAAACTAGATAATTTATTGAATGAGAATCAAGTTAGATAAGCACAAAATTTAGTATATGAGAAAAATGACTGATTGAGAATATAAATATACAATAAATTTAAGCCAAGAATAAAGAAAGCATTGAAATGTAGTACAACTCAAAGTTAGCTGAAAATCAATTTAGCTGTTAAAATAAATTTTCATTCAAACAGCCGCTGCACAGTCTATATGCTTGGCAACTTCACAAATAATTTCATATTCTTATCATTTATCGCTCTCTCCAACTCTGTCTATTAGAGAAATGAGTTGTTGGGTCTACGGCATACCTGCACTCTGCTACACGCATATTCTTTCTCGTTTAACTTTGCTGGCGTAAAAACCTTTAACGCACTTTAGCTATAATGATATTCATGCTGGGCCATTTCCTGGTCTGCTTTCACAAATTTCTATATACATGTCGTCGTTTTTTCGCTCTTGTTTCTTTGTGGCATTTGTTGTTGCTGTTGCTTTGGCTGCTTCTCTTTCAGCTTCTGGTTGTTGTGCAGAGGAAATAACTTACAATTGACCTCGTTAGCCGCTGTCTCATGTGAATGCCGCTTTATGGACTCTGTCTATGCATCTTACTTACACCACTTCTTACTCTATCACTCTCTGTACAGCTCTTTCTTTCTCTCACATTGTCTGTTGCTCTGTGTGTCTCCCTCTCTCTCTCTCTGTGTAGTTCACTAAGCCGGCTAGTTGGTCGTATTAGTGCTGTGACCTCTTGACTATATCATTTCCTGGCTTTTTTTCATGAAAGGAAGCTGCCTGCGCCAGCTCAGCTAATGCTGATCCAATTACGCTAAAAGAAAAGCGCAGCATCAGTGACAAAGGGAGATAGACATAGCATATACACATATGTATATCTGATATATGCATGTCCTTGTGGTCCGCATAAAAATGAAGGTTTACGCTCGCTGCGCTGATAAATATAAATTATTGTAATTATTTCTTGAAAAAGTCAACGTTGCAGTTTTCCTTTTATCTGCTGCTCTTGCTGCAGTTTTTCTTTCGTTTTTTTTTTTCCAAGAATTATTGCTCTGACCCACTGCTATTACCGCACCTCCCTGCTAGAGTTCGACTCGCACGGAGCTAATTAAATTTAAATTACATTTCGTTTGTTGTGCGTGGCAGATTTTAAAAGGATTCCGCGCCCAGTGTTGTGCGGCTTGCAAATAAATTAAAAATGATTGTCTGTGCGGTGCTGTAAATATGAAGCATACGCCCCACTGTGCACGCCATGCCATGCTCCGCGTGTTCCATTGCCATTCGTTTCAACGCGCTGCAAATCAGCGCGCATGAAATTTCAACAAGCCAAACGCAATGCTCCCCCAGGACAGACAACAAAGCCACAAAAAAAACGTAAACACTCTCTCACACACACACACACACACACAACAGCATAATAATACAACTTGTTATCTCTGCAGTTTTTTTTTCGCTTCGTATAAATAACATTTCATATGCCTCGTTTTCATTTTCGTTTTCGTTGGTTCCCCAGTGTAAATGTAAACACGCGCTTATCAATATATGTGTATGTATATGTGTATATGTGTGCTTATGTGAGTAAGTGTTCACGCCTGTATAAGTGTGCGTGTGTGTGTGCTTGTTTGTGTGCCTGTCAAATGTCATTGCCAGTTGCTTATGTTGCTTTTGGCTAAGCGCGGCACAACAACAACTGCCACACATCACAATGAAATATAAGCATTTATGTTTGATTATTATTGGAAATACTCTAACAAAGTGTGACTACTTGCATTGCAGATAACTGTAATATCTATATATAATATATATAATATTGTTAAAAATAATGCAGAAATTATATTTATTACATTTGCTAGATAAAGCATTTTCTGTACATTAAACTGGAATAAGAACTGTTGTTCTATATATTTATATATATAAACATATCTAAGAAAGCAAATTATTATTAATTTATTTATATTTTTATTATTCAATATTATATTTTCTCTTCATTGAACTGGAATAAAAAATGTTTTTCTATATATTTATATACAGCTATATCATATATAGAACAACATATCTAAGAAAGCAAATTATTATTAAATTATTTATATTTTTATTATTTAATATTATAGTATACGATATTATATTATAATATATTCATACGCAGAAAAGCTAAAGTGAAGGTTTATTATTATTTTTTTTTTTACTATTAAGATCTCACATAGAAAATCATCTAACCTATTTTTTATTACTCACAATCTTTCAAGACTTTTAAAAATATTTATGTGTATTTTTATTTAAATAATAAAATATACTAAAACAATTTTTCTCTGATTAAGAAAATAATTTCTTATGTATTTTTGCATACTAAGAAATACGAAAAAAAATTCTTAAATAAAAAGCAAGTTTATAACTATAGCTGTTAATAATCAACTTAAATATCAATCGAGAAAAAGCCATACTATATATATTTTTTTTTTCAATATTTATATAAAATATAATATTATATACAGTCAAGGAAAAAAGTCAACATACAGCAAAAATTTTTCGATATTACGGATTTTTTTGCAATAAAAATAAAAAAAGTTGGTATGCAATTATTTAGGGCTCTTATCCTTATTTTAGAATAAAAAGTTTATTAAAAATGATGTATACCAAAGTTACTAGCAAAAAACATGAAATGTTCACGGAAAAAAGTCAACATACAGCGTGGGCATTTTCTTTAATAATTCAAGCAATGCAAGGTAAAAATGGGAAATGCCCGACTATGTTGAGGGCTAGCTTCATTGCGTTATCAAGTGTATGTAGTAAGTTAACAGAAGTATTGTTAATGCTCTTTTTATTAAAAAAAAAAAAAATGGAAAAAGCAATTTTATAACTATAGCTCTTCATAATCAATTTAAATATCAAGCGTGAAAAAGCCATACTAAATTGTATTTATTTTTTTTAATATTTATATAAAATATAATATAATATATTTATATGAAATATTATATATATATATATATCACATGCATTCTTTGACCCATTGTAAAGCTCTCTTTAATCCATGTGTCAATCAGTCCAGATAAAGTTCGTAATAAGTTCACATAAAACAAAGTGTATGCCACAGCTGTCATCAAAAACTGAGTAGGCTTTAACCCAACTCAGTTGATTTCCTTAACCCACACGTTGTGTCATTTCGTTTAGCTGCTGCCATAAGCCGCAATGGGCAAATGTCATGACTTTGCTCCACAGCAACAACAGTGCTATCGTCGTTGTTGTCGTTGTTGGCCATATAAAAGTAGGTTGAATATTGCAATATTTTGCTTTAAAAATGCCAACGCACAAGTGTTAAAATCGCTCATCATATCAACGCTCACAGCTCACAGCTGCCAGCTGGCAGCTGCAAAAGAGAGAGAGCAAAGATCAGGCGCCGAGGCTGTCGCTATTGAACTTTATACCCCATATGCAGCATATACATGTATGTAGTTAAAATATATATACTTATATATGCACGTTGGCAACAGCAATTCGCTATGTTATGCTGAGCTAAGCATCCACTCGACTGGCAGCAGCTGCCACCGATTGTTGCGGCCTTTTAAGTCGGCTCAGCCATATAAATTCTGTGCGTGTGTGTATAGTGAGTGTGTGGCATTGAAATAGCTTCAGCTGACAACAATTGTGGCAAATGTGGCACATCAGCAATGAAATGGGAACAGCCTTGTTATTAGTATGCCAGCCGCAAACTTTAATACTGCAAAAGATAACTAATATTGCTCAAATTTAGAAAACTCTAGCAGCAAGTAATGAAAGTTCTTTTTTTTCTTTTATTAATAATCAAATAAGCAAGTTAATTATAATAATAATAATAATAAAAGACATTTGCAATACTTTCATTTCTTTTCATAAGGAATGAAAAATCTAGCTATTTTTTATTCAAATTTGCTTTTTCTTTTATTATGCTGAGATTTAATGAACAATTCGTCACAGGCAGTCAAGACCTTAAGGCAACTAAAGTCAGAGTAGCAGGAATGCCAAGTTAATGGCCCGACACCTGCCCGCCACTGCCAGCTAACTTGGCCAAAACGCAACAAAACACACACACAGAGAGACAGATTTACTAACTGACATACCAAACATGTTTTTAGCGGCTAGCCACAAAACTCAGCCAGCTCATAATCTTAAATTTACGCTTTATGAGTGAGTAAAGCAGATAGCCAGAGTGGGAGAGCATATAAGAGAGAGAAAGAGAGAGAGAAAGAGAGAGAGAGAGAGAGCTGGAAGTGAAGGCGTATTAGTCTGGAGCTGCTGCTGCTCCGGCTGGCTTTGACTTGGCCCAAATACACATAATGATATGCAAATGTGCATGAATAAGTGTGTTGAAGTGTGCAACACACACACACCCATATACACCCACACACACACACACACATCAGACTTTTGCCATATAGCCCATTGGTGAAGTTAAGGCAACAACATCAAAGCAAGGACTTTTCCCGCTGCGTCAGCTAGTTAAGAGTTTAGTGGAGTGAGTAATAGTAGCTGTTCTTTAAGAGCATGGAGCGAGGGCCAGCCGAAGGGCAGGTCATGTTGAGCTGACCGCGTTAATGAAATGTGCAAATGTACCAATTGACCGAGGCACATTTCGCATACCAAAAACCAAACGAGCAGAGAGTGAAAGAGCAGCAAGAAGTGTGGCTGGAGCTAGACAGGCTGTTGGAGCGCCTTAAACAACTCGACTATGCCGTCGCTCATTTAGTCATTTGCATATTAAAAGCTTTTGTCGCACAAAGGTTAAATCTAAAGATAAAACACAATATACCTATACATATATATGCATATTTATACACAATGTATTTTCTTGCCCCAACCCGGCTTGTTGTTAACATGCGAATCAAGTCTTTTGGCCACATTCAGACGGCACACGGTTTGCGGATATTCCGTTTGGCTGTGCGTGTCGATAAAATATTTTACTTTGACGCTATGCAAACACTTTTGCGGCATTTCCCTGCCACACTGAAATGTTATTATAGTCGAAGCAGTAGAAGTGGGCGTAGGGCGTTAGTTAGACGCCACAAATGTTGGGAATTCGCCATTTGGCATATTAAATCACATTTAGAAATTATTAAACATTAAAGATATATATCAAATAAATAATATATTTGCAAAGCTAGATAAAGCTGACATTAAATGCAGCAGAAAACTTGATTCATTAAATATATATTAAATATTTTTTAATAATAAAAATAATATGAAAGAAATTTATTAAAATTTGTTGGAATATATAACACAGCAAATTACATTTAAACATTAAATAGATTTACCAAATAAATAATATATATAATGATATATACTAGTTTAAGTTGACGCTAAATGTAGCAGAAAATATTTTTTAATAATAAAAATAAAATAAAATAAAATAAATCCATTAAAATTTGTTATAATCTATGACACAGCAAATCACATTTAAACATTAAATATATTTATCAAATAAATAATATATATATAAATATTGATATATACTACATTTAGTTGACACTAAATCTAGCAGAAAATATTTTTCAATAATAAAAATAAAATAAAATAAAGTAAAAGAAATCCATTAAAATTTGTTGGAATATATGACTCTGCAAATCACATTTAAACATTATTAAACATTAAATATATATAATGATATATACTAGTTTAAGTTGACCCTAAATTTAGCAGAAAATATTTTTAAATAATAAAAATAAAATTAAAAAACGTTTAGAATGTTTTTGATTATAATTAATTTGTTGCCTGGAATTTCTTAAAAATTCATTTCAATTATATAAACCCAAAACCTAAATTGGGCACATGAAATGCTCTATAAAACTTTTACAACATTTTACAACTATTTAGCTGCACCCACACACATGGCCTAGCTGTGTGTTTGTGTGTGCGCGCTTAATTAAGCATTATTGTTGTTAGAGCTCGCCTCACAGCGCAGCGCTCAAAATCCAATTAAACTTAAAAAGGCAAGAAGTCGACGCCGTTGCCGTTGCCGCTGTCAGTGCCATTGCCATTGCCATTTAGCCTGTCTAAAAGGATGCCAATTCCTACGTGACATATGCACAATTTAATTTTTTAATTGCCCAAAAAAACCTGCCAACGTAGCTCGCACACACACACACACATACACGACATTTATAACCTTGAACCCTGACAGCGTCTGAAATTGTATGTGAGGCAAATGCGACGACGACTGCTGGCTGGCTAAACACAGGGACAATTCTTTGACTTGTCTTCTAATAATAAGACAAGGACATTGTTGTTGTTGGCCTTATCTTGCCTTGTCTAGGCGCTGCTGCTCACCCAACTCTCCCCCCTCCCTCTCTCTCTCTCTCTCTCGCTCTGTATGTCTGTCTGCTTGTTTCGCTCTTTGTCTTGCTCGTTGCTTTCAACGTTTAAGTTGCGCTTTACACTAATAAGCAAAAGTGTCTAACGTAGCGTAACTAAATGCGAAAGGCAAACATTTCATTAACAAACACGCACAAAAGTGGGCGGGGTTGCGTTGGGGGACTGTTAGACTGAATTTCTCTCACTCTCCCAGTCACTCTCCCTCTCACTCTACCCCATCCACACACTCAGCCGGTTGACAGTTATGTGTGTAATATTTTTTTCTCTTCTTTGAGCTGCTCTACCCCAGCAAGCCAAGGGACTGTCTTCCTTGTCTAGCGAGCATGTGTGTATGTGTGCACATATATATACACACACACACACACACACAGCCACTCACACTCAGACGCCTGGTATGGCATCTCTCTGTGTGTGTAGGGTGTGTTTGAAATTTCATAATATCTTTTATTTCATTCTTTGCTTTACTTTATTTTAAGCTCTTTGCTTGATTAGAAGGTGTTGCCATAAATGTCCTTTGTATGTATGTATGTATATATGTATGTATGTGTGCGTATGTGTATGTCTCCTTTGTGTGTGTGTGCTTCAAATATTATTCCAGCTTTTGTGCTGTTTGCTCATGTGTAATTTACATTTGCCAAGTGCTTTACGACAACAAGACGGCAAAAATTTAATAAAACTTTGCTAAATGTTCAGCCAACGATTTGTGTTAGGATAAAATCGAGTTGTCCTTGATATTCATAATATTCATGTGCAGCAAACTAATTCATAGAAATTGAGTTTCAGCTAAACGATGAACACGAGGTTTGACAACAGTTTGTAGCAAGGCAAACATTGTCTGTTGTTTTAAGAAGATATATATATATATAAAGAAAAATATATGATGATCAAGATAAAAATATAGAAATCCCTTCTTGTTAGTCAGGAAAACTGTAACAGAATTTAGCAACTCATTCATTTCCTTATATGTACATATTGCATATATTGTAGAGCAATTCGCTTACACTTTATCATTTTTAATATTATTTCACGTACATGCTTGCTGACTGAGTGCAAGAAACTTGTATGAAATGCAGACTGTAAAATCAGCAGCGGGCACCAGCTGCCAATTCAATGTACACCCCAGACAGCCAGCCCAGCCTTTGGCTCTTTCTCTGCACTCAATAGAAACCGCAATGAAAATCGCCGCCAGTTGCGTTCGCACCCGCTGTGCCAAGTTATCCATGCCCAAGTCCTTTATATAAGCTACATAAAATTCAAAGTGCTGCTATTGCCCCTGTGGCTGCTCCTTTGGCTGTTGCTCAACGGGTGCGTTCAACTTTTACGTATGCTGGCGCTATAAATGTCATATTTTATCTGCTGCTGCTGCTGCTGCGTCATCGTTGACGCCATCTCTGGCTCGATGGCTGTCCAAAATATAACAGTTTTCCAGCTGCAAACTTTATTAAAAATGTATATAAACTTAATGTTGGCTTTTTGCCTGGCAGCTTTAAAGTTTCATCAGTCGCATTTGTTTTTATGGCTGCCCAGCTAAGTAGGCAACACATTCGGGCCATGCCCATAGACTATTTTTAGTGGAGCTTGCCCAATTGGGCAGCCGAGGGCAGTGGCATTTGTATAATTTACTATATATGTAGGTGCTGGACGTGTGGCTCTGTGTGTGTGGGCGTGTCAGTGTGTGTGCCACAATAGATCAAAGAGTTCAGTCTCACCCAGTGACCCCAACGTAATTGAGTGAGTTTTAAATTTATTTTTGTATCATTCCAGCAGCTGGGCAACAAGTTTTCCTTTTTCACCCAATTTGCTGGGCCAGCATATCTAACGATGTGCCTGCCCTTCATTAACTACCCAAAAGGACAAGTCTGAAATTTTAAATTTCATTTCAGCTAAAGGCAAACGAAACTATTTCGAGATCATTGGCGAACAGACGACTACACTCATTGCTAAGAGCTAAATAAAAGTCATGATTAAGTAGGGCAAACTAATATGCCCTGCAGCTGTTGTGGAACTGTAAGAGAGTGTGAGTGTCGAAGACGATTGAGCGAATGTAGACGAACAGCAAGTAGCATAGGCCAAATAGATTTTATATATATAAGATTTATATATTTTATATTTATATTTTAGTATTGGAAAAGAGAACATTTATAAAAATTAAAAATTAAATTAATACTCTTTCAAACTCTAAGCTATAAACATAGATTTAAATGGAGTTTTTTCCCTATTGATAACATAAATGAGAGATGATTTAAGAGTGTAAATAAGAGCTGACAGCTGAACGAAACAGATTCGAGATATCTTCTATTCAATTTACATAAATATAATTGAGTATTTATGATGGTGTATGTATTTTAGGAGAGCTGTGGAGATAGTCTATTTCAGAGATTTTACTAAACAAAACTACGATATAAAGACAATCTGAGTATACCTTATAAATAAGATAACTGTATGTAACCTTTTATTTGCTATTCTTTAGTCTAAATATTTATTTTTAAATTGTTAGTTCATAATTAGTCCTAAGAACTTTTAATATTAATTATTAAGTCTTCGAATAACACTATTTTGTCATACTTTCATTAGTATTAGAATTGGGGCGTAGCTGGCCGGTCTGGCAAATAAAACACTTGTACTTGGTTTTTAGGCTTTATTAAAATTATATTTACCTTAAGCTTGACTTTAGTTTTGTCAACACCTTAATTAAATAAATAATTGAATTAAATAAATAAACATATTTTAATTTTATTTTCTATACGCTTTTTAGCAGACACAAAATAATTATTGAGAGCTATTAGACTTTATATGAAGTTAATTTAATTTAATAATCTTCATTATATCAATAGCAACTTCAAAACTTAGCTCCAATTCATGAATCACTCTCAAAGAGCTCAAAGCAAAATGTCTCGCGCTCTCTGCAAATGTTGCAGAGTAAAAATATCTCCTTCAACAAAAATGAATCTAAAATGCTTAAAACTCAATTGAAATAAAATATGCAACATCTATTTAGCTTACATTCCCTTTAATTACTTACTATAAGTATATATGTAACTAGACTATTTTTCAACTCAATGTCATGTGCATGCTGAGCCGTTTAGGTTTAGTTGAGCAGAAGAGCCTTAAGGCGACATGAGTCGACTCATGACAGAGGCACAGACAGCACAAGAGTTAAAGACAGCAACAACAGCAACAGCAGCGGTAAATGACCAAGGTAAAAGATCTAAGCGTCTAAGCTGCAGCAGCAACTGGCAGCGCCTGAAGCGAGGGCCAAACTGCTCGAAGCGAACCCATTTAGTTGGGTAATATAGTCTGACGCTGCTCGTAGATTATTTAAATTAAACCTTTTTTCAAAACCCAACGCTTGTGTGTCTCTGTGTGTGTATCTTTTTCAATTAAGTTTCTAGGCCAGCCACAGCCAACAATCAACAACAGCAACAAGAAACAACAGCCACAAAGTAGACAAGCAGCTGCTCTTCATAATGATAATGATGATGATGATGATGATGTTGGCGACAGCGTCCAAGCCGTAGAAGAACAAGCAGCAGCAACAGCAGAAGGTGAAGAAGCAGAAGAAGAAGTCCAACAAATTGCAAAATCCACATCAAGCCACACCTTAAGCAAACAGCTTCGACTGCAGTTTACCCCACCTCGCACACTCTGCACGTCTGCTTAACGCTAAACCCTAAACCACTAAAACCAACTAAAAGAAAACAAGCAACGTCATCGTCGCCGGCTCACTTTAGAGGGTTCCACTATGCCAAACGTAGCATTTTATTTAAACTGCAGTTAATTTTCACTAAAACATTTTAATTGTATTTTTGTAATCTGTCTTCCACTAGTTTTACATGCGGCCAAAGCAAACAGCCACCATACTCTAGACACCCGATAGCCACCAGACAGCCGTCGCCAAAACAATGCACAGTGGTGCGAAAATCCACAAATAAATTCAAGTTTAGCATGCGGCGATTTAGCTAGTATTTACGAGAGATATTTGTTTTGGCAATTGAGCGAGAAATTCATAATAGAAAAGTGGGTTTAGATTTGAAAATGAGATGGGAAAAATATGGAAAAAAATATGAGTTACTAAAAAATTCTGATTGAGATTTTATTAAATACTAAAATATATAAAAAATGAAATATATATTATAAAGATAACCCATATCTTAATATCCAAACTCTTTTTATAGAGATTGCATTCAGGTACAGAAAAAAAAAGGTTTTAATGAATAATAAATTATTATTTTGTTTTTAATATTGTATTTAATAATTTATTATAAATTATATGTAAACTCTTATGATAGAAATTGCATTGAGATACAGAAAAAAAGTTTTTAATGAATAATAAATTATTATTATGTTTTTAATATTGTGTTCAATAATTTATTATAAATTATTATAATAAATATATCCTCATTAATTTAATTTATTTTGAAATAAAAATAAAAATGAAAAAAAAAAAAAACAATAAATAAATAAATAAAAATTTTTATTTATTTATATATATATAAAATAAATAAATAAAAATATGTATATATTTATTTATATATCACATCTCATATCCTATAAATAATAAATATATTCTCATTATTTCAATTTATTTTGAAATCCAAAAAATTAATAAATAAATAAAAATATTTATTTATTTATATTTATTTCACATCTCATCTCCCATTAATAATAAATATATTCTCATTATTTCAATTTATTTTGAAATCCAAAAAATTAATAAATAAATAAAAATATTTATATATTTATTTTTATTTCATGTCTCATCTCCCATATTCACATATTCCATTTATTCACTCCGCTTTCCCTAACAACTCTCAAATTTTCCCCAAGTCTTTATCCAGTTCTTTTCCTAGCTGTCGACCACAGTTCATGCGGCATTTGGCAACGCCTTAGCCTTTACTTTTTTTTGCTGTGGAGTTAGGGGCTTGGACTGTGTGGCTGGCTATGGCAGTTTTACAGCTGCGGCCAAAATGGCAAAGCCACTGCCATTTTTAATGCAATAAAAGTCAACTTAAAATATGCAAATTACGCTAGTTTCAAATTTGTGCAGACTGCCGCGACTTGCGAGGGGCCAAAGACACTACCACCCCCACCCTAGACTTCAGCTCTATCGTGGCTTTCTATGGTTTTTAGAGCATCTCCTTTTTAGAGTTGTCGTCCAGCTGTGTCGAGTGGGTCATGGTGTGAAATGTCATTAACATTTCTCTGGGCCATGGACTTTTAATTGTCTGGCTGAGTCTGTTGGGGTCTCTGCCGATTTGACCTGGCCACAGCAACAGGAGCAACAGCAGCAACAGCAGCAACAGCAGCAACGCCTTTGAAGTTGGCCAAAGACATTAATGTATATTAGTGTCGCAATAAATTAAAAGCATTTTGCTGTTCATATTTGCCAGCCAGCCCGTAGCCCGTAGCCCGCAGGCAGCTGCCAGCAACCAGTGCTGAGAAACGCACTTAAATCTAATTGCAGCTCAGAATGGAAAATGGCCATTTAAATGGGCCCCGACTTTAGTTTACGTAATCAAATACGTACAAGACTCTAATTTAATACGTATACAAATCACCTGACAGCTCACACCAGCGCATCCCCTAATGAGCCATATCACATTACGCCCAACTACAAATTCCTAAAGCAGGTTCCTTGTATTGTTTGTCTACTATTAGAAAAAAGAAAACACGTGGCACTCGCACAAAGGCCTCGGCCAAGGCATTGGGGCGTGGCGTGCGCCAGCCTTAACAAAAGCCTCAATTCGAACAATGAAATGAAGGAAGTTCGGTTGGGGCGAGCCATTGGCACCTCTCAGCTCTCGAGGGTCGCGCATTTTCCATCACTAAGCCGCTTAGCGCAAGGTGTCAAGTTTAAAAATCAATTACTTCAATAAGAAATCGAGCTGCCAAGCGAACAAAAACACGCCAAAAGGCTGCAAGATGTTTGCTGTAAACATGAAATGCGATTCGCAGGCAATAATCGATAAGAAAGTGCTGCAATAGATAAATACGAAATGCTTCAAATTAATTCTCCTGTGTTTACACACACACACACAATAGCTGCTAAGCACTTACTGAGGCTCTTCTCGTCGATTCTCATAGCATTGCAATTACGCTCAATTGTATTAAACAAAGGAAAAACAGTTCTTTATGCGCATAATTCCATTAAGCAGCTTATCAAATTGCATGCATTGCAATTGTCGCAAATTGATTGATAAAATAAGGCAAAATTTGCAATTGGGCATAGTCGACGGCCCAATGCTCGTCTACGTTTATTTAAGATACGATATTTCACGAGCTGACATGTCTGCAATGTGTGCAGATATAAGAATTTGATACTCTGAACTAAATTATCCTTATCGCAAAAATATTTGAAAATATTTATGTTAAATCTATTATTATAAATTATTATTAAAAAAAATAAATTATTCTTAAATAAAATATATATAAATTATTACTATTATAAATTATTATTAAAATATATAAATTATTCTAAAATGAAATATATATAAATTATTACTATTATAAATTATTATTAAAATAAAAAATTTATTCTAAAATAAAATATATATAAATTATTACTATTATAAGTTATTATTAAAATAAATAATTTATTATAAAATAAAATATTTATAAATTATTATTAAAGTAAATAAATTATTCTAAAATAAAAATATATATAAATTATTACTATTGTAAATTATTATTAAAATAAATAAATTATTCTAAAATAAAATATATATAAATTATTACTGTTATAAATTATTATTAAAATAAAAAATTTATTAAAATATATAAATTATTCTAAAATAATATATATATAAATTATTACTTTTATAAATTATTATTAAAACAAAAAATGTATTCCAAAATAAAAAATATATAAATTATTACTATTATAAATTATTATTAAAATATATAAATTATTCTAAAATAAAATATATATAAATTATTACTATTATAAATTATTATTAAAATAAAAAATGTATTCTAAAATAAAATATATATATAAATTATTACTATTATAAATTATTATTGAAATAAATAAATTATTCTAAATTAAAATATATATAAATTATTATTTAATCATTATACTAGCAACTTTTCACCTAGGCATAAATTATATATCCTCCCTTAGTCTTTTCCTTTACTTAATATGCAGATTCATATTTTAAAAGACTTACTGAGCGCCTCAATGGATGTAGCTAAATACTTTAGATATATTAATCTAGCTATCTTCTACTCAACTTTATATTTACATTCATTTAGATACTTATCTAGATTTTACCTACAGCCATATACACTCTTTTTTATTTTGAGCAGCAAAAAACAAACAAGATTCAATGTTGATTGTAAATTTCATACAATGATGGATCTGTTGGCTAAACTCATCAAGACTGGCCAGGGCAATGCACAACAGCACCTTTGCCCAGCGACACGTTCAGTTTAACATATGCCTGAAATGCTTATGCTTTGGGCAATTCATAGCCTACTTTCAAAGCACTTGCTTGCGTTTAGATTATATATATATGTATATAGCCAGAGGCAGGGCGGTGCGGCGCGTGTTTTGTACAAGTTCTCAACTTAAATTGCGCAGCGAACGCGTTTTGATGGCACGCACATAGAGCCCGCCCACACAACTCACTCTCGATTTATATATTTGGGCAGCTGCTCGGAAGCATGCAAACTGCGCGTTGCGTAGCCTTTGATTGATGAAGTTTTTGAGCAGGAGAAGCAGAATGAGCGAATGCGAGTGGGCCTGGCTGAGTGTTAAACACTAATGGCAGCTTAAATTAGATTAGAGAGCTTTTTCCCTACCTCTCTTCATCGGCCGCTCCCCCCGCCCGCGCGCTGCGAGTGTGAAGCGTGACCAGCGCATTTGCCATTTCCGCTTCCGCATGAATTTGAATTTTATAGCATTATTTTCATTTTTGCGGATGGCCATTTATTTAAACTATTTGGCGTAAACGAAATAGAGCAAAAAACGTGGGCAAAATGAAAATATTTCTGTATCAAATATCAACTCATAAAAATCGCACAAAAACACATAAATAAGATTTATTGTTATAGTTGCCACGCACACACAAACAAACACTCGCACACATTCGCATATTTCAATGCTCATTACGTATACGCCTGGTTCTGGCTTTTTTCTCTGTTCCTTAGCGCCGAGTGTTAAATTGAACGTAAAAATTACGCTTAAAATTAGGCATTAATATTTGATTAGCAGCATTAAAATACGCTTTCCCTAGAGCCTATGGCCATTCGCATAAATAAAATGTAGAGTGTATTTATGAAATAAATATTAATATATAAAAAATTGATTTAAAAAATCCAAAAATTATAATAAATTCAAAATATATCAAATTTAATTTTCACTTAACTAAATACATTCTATTCACATGTTTTTATTTTTAGTGTATGGCCATTCATATAAATTATTATATTTATATTAGAGTAGATTTATGAAATAAATATTAATATATAAAAAAATATATATTAAAAATCAAATTCTAAATACATATTATTCGTTTTTATTTTTAGTGTATTTTGAGCTCGTTCCTTGCTATTTTGCATTAAAATCTAACAAAACTTTTGTTTACTTTTCTGCTTCGTGTCAGCGAGCTAAACACAAATATTTTACTCTCTGTTTTGTTATGTTATGTTATTTATTTATTTTATTTTTTTGCTTTCTACCACGTTAGCCAGCTCTGTGTGTGTTTGTGGAATTTCATGGTTACAAATAGTTAATGTACAGTTAATTATTACATAATCACTCGGCCGCACGATACGGCCAAAGGACATACACGTTCCTAGAACAGGCCAGCCAAGTCCATTGACTCGCTGCTTTATATATAAATATATATAGTGCTCATTCCGGCTGACATTTGCTCGCGCTGTCAGCCATAAATATTAATTAAAAACACAACAATAAGGCAGCAGAAACAGAAAAAATAGAGCACGAGCACGAATAATCAACAAAAGGGTTGACCATTTGACCCGCAACATTTCCTGTTACTTCAATTGCTATTACGATTTCCGTTGGGCTAAGACGCTGATGGCCAAAGCCAATTACAATGGAATTGTGAGGCGTGGTCTATTTTTAAATTGCTGCCTATAAATACGCAAATAATGTGTGGTTCAGTATCCAGGGCGATTCTAATAACCAATTAAATGTCAAATTAAAAATAATGAAAAAATTGTTAACATATAATGATCGGTTAAGATATCAAACTCAATATCTTCATTAATTTGTATATTTAAAAAGACAACATGTGCAGCAAATTGCCCAAGCAACTAATTGAAATGTCTGATTGGAAGAGAATCTATTGCAATGGAATATCTAAAAATATATACAAACTGTATATAAAGAAGTAATTCCAATCAACGACTTAACCATCAATTAGAATGAAACTCAATGACTGAAAAGCTTCAGCAATTACTTTGATTTACTTCTAACTCATGATTTAATGAGTTTCTTAAAATGTATGCTAATGGCTGAAGCATATGTACATGGCTGTAATATAAAGTAGTTATTGGATTGATATATTCTTGATCTGGGTCAACAGCAAACATTATTTAGCCTAATCTACCCAAGTGTTTCACTACTTTTCCATTTGTTGAACCGTTAATCCATTTGTATTTAATAATTGATCTCAAAATCCTTAAATGGCCCTCACACGTTTTGTTCATTTATTCAATGTATTTTCTTCTGCACAAACTAACCACAAATTAATAATGTACAATTCAAGCCCTACAAATCTAGGAAAAACTCATTAAGATCGAAAATATGCCTAATTTAATATATTATAATATGCCGGGACAAGTTTCCATTAAAATCCGATGTGAATAATGTTTGTGCATGCAAAAAGCCTAGACTTAAGGCCCGCGGTATTTTCCAGGCAAATACTCTTTGTTAGCGAGTTAAACGAAAACAACTCCACATTTGCCGAATTCAAAAATTGAACTGTTTATTTCTTAAAATCCTAGTGCTTATGGCAAATAAAACACCTCCATCGGGTTGGTGATACTATTGTTATTTTAAATGTTTTGTACTTCTGTTTAGGCTTTATGTTTTTATTTTATATAATTTTAATTATCTTTAGTTTGACTCACGAATTGTCAACATATTACAAATAAAATAAAATAAAATAAAATATTTATATACCTTAGAAAATACTTGCAGGCACTGGAAGGCTACAATTAATTCCACACAAGTGCACAGATGTTTGTCAAGTGTCCCTTTTCGATCGCTAAGCCGTTCTCACGTCTCACGTTACATTTTTATTACTCGCTGCGTTTGTCGCTGCAGCTAAGGGATGACAAGTTTATTAGTTGGCTTCAGATAACTCACAGGTTATTGACTATCGACTATTGCCTATTTTTAATATATATTTTTTTTTTATTTGGTTTAACAAGTGAAGAATGGGTACAGTCAGATTTAGTACTTTAACAACACATTTATATATATGTACATAGAATTAGAACCAAACCTCACTCAATTTGTGAGGATTGAAAAAAAAATGAAAAAAAAAATAATAATAATAATAATAATAATATTTAGTGTGTAGCCATTGTTTTGGCAAAGCCTTGCCGTTTAAGTCGTCTTAGGGGTCTGGCAGGTGTTAAACCTCTTGCGAGTAGGCTTTGATGTCGTAGCAATCTTTCAGAGTATCTGCTTGTATGTTTATTTATCTGTTCTTCGACAGTACTCAGCTTCAGATCTCTATGCAGTGTTGAACCGCGTATGTACCAGGGACAGTTTGTTATCTGCCGTAGTACTCTGTTCTGCACTCTTTTATAAGCCTATTTTTAATATATTTATTTATGAGGCCATTTCATGCTTGAACATACTGCCAGGGGCCTAACATTTGTGGCTGAGAAATTTTAATTTTCTTCTTTGGTAACGCACAGATTATCCAGTAATGTTTAGTTAAATATATTTAAGTTGAGGCTGAAAATTTTTTATTTATTTTTTTTTTAAACTAACTAACTAAACTATTTGACAATATTTCATATAACTTTTCTAAAAGAAAATTTCCATAACTACAAATATTTCGCCAAAGTATTCAATCAAATCAATATCAAACACTTATCTAAATTAAACATATAACAATATTTCCCTTCTTATTGAATACTCCACAACCAAAATTACAGAGTGACACAAAATGATGTAAAATTTATATTCCAGCCGCATTAATTCCCACAATTGAGTGGTCAATCGTCAACACTATAAGAAATTGCGCAATAAATTGTTTGGCTGACAAGTCTTGAGCTTGTAAAGGCGCTAAACAGCAGCAAAAGGCAAGTTGATTGAAAAGTTGTTGGCCAACTGGTTAGGGCTAAGTTACCTGGCTAACGTTGTTTAGCTGGAAATTGTGCTCGACTCCCTGTTGGCCCTAAGCTCTGCAGCAGCATCAAAAGCAGCTCACACACACACACACACACACACACACACACACACATACACACTCACACACACATAGGTAACTTTTAGCAAAACACTTTGCACATGTTTTTTGGAACGTTGCGAGCTATTTGACAAAAGTGCCAGGCCAAAAGCTGGCGTGGTCTATTTTTAAATTGCTGCCTATAAATACGCAAATAATGTGTGGTTCAGTATCCAGGGCGATTCTAATAACCAATTAAATGTCAAATTAAAAATAATGAAAAAATTGTTAACATATAATGATCGGTTAAGATATCAAACTCAATATCTTCATTAATTTGTATATTTAAAAAGACAACATGTGCAGCAAATTGCCCAAGCAACTAATTGAAATGTCTGATTGGAAGAGAATCTATTGCAATGGAATATCTAAAAATATATACAAACTGTATATAAAGAAGTAATTCCAATCAACGACTTAACCATCAATTAGAATGAAACTCAATGACTGAAAAGCTTCAGCAATTACTTTGATTTACTTCTAACTCATGATTTAATGAGTTTCTTAAAATGTATGCTAATGGCTGAAGCATATGTACATGGCTGTAATATAAAGTAGTTATTGGATTGATATATTCTTGATCTGGGTCAACAGCAAACATTATTTAGCCTAATCTACCCAAGTGTTTCACTACTTTTCCATTTGTTGAACCGTTAATCCATTTGTATTTAATAATTGATCTCAAAATCCTTAAATGGCCCTCACACGTTTTGTTCATTTATTCAATGTATTTTCTTCTGCACAAACTAACCACAAATTAATAATGTACAATTCAAGCCCTACAAATCTAGGAAAAACTCATTAAGATCGAAAATATGCCTAATTTAATATATTATAATATGCCGGGACAAGTTTCCATTAAAATCCGATGTGAATAATGTTTGTGCATGCAAAAAGCCTAGACTTAAGGCCCGCGGTATTTTCCAGGCAAATACTCTTTGTTAGCGAGTTAAACGAAAACAACTCCACATTTGCCGAATTCAAAAATTGAACTGTTTATTTCTTAAAATCCTAGTGCTTATGGCAAATAAAACACCTCCATCGGGTTGGTGATACTATTGTTATTTTAAATGTTTTGTACTTCTGTTTAGGCTTTATGTTTTTATTTTATATAATTTTAATTATCTTTAGTTTGACTCACGAATTGTCAACATATTACAAATAAAATAAAATAAAATAAAATATTTATATACCTTAGAAAATACTTGCAGGCACTGGAAGGCTACAATTAATTCCACACAAGTGCACAGATGTTTGTCAAGTGTCCCTTTTCGATCGCTAAGCCGTTCTCACGTCTCACGTTACATTTTTATTACTCGCTGCGTTTGTCGCTGCAGCTAAGGGATGACAAGTTTATTAGTTGGCTTCAGATAACTCACAGGTTATTGACTATCGACTATTGCCTATTTTTAATATATATTTTTTTTTTATTTGGTTTAACAAGTGAAGAATGGGTACAGTCAGATTTAGTACTTTAACAACACATTTATATATATGTACATAGAATTAGAACCAAACCTCACTCAATTTGTGAGGATTGAAAAAAAAAATGAAAAAAAAAATAATAATAATAATAATAATAATATTTAGTGTGTAGCCATTGTTTTGGCAAAGCCTTGCCGTTTAAGTCGTCTTAGGGGTCTGGCAGGTGTTAAACCTCTTGCGAGTAGGCTTTGATGTCGTAGCAATCTTTCAGAGTATCTGCTTGTATGTTTATTTATCTGTTCTTCGACAGTACTCAGCTTCAGATCTCTATGCAGTGTTGAACCGCGTATGTACCAGGGACAGTTTGTTATCTGCCGTAGTACTCTGTTCTGCACTCTTTTATAAGCCTATTTTTAATATATTTATTTATGAGGCCATTTCATGCTTGAACATACTGCCAGGGGCCTAACATTTGTGGCTGAGAAATTTTAATTTTCTTCTTTGGTAACGCACAGATTATCCAGTAATGTTTAGTTAAATATATTTAAGTTGAGGCTGAAAATTTTTTATTTATTTTTTTTTTAAACTAACTAACTAAACTATTTGACAATATTTCATATAACTTTTCTAAAAGAAAATTTCCATAACTACAAATATTTCGCCAAAGTATTCAATCAAATCAATATCAAACACTTATCTAAATTAAACATATAACAATATTTCCCTTCTTATTGAATACTCCACAACCAAAATTACAGAGTGACACAAAATGATGTAAAATTTATATTCCAGCCGCATTAATTCCCACAATTGAGTGGTCAATCGTCAACACTATAAGAAATTGCGCAATAAATTGTTTGGCTGACAAGTCTTGAGCTTGTAAAGGCGCTAAACAGCAGCAAAAGGCAAGTTGATTGAAAAGTTGTTGGCCAACTGGTTAGGGCTAAGTTACCTGGCTAACGTTGTTTAGCTGGAAATTGTGCTCGACTCCCTGTTGGCCCTAAGCTCTGCAGCAGCATCAAAAGCAGCTCACACACACACACACACACACACACACACACACACATACACACTCACACACACATAGGTAACTTTTAGCAAAACACTTTGCACATGTTTTTTGGAACGTTGCGAGCTATTTGACAAAAGTGCCAGGCCAAAAGCTGGGCTATTTATTATGCCTGGCACTTTAGACCAAGCGCACACATACAGACACCTACACACACACACACACACACACATACACACATGCATGCAAGTGGGCAACTGCGTAAATCATTTCCACTTTATGCGCTCTGTAAGCCAGACAATGTCAACAAACAGCAAAGACAGAAGACGCTGAGCAGCAGCCGAGTGGATAGCGACATGGAGGGGGAGTATGTCCGGCTGCAGATGCGGAAGGCAGTGGGAGACAAGCATTATAACGCATTAAAAAGTAGCTGCAGAGAGTTACGAACGAGTGCGACGAGGGTTAGAGCCCTGCAGAGTTGTGCTGCCAGCAAACGACAATCTCTTGCCAGCCAAAAACTTTGGCCGTTTAGAAAAGTGTCAAGCATTTTATCACACCAGGCAAAATCCACAATAATAGCAACAGCAAGAGAGAGACAGAGAGAGAGAGAGAGAGAGAGAGAAGAAACAGCCAGGCTATAATAAATTTGCAGCAAGCGAACGAGCAACGTAAGGCAATGCAGCTAAGCATGCGCCTAAAACTATGCAACGTGCAACAGTAAACAGCGACTAAGTCAAGTGACTGACTAACGGACTCACTGACTGACTGACTGACTGACTGACTGACTAACTGTGTGAGTGAGTGACCAACTGACAGTTGGCCATTTGCTAAGTTTGTCCGCACAAACCGAAAAACTTGTCAACATGTTGAGTGCAGCCGCCTCCGGGACAAGTCGTCGCAGTTGCCCGCACAAACTTTGTGGCAAGCGCAATAAAAAAAGTAAAAAAAAGTGTGCTAAAAATAGGTGAACAGTGCATGCTTGAATGGCTGGATGCTCTATAAGTT
The DNA here is from genome assembly GCA_035045845.1 of Drosophila buzzatii. Classification (NCBI taxonomy): domain Eukaryota; kingdom Metazoa; phylum Arthropoda; class Insecta; order Diptera; family Drosophilidae; genus Drosophila; species Drosophila buzzatii. The sequence continues at coordinate 1,888,029 of JAWNOS010000089.1, read as the reverse complement.
GCTAACTATGTCGATGCAGCGGAAAAAAAATGGCTAAGAAATATGTAAAGAAATTATGAACAAGTTGCACAAGAAAATCAAACTCTGATTGATGCTGCATAAAAGAATTAACTTATGAAAATGAATGCATAGACAAGATCTATAGATATATACATATATATATACACTTTATAAGAAAGCAGAATTATGAACATAAATATTTGTATAATGAATATATAATTAATAAGCTGATAATCATTTAACAAGCGCCAATGCATTTGTAAATTTTTGCAAAATATTTATTTTATTTGTATATAATTTTAGTCTCTTTACAGGGTATATGACTGAAACTAACTAAAGTGAAAAATCTACCAAAAAAACAAAGAAATAAAATAGCAGAGCTGTCATCAAAAATGAGCACGTGTTTGTTATTTGCGCGCTGGTTTACCTTTTTTTTCCACAGTTGCATTCCTGCGGGAGCAAGCTTAGCCCGCATCGTGAGTGGATTTCGGGTGTATTCTTTTGGCACATAAAACAAACAAGGGCAACAGCAACAACTTATTTGGGCACTAGCTAATTGCATTTGAGATTAACAAACAAGAGAGAGGGAGAGAGGGAGAAAGAGAGGGAGAGAGAGAGAGAGAGTGACAAGAAGTAACTAACTCGACGTAGATCTTAATCTAGTTGATAAAGCGAAAATACACTACGTATTCACTCAACTGCAACTTGCTAAAAAAATATATATAAAAAAAATATATGTATATATTTATTTAAATAAATATATATCTACTACAATCTATGCCCATTCAGCTCATTATCTAGATAAAGTAAATAGAATATATTAAATCAACAAAAATCACAAAGATTCACGAAACTTTAAGAATTTCCATCGAGTTACGCAAATAGCCAAATGCCTACGTCTGCTTGTCCTTTACTTCCCTTGACAGTTGTCGGGTTGAAACTATAAATCTTTAGCAAAATCTCTGGCCATGACAAAAGCCTGTCGGAATAGCTAATAAAATAAGTTGACGTCAGTTGGAGGCTGGTGACGAATTTTCATTGAATTTTTAATTACCGCTGAGATGAATTGACAAGCGGTTGGCAGGTGTTTCATGTTGCCCACCTGCGGCTTTAATTAATTAAGAGTGAAGCTACAATTTTCACACAAACACACACACACACACAGAGACACAACGACAGCCTGTGTGTGCGGCAGGTTAAAAGTTTTGCCTTTTGGGTCTGTCTTGGGAAATTTTAAAACGAGCCGAAGCGGAAAACATCTGCAGGATATTTAAAAAGAGTCTTTCGGTTTAGGTGTTTCTGTAATTTGATGACGCTATAAATTTGTGGCTTGCTGTGACTTTTATGGCTCGGCTCAATTAACGACTCTAAATACCCTTTACCAAGTGCCAATTAGTCTGACGAGCTGACAGTAAGAAGTATCTTGGGCAACGGACATACCTCGCGTTCGTGATTCATTTTTAGTTATACTAGTTGGCGAGTCGAGACAAAAAGCAAATTACGTCGCTTATCTGCACAATTTACGTGCTCGGGCACAAAGGACACTGGCTGCCTGGCTAGGTCCTGCGTCTTTTTGTCTGCTGCATTTTGCGCGTCTTTGTGCGCACAGAATTTGTGAATTTCACGTCGAGCGGCAAATTTCGCCAACATCAAATGCAGCGCGTGCCTCTCAAATTCAAAAGGATTCATAGCGCAAAAGCCTCTCCCAACCTCCGCCACCATCTTTAAAACAAAAGAGCCAAAAATGCGAAAACGCCTTGAAGCCAAGGCGACAAGGATGGCGAACGCGCAACACAGTTCGCATTACAAAAGGACGACGCATCGCTGCAGACGCTTAGAAAAGCGCAGCGCTTGTTGCCCAAAAAATGTGTTCATACTGAATGAAAGTTCTTCTGCCCTTTATTGTGGAAGCTCTCGCACGCGCTCACTCGCCCTCACCCTCTCTCCCCCTCTCACTCGATCTTTCTTGATGTTGTTGATGGGGCATATTCGTTGTCGAGATATTGCCTTAAGATAAATATATATGATTACGAAATGGATCTTTTCTCGACAACAGAATCTAGATCCTGATGCCTCTATCTCTGTCTCTCTCTCACACTCCCTCTTTTTCTCTCTCTCTCTCTCTCTCTCTCTCTCTCTCTCGCTGCAAATGCTGTTCGCATAGAATTCTCAACTTGTTGAAACTGCTCTTTAGGAAGTCTAGCACAAATAAGTTATCGAGCTAATCTTAGTCTGCTGCTGAGAAGTTCGAGTTTTTTTATAGACAATCTGACCACTTTCTACTAATTTTACCTTGTTAATAATTATTAATTAAAAATAAACAGAAATCTAACATAGACTCGACAAAGTTTAACTAAAAATGTGTATTATGCTGCAAGTATATATATATATATATATTTATTTATTAATTTATTAATTAATTAATTAATTAATAATTTATTTATTAATTTATTTTTTTATTTATTTATATTATTTATTTATTTTTTATTTATTTTTTTATTTATTTATTTATTTATTTATTAATTAATTAATTAATAATTAATTAATTTATTTATTTATTTTTTTATTTATTTATATTATTTATTAATTTATTTTTTTTATTTATTTATATTATTTTTTTATTTATTTAATTTATTTATTTATTTATTTATTTATTTATTTATTTATTTATTTATTTATTTATTTATTTATTCATTTATTTATTGTTACTAAGAACTAATTCTAAATAACAATTTTCTTTTAAGCCAGAGCGACAGAGGCAGAAGCATTTATATATGCTGATATTACTGTTGAAAGATCAATCAAGAAACCACACTTTATTTATTTATATTTATTTATTTATGTATTTATTATTAATCAATCATCATGCATATAATCTGACAACCTCTAGTGTAGTCTATGCCCAGATCTCCAGCTCGTTCCTCGATCTACTCTCAGTTTAGGAGTCACTGCTAAGCAAATTCTATTCAAGTCATCTCTCAAACACATTTCCATTTCGACAGCGCATGGCACAGCTGTGCATACCCGACTGCAGCGTAGCTTCTTGTTTTCTATTTTTAAGGTCTTTTCTATACGACGCCAGGCATAGAAATTGCGACTTATTGTATGAAAATAGGAGTCTGTACGTGAGTGTGAGCGTGTATAGAAAGCTACCAAAAAACATGCTACAAAATTGTAAAGAGCCGCCCGAAATGAGTTGCCAACTGCTGCCACTGGCAGCAGCAGCAGCAACAGCAACAACAGCAGCAACAACAGCAACAACAGCAACAACAGCAACTCCAATGGCATATGGAGTATGAGCTAAAAAGCTGGGCTCGCATTTTTGTGGCTTTCATGTACCATAAATTATTTTATGTTATTATTATACAATACATACAAGAACAACAACATGCAAGGGGTTGAAGAGCCCAGCCGAGCCGAGTCGAGTCGTGCAACAAGCAAATGGTAAATTTTACTTTTATTGCGATTACGCTGACATCTTGCGTATGAATGGGTTTTACTCATATTTAAAGAGAATGGGCAGCAACAGCAGCAGCGCCAGCTTGAAATGAGAATAGAGCCAAGAAAATACTAAAACAAGACAATGACAGCACATAAACCGAGCTGCACTTACAGCTGGAACATCAAATTTAATGCGCATGCGATCGATGAGCAATAATATATAAACTACAAATGTGCATTAAGTAAATGTTCATGTTAAAATATGATTATAATTTGGTAATGGAATGAGAGATTGTAAGAAGGTCAGAGACAGTGAGAGTAAGAGAGAGAGTGAGAGAGAGAGAGAGGGACGGAATTTCAGGTGAATATTAAATACTTTATTCTTTTTTGGCAAGCTTTTTAACTGAATTAATTTCCTTCACCATCAATAATTTAAGGAGATATAGAAAAAAATATCAAATAATTTATTATTTTATAGCAAGAGTTAGACTTGAATTTTTTTTAATCAACAATAATTTAAAGAGATATGTATATAAATAAATATAAATAATATTAACACAGATTGCTGCATGGTCGCCAATGATTTAATATTATTGAGTAATTTAAATATATATATGTCGTATCGGTGTGATATTGTGACGTTGTGTTGGTTGTTGCGATGCAGTAGTATTGGACTGACAACTAGCGCTAATCGAATGAGTTAGCATTTTAGTGACAATTAAAGGATGTGTCATTAATAATGAGACAACCATAGGCTTTGTTGAGCGTGGTCTCGGATGTCGCAGAGTGAGAGCGAGAGGGCTATGTCCTTCGCACAGAGTTGCTACGATATTGATAAACGAGAATATGCAACCAAGAGGTAGTTTGACAGAAGAACTGAAAAGGGACACTTAATCAGAATTGATTGAGAGAAACAGACGTTTTTGGTTGCAAAGTCAGCGACACCGAGAGTTCGCTAGATAACAAGCTTATGATGGAAGGCCAGAATAATAATTCAAACGCTACGATATATATTTTATATTTATTTAGATATTTTTATTTTTATTTATTTTATTTTATTTTTATTTTTTTTTTTTTTTTTGTTATGGATCGATTAAAAATTATTATACATCTTCAATTTTAAGCAAAGCTTGCATCTATTGACTGCTTCCCAATTTGTGTGATCAAAGAGAGATAATGGAGTAGAAATATGCTTTATTAAACAAAAAAAATTAATTTAAAAAAAACTGTTTCCCAATATCTGCAAAGTAATGTCTTCCACTCACACTTTGAGAAAAACTCAGAGAGTTAATCATCGGGCTTTCAACGAATTGGTTCGCGATCAGAGAGAGCGCTTTTTTATAGTCTTTTGTGCATGTATTGATGTCGATGCGAGCGATGTTTTCGCTCAACACATCATTAGCATAGCTGAGTATGAATGCAAGTGTATGTGTGAATGTGAATGTGAAGTCTTTGAGTTATCTGCTGAAGCTCATTGTACGAACATCAATCGTATGGCTCTCGTGATGGCTGTTCGTATGGCTATTCGTGAAAAGAGCCTCACACGAATAGTTCAATGCGAAGCCGCAAATCAAAACGAAATGAATTGAAGGTCTTGCTCAGAGAGAGAGAAAGAGAGAGAGAGAGAGAGTAGAGTGAGTACAGTGAGTAATATTTATTTCATTTCATCTCTTGAACAGAGCGTGAAGATTCAAACGACCAAAAGTCAATTGCGAACTATGATTTTAAGGGATTTCATAGTTTATGTTATATATATTATTTTTTAAAAATAATAATAATTAAAGAAATATTTTTAAATCAAATGCGAAACCCATTCAAAGCCTAGCAAATTTCCATAGCTCATTCATTCCCGAATTCCTAACCAATTATATAGCTAGTTATTCATATTAGAGCTGTCTGACATATATATATATTTAATTTTAAAAATTCCATAAGCGTATGTCTGCTGCTAATGGAGAGTTTAGACGAGCGAGTGGCGCCTTTTATCGCACCGCCGCGTTATTCAAAGGGCAAGGGTAACAGAAGCAGATGCAGCAGAAGCTGGCAAAAAGCAAAAGCAGAAATGAAATCATAAATGCCCGGACACGTGCCGAGGCAGCGCACAGAGCAGCTGCCACGTGCAATGCTTGTTAGTTGCAACTTCTCTGTTCTCAGTTCTCAGTTCTCAGTTCTCAGCTCTCAAATGGCGCCATTTGCGAGCTTTTTGGCAACGAGGTGTTAAAGTTATACTTTTCTTTTTGGCAAAACTCTTGAACTCCTTGTGAGTTAGTTAAATATTTAAATTTATTTATTGGCGACCCATTTAAAATAATCAACAACAATAAAAAATAAAATAAAGAGCTGAGACTTACCGTGTGCTTCCTTACCAAGTCCAGAGCCCATGCCCATGCCCATGCCCATGCCCATGGTCATGCCCATGCCGGCGCCATGTCCAGCGGCCAGGCCAACGCCTGCAGATCCGCCGCTGCCGCCGCCGCCAAGCATCGAGTGCTGGTGCGCTAATGTGAACGGCATTAGGAGCGCCGTAGCCACAGCCAGCAGAGCCATAAAAATTTTCCACATTGTTAACGTGGCCATTTGACTTTTATTGCACTTCATTTTCATGCGCTGCTCCTATTTTCTTTCTGCACTTTCTTCGCTTCTTTTTTTTTTTTTTTTTGTGTAATTTCCTTGGCCAAAAGCTGCAGTTTGCTTCTGCTGCTTTTTCTTGTTCTTCGTTTCTTTTTTTATTTTTTATTATTTTTGTGTTCTGTGTGGAACGCTTGTTGATTTTAATTTGATGTGACTTAAGTTGGATTTGGTTTGCAGATTTTCCCAGTCACAGCTGCAGTTTTGGCCCGTCTGGTTGCCAGTTCTCCCTCTCCCTCTCTCTTGGCTTCCACCTGCTGCTACAAGTACAGCTGCTGTGCCTAGTGATAGCGCATTTCGTCTGGCGCCGCGCTGGCAGCAGCTATAAGAGAATAAAGAAAAGCAGAAGAAAAAATTGAAATGCCATCAATTGAGTACGTTGAAAAGTTTTGACGGGGCCAGGGTAAGAGCGTTCTAAAGGCGGACCAGGGGTCTTGCAGCTAGTTAAAAAGTTGTGAAAGTTTTCGTTAAAGTCAAATTGAAGCCGCAATTATCGAGTTGTAAGGCGCACACACACACACACACACACACACACACACAGTGTGTCTTAGCCTGGGGCAAGTTAGAGCTAAGCCACATTGGAAATGAACATTTTTAAGCAACTGTTCAGTTTGTCAACTTGTTGGAAAAGTTTCGTACATTCCTATTCCTTAAGGCCATCAACTTCTCAAGTTGTTTAAAGTGTGTGTATATAGTCTGAGCAAAAGATTTATATATTTTACTGAAGAATAATAGAAAATGTAAAGTGTGTTTAAGAATTATTTGGAAATAAGGTCAAAGGTTAAAGAATGTACGAACATTTAAATATTAATATGCAGGAAACAACAAAAAATTGTCTGAAATGAAGTTCATTTCAACAGAATGATATGAATGAAGCCTAAAAAATTTATAATTATGAAATCCACATTATATTGCACTTAACGCTCGAATAAACTGTCAACAGCTTGTCAAACCCAATTAATTTAATATGAAAAAAATATATATACAAATATATATGCATATCAAATAATGAATTGACAGTTAGCAGCTTTCAGTCTATGTGCTCTTATTTACATTTCAGTAATACAATTTACTCAAACCATACGATTTCAGCAATTCCATAGAACTCAATATTCATCTCAATGATGAAAGCAATGAGACTTACATTTTTGACTTTAACACAAGCTACAACACACACACAACCACACACACACTCAGAGTTTCAATGATGTTTCATATGCTTTTGGTCTGAGTCGTCTACACGCAATGTAATTCAAAACCCAACTCAGCCGGCAGCCGGCAGCTGGCAGCCAGCAGCTCCTTTTGTATAGCAGCCAATATCGTTCGCAATCGCATTGCCATTGCCAAGTAGCTATGCAGATAATGCCGCGACGCAGCAACAAACAAAAAATTTACAATTTCCGGCAAAAGTCCCTTAATTCCGCCGCCGCTGCGCTCGATAAAAAAGATTGCCGTGAGCAAAAGGAGATTCAAAAGGGATGCCAAGGAGAAAAAGCCAAAAATAAAAATAAATAAATAACTTACATAAAAATTAAGGTACCGAACAAAAAAGAAAAAAAATGACATACGACAAAAAATCAGCTGAAGAAGTAGCAGATAGGCAAAAACCACTCATATATCTTTTCGTTAAAGGGGAGCAGGTAAAACATGAATTCTATAAAAATGTTCAGATGCAAATAATAGTGATGATTTGAAAATGCAAAATGAAGCTCACAACAAAGAGATGAAGAAGCGAAGAAAAAGAGGTAAAAGTGGAAAACCCGAACAGAAAAAAGGTTGAAAAAAAGGTAAAAGAAACGCTGACAAGCGAAAGGTAGCGCTAATAAATAGACACAAAGGCTGAGGCCACGAGGAAGCAACTCGCAACAGATACAACAACGCCAAAGGGCCAAAGGTTCACAATGACATCAAAATTGTGAATGGCTTGGCTCAATGGTTGCTTGAATGGGCGGCTGAGCGGTGGAGCTGGAAATAAGAAAATTCACCGGCAAATCAATAGAAACGCAACCTGGGCAATTTTTAAGTTTCACGTGGCCTTTTTTTTTTTTTTGTGCCAAAATACTCTTTCTGTTTTCTGAGTTCTATACATTTTTTATGAAATGTTAGTTTTTTATTATTATTTATATTTTATTATATTTTTTATATATTTTTTTTATATATATATTTTTTTTTTTAATATTTTGTTGAATTATATTTGTAATATTTCAATAATTGGACTATTATAATGTAATGGTATTTAATTTATATGAATCAATGCATATAAAATTGACTTTTTAATGTATTAAAAATGTTAAAAATAAATTAATGCATTTTTAAATATATTAAAAAACTAAAGCAGATTGTATGAATATTTAAAAAAAATTTTTTGTTAACTGAACATTTTTAATATATTAAAAAAAAAAAAAATTAAACAAATGAATGACTTTTTAAATTTATTAAATTATTAAACTAGAGAAAGTTATATTTAATAAGAATATTTTTATAATACTTAAAAGAAATTTACATTTTTAATTTATTAAAATACTAATAAAGAATATAAATAAATTATGACTTTAAATTTATTTTGAAAAAATATTTAATAATTTTAATAATTTTATTAATTTAAATGTATTTATAAATATAAAATATTTATAGAAAAATTTTAAACAAATGAATGACTTTTTAAATTAAAAAAAAAACTAGAGAAAGTTATATTTAATCAGAATATTTTTATAAAAGAAATTTACATTTTTAATTTATTAAAATACTAATAATAAATATAAATAAACTATGACTTGAAATTTATTTTAAAAAATATTTTACAAAATTTATAAATAAGTTTTAATAATATAAAAGTCAATAAAACAGTCATGCAACTCAAAGCTCAACTATTTTTAATATACAAAAAAAAAGTAGCGTAACTAAAATTCGTGTAACCTATTCACGTAGCTAGTTTCTAATTTTGTTGTTGGCACTTCTGTTTCCATTGTCATTTTGTCAACGCGTCCGCCGAGTGCCGTCAGTGGAATAGAATGGGACTAGGCATGGTTTGGGCTTGGGTGGATTGCTGCTGCTGCTGTTGAATATGGCGCAATAGATGCGGGAATCGTTATAAGGGAAGGCGCTTAATAATGATAAGAATGTAAGACATTGCAATAAGCGGCCAAATGGCCGACAGATAAGCGACGGCACAGCCTCAACAATGGGAAGGTGCCAATGTGAGTGAAATAATAATGCCCCAGATGATAATAATGATGCTGTTGATAATGGCATTGTTAATAATGATGTTGCACAGCCAGTGCTCCTGCTGCTGCTCCTGCTGCTGCTGCTGCTGCTGCTGATGATGATGATAAAACTAATGGGTCGACGACAATTAGGTATGAGAAATTTGTTTAGGTTCTTTAAATATCGCACAATATGAGAATATGGGAATAAAAACTGAATGGACAGCTTCAACTACACTTGAGCAATTTGCGCACAGTCGAGTGCGCACATTAACCCAAAGAACAAACACATCCAACAGCACACAAAGAGCACAAAACAAACACAACAACTGAGAGGGACCAGGCAAAATCAACATGGCGTACAGGCGCCGGAAACGGAAACGTCGGCCGGTCGAGCGGGCCAACGGACCAAGCAAACACATACACACACACACACACACACACACCAGCTTAACGACCCAGCAACCGACCAATAGACAAACATTCAAACAGCAACAGGAAAGACGACGACGACCAAAGCAATGCAAAACAACAAATGCATTATTAACTAAAGGCGAATTGTGTATGCTCTATAAAATTTGAAATTTTATATTAAAAAAGGTAAACAAAAAGGTATAAATTAAATATATAATAATAAATAAAAATATATATTAAATAAATATTAATATGTAGAATCCTGCTATAAATTAGATTTATAAATATAAATTCTAAGCAAACATTTATTATGTATATAAAGTTGTTTTATAATTAATATATAATACATACATTTTTTAATTTTTATATAAATTTTAATATTTATATAATATATGGATATTTTTCTATCTTTATAATTTGCAAATTTTGTTAAACTTTGAGCGCAAGAATCTATAAGCTGAAAGCCTCTGATAAGCATTATATATATCTGCTCAATTTAAATAATAAATATCGCTACCAGATTTATTATTTATTTATTTATTTATTTATTTATTTATTTATTTATTTATTTATTTATTTATTTATTTATTGTTACTAAGAATTAATTCTAAATAACAATTTTCTTTTAAACCAGAGGCCTTCAGTCACATCGCTAACAGATATAAAAATCTTTAGAATCATTTGCAAGTTCAATAATTTTACTCTACTCAAAAATCAAAATTTTTAATAATTTTTCCAAATCAAAGAAAAATATAAAAAACCTCAAATTGCAGAGTAAAAGCAATTGCAACATTTTGCTTTTATTTCAAAGCTAAGGCAACAAATGCAATTATCCTGTTATACTCTATGCTTGCGGGTCAAAAGGAATAGGACAAAATGGAAATGGGGAAAACATTTGATAGACACATTTTATTGCATGAAGGCAGCCCCACAAGCAAGTGGCAGTGGCAGTGGCAGTGGCAGCTGCTCGTCTAGCAATTGCTACTGACATGCACTCATATGGCATGCACATACATGTCTCTACTCTTCCTCTCTCCCTCTCTCTCTCTCTCTCGCTCTCTTGGTGCCCAAACACTCTAGACAATGGGCCGTCAATAGCTGCCTGGGCATTTCCTGCTGCTGCTGCTGGAAAAGAATATAACTTAACCCAGCTTCACGTTGTAGTTTATTATTCCCGCAAGTCTCATGCTTTTCTATTTGCTCTAAATAAATTTTTATCATGTGCCAGAACTAAAATGTTTGTGTGTGTGTGTGTGTAGTCCATCATGCAAGGCTAGCATCAGTCTGAGCGTTATTCATTTATTCATTCACTTCATTCACTCGCTGCTGACGCTGTTTCTTATGGTTTTTGTGGTTATTGAAGCGATCATTCGGAACATGCACAGCATTTTCATGTTTGTTATTTTCGTTTTCTCTCTACCGCCCACCCTCTCACTCACTCACTCTCTCTCTCTCTCGACTTTTTGCTGCCCAAGCTCATAGCAACCACCCCCCAAAAACTGTTGGCTCCATTATTAATGGCCAAAACGTTTAATATGCGAATTTAAGAAAATTACTTTCATAACACGACATTAATGGTGACATATAAATGGCATTACTCACACCCCAGCAGCGCTGGACACTCCTTATCCCCCCTCTCTCTCCCACTAGCTGGTGTCTGAACTTATAGCGCATATATCTGATTTTTAGTGTCGATGAGATTTATCGCCCCAACGAATCGCTACGCTGTGGACACAAGCGGAAATCTGCGCGCGTCGTCTGATTCGTTGCTTGACTTATGGCCAAGAGCTTATGCCGCCAACTTTTATATATATCATATCATATATATGTATATACATATTTATGCCGCTCTTCCCCCTCACAATGGCTGAGTACTCGCTTATTTATTGGCCTCAGTTATGTCTGTGCGGTCAGCGCCAAATGAATTGAAAGCGTTTTTAATATTGCCAACAAATTTCGCATAAACTTAAGAAATGACAGGGGAAAAAATAAACCAACAAAAATATATGTTTATATATATTCTGGCAAAACATATGTTTGCTATCTGAACAGAAATCCGTCATAAATGCTTATGTCCATAATTCATTAGGCTGAGCTTTTAATACTTAGTTTTTGCTGAATATACGTTTAATAGAAATTGAAATAAAATGTTTTAGATTAATCATCATAATAATGAAGAAGAAGGAACAATATTTATATTATTGAATAATATTTTATAAATAAATAAAAAGTATATAAATGTTATAGAATATGTAGTGATATTATTATTTATTTATTTATTGGCAGCGCTTTGTTATTTTGAAATATTTTATATTATAAGAAAAATACATAAAATGTGAGTTGGTATTAAATAACAAAATAAATTATTAAAAAAAAGTTAGATTCAACAAAATCCCTAAGAAATAATTAGCAATGCCTATATTAAAATATATTATTAAGTATAACTATAATTATTGCATAAATATTAAAGATTTTTAGAATTCATATAAATAAAATTTCAGTTAACAAAATAACAAAATAAATTATAAAAAAACGTTAGATTCAACAAAATCACTAAGAAATAATTAGCATTGCCTATATTATAATATATTATTAATTATAAATATAACTACTGCATAAATATTAAATATTTTTAGAGTTCATATAAATAAAATTTCAGTTAGTTTTAAATAGCAATATAAATTATAAAAAAAAAAAAGTTAGATTCAACAAAATCACTAAGAAATAATTAGCATTGCCTATATTATATTATATTATAATATATAATAATACTTAATAAAGTATAAATATAATTATTACATAAATATTAAATATTTGTAGAGTTCATATATGTTTCAGCATCAATGTTTAGAAGTCAAGTTCAATCTAAGTTTTTCATTTATTACCCACGTATTTATTATTTATTATTTATTATTTTTTATGTTTTTTTCCTATTCTATTTATTTATTGTTTTTTTTTTTTTATTATTATTTTACGTTTATTTATTATTATTATTATTTTATATATTTTTTTTATTTATTTATTTATTTATTTTATTTTTTTTTTTTTAACGTTTATTTATATTCCTATCATTTTTTATTCATTTAAATTGGATATTTTTAATTTAATTAAATCTCATATATATTTCCTCAATTTCATTTGCTTTCTATTTCGTCTTATATCTAAGTTCCAACTATCTAGTTTTACTTTTCCCTCTCACACTCTTTTATTATTTCCTACTAAGTTTTCAATCAGATTCATCTTAATTCCTAGTTCTTTTTTCTTTCCCTTTATTCTATTTGTTCTTGGCTTTATTCAACTTGAACTTCAAGCTTCCTCCGCAAATATTTACTATATCTCAAAATAATCTCACGTTTGCCCTTCGGTTTGATGTAGTCATCAGTTTACCGTTACTTTTATAATACACTAGCGTTACATTTACTGTTTTTATTGCATTACGTTACTCGATCCTATGAGGTTTGTTTCGTCCTTTTTGCATTTAGTACTACATTGCCAATGATGAGCGCTCGTTTATTAACAAAATGAAACATTTCTTCTGCTGAGGAAAAGACGAAAAGTGTGCTACAAATATATGTATATATTTATATATATAAATACTGTATATATACATATACTTATTTGCGCCTTTTATGAGGTAAGTTTGGCGAAGTGGAACTGGAGCTGAAGCTGGTCGTGGTCTTGCTCTTGCTCTTGGCGTTGGGCAGACGCAGTCTAGGGGCATTTTTTGGGGCTGGCTTCAAAAGGCCAAAGGCTGTGGGCTGTAGGCGTGGCGTTTGCCCATTGCTCGAAACTCATCTTGTATTTTGGCTTATCTGCAAGTTTGATGGATTTTTATCCTTTACGTTGGACGGGGAGCAACAGAGCTGAGAACTGCCTGCCTGCCTGCCAGACGCCTGCTTATGTATTTTTATTATTATGCCTGTGCTGAGGCTACCTCTGCCCCTTATTCTGCCCCTCTCTCTCACTCTCTCTCTCTCTCCCTGTGCCTTTCCTTAGTTTGTTTGTGTTGCTTTGCTGCATTTGTACTTTCTTCTCTTGTTGCTGTTATTTTTTGTATATTTTTATTATGGCAGCAGACACACGCAGTTTATTTATTGTGCCTGTATTTTCTTTTGGTCTTTTTCGAGTTTTCCATCTCATTCGCTGCCCTTTTCTCTCTCTGTGCTTCTTCAGTTTGGCATTTATTTATATTCGCTTCCTGTGTTTTCGCCGCTTGCGTTGTCGGCGCATTTATAAATATAAATGAGTTTTGCTCGATGAAGGTTAAATTGAAATTTACTTTGTGCACAGCCATGGGTTCGCTGCTTTTAAAAAAAAAAAAAAGGAGCAGTCAACCAGCCAGGACACGCAGTCCTTTCGCATTTATACATTTATATAAATATGTGTTTGTGTGTGTGTGTGTGTGTGTGTATCTGCACATCTTTATGTGTGCTGTGCATGATGGAAACCTGCTGCTGAAAAGTTTTAGACCTCTGCATTTCCGCCTTTATGACTTCCCCCCTCAATTCATTTCGCAGCTCGCTTTCTTTTCTTGTGGTTTCATTTTAATTTTGATAAGCGAATGCGGCACATCCTTTTTCAGACGGTTTCTTCTTCTTGTTCGCCTCGTACGTCTTCTCGTTTCTTTTTTCGGGTGTGAAAAGTTTGTTTGCCTGGCTGCCTTTTGTTTGGCCTTATCATTTGTCAAAAAAAAGATCCACAAACGAATGCCTCAAATTGAATATTTGCATAAGTTTATTGAAACAGGCGAACTTCGCATTAAATCTGTGTTGCTGTCGGTGCGTGTGTGTGTGTGTGTGTGTGAAAATAGGGGACAGGTATATCAGCACCTTCTCGCTATGCGTCTGTCTGTGTGTTTGGCATCTGTTTGATTTGGTTTATTTGATACTGAAGGCTTTTGGCTGATTGATTCCTTTGGCACATTTTGTAGGAAACCTAAATAAATTAGCGGATGTTTTACTTTGAGTCTTTACTCTTTCGAGGAAATTTGAGCTTGCAGAATTCAATGAACATATCATAGTGTATTCTCACCCATACAAGGAGACATTCTAGGCATACAGATAGAACTATAAGCAACAAAAGGCTTCATGGAAAGATTTCATAAATTTATTTGCAAAATAATTATAATAAATATTTTTCGGGACAAATTCAAGTGATTTACGATTTAGGGAGCAAATATAAATCTAAATCTAAATCTTGTTGAATTACACAAGCCAATAGAAAATATTTACAATTAAGACTTTTAAAACAAAACAAAAATAATACTTAAATTTGGGATCGCAGTAATATATACAGAGATAAAATTCCAAAATAATTATCGAAAGTTTAGTCGATAACATGCTAAAAAGAGTAAATCAAGTTATTTTTTAATAAAAGTTTATATAAAATATATTAAAAATGTATTAATTCGTTCATTTTTTCAAACGTGCAAAATTGAGTGTATGTGAGTTTTTTTTGGTTTTTTCTTTCTAACTCTTTGAGTTTCCCTCACTTTTCCTTACAATTTTTTTATTTATTAAGAATACTATAATAAAAAAAAAAATTAAAAAGATTTCTTAATTTGCTCGTATAGTTTTTTTTTATGCGTCGTCAAAGTCAAAGTTTGCAAACATCCACTCAATTTTGCACGCTACTGTATATTTATTTTAAGAGTGATTTTAAATTATATATAAAAATTATCAGTTGTCGTCAAGAATTTGTTTTCAGATTTAGTTTTTGTTACGTTTAATTGGTAAATGTAAAGGTATAAAATATGGTAAGCTATCAGGCTTAACAAAAATAACGAAGCTAAAGCAAACTATAAGAGTGAATCAAAATTTAAAGATTCAACAACGAAAAAACATGGTAAATCCTTACAAGTTTTAACAGGCGCGCTGGCTACAATATCTATAATAAGAGCATTTTGCGAAAAAGTTGAAAAGACTTGTACAAAAATATATAATACTTTCAGCTGATATACATTAAACATATTTAGTTAATGTAATAATATATTAACAAACTATATTATACAAATAATATATAATTAAATATACAATCATAGTTATATGAAAGCTTAGATCATTATTTATTCAACTTGGGAATTTCAATCGAAGCAAAGTCAACTGCATTTTCATCATTTTTAATTTATTCTCACATCGTAAGTACATTCTAAATAAACAATATAAATATTATGTGGCTGAATTAACATTTAATACTGCCTTCCGAGACGCCCACACTCACTCATACCAAGTCTGCAGTAACACTTGAAATTATCACAATTTCAGCTAAGGGCAACGTTTTTCCTTTTGCCCACTCTCATTTTACAGAGAGTGGCACACACACACACACGCACACCCACTCACACACACACACACAACAAAAAACGGGGTGCTCAAGTTTTATGCGCCCTGACGGATTGTTGCTTTCATTTGTTTTTGTTGTTTTTTTTTTCTCTGTGTTGCTCTTGCTTTTCCTTTATTTGGATTTTTTTGCCAATTCATGCTAACCGCCGTTGTTGTGGGTGTTGCTGTTGTTCAGATCGATTACCGTTACAAGTGCCAGATACTTGAGCGTAAAAACGCAAGCGCACGTGTCTACAGGTTCATCTCCATGCCACTCGCAGGCACTCTTCCACTCACTCTCTCTCTCTCTCTCCTCTGTGCCCCCTGCAGTCGCACTTATTGTTGTTGTCTGTCATTAGGAAGATTGATTTCAAAGCGTGGCGCCCTTTTCCACCATTGTTGTTGTGGCAGCCACACGCAAAGCTCAAACCAGGCAAAAATACTCAAAATACTTAAATACTAAAATACTGCTCAACACACTCATACACACACACACACACACGCGCATACAGCGAGCGGAACGTAACGCCCCTGCTTAATCTTTTTATTTGGTTTTGTTCTGTCAAGCGCAGATCATTTTGATTATATTTAGCATTGTTGTTGCCAGGTAAATACAGGTGAAATTCCTTTCATTTCATACGTGAAGCACACGTATAAAACATTTATGATTTGCTGTATTTCCAAGGGGAATGAAATATACGATATATTCTTTTATGTTTCTACTTTACATTATTTACACGTGTTGTTCAATCAAATGAGTGACATTGTGACTGTAGCAGCTTTTGTTGCTGCTTGACGATGATATTCATAAAAAAAATATATATTCGAATTCCATATTTAATTTTGTAATTTTGTTAATTTTAATTTTCTTATTGTTGAACTTTTAATATATATAAATTTGTTTTTTATTTAACATTAAAACAACATTTTTGATTTAACTTTTTGAATTTTATAATAATATATAATAAATAATGAAGATACCTTTAATTTCAAAAATAATTTAATTTTAATAATTATGTTAAATAATAATAATAATAATAATAAAAAAAATAATAATAATAATAATAATAATAATAATAATAATAATAATAATAATAATAATAATAATAATAAATAATAATATTTAATTCAAAAATTCTAGTATTATATTACTCTGATTTCAATAATTTTATTTAATATTTGTTTTATTTTAAGAAATTATTTAATTTTAATTTCATAGTTATTTAGTTTAATTTATGTATAATTAATCATTTTAATTTAATTTAATATATTTATTAATAATATAATTATGTATCAATATTTATTAATACATAATTAGTATATTTATATGTATTTCTTTGATTTTTATAAATTACTTATTTTTTGTAATTTATAATTTAGTAAATTTTAACAATATAGTCAATTGTTAAAATTAAAAATGCATAGGTTTTTAGTTTAATTTATATATAATTAATAAATTTAATTTAATTTAATATATTTTTTAATAATATAATTATTTATAAATCTTTATTAATATATAATTAATATAATTATATGTATTTATTTGATTTCTTCATATAATATATATGTATATTCTACAAAAAAAAAAGAAAATAAAACTTTAATTAAAAGAAAACTGAAAGTTCTGAATAAAACTTTGAATTGCATTAAACTTTTTCTAAACACCTCTCTCACACACTCACACACTCACACACACACACACTCACACACATTTTGGGAATTGTGTGGCGCCTAAAAAGTACATTAAAATCACATTAACCCGTCAACGCTTTAAGCTGCGTCTACGTAACTTTTGTTTATGCGTTTTGCTTAATGCCCAAATGTGAAGTACACAAAGCACACGCAAATTGGGTTTTCGGTTTGCTCAGCACTTTGATAAGCCAATGACAATATATATACATATACAAATATATATAAATGTATATATGTATTGTTATAAGCGGCAGGAACCCTTTTCTATACAGGCGCGCAGACAGTTAAAACTCTCAACTACGTTGCTGCGTATCAGCTGGCAGACGTAATTGGCTTTTCGCTATAAATTTCAACAATTGTTTGGCACGCAGCACGCATCAGGCCGCGACCCCGCCCATTGCTAAGCTACGCCTCCCAGCCAACTGTGCCGCAAGCTCCCCGGAGACACTAGGCTTAAATCGTGCGTTTGTTTAGGGATGTATGATTGCCTGCGTGTGTGTGTGTGTGCGTGTGTCTCCCTCTCTCTGTGTGTGTGTGTGTGAGTAAATTGTCAAAATTTTGTGGACATTTGGGCGACACAAGCAGCTTATCAAAAATGCAGCATGCGAAGTTTGTGTAACAGTAGCTGCCATCACACACACACGCACACAGCTGCTTTTGACCTGCTCGTGCGTGCTCTGGCCAATTGGTTGGCCCGGTCATTTGTGAAAGTCGAAATTGGTTTTTTAGTTCCCTGTTTCAGCCTCATTTGCATATTTCAATTGTCAACTGAGGCGCTCAAGAACAGAGAGACAGAAAGAGACTGATAGAAATGGAGCTAGCGAGAGGCTGCTGTTTATTTATCTAACTAATTTATTTACATTAACTTTAACTAGGCGCCAACTAGCTGCAGGAAATGCTTTCAGTCAAGCAGCAGCTGCTGCGAAAGGCAGCCGAAAAAGAGCAATAGAGAGAGACAGAGAGAGAGAGAGAGAGAGGGGCAGCAGCAGCAGCTTTCCCTAATGAAAACCTACAAATTTAATAAACAAACGTCCTGAGAGAGTCGAGAATAACGTGTAGCTCTTTCGAGAATGTAAACTTGTACAACAAAGAAATTTACTTTACTAAAACTTAGCTGTAGCACGAGCTAGGCTTGATTAAGGCATATATGAGCATTTTCAGCTGAAGTCTAATGAGATTTTAAGAAACTTTTCCGACTCTGAATAAACAAATTTTATAACTTTACTATAATATATAAATTATAAGTATATAAATAATATAATATAATATAAATATATTAATTTAAATGCATTCCGTACGTGAACTTAAAATTGTTATCACAATATTATATTTATCATTGAATCTTGTTGACAAATGTACATAAATAGTATATTAAGAATATTATGGTTAATTAATATTGAAAAATAAAATCAGAATAAATTAAACATAAAACTAAAGAATAAATTTTGAATAAAAATTTAAATAATATAAGTCACAGCATTTTCTTATTATTTTTTTTTTTTTTCAATTTTATTCAATAAATATTCAATCATTTTTTATAATTATTTTTACAATTTTTCAATTTTATTTAATCAATATTCAATCAATATTTCAATATCTCTATATTTTAATTAATAACTTTGACAAATTTTTGCTTATTATTATTGTTTGATTTCATATATAATTGCTTTATTTATTTTATTCTTTATTCATTTTATTTTTTATATATGTACATATTTCTGCTTATTTTCTTAAATATATTTTTATTATTTTTCATAATTATTTAGTTTTTTTTTTATAATTATTTAGTTCTTGCAACGCAAACGCCTTTAGCTCTTGGAATTAGCTTTTATTCTACAAGAAATAATATTATCTACATATATGTCTCCAAAGTAACCAATATCGGTTAAAATTTTCAATAATAATATCTATTTTTTTTTAACTAATTTTTTATTGGATTAATTTTTTTTTTTCAATTTTCGGTTCAAATATACTTTTAATTTTTGCAAATCTTAAATAATAGCCTCCAAATGAATATAATGTATTATATTTGCTGCAATTACAAGTACAATATTTTTTTTTTTTAATTATTGCTCCTTAAAATTTCAACTAACGTTAAGATTTCAAATGGCCTAAAACCACTCACAACGGAAGAACATTTAAATACGGCTTTTGGGCTAACTTATCTAACTTCCTTCAGCTAAGCAACACAAAAGAAAATATATAGAAGAGTATATATCTGTGGGAGCATGCAAAAAAATAAAATAATAAAACAAGTAAATAAACTTGAGGCAAAAGTTTTGCCAACTTTTTGGCAGTCAGTTGGCGCATTTTAAGTTACGGCAATCGACACAGCGAAGAAGTCGATGTAACGGCACTTGGGTAGAAAGGAAAAAGGACAGACAGAGACAGGAACAGAGACACGGCAGAGCAAAAGTGTGCGAAAGTGAAAAACTGGCGCAACGAGACAAAAGCTTAAAGTACCGCATTTTTCGCTGGCCGAAAACGGAGAAAAAAAAACAAACAAAGTCTAAATATTGAGCAGACGCTTTAAAGCAGCTGCTGGCAATATATAACGCCAAAACTTACCTGGCCAACAAATTGAGTTTTGGCCTGGCGAACTGATAATCCTTGAGTTGTTGCTACTATCGTTGTTGTTAATGTTGTTGTTGTTGTTGTTGTTGCTACTGCTGGTGGTGCTGTTCTGTTTCTTGATTGTTGTTATTATTGTTGCTGGACTGTGTCACGCACATGGGCAGCAGTGGTTTGGCCGTACACAAAACATGGCTCAAACTTTTTGGCCACGTGACCAAGGAGTTAAACCGGAACAACAGCTAGAACAAAACACACTCACACACATACACCCGCAATTTACTGTTGCTTTTGTTGTTGCCGACACGTTTTTAATATATGCCAAAAATATAGAGCAGAGCCCAGCAATTAAAGCAAGTGACGAAAGTTGCCAAGAGTCGAGTGAGTTTACTTTACTTCGCTTCACTTTACTATTACTGTAAATGAAATTCTCAGCACTCGCGCCTCACTCATCCTCTAACTGTAACTACATACACATAGAGATATGCATATGATTGCTTTTGCGCTTCACCCACAATAAACGCGGCATTTACCGTGGCAATTGCAAATCTAATTTGATATATTTGTTTAGCCTAGATCTGAGTTTTGGTTTTGATTAATTAAACTCTCTGATGATTGTAATTTTATTATGTCTTCGATCTGCGTCGTTTTGCCGAATTCACCGTTACGAACGTACACGATTTATGCGCGAGACAAGCGACAACATTTCTGCATATGTTCAGTACACTCCGACGGCTGAGCTTCAACTGAAGCTAGAACGGACAACAGCCGCTTCGTTGAGCATCGTTCATACGAAACACGAAGCGTTTGATGCGTATACGACCATACGAGAGGACGACAGCGTACGATGTCACGAAACGGACACAACAACACGAAGTGCAGATGCGAGCAACGAAGCTGCTGAATACGAGACGGCGTGGAGCAACGACGACGAGAGAACGACCAGGAGTGAGAGAGCAAAACTGCGACTGAAATTGTACAGGCAAATGTTACAATTGAATATGGTTGAATCTGTTATCAACAAGGCAATGGCAAGTGCAATCTCGGTTTTCTGAGCTTGAAGTGTATAAGATCAGTACTACTACTAGTTATGTTTTAAATGTATTTAAATATAAAAATAATTAATTATATAATTGAATATAAATACAACAAATATACATACATACATATTGTCCAAAATATACATTTACAAATCAAATATTTATTTACGATCTCTAAATTACCACATTTAACAGCGCACTGTAGCTTAACATTGTGCTTGTTGCGCTCTGTATAAGACTTTCAAATTGCTCTTCTCTCTAACACTCACTCAATAGCGCACACAAAGCGACATCTAGCAGTAAAAACTACGAGATTCATGTATATAAGAGAGCAAGCAAAATAGGCATAAATGGTTGTTGTCTTGACTATAGTTCAGAGTTTCTGTTAAGTTAAGCTGTTAAAACTGTACTACGGCTGAATTAAATGAGTTAAATAATTAAAATTAAATTAATAAATTATTAATTTATTATGTAAGCAAAAACAAACAGTGGCATTATTAAATACAGTTCAAATAAACAGATAAATAATTAACGTATATGTATAGAAGCCTATATTTAATTATAATTATTTGCAGTCAGTTTTGCGACAAACATTTCCAATAAGAATTTCATCTGTTATGATGATTAACTCCAACTTCCCATTTTGAGCACTTTTGCCTTTCCAGCTTTTACACTCACTTAAAATCAGCGCACTGCAATGCCAGCCAATTAACGTGAATGTTTTCCAACACTAACATACGTTTACACATGTATGTGTATTGCCCGTATCCATGTATGTTCTCTTTTCTGCTTCTTCTCAAGTGCGCTTCTTTATTGCCTTAGTGAACTTACACCAATACTCAATCTACCGCATTCCCCCTCTCTCTCACCAGAACACACCATTTTGTTTGCCGTCTCTGTCGCACTCATTTGGTTGCAGCTGCAGCCGATGCCGCTGCAATCACTCAAAGTAAAAATTGTCATCAAGTTTCGCACAGAAGATGCTAACAGAAAAAATGGTATAAAAAACAACTGTAAATGCTATGGTTATGAATGAACGACTAACCAAATACCCTGTAATCGGCATGAGTGAGTTTTTATATATTTTTAGCATATTTATATACGATACCCTGTAAAATATTTTACAGCTATAAAAGGTAATTTTTTCATAAGAATTGAGATAGAATTCAGTTGATATATAAATAAAAATTCTAACTAGCCCAGCATTCGTTAAGTTGAGCAACCTCACACAAGCTTTATTTATTGCAGGGAATTCTAAAGGAAAACAGCAGCAAAACCCAAAAACGAATTGCAACAAAATGTTCAAACACACTCAACGAAATTGACTTAAATAAATAAATGGCATAAAAAACAAAGACAAACACATGCATTGCTAGAACAGCAGCGGCAGCGCGAGTGGGAGAGGGGTATAGAGTGCTAGAGTGTGAGAGAACATTCAAAGGGCATGACACACACACAAACAAACATGCTCACACACACCAACAAACGCACACATCCAATTGCCTGACATCAAATTTACAACTAAGAAATGGCCGAAGCGTAGCTTAGACTGCAGAGTATAAGAGAGGGGTTAGAGTTTAGCTACTTTTGCTCAGCGCTTATTCCATTTGATGCAGTCGATGCAGCAGCAACAACAACAACAGCAGCAACAATGACAACATTTAGTAGCTCATCCATTTTCATTTGTATTAAGCGAAAAGCCAAAAGTGCCGTCAACTTTTCGCAGGCACTGTCTCTCTGCCTCGCCCCCGTTCACTCGTTCTCCCTCAGGCGCATTACTCAGCTTGACAAGAAAACTAAAAATTGCAGCAATCATTCCATCCCACTCACCCACGCCACTTACTCCATTCAGCGCTGTCTCCCTTCCACTCCCTTAGGAGTCAGCCAGCCCACCTATTCTGAGATGCTCGTTAGCGCAGCTGCTGGCTGGAATTTATCTTATTTTTCATGCCATTCGCCATTTTTGTTGTTTTTTGTTTCTATTTATATTGTATTGTATTGTGTTTTCCATTTTCCGTTATTCTATTTTATATTTTTGGACATATTGTTAGCCCAGTGATCGATGCAAATTGATGCGTATTGTTAAACGAATTTAAAGCAAAGCAAAAAATACAAATAAATATATAAAGACAGAATATATAAAAACAATTCAGTTTCTGGTAACCCTAAAAGTGAACTACATTAAATATGTAAAAATGTCCATATTGAAATTTGAGATATATTTTTTCCACATATTTCTCGAAGATTTATTGGAGCAGCAAAACAAAACGAAAATAAAAAAAATCCAGGCCACAATAAAAGAAATGCAGCAGTTACAAGAGAAGAAGAAGCAGAAACAGCTTGCGCGAAAAAAGAAATCATAAATAAGAGGCGCTGCAATTTGTTTATATTAAAATGGAGACTCAAAAGCGCGTCCTAAGGTCCGGGTGCACAGATTTTTCGCATTGCATTTGCCAAATGCTAACTGCCAACAACAATCAGTAAAAAGTGAGCGAGATGGAGAAATCCTCTGCTCTCCACTCTCCACTGTACCCTGCCTAGACTGTCCCGTTGTTTTGTGAATTATGCGCCTTCCGTTGCATGCGGCGGCAGAAACCAGAGCCAAAGCATGCTCAGCCTCAGCAAACTAACAAGCGAGCCGGCGAGTAAGAGTGAGAGAGCAAGCACAACAAATAAGGCCTTGATGCGCCTGGCTGCATATTTTTAAAGTCAGCAGGCAGTCGCCCAAACAGTCGCTGTCCTACTCTAACGCCCTGCGCCTACCTACCACTGCACTTTACTATTTGTGTGTGTGTGTCCTATGTATTATTTTTACAGTCGCTCCCACAACAAACGGCGCTCGTTTTTGTAATAAAAATGTCATAAATCTTGATTTCTGCAACTAAACCAAAGAGCGTGCGATAACAACAGGACTCTGTGTCTGTGTACTAATATGTGTGTGTGAGTGGGTGTCTGGCAATATAACTGTCTATTTACAGCTGTGCATATGAAGTACATTTTATTTGCTTTTATTTATATGCACACACGTATGAACATAATTGATTTATATCTATGTTTTAAAATAAGGGAGTGAGAGAGAGACAGTCGAGGAGAGTGAAGTCTTCAAGCGCAAAGCTTTCGTTGCTAAAAATATAACAGCTTGCTACATGTAAGCGCGTTAGTTGCCAAATGAACTTCCATATGTAAAGAGAGAATTGTAACTCAAAGAGTAAAAGGGACAGCAACATACGTGCACTGATCACTTGCTTGGCAAATAGAATTTTGGCTAGCTGCGAACGTTTGTAAAGGCGAGACAGCTAGCTGTGTATGCTGTGCATGTAGAACTCTACATATGAATAACGCAAGGACAACGCAATGAATGCTTCAATATACCAATTAAAAAAATATATATCGAAGAGTAAATACCCTAAAAAAAAAAAAGAAAGTAATGCCGTAAAAATCATTTCATCTGTAAATTAGGAATTATATATAATATGTACATATATGCATATATATCTATATAATATATAGTAATAAGTAATATATGTAAGTTTAATTGCAGATAAAATATATGAAATTTATTAAATAGTTTGTTTTAAATATCGTATCTTTCTGACTATCTCAAAATGTTGATTAGGCATTAAAACCTAACCAATATCAAACTAAGACAATTACTTTAATATTGCGCCATTTCAAAATTTAAGTTACCAACTAAGAGAGATAATTATTTTCATTATAATTAGCATTGATATCTAATCAAGGAAATATACTTGATGTATATATATAATAGAAATAAATAATCAAACCACTTGACTGATATGACCAATTCATATAGATAGATGAGCTCTTTAAAAGCGAAAAGTCGTCTCAGGAATCGAACATTTCACGTTAGGTCCTCAATATGAAAAGTTTAACTGTTTGCCTTCTGGTGCTCGTCTCTGGCAGCTGCCTGTTGAGCTCTACTGTGAGTTGCCGATAACTTTATTCAAATTTTAATTTTCTGTCTATTACAATAGTTCCTTCCTAATTTCAGGCCAACACCATCAATGACAACTCTTTTGACTACGAGGCGGTGGAACTCTATGGCGACGATGGTTTCATCAAGACAATCGAGAATATACTAATGAAAGTTTTGACGACAGTGCGAGGTGTTAATTGCTGCATAAAAACAGTTGCTGATATTTTGATAGCGACTACCAAATATGTGGACTCTATTGATGCTTGCGGTATAGAAATGTCCAAGGAAGTGGCCAAAATTGTAAAATGCTGCAAAGACATCATCGAAATATGCGAAGATATTATTCATCTGAACAGCACTATCTGCGCTGCCGAAGAAGATGCCAAGATGACATCCTGGAAGTGTTTCTGGAAGCTCTTTGAGGCCACCATGAAGTTGACCCGTAAACTCAACACAGCCCTCAAGCTGATAGCCAAGCTGCCACCGACCACCGAAACCTGTTTCGTCGATGCCACCAATGAGGTGGCGTTCAGCTATGACAACTTTTTGCCAAATATCAGTAGATGTATCGATGAGATGTAAAACAATTATATATGTATAATGATAATAAAATAGGAGAATATAAAAACATAAAAAAAAAACAACTGGCAAACATTGTCCACAACAATGGTATAATTAAATTTGGCAATTTTTCAATAATAAAAAAAATCTTTCAGAAAAAGATTCCAAATAATCTTTTTAATTCATTTAGTAAGCATAAAATGTTCACAACATATCAATATATATTAGAATACTTTATTTATTCCAAATCACATTTAAGGAATTAAAGTGAACGTTTTTTGAATCGTGAAAAATTAGTTTTTATGTGAGTTGAAATGTTTATATATAAAAACAATTTTGAAACTACAGCGTCTTGAGATGATATTAAAGTGTTAAGATTATTCCGACACACCCACTATAGAGAGGTAATAAGCGTAATGCTATTTTTAGAATACTAAAGACTTGAAATAATATATTATTAGATCATGATATTATGTATATATTATTGTATTGTTTTTGATGGAAATATACCACCCATTTATCTATTGCCATATCTGAACCAGCTGCAGGTGTTGGCTGGGGGTTTTCTACAAATAAGTTGATTAGACATTCTTATTATCTTTTTTAATTGTCAATTGCTATCGCACTTCATGAATTTAATTATTGACTAACTTAGCCATATAAACTCAAATCGCAATTGAAGAGGTTCTCAATAGAATTAATTATATGATGTCTTCAATCATACAATTGTAGAAATAATATAATAGTAGTACATAGATGAGTTGAAAAGTTATGAAGTTACATACAAACATAATGATATGATAGTAGTGCGAAAAATATTCCTAAAAGATTATGGCAAATTGTTAATTTTTACGTATTTTACTTATTAAGCTGAATATACATGATGTGTGAGTGAGATAAATGAAAGAGAATCTGATTGATGGGCATTAGTTTTTAAGTTAAGATGAAAATGATGAAATTAATTTGCTTCAGAAGATTGTTGAATACAAAAAATACACAACAAATTCTTTAACAATGGAGATTCAGCTTTCTATATACAAATCCATATTTAAATATTAAAACTCCCGCCCTGCATTTCAGTAGCCTTGATTTTATGTCGTTGCATTTTTTGCTCTCCATATATTTATACTTTAAAAACATCGTCACAACTTTAAAACTTAATTTAAACACTTTTCTTTTATACATAAAATAGTAAGCTAATCGTACATACACTGGCATGGAATTCATTTGTTTATAATTAACAGAAATATATATATATCTATATCTACATTCGTATGCATCGAATCGTATAGATTTATATATATGTACATGTATATATATAACTAAAATGCAGGCATTCTGTGTCCGTCGTGTGGCAGAAGATTTAAATTATCTTATCACAAGTGAACATCACGTCTCGATGATAGCTTTACAAATTACAATTTTGTTTAACTTAAATATAATAGAATAATTTAATTAAGCTTAAGTTGATTTAAATTTGTATATAAGTACGTCAGGTAAATTATGCAATCTTGTCAATTATTATAAACATTTTTTTCTTTTAGTTTTCATCTTCCTCTTTGTTTTTTAAATTAAGAAATTATCACAAATTGTTTTGTAGCGTTTTTTCTTGATGCTTTTGTTTCATTTCATTTTTGTTGTCAATTTGAATCTGTTGAATTGTCAAGAAATCGTTGAGGACTCGCCCAAGGCTTGTGCGCCAGCACATTACCAGTGATCCATATCGCGAATGCGTTCCACAGGCGGATTACTGGAAGCAAATAGATATACATTATTTACATATCGTATATAGATCATAATTTGTATATTAATTACGGCAACATTCGAGCCATTGCATGCTTGTGCAAAGGTGATATTTGCACAGCAGCCGAGGCTATGCTGGAGCCCGAGTCCTGTGAGAGAGTGCGCTGCATATGATGCATGGGATGAGCGCCTACTGGACCGCCGCCCACAAACTGTAGCTGCTGCTGATGATGATGCTGATGCAGCGGATGCGATTGCGCAGCGTGCGACGTATGCGGCAGCTGTTGGGCACGTCGAAAGGGATGACGCCATGGACTCTTTGGCACATCGCCCTGAAATGCTTTGTTCTCGACGCCACTACTGGAGACACCGGCATGACTGCCACGTCTCGGTGCTGTGGTCTGCGTTGGTTGCATATCACGTGCCTTGGAGCTGAGGCGACGCAGAATGCGCGATCCAAGGCCTGGTGGTTCCTCGAGTCCACGACTATTGCGCGGCTTGCGATAGCGCACATCGCTCGACTCCTCTAGTATAACATGGCGATCGTACGGAGTGCCATAGTAGACTTCCAGCACAGTGGAGAACGTGTGCGGCCAAACCAGATCAATAATGGAGATCAACACACCAGCAATAAAGCAGAGAATGCCTGAGAAAGAAAGATACTTGAGAGAGCGAGCAAGAGGAGTAAATTAATGCTGCAAACTCACCTGCAACTAGGACCAGCCAGAAACACCAGCCAAAGTGAAACTCCAGTCGACCACCCTCCAGAAAGATGCACAACGGCCGCTGCGGCAACAGACAGTGATATCCCACTGCCGTGGATACGAGCAGTGCGCCAGTCAGGGCCTTCAGATAGGCGCCATAGCGTGGCACAGCCAACAGCAGCAAATTCATTAGCAGCCACGAAGCGAGCGAGGCCCACAGCATGATGCTGGCAAAGTAGCCAGCGGCACGATACTGACCACCCCACGAGAAGCCCTCGCGACCCAAGCTGAAATACTCGGCCACCGTCAGTATGGGAAAGGGTAAACCACGCTGCAAAGCCAAACGATAATTGGCGCTCATATCGTTCGCTCCCTCCCAGCTGAAGCGTTCGTTGTAATCAATGTCGGGCTGAGTCCAGTTGCCAATGGGAATTGCTGTTGAGCAGGGAGAGAGAGAAAGATAGAGAGCGAAAAAGAGAATTAGAAATGAAGAACACAATGTGAGCTGTGAGCTATTTTAAAGGTACAGTAAGTGATTGAGGCTGAGGCCTGAGTTTTAGTCCGAATTTGAATCTGAGTGACTGTGACTGAGGCTTGTGGCTGATTGAGGCTGAGCCAGAGACTGAAGCCTGTAGCTGACTCCTCATGCTAAGCATGAGGCTGATTGAGACTCACAGTAAATAAGGTCTGAGCCTGGGCCTGGGCTGATGCTGAGACTGGAGTCTGAATCTGAGGTCTGAGCCTGAGGCCTGAGGCCTGAGCCTGAGCATGAGCCTGAAGCTGAGTCTGAAGCGGAGTCTGAAGCTGAGTCTGAAGCTGAGTCTGAAGCTGAGTCTGAAGCTGAGTCTGAAGTAGAGTAAGAAGCTGAGTATGAAGCTGAGTATGAAGCTGAGTCTGAAGCTGAGTTTGAAGCTGAGTCTGAAGCTGAGTCAGAAGCTGAGTATAAAGCTGAGTCTGAAGCTAAGTCTGAAGCTGAGTCTGAAGCTGAGTCTGAAGCTGAGTCTGAAGCTGAGTCTGAAGCTGAGTCTGAAGCTGAGTCTGAAGCTGAGTCTGAAGCTGAGTCTGAGGTTGAGTCTGAGGCTGAGTCTGAAACTGAAAATGAAGCTGAGTCTGAAGCTGAGTCTGAGGTTGAGTCTGAGGCTGAGTCTGAAACTGAAAATGAAGCTGAGCCTGAGGCTGAGTCTGAAGCTAAGTCTGAAGCTGAGTCTGAAGCTGAGTCTGAAGCTGAGTCTGAAGCTGAGTCTGAAGCTGAGTCTGAAGCTGAGTCTGAAGCTGAGTCTGAAGCTGAGTCTGAAGCTGAGTCTGAAGCTGAGTCTGAAGCTGAGTCTGAAGCTGAGAATGACACTGAGCCTGAGAATAAGGCTGAAGTTGAGGCTAAAAGAGGCAGAGTTCCGAGAGAGAATTGAATTGTTTTTTATAAAGCGTAATTATAACCAATATTGAGCGATAAATTTACAGATTTGTTTAAATAATAATAAAAATAGGTGAAAACTTTCCATAATAATATATTTTCAAATAAAAAAGTTATGAATAATATAGATATAATAATTATAAAAACAATAATAATAAGTAATCAAAATAAAACAAAGATAAACTTCAGGGGAATTTTTGAACAAAATTTTAATTTCTTCAAACTTTTCCACTGTTCAAAAAATTAATATTTTATTATTAACTTTTGCTTCCTATTATGTAAATTAATTTAGCTTCAACCATATGACAACATTTTTATGCTCGCCTAACTCAGAACAGGGCTGATTCATTTTCTACTGTGTTTTATGTATGTATTTATTTTAATATTATTTAAATGATTTTAAGAGGCTGCTAGCGTCATCTTGACTTTCGAAAAAATAAAGAAGCATTTGACGTCTTTTACTTTAAGATGCCGTCAGAAGAGATCGTCCCACAGCATATGTTTTCTTTGTTTTTGTTCTTGTTTATTTTATTTTATTTTATTGTTATTCTTCTTCTTCTTTTTTTGCATATTTTGTCACTCGGTGCCAGACACTTTGGCAACGTGCGCGTCTTCAGAGCAAACAACAAAGCGAAAACAAAAATTAAAATCATATATCATTTCAGTTTTGACTTTGCAGTCTTCTGATGATGATGATGATGCTGAAGACCCCTTTTAACTGTTAAAAAGTAACACCAAAAAAGCACGAAAAAAAGATTAATGGTTTGAATAAACCAAAATGCTTTCAGAATTAAAAGCACAAATTGTTTGGAAATCAAAGAGCGTGGGCCGCTGCCCAAAAGATCTTTCAAAGTCTCGAAAGGCAAAGGCACAAAATTAAAGCGAGCATTGATTATGTTTCGCAATGGGGTGTCTGATCGATAATATATAATATACAAATATATACACATATATATATATATTTTTTTTATCTTATCTTATGATCTTCTTCTGATTATTCAACTCATGCCGCACTTACGGCTTAAATCCAATTATCATAACTCTGATATTCATATAAAACGAAGATTGCAAGAGTTTTTTTTATAGGAGCAAAGCAAATACAAAATATTATTCATAAATTATGCAAATGTAATGCTAAACTAAGTAAAGAAAAAAAAATAGGCAAACAAATAAAAATTAATTTTGAAAATCAACAAAATGAACAAGAGGTTGGTTTGATTAGTTTAGCTTTCGAGCTCTTTTCTTATTTGATGACATTTAAATAAATTCTCACAGTTTATTTAAATTTCTTTATAAAAATAATCAAATATTAATATCTAATTTTTTTATATTTAAAAAGATCACAGAAAACAAACGGATTAATTATTAATAGTTTTGATGTTTTTATTAAAATAAACTAACTAATAAATATTTAAAATATAAAAATTGTATTTTTAAGGAAAAATGGCTCAAAACACTTAAAGTAGAGCATTTTAATTTAATTTAATTTTTTTTAAATTGCATTATATTGACTGCCTATAAAAAACATATTATGTGTAAGGCTCTCTCACTCTGTCACTCTGTCTCTCTCTCGCTCTCTTTCTGTCTATAGCTTCAATCTTTCCCTCTTTTCCTACATCTATTTTTCTTTTTGTTTAGTGTTTCTCTCGTTTTCTATGACTCCACTCCACTCAAATCTAATCTCTCTGTTTCGCTCACTCTCACTCTCACTCTCACTCTCTCCTCTCACTCTCACTCTCTCTGTGTATGCCACTGTTTTCCTTCTCTTTCCTTTAGTTCACTAACCCTGGCTCACTCTCATTTCATGTCTCTGTCTCTTTATCTTTGTTGCTTTGCATCTCTCTCTCTATCTCTGTCTCTGTTTTTGCACCCCCTCTCTTTACCTCTCCCTGTCTCTCTCTCTCTTCTGTGTCGCTGTTTCTAGCCCTCTCTCCTTCTCTATGTGTATCACTCTTCCCTTTCATTCTTTGGTTTTTGTCCTCAACCTTTTCATCTTGTTTTTACCTCTCTCTCTCTCTCTCTCTCTCTTTCATTCCCTCTTTCATTCACTCTTTCATTCCTTCTTTCATTTCCTCTTTCATTTCCTCTTTCATTCCCTCTTTCATTCCCTCTTTCATTCCCTCTTTCATTCCCTCTTTCATTCCCTCTTTCATTTCCTCTTTCATTTCCTCTTTCATTTCCTCTTTCATTCCCTCTTTCATTCCCACTTTCATTTCCTCTTTCATTTCCTCTTTCATTCCCTCTTTCATTCCCTCTTTCATTCCTTCCTTCATTTCCTCTTTCATTCCCTCTTTCATTCCCTCTTTCATTCCTTCCTTCATTTCCTCTTTCATTCCCTCTTTCATTCCCTCTTTCATTCCCTCTATCATCAATGAATTCATCAGTATTTCATTGCAATACTACAACTTTTGAAATATCCCTCGCACGATCACACACTCGCTAAATTGGTAGCTGTTCGAAAGCGCGTGCGCTGTTGTAAACCGGAAAATGTTGACGAATGTTAACAAAATATGCAAACATTTGTTGCTGTTGCTGTTGCCATTGCTGAGCAGCAACTGCAGCAATTGATTATGCGATGTTGTTATTGTTGTTGTTGTTATAGCACTTATAAGCCGCTCACTCGACTTGGCTTGTGCTTAGCAGTTGCTATTGCTCTTGCTGCTGTTGTTGTAGTTATGTAAGGTTAGCTTGAGCTAGCGTCGAGCCATTGACAATGAATTGCAAAGTGCGAACGCAGCCAACGAACGTGCAACGTGTGGGCTGGCTGCAGCCAGGCAGCGCAACAAGCTGCAGTGCGTTGCACACACGTTACGCATACGCCGCGTGGCCGTCAATTTGACGCGTTGCACTGCCTAACTGCAGTCAGGCAGCTGCAACGATTTCCGGCTGCGACAGGAAGTGATTTTTTCAATTGCTTTTCATAACTGCGAAGGTTGTAAGTTGTTGTTGTTGCTGTTGCAGTTGTTGAAGGTGCTGCAGTTGCATAGTTGTTGCTGTTGTCAGGTTGCGGCCAGGGTCTGCTTGTCAAATGAACCGTTAAATTGCAATGCCTTGTCAAGTAGTTCTCAAGTGCGTGTCAATATGTTGTAATTCTGCTATAAATGAACTACAATAATGCCTATGATAAATCTGTTCTATATACCCAACTGTCTGAGTTCATTAAGAGTATAATACATTCCCTTTGCCCTCTCTCTCTCTCTCTCTCTCTCTCTCTCTCTCCCTATACACATGCATATATATTTATGCCTTTCACATTTGCTGTATCATGCGCTGCTTGCGCCTCAAAGCCGATGAATATCTATATTATAATAGCGCTCTAATCCCCCTCAGCAACAACAATTAGCATTGCAAATAGTTCAACAAATTGAACCGGTCGAATAATCAAGAAGAGGAAGAAGCAAAAACAACTCACTGTTGCCAAGCCCAAAAGCAACGTGTTGAATTGCGATCAGCCACCAACTGGGAAATCGTATCAATTCGGCAGTTTAATGACTTTTTATGATCGATCACAAACGCAGACGCTGCGTAGACATTTTTCGATTGGATTTTCCCATTTTTGGGCACAAGCGAAAACCTTGGCGCGAGTTTAAGGCCAATTTATGTGAATTGCCTGTCGACTCGACTTGAGGCTTTTATGTAATTCTCAATTGAAACAGATGTAAACATATATATACATATATGTAAAGTCTCATATATTGTAGGAATCTAAACAATATTGGAATTTGAGCATCACAATTGGCAGACACGAATTTTGTTAAGCGGCTTACGCGGCGTATGAGTCACATTACAAATGATAATCAGTATCCGTTTCTTATGAGCGTGGGAATTGGGTTCGCAAATGTTTGCTTGAAATTCATCGAACTCATGTATAAGATGTATGAGCAGAGTGTGAATCAAATGTTGCCCGTCCTATACCCTATATTAATTGACGTCAATGGGGCATGATGAAAGCAGAAGATACAACTAGATACATAAATACAGCAACTAATAATGCAAAGTTAGTCGAAAGAGTATATTACTACATTAATTTAAATTTATTTAAGAGCTTATTACAATTGTTTATACTATTATTGAGCAAAAACAATACAATTTATTACTTATTATATATCTTTAGTTCTCATTTATTTTTATTCAAAAAAATGTTTTCTTTTTCTTTTCATTTTTATTTTTATTATTTCATTTTATTTATTTTATTAATTTGTTTATTAATAATATTTGTTTATTTTTATTTTCATTTTTAATTTAATGTAATATTTAATTATAATATTTATTTATTTATATGTTTATTTATAATATTTATTTTTTATTGAATTTAATATTTAATTAATTTGTTTTTTTTTTTTATATTTATTTTTATTATATTATTATATTATTTATAATAATGTTTAATTAATTTGTTAATTTATATTTATTTTTAATTTAATTTAATATTTAATTAATTTGTTTATTTATAATATTTATTTTCTATTGAATTTAATATTTAATTAATTTGTTTTCTTCTTATATTTATTTTTTATTTCATTTAATATTTAATTAATTTGTTAATTTATATTTATTTTTAATTTAATTTAATAATTTATTAATTTGTTTATTTATAATATTTATTTTTTATTTAATTTAATTTTTAATTAATTTGTTTATTTGTAATATTTATTTTTAATTTAATTTATACTATTTTTATTAATTTGATTATTTATAATATTTTTAATTTTTATCATTATTTAATTTTTTCAAGTTCATTTTATTTATTATAATTAAAAAAAATGGTTTTTAAATTATTTTTATTTAATTTTTTTTTTGTACGGTTATATTAAAAATGCATTATTAAATTGTATCTCTTTTCTAAAATATATTAACTATAAAAATACTTTTTTCTTGCCTTTAGTTTTTGTAATTTATATATTAATATTTTTTCTTCTGATGATTTTCTGATTTTCTCAAATATATCTAACCCTTAAATCACTTCAATTTTAATGCCAGCCAAAAGTTTTTCTAGCAAATGAGATAAATTGTATTTTAATCAGCAACAACAATAAATAAACCAAAAAAAAAAAAGAAACAAGCGCCCTCATTAATTAACAGTTGCCAAAAACTTCCTGAAACTTGTACTAAAAAAAAAAAAAATAATAATAATAAGAAAAAAAATAAGAAAAATAAAACAAGAAAAATAATTAAAGGCAAGCTAAGAGCAATAACAAAAAATTACCATATCAGCGGCAATAAAATTGATGTTTTCCTATTTGATGCTGCTTGTGGCACAGAGCGGGCCGGCAAAGCAGCTCGCGCTTAAGTACAGCAGAGCAACAACAGAAATACGCATAGCAACAACAACAACAAAATAATTGTTGTTATGACTTTTCATAATTGTGAAGTGATGATTATGCTGATTTCTGTATGTTGACTTTGCTGCCCCAGCCAAGTGCCAAAGAGGGGGGCGGCAAGAGGGAAACGAGGGTAGGAGTAGGCGTCACACACACACACTCACGCTCAGCACACATAATTTGGCAGCAGCTGTAGCAAAAATGAATTAATAATCAGTTTGTTTTTTTCTTTTTTTTGACAATAGACCAAAGGCACACGACAAAGCGACAACAACAACAATGACAGCGACAACAGCAATGATGAAACACTAGAAACTGTTTAACAACGCTTCCGAACCGCCTCCTGCTCTATGGACTGTGTGTCGTGACAAATGTGTGTAAAAATAAATAAATGTTCCGCATCTGTCATCGTTTTGACAACTCTCGAGTGTACCATGTCCAAATTCATAATAAATGCTCGCAAATAGAACTTGATTTTTTTTTTTAGAACAAAAAAAGAAAAAACATAAGTCAAATAAAAAAATATTTGAATAAAACAATATTTTAGAATTCATTTTTATAGAGTGGGCGTGTCATCTTAAGTGCTTGACAATAAATAGAATTTAAGGTTAGAAATGACTACTTTTGTTGCTAAATATGAAATGGATCTAAAGATATTTATATATGGATATTTCTTCCAAGTTTATAAATAATAATTGTTATTTATTTATGGACAGAAATTGAATGCCCTCTGCAAATCTAAAATTAAAGCTTGCTAATGTTTCGGAATATTTTATTTCAACTAAAACCTTTCTCTGCAATTCTCATAAAATTAAAGTGATACAGACTGAATCCTTACTCTATAAAAGCTCTGCACATAGTTTCGTTTAAATTCAGTTGTTTATACAATAATCCATTTATCTTCTTCTTCTTTAAAATTTTTACTATACACATAATCTAAAGAATTTATTTTGCTGTTTTTCTAGTAGATCTATTCATTTTAACCAATTTTTAAGTAGTTAATTCTTCTAACTTTGCTGTTGATGCCATAAAATCTGTAAGCTTTTCTAAGCCTTCGCTGTCATTAATTTATAATTTTTTTTATTTATAAATATTTTTCATATATTGTTCATTTCACTCTGACTTCCATACAAATTCTTAAAAAATTCTATGCCATATTGTTCAATTAACATCAATCAAAGTCTCAATGTTTTTTCCCCAAACGTTAGACAACTTCTATTGTTCAATTCGATGCATTATTATATTTCGAATGGAGAAGAAAAAAACTCGTTTGCTTAGTCATTTGACTGTAGCTTGGCAATCAATAGCCTGGCTATATAAGGTCTCAGCAATTTACGGGCGCCCGATCGGAGCCACTGCAACTGAACTGAAGCCAGGTGCACAATATAAAAAGGCCAAATAGAGAACTCCAATGCACAAATGCCTCCAAATGTGGCGGCTGATGGAGCGTGACACACACCCACGATGTGCAAGGCAATAGTGGTATATATATCTAGCCTCCTGCTATGATATATCATAAACATATATCAAAAAGTGCAACTCGAACAACTTAAATAAAACCAATAGCAAATTGGCTCCAAAAATACCAACATAAATACCAACATCATTATTATTAGCAACATCATCATCATTACAGTCATCATCGCAGTCATTATGATAATGGCAATAGTAATGGCTTAGCCGCAATCCAAATTATTACACCTAGACATTTGATATTTGTAGATGAATAAAGACTTTTGACTTGACATTGCATTAAAGCGCTTCAATTTCAATTTCAATTTCAATTTGAATTCATTTCGAGGGGCCACAATTAAGTTGTCAGCTTTGGCCTATGCTGAACTACTCAATATAATCAGACTGCCAAAAATTGACATACGCAATTATCATATTCAAATATAGTACTATGGTGTGTAAAAAGAAGAAGATGAAGAAGAAAAATAAGTGAATACCAAGAGATACTCTGTAACTAGTTACATATGAAATCTCTGCTCTGCTCAAGCACCATTATATGTACAAAACAAGTACAGGGTATCTAACACCAACTACATCACATACTTTAACACTTTGGCTGTCTCTTCGTCAGTCGACTTGAGCAACTACGCTTGCCCTTTTGGTAAGCAACGCCCACCAACTGACACACGCCCACAAATATAAACACACACACACAGACATAGCTACACCCACACACACACACACACACAAAACAACAACAAGTCACAACAATGCCAACTCGAAATAAACATGAAGCACTTTTGGCAGCGTTTGTTTCGAAAACTGCTACTGAAAGACTGGAATCGTGCAGGGGCAGAGATGCAGCGAGAAAAGTGGCATAGAGGGGGTATGTAAAGGGGTGCAGAAAAATGTAAGTTAGCAGCTAACGTAAATTCTGTATTATAGACTAAAAACCAATATGGAAACCGACATAAATGTTAGACAGGCAAATTGCATGCAGCAACAAAGGGAAAACACTCTGGCAGACAACATAATGCAAATCGAATGCAATCCAATGAAGTTCTAAAAGAATTGGCAAGCATAGAGAAAGTTAATAACTTGAAAATATACATACATACATAATCTATATGTATAAAGTTGAGTAAAGCTGAGCTGCAGCTATGGAATATAGCATATTGAGAAAATTTTCTGTTTTATGTTTCCTTGTTTATTTTGACCTCTTTTAAATTGATGACGATTTCAAATTAATGTCTATATAACTATAACTACCTATATAAAGATACTGATAGATACTGCTTATAAGACATATATATACATACATGTATATGCGTATATTTATCTTGTATTTAGTATTTGCATTGATTAGTGCTTCTCTTTATTTCAACATCTTATCATTTATTTATGTATTCGTATCTATTATAATATATCTGTTTCTGTTTCTGTATCGAACTTAAGCCCAAAATGTTTCTCAATCCATATGTATTCAACCTGTATTTGCATATACGATTTTTATCTTAATTTCAATCTATATATTAATACTATTAATTTAATAGGTATATCTATCTCTAACTGTATATTTATGTATCTATATCTATGCATTTATATGTGTAGCTGTATCTGTATCTGTGTAGCTTTATCTATGTATCATTATCTGTATCTGTGATACTGTATTTGTATATCTGCATCAGTATCTGTATCTGTGTATCTTTATCAGTGTATCAATATCTGTGTATCTGTATCTGTGTATCTGTATCTGTATTTGTATATGTGTATCAGTATCCTGTGTATCAGTATCTGTGTATTTGTGTCTATGTATCTGCATCTGTATCCGTATCTGTGAATCTGTATATTTGTATCTGTATCTGTGTATCTGATTCTGTGTATCTGTATCTGTATATCTGCATCTTTATCTGTATCTGTGTATCTGTTTATGTGTACCTGTGTATCTAGATGTGTATATATGTATCTATGTTTATATGTATCTATGCATCTATGTATCTATGTTTATATGTATCTATGAATCTATGTATCTATGTATCTATGTACCTTTACCTGTTTATGTGTATCTTTATCAGTATATTTATGTGTATCTTTATCTGTATCTTTATCTATATCTTCATCAGTATCTACAAATTTATCCGTATCTTTATCTATATCTTCATCAGTATCTACAAATTTATCTGTATCTTTATATGTATTTCGTATCTGGTATTTCAATACCTATCACATATTTTATATATTTATCACTATTCTATATCTAGCTCAATCTCCATCTATCTCTCTATATCTATACTCCTATACAGAGTTAGAGCATTCAAACTGCGATCAACTAATCAATCACATACATACACATTTATATATATATAATATATATATTTATATATGTGTACGTTTACTGTCTCTTAAGTTTATTGTTATATGTTATTTATAAGTTGTAGTGTGCTACTCTTGGCTGACTTGGCTGATTTAACATTTGACCAGGATTACTTCGATTGGCATGGCATTTTGAATTGATTTACTGCGTCAGCTTCAAACAAGCATTTCACCTTTTTCTCTATTGTATTCAAACCTCTTCTGCTTGCTGCTGTTGTTGTTTTTGTCTGCTGGAGTGCACGAATCAATGAATGAACAAATGTGCGATTGAGTGAGTGAGTGAGCGACTCACTGAAGCAAACAAACAAACAAATGCGAATATGCATGAGTATAGGTATATCTATGTGTTTGCTTGTGTCGGTGAGTGTCTAAGCCCGGTTAAAAGGCAGCGCGTCAGCAGTCACTTGTGCGAATATTTCCGCAGGTGTTGAGTGGCATTTTATAGGATTGTTGTTGTTGGTGCTGCTGCTGCTGCTGCTGCTGTTGTCTATGCGGGAATCGTGACATGCAGCTTGACTTGGCACTTGGCCATAGAGCACAACACAAACCCAAGAGCCGTGCTACCTGCTGACGTCACACCCCCTTAAACTTGGTTTTATATCTATTTATATAGAGAAACACACACGTTTACGACTTCCATGGCGGCAAATTAATTAGCTAGGCCCAAAACGTACGCAGTCAAAAGGCCAAATTGCAAATTGCAACTGCAACAGTTGCTCTAAGCGTACAAATTTAATTAAAATCTTTTTGAATGCCGATTAAATCTTGAATGAAAATTGCTCAATTGTTGCCGCTTGCGACACATTCGACTCGATGCCGTTGTCGCTGTGGTTATTGTTGTTGCTGCTATTGCCTGAACGTCGTTTATCTTCCGCTTGGCATCAGCTGGCAAAGGGGCACAACAACAACGAGAGCTCCCTAGCTTGGGCATATATACATATACATACATATATCTTCTGCTAATGAATTACAAAAACAAAAACTCTTTTTTTCTCTTTTTTGGTAATACATTCATAATCGTAAACCAGTTGGCAACAAAAGCCATTCAATCAACAGCACGAAAAGCGGGCGGGCCTCATGGAAGTTAAGGCTGCTGTCGCCGCTGCCGTTGCTGTTGCTGCTGCTGGTAGTTGCTGTTGTTGTTGTTGGTGTTGCAGTTAAGGCTACTGATTTAATAACTTTTAAACATAAAATAAATAGGTTTTTCATAAAACCCATAGAAAGATAGTTTATCTAAATGTGACGAGGGCAGATCAAAAATAAAAATTTAAAAAACGTAAATAAAATGCAAATTTGAATGTGCATTGGATAATAGAAAATTATATTTAGTGTTTTGTATCTGAATATATTTAAATATTTTACATAAATTGCAAAACTGCAATTATAGTTATTCATACAATTTATTATTTAATATTTTTTATTTATTAACATTTTTTATTTATTAATATTTTTATTTATTAATATTTTTTATTTATTAATATTTTTTATTTATTAATATTTTTTATTTATTAATATTTTTTATTTATTAATATTTTTTATTTATTAATATTTTTTATTTATTAATATTTTTTATTTATTAATATTTTTTATTTATTAATATTTTTTATTTATTAATATTTTTTATTTATTAATATTTTTTATTTATTAATATTTGTTATTTATTAATATTTTATATTTACTTTTTATCGACACATATATATTTTTTATTTTTATTTTCTTTTGTTTTTATTATTTTTGTAATATTGTATTTTTATTTTTTTTTTTTCTATTATTTTTTGTAATATTATATTATTCATTATTCATATAACTTATTATTTTATATTTATTATTTATTAATATTTTATATTTACTTTTTATCGATATATATAAATTTTTCATTTTTATATTCTTTTTTATTTTATTTTTTTATTTTTATTTTTTTTTTTTGTAATATTGTTTTTTTTTTTCTCTTATTTTTGTAACATTGTACTTTTTTTTAATATTTAATTTATTATTAATTAATATTGTATTAATATAAAGCAACTTTGTAATCGACTATTGCATATAAACCCTTTACTTAATAAGTAATCTATAATCAAATATATATTCATATTCATATTCATATTCATTTAGTCAACTCACCTGTTAGCGTCACATTGACGTGCATCAGTCCGATGTGGGTGCCGATGCGGGCGGGCAGTTTCTCACGTGAGAATGCTTTGTATGGTGCAATGATTGTTGCATGTGACACATGCCACGCGGAGCCCAGGCGGGTAACTGTAGGTGACAAAGAAGTAGACGAAGAAGAAGAAGAAGCAAAAGCAGCCAGTGAATATGGAATCAGCATAGCAGCCATGCGCCACGTCAGACAGGTAAATACTCACTCAGTATGACTAGACCCACAAAGAGACTCAATGTGACCGTCGAGAATGTTGTGAACTTCTGTGAATATTAAAACGAGATGTCGATTATAATGAGATGCTCAAGCTATACGAGTGTGCGTGTGTGCGTGTGTGTGTGTGTTGTAAGTGAAACTGTAATTACATAAGACGTAAGCGTTTTAAAGCCAGTTATGTCGAACGACTCTGCCAATTGGTTGACTAATTGAATAAGCCAGCCACTCAATTGGCCAAACGAGCTGAGAGATTGTTAATGGAGCTGGATGAGGAGGAGAAGGAGATGGAGATGGAGAAGCGTGAAAGAAAAGGGCGCGTCAGGCAAACTGGTTATAGATTTATCTCTGACATCTATTTGAAAACGTGCCGCCGATTATGATTACAGCTGTCACTCTTAAATGCGCAACGTAGACAAGACGTCAGCAGCGTGAGAACTACGTGTATCAGCCTCGGCCCAGCCCCAAGCCCAGCCCAGTCCAGTCTAAGATATCATTAAGTTAATTAAAAAACGTAAGTGTTGCACAAAAGAAACTGAACAGGTTCTTTGGCATTGTCATACTAAAATGAAGTCAAGTCCGTGGCATGCGCATAAACTAGTTCGAGGAACTAGAATAAAAACTAAGCTCTATTAAAGTTTTAAAATAAAAACAAACTAAAGAACAAAATAACTCTTAACTACGCTTTCCTGTACAACAGGTTTCATATATTCTATGCAAAGTATAAAATTCTATTATGGATGATATGATATGAAATGATAAAGCAATGAGGCTTGAAGCCCTTTAAGAGCCAGCCAAATTTGTTAAAGACAATTAAATGAAAGATCTCTTTCTACACTCACCTGTTTACGCACACCCGGAAATATGACCAGAAATGCGACATAGAATGTGGCAAAGAGCACTGAGACAGCCACAATGGACACATCGCCTGTGACGGGTGTTCGATTTGAGAATGAATAAAGCGTTGGACCGCCATCGTCTCGAAATGCGTCGAACCAGCCCTTCATGCTGGATATATTTATCCTTTATGTAGCTGGTGTCTAGAAAACATTTTAAAAGAAATATAATATGTTTAAATTTGAGATTTGTATTTTGTAAAATATTTTGCAATATCTTGTAATTATTAGATGTGAGCTCAACAGTCAATTAAAATGCGGATTTGCATATCTTGTGTGCGTGCTTAAAGCAGCGATGCTTAATTAAGCCAAGACAAAAAAAAAACGAACATATCGTGGGTAGATATGACTTCTTTTTATATGCAAGCGCAAGATATGTAAAGAAATAATAAGCAATAATAGTAAAATATTTTTCAATCGCACTTTGAATACACTTTGTAAAGTAATTCTAGTCATAAAACGTTTTCAGAGACTTCATCCACAACAAAATGATTTATATTTATATCATATATTATTATGAAAAATTTCTCATATTCTTTTAATTCTTTTCCCAATTTATTATTATTATTATTAATTTTATTATTATACAACAAATTTAATTTAACATAACGAACGTCTATTTGTGTTACATATTTCTTTAAGCGTACAGAATATCCACAGCAAGAGTATATTAAATGTATTTATGCCAGCTGCCCGTTGCCAGATGCCAGATGCCAAGTAGCAGATGGATTTGCACTTTTACAGCTCGGAGCGGATCGCTTTGGTTCGTGACTAAGCGTTTCGGCTGCAGATAGACCGCAGCAAATATGAACTGCGTGATGGAGATGGAGTTGGCAACTGCGACTGAAGCTGAGACTTATAGACAAGTGACAGTCAGCAGCAGCAGCTCAATGCAACCAATTCAGCTGCTAAATTAGTTAAATAAACAGAGGGCAGAGCTCAGCACAGCACGAAGCGCCCCTGCCAACCGGAAATGTAAAGATAAAACCCAAATAGAATTATGAAACAAAAAATGCTGAATTAATAACTAAACAAAAAATTGAACAAAGGAATTGAATTTGCAGCACTCGAAAAACAAAACTTGTTAAAGAGATTCGAAAACCAGAAATGCCTAAGATTTAGAACCGGATTTAAGAAACAAAACAAAAGCCATCGCGGGAGGGCTACAAAAAGCAACAACAATAACAACAATGGATAGAAATAGCAACGTCTATAATCATCATCAGCTGTTGCTTAGAATGACGTAGTCAAAAAATGTATAATTAAGTGCCGATCAAATTGAATAAGTGAATCTTAATAATGCCTTAAGCATAACGAATTTTTAAATACGCTAGCCGAACTGCGACCTATACTAAATTAACTAACCATATCATCTGTCGGACTCACTAAAACTGAAAGACTTTCGTGTTTCTTTATCAGTTATTATTATTATTTTTTTTTTTTTTAAATCAGGTTTTTTTTAAATCAGTCGCCACAGAAAAATCATTAAAAATGTTAACATCAAGGCGTTGTTTTGGTTAAATTAAATAAACCAGATCTTAGGAAAATTATATTTAATATTTACAACCATAGTATAATAGTTAATGAAATAAGTATAACAATTTAAAAAAAAAAAAAAAAAACCTTCTGAAAAGTTAACTTTTTGAGAATCGAATAGACAGGCGTTCATCTAGAACTCAAGCGTCATGACAATCTCCTAATGAAATCACTTCATACTTAGCTCAATGGCCATTCTAATAATTAAATTTCAATTAGCATTTATCTTGTTGGCGTCTTATTATAAATACAACAGATACTTATACAGCTTTTTTTTATCCATTTAAACGGACTTCGAGCACATAAACGACGAAAGAAAGAGAATTGCGCATACGCAAGATATTACGTGCGCTGGCACGCGGATGTAAGTAAAACTTTTGTTATTATTGATTGAAGTCTTCAAGTGTTTAAGTATCGCAGCAACGGGGTTTTTCCCTGGCGGCGAATACAAGTTCTGGCTTTGTGAAAGTTGCAGAAGACCCGGCCCGCCCTGAGGGCCACAATCAGTGCCAGCGCCACTTATAGATAGAGAGTTTTAATGAAGCAACAGATGGGTGAAATACGAAGAAGAAAGAATCAAACATTGAAGCACGTAGAACTGTTATAATCTGTTATATTTTAAAGTACTGCTTGAATTACACTCTATAATCATATATATAATATATCTAATCATTATACTCAATTATCTGATCATCTTTTCAGACTTCTTTTAATAATAACTAATTTTTTTAAATGTATTATTTAATATATTTATTGTTTAATTCAACGAAAATTCGTTAACTGAAGTTGAGGTTAACTTTCAATTTTGAACTTGAGTTCACAGATAACCTAAATTAAATTCGCTCAACTTTTATTATTTTAGAGATTCCATTCTAAATCCAAATGCAAAATCGACTTTCAAGTTTCAAGTAGAGCTCAGAGCTAGTTATATTTTTTCATCTAATTTTTAAAAGTGCTTAAATTGATTAAATGTATCTTTAAAAAAACACTAAAAATTTCTTTCAGTGTTTCAATTAATTAACAAATCTTTAGCAAAAGTTCACTTACCAAACTTGTCAGTTAATACAAAACCGGCATATAAATATCGTTGTTTGTTTTGTTATCGTTGTTTTATTTATTTTTTAATTTATTTTAATTTTAATTTGTTGTATTTGTTTTTTCTTTATATTTTGATAATCGTCTCGTAAATCCAATTCACAATTTCGTTCAGTTTTTAATGCATTTAGCGTGTCTTAAATGAATGCGAATGCTACTA
Source organism: Drosophila buzzatii (assembly GCA_035045845.1). NCBI lineage: Eukaryota > Metazoa > Arthropoda > Insecta > Diptera > Drosophilidae > Drosophila > Drosophila buzzatii. The sequence goes on along the minus strand of JAWNOS010000089.1, from coordinate 1,843,160 downwards.
AATAATATCTAAGCAATAAAATTAACATTTATTAATATCAACTGATTTATTGATTATGTTTGATTAATGAAGCACGACGCATACACACAAACACACATTGCAAAAACGATCGATGCTAAAATATATTGTTTTATTTATTATTTAATTTTAATAAATTTTTATCCGTTGTTTTCACAGCTTTTTACACATGTTTGCAAAACTTGGGATTTTTTCCACTTTTTATTTCTATTTCTATTTTTATTTACTTTTATTTTTATTTGTTATTTATTTTTTCGTTGCACCCACTTGGCAATTGTTGTTGCTGTTGTAGCTGCTGCCTGAAACCGGTTTTTGGCTTTGGCTAGTCAACGCCGCGCGACTTAGCACATAAATTGCATTTTATTTTTAAAACCCGGTAATAAATTGTTTCATTTATAATTAGAATTTTTTACAAACTGACACGAAAATTTTAATAGCAACACCAAAAATAAATAAAAACATAAAAAAATATGCGTGTAAAACGTGAAATCGAAAATCTCATTGGGGCGACTGATATGTGGCTCTGTCTGTTGTTGCTGCTGACCTTCGCATAGTTGTTGCAGGAGCTGTCGCTGTCGCTGTCGCGGTCGTCATCGCAGTGAGCGCATTATTAGCTCGATTACCTAACAACAAAAACAATGCAACTGTCGCTGCCGCTGCTGCTGCGGCTACGGCTACGGCTGCGTCTGTTATAGCTGCCGGCGTCGACGCTGGACTTGGCACCAAAACGTAGCACGCGACGCCGCAGTGCATGTGGAAATCTTAAAGCGCATTACGTTATTACGTTACTTACTACACAACGACTTAACGAAAGAAATACAAAAAGTAAAAAAAAAAGAGCTTTTCGTGTGTGTCTGTCAAGCAGCAGCAACAACAATGGCACAGGCATTACAGTTACAAAATGAAACCGAAACTATGCGATGCCAGAGCAAAGCAAAAGCAAAAACAAAACAGTAGCAGCAGCAGCACAGCAACGCCCCAGTGAGACACCAGCAGTATCAGCATCAACAGAAGTGGCATCCAATGCAACTGCTGCGCGCTCGCTCATTCACTCTCACTCTCACTCTTACTCTCTGACTCGCACTCTCACAGCATATTGCTGCAGCTTTTCAAGTCCAACGAAAGTGAAATTACTATTGCTCTGCTCTTCTGGCTGCCGCTCAGTTTGTCTTTGTATTTCTTTTTGTTTTTTTGTTGAGGAAATGAAGTAAACATGGAATTGACATAATCAAGACGCGGCGCGGACTGCAAATGTTTTAAAAGCTCTGTCGACGTCGCCTTGCTGAATGCGTTACAGGTTTTTGAGTCGTGCCGCTGCTTTTGCTTTCTGTTTGCTTTTTGCTTGCTGTTGTTGTTGTTGCTATGTGTGTTCAATGAGCGCTGGTGCGTGTAAATATGTAAGAGTCGCCTTCAACCGGCTTTTTTGCGATATTTTTGTTGTTGTTTCTATGCATAGTTTTTGGCTTTTTGCTTTGCTGCGTTTTTTGCGCTGGTCAGTTTTGGCGTGGGTCAGTTACATGTGTCCGCACAGCATATAGGAAATAAACAACAGATGAAGTAATCGACAGAAAAATGAAAATTACAGCAGCATCGAAAACAAAAAAGCAGCAACTTTAACAATAGCGTTAAATGGGCGTCTATCGTCTGTACACACTTGATGCATATACGCACAGACACAGCGCAGACCCATACACGGACATCACACTGAGAGCGATAAAACGGTAAAGTCTACAATAGAGACACCAACAATAAAGAGCGCACACAAAGGCAAAGGGAAAACGTGCATAACAAATACGCTGTGCACGTAGAGTGAGAGAGATAGCTGCATACATAGCATAGGAGCGAACAGAAGCTACAAAGTTCTCGCATTGAATTTGGATGTTTCTCTAGTCTCGCGGCTCGTGGCTATGAGTATTTAATTTGTTAATTTTTTGTTTTTTCTTTCTTTTTAGTTTTTAGCATGGTTTTCGTAATGCTTTAATAGAATAAATAAACGATGAGTCGTTATTGAATTTTGATTATTTTTAGTGAGAAATTTGATGACGAGTTTTGAGTTTTTGCATTTTATGATAATTTACGACTTTTTACAACATCTTTATTGTTTATTGTTGTTATTCGCGCTACTTTTGTAAATTTTTATATTACAACACACTAGCAGTTGCTTACAATAATAACAAGAGAATACGCTTCAATGCATTTTGTTTTCTTTTTTCTCATTATTATGTCAAAAATTTGCTCACTTTTTTATTAGCTCTGATTATGTGCAATTTAATTTTATTGCCGTTAATTGCCTTTGCACACTTTTTTTTGCTCAATTTTCACGAATCACATTAATTTTTTTTTACAAAGAAAGACGACGACAAAGCATAGCTATGAATTACTAGAAAGAGGAGCATGCCAAGTACCGTTATAGTTTGTTTTTTCGTTTTGGTCAAATTATAAAATTTTAGCTGGATTTTATTTGCGATTTTAAATTTTGTTTTTATTTTATTTTGATTTTTTTTTTGGTTTGTTGCTTTGAATTTAGCTGAACGCCCGGCGCATAGCACAAAACACAAAAGCATAAGACAAACCAAAAAAAAGCACAGGTTTTTTTCTATTTTCGTTCGTACGTGTTTTTGTTGGTTAATGCGCCTGCGCGCAACGTTCGTGCCTTGTTGTTATTACTTGCGCCGTCGCGTCCGCATCAAACGCCTGTCGTTGGCAAACTGAGCGTCGTTAAGTGTTGAGCGCAAGACAAAATACACACAGAGAGCGCGTGTGCGAGTGCTAAAGAGCTTTTGACACCAAAAACAAAGCTTTTTAGCACAGAGAGTGTGAATTTATGCTCTAATAAAATTTAACAGGCACGAGGGCTAAACTCCTGCTGCTGACTAAGGTGGACCTTGTCAAACCATTTAGCAAATGCAAAGAATGCAACAAAAAAAAAAAAAAAAAAACTCGCTCACTTTGAGACGACCTCACAAACAAATCAAATTTAATAAACAAGTCAAGAATTTGTATTAATCAATAGAAGGTAAATAAAAAGCACAGCTGCTATCGCACAATAATACCATAAAGTATACATATAAGTATTTATATAAATATAAAAAATAAAAAACAATATTATATCTGACAGGTTGGTAACATCTGCTAATTGAATTAGCATCGAAATGAGCGACGCTTGAGCATTGCATATAATTAATATTTAATTTGCTAATTGAATTTTTAGTGCCGACTACCGTGCTGCATCCTCTTTGATCTTAACACTGTTATGTTTGTATATATATACATGTCTGTATGTTTATATATATACACACACATGTCTATGTCGTTAAAGATCTTGACAGTTGCAAATTTGGCAGGCAAACACGAAACCAGGCAGAACCACTCAGAAGAGTTAATTATAGTTGTACACAGTTAGACGTATCTAGAGGTACAGGTAGAGGTAGAGGTGTACGCATGATGCAACTTTTATGATGTGCCAAATTAGCCATAAAATACACACACATAACTGCGTGTACATATATTTGCAATCATTTAGATTATATATAAGTACATAAAACCCAATCGTTTTTATGCGTACTCAAATTGTTAAGATAAACGCAGATATAATAGTTAGTTTTATGCGTTAAATGCATAAGCATTGAGCGTTTACTTAACGTACACAATAATATTTATTTCAAAATAAATATATATATGTTTAAGACTTATTTTAAAGTTTAGCTATCATTTTTCCTAAAAATATTTAGAGGGTTTATAATAATTATAAATAAATATACGTAAATAAAATACATTTATTAACATTTAGATAATTTTATATCATTTTATTTAAAAAGTTTCGCTTCATATATTTTTATTAGAGTTCTATATATCTATTTTTATAATTAAAACTAAGCTAATTTATTTCCTAACTTTCATAAAATATGTAAACAAATTTAATATGAATTTATTGTAATAATCTAGTAAATAGTGTCTGCATAAAAAATCTTTATTTTTTTTCTTATTTATTTTATTTTATTTATTATTTTAAATTGCAAGAATCTATATAATTATTTATTTTTTTTTAACTTTAATTAATTTATTTTTTTTAACTATACACCTTACTATATCGACTGTTTATATATGTACATCTATCAGCATCTCTGTCCATTTATAATACTAACTTTTCAGACTACTATAGTTTTCTTTAAACTCGTTTTCCGTTAAGATTTCAAGATCAATATTCATGACTAGCACCAAAATTTATGACCACGTTCGCTCTCTTTGAGCACTTTTAAATTTATTATATCTACAACAAAAATAATGAAAAAGAACTATGTAAATGATCGATAATAAAAAATATCGATTGTTTGGCAGCATCAAGTTCGTTGCCTAAGTCTTTTGTTCTAGCGCTATTTTAATGCTAAAGTATGGCCTTGCCGACAGCTAGAGTTAAACTTATTGAACTTCAGTAATCAACAGCAGCCTAAAAGAACTACAACAATAATAACAACAAACTTAGCACAAAATAATTTAACTAAATTGCCGCGCAAGGCCGTCCACGGTCAGTGACTGAATAAGAAGAAGAAGATGCAGCGACAGCCGAAGCGCCAACTGGATGAACTGGACTGGGACCAGTTGCCCTTTTTTGAAAAAGTATTTTGTGCAGGCAATAAAAACAAAATGAATCAGCCGAAAAATGTTTTAAGAAATACTAAGAATATATAACAACAACGCCAAAAATTAACTACCGGCTACCGCAGATTTAATGAAAATAAAAACAAGAATCAAATGCCATACGGATGTGTCGCCAGCGACTCGGAATGCGCACAAAACATGCCGAGGACGGTCGGTCAATGGTCTTAACTAAACCAAAAAAAAAAAAACAATAATAATATACAATGTGTACATATATATTTATAATATCTATAGTGCTAAGAGTACATATCATGGGACGACGTGTTTTATTTCACAATTCAAAACACGCGCCAGCTGCTGCTACGGAATTTTATCCAGAAGCTAAAGCTCAATGTGATTCATAGCTCAAAGAAGCAGAGCAATTCAAGTCAAAGAAGAAGAAGAAGACTATATTTATATATATTAAAAAAGGGAAAGGGAATCTCAAGCTTATGCACTTAGCTCAAGTTCAAGGTGAAAGACAATTCAAGTCGAGTTTACTCTGAGCTGCGATTCGAGTCGAGTCGAATTGAGTTGAGTCAGTGGGGCATTGGGGAAGGGCAACATGTAATTATGTTAATAAGTGTATATATTTTCATATGCTGAAAGTCAATTGTAATTGTTATTTAATCAGTGAAGTCAACTCGTTGTTAATGACATAACAGATAAGGCAAAAAGTAGCTCAGCTGACACAACGACTTGGGAATTCCAAGCAAAACATAAATGTTTCAATTTAATATAGCTATACAGCTAAGATGAAGCTTCAGTCGAGAGTATTAATGAGTGAAGCTCTGTCACATACAAAATATTCATAAAGCAAATATTCATTATGTAAAAAATAAATATTATAAATAAAAGTATTTATTTATTAAGAATAATATATCAAAAACCTAAAAATTTTAAGATAGAAAAATAGAAATACAAAACAATAAATTTACTATAAAACATTCAAATCTACTTTATTTATTGTAAGCAAAATTGATTACTCAAATAATTTAGTTCTATCTAAAATAAATCATGCTCTTAAGTGTTTTATATATTTTATATTTATTTTGATATTTATATTATTAAATTTTTTTTATTTTATTGTAATTTTTCTTTTATTATTTATATATTTATAATTCTAAATGCAATATTCATTATGTAAAAAATAAATATTATAAATAAAAATATTTTCGCTGATTAAGAATAATTATGGAAATATGATTAAAAACCTAAAAATTTTAAGATACATATGGAAAAATATAAATACAAAACAATAAATATACTATATAACATTCAAATCTACTTTATTTATGGTAAGCAAACTTTATTACTAAATTAATTTAGTTCTATTTAAGATAAATCATTTTCTAAGTGTTTTATATATTTTATATTTATTTTGATATTTATATTATTAAATTTGTTGTATTTTATATTATTTTTTTAATATTTATATATTTATAATTCTAAATGCTCTGAATCCCATTTATATTGAATAAATTCGAAATACTTTCAACGTTACTACAATTAAATATAATTTAAGATAACATCTAAGAATTAAGCATTTTCTTAATAGTCATCAAAGAATTTAAAAAGATGCTTATAAATTTATTTCAAAGCAGTTTAAGAAGAGTACATTTTAATACTTAATAAAATAATTAGAAATATACAAAAATTAAGATTATTATATATAGAAATAATAACATATATATAAATTCTTGTTTAGATATATGAATTCTTTTAATTTTCCATACATATTCTTATTGTTCACAAATTCAATAATTCCCATCGTTATCAATTTAAGCATTAATTTCTAAAAAAAACATTAGTTTAACCCACTTGAAGGTTGCATAATTATAGCTCTCTGGATTCTAAGCAGCTGCGCACAAGTTGTTCCCAAAACATTTATTGTTAGCTACTGCTGCTACTTTAAATATATGTATATACCTATTCATATATACATATATATATATGTATATTTAATGATTGCTTCGTGCCATCTCTATCACACTAATGGCAACTAATATGCCCACTAATTACAGCGATTACACAAAAAGCAACCCAAATGGCTTCCTCATGTCAAGAGAGTTCTATGCAGCCGCGACGTTCGAATCGACTGACACAGATTAGTTATGGCTGTGAGCGCATACGTTCAAGTTTCCCCCTGCGGGTTCAAGAACTTGACTAACTAACGATTCTATTAAAACATTATAAACTGGATAGCATTAAACACACACACACACAGAGGTCTATATATATCATATAGACACATGAAATACCAAACAATGACAATAGCTCAGTGAGTTCTGTGGTTTTTGCTTTACAGCTAGTGATGAGAGCGTGAAATGTCAAGCTGAATGAATATATATTAGTATGTATTAGCTTTATAGAATATATATATTGGTTTTTTTTATATATGTTACGATTTGTTTAGCAAAAATGTACTTCAAAAAATTTCAAAATCTTATTGATAATGCAATAAGTTAACTCTGCATTATATATTTTAATATATGTATATATTTATATTCTTTTATATTCCATTAAAAACTTAATTTTAATTTAAATTGAATTGTTATAGTTTTATTTATTTATTTTATTTGTCTTATTAGTAGTACAATAATTGAATTATATATATATATTTTTTTTTAAATAACATTTTTTTTATATGTTAAAAAATTAAAATTAAATTTTTATTATTCTATTTTTTCTATATTCCATTAAAAACTTCATTTTAATTTAAATTGAATTGTTATAGTTTTATTTATTATTATTTTTGTTATGAATAGTACAATAATTGAATTATATATATATTTTATTAAGATTAACATTTTTGTTTTTGTTTTTAAATTTTAAAAATTAAAATTAAATTTTTATAATTAAATATTTTCTTTTTTTTACTTTTTATTGTTTTTAGTTTCTGCATATTTTTTGTAACATTTTATCAATATTTTTTTAATTTGAATATTTTTTAAATTTAATTCTTTTTATTAATTTAATTTTTTTTAATACTTTTTTTAATACATATAATAATACAATAAATAAGAATAATAAAATATAATAATAATCATAATTATATTTTTAATTAAAAAATTGTTTTGAAAATTTTGTTTATTTATTCTATTCAATTAGTGATTTATTCTAAACAATTTCTTTTTTTTTTTCTTGATTACTATATATAAGTATACATATATACATATATTATATTGCAAACTTATATATTATTATTGTTTTTATGTTGTGCATGTTGTAAAATCCAAAAATTGTGTTCTTTAATAAAGTAAAAAATAATGTTTTTTTTTTTAAGTGACTAAAAGAATATCTGGAAAGACTGCCTACTAATAAAGTAACTATATTTATTAGTAAGATTCTCAGTCGATTTAGACTCTCTATATATTCTTTCCATTGTTCTCATTGGCTAATCAATGTCTAAACTGTCGTGTCACGCACGAGTCAGCGCCAACAGGTTGCTTGACGGGAGGTAGTTACTTGGGCAGGTGAGGATTTGCTGTTCACTGAGGCGTTCATTAAGCAGAGTCTTTTTGTATGTTTTTTTTTTCCTCTTTAGATTTTCCTTTCGTTTTGATGTTTTATTGTTAATGTGCGCGCTTAACGTCGCACCAACTACAAATTAAAACTAATAATAAATGTGCAAAAAAAAAAAAGCAACACAAAAAATTATTGTGTGAAACTTGAGTGCGCCCCCAAACCGACGTATTATAATTATAATAATAATAATTACAATGTGCGGCGGGGCGTGGATGCCTAATACTAGAACTGAGCAGCGCGTCTCGACCTCAGCTCCAATCAATGTGTCTGTGTGTGTATAAATTTGTATGTGTGCGTGTGCTGCGCGCTGCTAATTAAAACATTATTTTCAGCTGCCACTAACCATGCCCCGAGGCTGAGTTTTTGCATGCGGCACATGCGAATCGATCAATAGAAGCTCGAAAAAAAAAAGAAATAAAAAAACAAAAAATTAAATAAATATAAAAATTCGACAGACAAGTGGCCCCAAAAACAACTATTTTTTTTTGCGAACGGTAGGCAACAGTTGTCAGCTGTCATAAACTTAAAATAACAACAACAAAAGTCATGTGAAATGATTTAAACAAATAGAGAAGTTTAAATACTCTGGCAAAAACTGTTTAAGAAACTCAAAAATAAATATTATTGATTTAAGCAATTTTTAAAACTACATTAAAATTATATAGTGAATTGTTAAAAATTAAATAAATATTTTAAAATAAAATAATATACAATTTATAAATTTTTATGGACATTATTGGTTTTATATATTCAATAATGTACAATATAAAAGGAATGGTTGGATTTTAAAATATATAAATTATAAAAATTATACAAAAATTAAATGAATTAAAAAATTAATTAATAGTGCAAAAATTATAATAAAAATTTGGAAATTCTTTTAAAAATGTTCAAATGTTTTTAAATTTTATATTTTCTAATTTCTAGTAAATAAGATTTTTTGTATATTATCAATAAAATAAAATAAAATTTTCCTATTATTATCTTCTTGCTTAATATAACTTTAAAAACAACTTTTCTTTTATTTAGCAATCTTCACTTACTTTTAAAAACTTTTACTTTAAAAAACTTTTCTTTTATTCAGCAATCTTCAATTAAAACTTAAAAAAAAAATAAAAAAAAAAAATTGTTATTATAATTAAAATACTTTAAAGCAAAAACAACTTTATTTAATTCAATTGGGTCACGTATTAAATTAAAAAATTTATTCTTTTGCTTCAATCTTATTTTATAATAAAAGTTGTTTTTTTTTTTTAATAAATTTCTTTTAAAAACTTGAATGTTTATTTCAATGAAGTTCCATGCATCAGTTTAATATCTAGATTTGCATTCAATCCCAACTAAATAACTGTATTATAATACAATTTTGACCAATATAAAATTAATTTGCAATGCATTTGATGGCTCATCAAGTCGTTTACCTCAAATACTATAAAAATGCCTTTTTTGGCAAGGGTATTAACGCAAAAGAGAAACTGACGACGCACGACAAACGACAAGCAGCAAGCAAAGAGAAAAACAAAACAAAAAAAATCTCGTCAATTGTTTATTGATTATTTTATTTGTTCAACATGCCAACGGATTGTTCCAATTTTGATCGGTTTATCGCCTTTGCATGCGGGCGCTAATAGTTTTGAACCTGAAACTATTTTTCGTATTCATTTTCGCAGCTTTTTGTGTGCCAGGGGCAAGGTCATGCGACGCAGGCTGCCAGGCGATTATTATTATTATTATTTAATTTTTTTTGGGCAGGGTCTCTTTATTTTGGCAGTCCGTCAATTAGAGCTTTGGCAAATTATGAGATTAAATGGACTAAAGTTTTGACTTTTCCTTGAGCATTTCAGCAACGACTTTGATAAGCGTTAATTAATAAATCAGCATTGCTTGAATAACAATTATCAATTAGCAGTTACCCTGTGATATTTCGCGTAACTTGTTCTAGATTAAATATAGGTTAGATATTGCAAAATCAAATAGCTATTGAGCATTTATTTAGTTTTTTTTTTTTTTTTTTTAATATTAAATTAAATATTAATTTTTATTTTGAAAGCTTAATGGATTTAAGCCTTATCTATTTGAAGATCTGTTTTAAATAATATATTTAATGATAATAAATAATATATTTATGAAAACTAATGATTGTCTCGGGGACCTCTTTATATTTAAAATATAAATATTAAATATTTATAAATAATGAGTGTGTATATGTTAAGTAGCATATCTATGCATATAAAGATATTTTCTCTATGCTCTAAATTCTCAGCTAGAGGTTAATAAAGGCAATTAGTGAATCTAAGAACTATTTCCAGATTTAAAATGATTCAAAATAATATTTCTAAATAGCTGAATGAAGACGAGATAGTTGAGCTTGCTTTAAGCGTTTGAAGCTTAGCTAGAGGCAAATTCTATGAGCAAATGAATCATTTAAGCAATATCAGAGATCTACAAAGATTTCAGATATATTTGAAGTATAGGGTATATAAATTCCAGCTGTTGGCGCTATATACATCTAGTTGCAGAAAATAATATCTCTCTCTCTCTCAATTTCTCTCTCCAGTAAACTATTCTAATTGAAGTCAAGACACACATTTATAGGGTATGCGTAACACAATTAACGGCAGCATATATACATATAAATCAAAGACATATAATTCAAATATGTATTTAAATTATTTAAGCATTGTCTGCTACCAATTAAATCTCTTCAGCTTTGAAGTTGAGTGAACTTTAAAAGGTTTCTCTGTCGCTCTCAGTGTCATTGTCGAAATGTTTGTTGCCTGGGTGGCCCGAACGTTGATTGACAATGATTGACAATTAAGTTGCGTATGTGTCAGGTCTCAGGTGTTATAGATTGTTGCAAACACGCTTTACGCTTCATGCTGTTAGCTGCTGGTAAAATAGCTACCATTTATGTGGAGCATTGGCCCGGCTTATTATGGCCAACCGGCGCGAAGGTTGTCTCACAAACATATTTGGCTAGGAAGTTGTTAGCTGATTTTTCATTGTGGGTGCCTAATTGGAAAACAATTTTGTTTTCTATCTCTCTCATTTTTTTCATTACATTTTTTATTTATTTTTATTTTGCAATTCGACGTGTGTTTTGATGTTCGCATAAGACGAGTAGCAAATGTTGTACGATCATGGGAATTTCTTTGACCATAAGCAACAAGGGCAACAAATATTCAATATGAAGGTTGAGCAACGGAAAACAACAGAGAGTTTTTTAAATAAATCATTTAATATTTATAAATAAATAATGTGTTATAACAGAGATTATCTAACATGAATCATCGTTTATATGAATATCTACTAGCAATTGTCTCTAACTAAAATCAATTCATGAATTGTCATGCAGAAGAAGTAACTGAAGAGCTGAAGCACAAATTACCTCTTCATCATATGCTCCGCATGCCTGCATAGCTTTATAATACATGTTATCTTACGAAATAACATTGTAAATTAGATTACTCACCTGGTAATTTCATCATGGTCAAATTTCAGACAGCTCTCAGGCAAAGCAGTCCATAAAGCAACCAAAGGTGGCAGGCGAACCATTTAGCAGCGAGCAACGCCCAAGTTGCGTGCCGCTTGTCACATACATCAGGCACAGCGCAACGCAGTCGCTTGTTAGGCGAAAATATTAAAAATTAATTAAACAAAAAACTTTGCTACTAATGTAAGAAACAATATAAAATACATTTATCGTCGTGCACTTGACCTTGGTCGGGCGGTGGGCAGCGAGCAGCGAGCGACGCGCGGCCAAAGCCAAAATCAAATTCAAAACTCAAAAGGGAAAGTCAAGCGTTGCCAGAACGAATGCCGCATACACTAACCAAAGTTATCTTATATCTTATATCTTATATCTTATATCTTATATCTTGTATCTTATATCTTATATCTTATATCTTATATCTTATATCTTATATCTTATATCTTATATCTTATATCTTATATCTTATATCTTATATCTTATATCTTATATCTTATATCTTATATCTTATATCTTATATCTTATATCTTATATCTTATATCTTATATCTTATATCTTATATCTTATATCTTATATCTTATATCTTATATCTTATATCTTATATCTTATATCTTATATCTTATATCTTATATCTTATATCTTATATCTTATATCTTATATCTTATATCTTATATCTTATATCTTATATCTTATATCTTATATCTTATATCTTATATCTTATATCTTATATCTTATATCTTATATCTTATATCTTATATCTCATATCTTATATCTTGTATCTTATATCTTATATCTTATATCTTATATCTTATATCTTATATCTTATATCTTATATCTTATATCTTATATCTTATATCTTATATCTTATATCTTATATCTTATATCTTATATCTTATATCTTATATCTTATATCTTATATCTTATATCTTATATCTTATATCTTATATCTTATATCTTATATCTTATATCTTATATCTTATATCTTATATCTTATATCTTATATCTTATATCTTATATCTTATATCTTATATCTTATATCTTATATCTTATATCTTATATCTTATATCTTATATCTTATATCTTATATCTTATATCTTATATCTTATATCTTATATCTTATATCTTATATCTTATATCTTATATCTTATATCTTATATCTTATATCTTATATCTTATATCTTATATCTTATATCTTATATCTTATATCTTATATCTTATATCTTATATCTTATATCTTATATCTTATATCTTATATCTTATATCTTATATCTTATATCTTATATCTTATATCTTATATCTTATATCTTATATCTTATATCTTATATCTTATATCTTATATCTTATATCTTATATCTTATATCTTATATCTTATATCTTATATCTTATATCTTATATCTTATATCTTATATCTTATATCTTATATCTTATATCTTATATCTTATATCTTATATCTTATATCTTATATCTTATATCTTATATCTTATATCTTATACCTTATATCTTATATCTTATATCTTATATCTTATATCTTATATCTTATATCTTATATCTTATATCTTATATCTTATATCTTATATCTTATATTTTATATCTAATATCTTATATCTTATATCTTATATCTTATATCTTATATCTTATATCTTATATCTTATATCTTATATCTTATATCTTATATCTTATATCTTATATCTTATATCTTATATCTTATATCTTATATCTTATATCTTATATCTCATAGCTAATATACTTTCTAATAGAAGCGCATGGAATAGCACAAGTTTTTAGGGGCGTTCAGTCTGATGGGGGGAAGCCACTGTGCCATGTGAGAGACGAGGTGCGTAAAGGCCTGTCCTCGTCGCATGCTTGCCGCGTCATATGCTGGCAACAGTTTGCAGTAGACTTTTTTCGTATTTCATTTCGATTGCGATTTAAAAGTCAGTATTTGAAGTTCATGAATCTAATTTGCGCGCGCAGTCGACAGTTTTTTTACGAGCTCAGAAACCAAGGCAAACTGATATGGCAACGCTTACATGGCGTATACGCATTCTCTCGCTTATTTATGACGTTTCCACAATGCGTGTAATTGACATTCACAGCGATTACTTCCTAGTTTTTATACAAACGTCCCTGAATAACACAAGTTTCGTACATTATCAAACGCGAGTGAGTGGAAAATGAAAATATATGCTAGAAAATGCATTATTTTTAATTTTTAATTTTAATTTTTTTATTTTAATTTTTTTTTCAACTATTTTTTTAATAAATAAATGTTTCTTTTTTAATTATTATTTATTCTTTTTTTTTCGATATATTAAGAGGCAGAAGCCTCTGAGAGGCAGAAGCAGAGGCACAGGCACAGGCAGAGTCTGAGTCCAGGCCAGAGCCAATCACAGATTTACAAGAAGCAGCAGAGGCTATATATGAGTCTGAGTCCAGGCCAGAGCCAATCACAGATTTACAAGAAGCAGCAGAGGCTATATATGAGTCTGAGTCCAGGCCAGAGCCAATCACAGATTTACAATAAGCAGCAGAGGCTATATCGAAGACTGAGCTGAAGCCTGAGTAGAATCAGAAGCAGAGGCAGAAGCAGAGGCTCAGGCAGAGGCAGAGTCTGAGTCCAGGCCAGAGCCAATCACAGATTTACAAGAAGCAGCAGAGGCTATATATGAGTCTGAGCTCAAGCCAGAACCAATCACAGATTTACAAGCAAAAGCAGAGGCTATATCGAAGACTGAGCTGAAGCCTGAGTAGAATCAGAAGCAGAGGCAGAAGCAGAGGCTCAGGCACAGGCAGAGTCTGAGTCCAGGCCAGAGCCAATCACAGATTTACAAGCAAAAGCAGAGGCTATATATATGTCTGAGCTGAAGCCTGAGTAGAATCAGAAGCAGAGGCAGAAGCAGAGGCTCAGGCAGAGGCAGAGTCTGAGTCCAGGCCAGAGCCAATCACAGATTTACAAGAAGCAGCAGAGGCTATATATGAGTCTGAGCTCAAGCCAGAGCCAATCACAGATTTACAAGAAGCAGCAGAGGCTATATATGAGTCTGAGCTCAAGCTAGAACCAATCACAGATTTACAAGCAAAAGCAGAGGCTATATCGAAGACTGAGCTGAAGCCTGAGTAGAATCAGAAGCAGAGGCAGAAGCAGAGGCTCAGGCACAGGCAGAGTCTGAGTCCAGGCCAGAGCCAATCACAGATTTACAAGAAGCAGCAGAGGCTATATATGAGTCTGAGTCCAGGCCAGAGCCAATCACAGATTTACAAGAAGCAGCAGAGGCTATATATGAGTCTGAGCTCAAGCCAGAACCAATCACAGATTTACAAGCAAAAGCAGAGGCTATATCGAAGACTGAGCTGAAGCCTGAGTAGAATCAGAAGCAGAGGCAGAAGCAGAGGCTCAGGCACAGGCAGAGTCTGAGTCCAGGCCAGAGCCAATCACAGATTTACAAGCAAAAGCAGAGGCTATATATATGTCTGAGCTGAAGCCTGAGTAGAATCAGAAGCAGAGGCAGAAGCAGAGGCTCAGGCAGAGGCAGAGTCTGAGTCCAGGCCAGAGCCAATCACAGATTTACAAGAAGCAGCAGAGGCTATATATGAGTCTGAGCTCAAGCCAGAACCAATCACAGATTTACAAGAAGCAGCAGAGGCTATATCGAAGACTGAGCTGAAGCCTGAGTAGAATCAGAAGCAGAGGCAGAAGCAGAGGCTCAGGCACAGGCAGAGTCTGAGTCCAGGCCAGAGCCAATCACAGATTTACAAGCAGCAGCAGAGGCTATATATGAATCTGAGCTCAAGCCAGAGCCAATCACAGATTTAAAAGCAGCAGCAGAGGCTATATCGAAGACTGAGCTCAAGCCTGAGTAGAATCAGAAGCAGAGGCAGAAGCAGAGGCTCAGGCACAGGCAGAGTCTGAGTCCAGGCCAGAGCCAATCACAGATTTACAAGCAGCAGCAGAGGCTATATCGAAGACTGAGCTCAAGCCTGAGTAGAATCAGAAGCAGAGGCAGAAGCAGAGGCAGAAGCAGAGGCTCAGGCACAGGCAGAGTCTGAGTCCAGGCCAGAGCCAATCACAGATTTACAAGCAAAAGCAGAGGCTATATATGAGTCTGAGCTGAAGCCAGAACCAATCACAGATTTACAAGCAAAAGCAGAGGCTATATCGAAGACTGAGCTGAAACCTGAGTAGAATCAGAAGCAGAGGCAGAAGCAGAGGCTCAGGCACAGGCAGAGTCTGAGTCCAGGCCAGAGCCAATCACAGATTTACAAGAAGCAGCAGAGGCTATATATGAGTCTGAGCTCAAGCCAGAACCAATCACAGATTTACAAGCAAAAGCAGAGGCTATATCGAAGACTGAGCTGAAACCTGAGTAGAATCAGAAGCAGAGGCAGAAGCAGAGGCTCAGGCACAGGCAGAGTCTGAGTCCAGGCCAGAGCCAATCACAGATTTACAAGAAGCAGCAGAGGCTATATATGAGTCTGAGCTCAAGCCAGAACCAATCACAGATTTACAAGCAAAAGCAGAGGCTATATCGAAGACTGAGCTGAAGCCTGAGTAGAATCAGAAGCAGAGGCAGAAGCAGAGGCTCAGGCACAGGCAGAGTCTGAGTCCAGGCCAGAGCCAATAACAGATTTACAAGCAGCAGCAGAGGCTATATCGAAGACTGAGCTCAAGCCTGAGTAGAATCAGAAGCAGAGGCTCAGGCACTGGCAGAGTCTGAGTCCAGGCCAGAGCCAATCACAGATTTACAAGAAGCAGCAGAGGCTATATATGAATCTGAGCTCAAGCCAGAGCCAATCACAGATTTACATGCAGCAGCAGAGGCTATATCGAAGACTGAGCTGAAGCCTGAGTAGAATCAGAAGCAGAGGCAGAAGCAGAGGCTCAGGCACAGGCAGAGTCTGAGTCCAGGCCAGAGCCAATCACAGATTTACAAGCAAAAGCAGAGGCTATATATATGTCTGAGCTGAAGCCTGAGTAGAATCAGAAGCAGAGGCAGAAGCAGAGGCTCAGGCAGAGGCAGAGTCTGAGTCCAGGCCAGAGCCAATCACAGATTTACAAGCAGCAGCAGAGGCTATATCGAAGACTGAGCTCAAGCCTGAGTAGAATCAGAAGCAGAGGCTCAGGCACTGGCAGAGTCTGAGTCCAGGCCAGAGCCAATCACAGATTTACAAGAAGCAGCAGAGGCTATATATGAGTCTGAGCTCAAGCCAGAACCAATCACAGATTTACAAGCAAAAGCAGAGGCTATATCGAAGACTGAGCTGAAGCCTGAGTAGAATCAGAAGCAGAGGCAGAAGCAGAGGCTCAGGCACAGGCAGAGTCTGAGTCCAGGCCAGAGCCAATCACAGATTTACAAGCAGCAGCAGAGGCTATATCGAAGACTGAGCTCAAGCCTGAGTAGAATCAGAAGCAGAGGCAGAAGCAGAGGCTCAGGCAGAGGCAGAGTCTGAGTCCAGGCCAGAGCCAATCACAGATTTACAAGCAGCAGCAGAGGCTATATCGAAGACTGAGCTCAAGCCTGAGTAGAATCAGAAGCAGAGGCAGAAGCAGAGGCTCAGGCACAGGCAGAGTCTGAGTCCAGGCCAGAGCCAATCACAGATTTACAAGCAGCAGCAGAGGCTATATCGAAGACTGAGCTCAAGCCTGAGTAGAATCAGAAGCAGAGGCAGAAGCAGAGGCAGAAGCAGAGGCTCAGGCACAGGCAGAGTCTGAGTCCAGGCCAGAGCCAATCACAGATTTACAAGCAAAAGCAGAGGCTATATATGAGTCTGAGCTCAAGCCAGAACCAATCACAGATTTACAAGCAAAAGCAGAGGCTATATCGAAGACTGAGCTGAAGCCTGAGTAGAATCAGAAGCAGAGGCAGAAGCAGAGGCTCAGGCACAGGCAGAGTCTGAGTCCAGGCCAGAGCCAATAACAGATTTACAAGCAGCAGCAGAGGCTATATCGATGACTGAGCTCAAGCCTGAGTAGAATCAGAAGCAGAGGCTCAGGCACTGGCAGAGTCTGAGTCCAGGCCAGAGCCAATCACAGATTTACAAGAAGCAGCAGAGGCTATATATGAGTCTGAGCTCAAGCCAGAGCCAATCACAGATTTACAAGCAGCAGCAGAGGCTATATCGAAGACTGAGCTCAAGCCTGAGTAGAATCAGAAGCTGAGGCAGAAGCAGAGGCTCAGGCACAGGCAGAGTCTGAGCTCAAGCCAGAGCCAATCACAGAGTTACTCGTACTCGCCTGATCATATGGAATGCAAAAAATTGAAATATGGAATGCAATTGGTGTCTGCCCTCAGCTTATGACGCATCATCTTGTGCTTATTAGAATTCAATGAAACAATTTTCATAATTTTTAATTAACTAATTAGCTAGTTTACTATTTTTTAGAATATTCAAAGCATCAAATATATTCTGGAAATTCAGTTTAATTTCATTAAAAAAATACATAACAATGTAGCTTATTAATTTTTAAATTATGCGTTCATTTATTATATTTTATTTGTTCTTCTTTTCCTTCTTTTCTGCTGTCTTTGCCTTTGCCTCTGGGCGCACTTGAGTTTTGCCTCGAAGCAACTTGAAAAAACAATCGATTAAAACGCTCAAAATCAAAAACTAAAACAATATCAACAAACAAACACTCTAAACTTGTACACACGCTCGCTACAACAGCAACAATAAATTAAAAATTAAAAAAGAAAAAAAAGAAGATAATAATAAAAATCAACTTTAATAGCAAATAGATCGTGCGATTGCTAGAATTGGTTTGGATAGCGGCCTAGGCGGATGTGCAGTGCGTGTATCTAAATCTTGATTAGCTTTTTCGGAATTGAATAACATGGATGGCAGCAGCAATGGCAACAACAATAGCTATCATCAAGGCCATCGCTTCGCTGGCTTTTGTAAATATTTACATAGATGCCACCAGAGAGATTGGCAGACGAGCGTCTGCGGCATGGTCAAGGTCGAATTGTGGCAGCTATCAATGTAATATTTGCTTGTTTCTTGTCGTTGCCGTTGTTGTTGTTTTTGGTGTTGAATTTCAACAGTCTAAAGATGCGCTTGAGAATAACTCAAAATTTAACAGTGCATACTATTTACCTTAATTAACTCAATCGCACCGTATACAAAAAATTTATATCCAATTTGATTGATCAATGTGCAGCAATTGAAGTTTTTTAGCTTGAGACATTTTCTCTATAATTTTCTGCAACGAAAATTTGTTGACTTTGCATGTGTAGGAAATTTCAGGCTTTAACATTTCTTGCTAGCTCAATAGGAATTGTTTACTTTTCATTACTTTACTTTTCAGCCGTCTCTCTCTCTTCCTGTCTCTTTCTCTTTATATATATTCTATGTTCGTCCTTATAAAAGTTATTAAAAGGATAAAGAAAATTATATTTGCCTGTTTTATTTATTTATTTGAATATATTTCTGTTTTTTTTTTTTTTTTAATATATATTATATATTATATATTTATCTATTTTTTTTTAAATTTATTTATTATTTTTAATTATTATTTAAATATTATTTCCTTATATTTACTATAGTTCATTAGCTTTTATGATAATTTAAAAATTCTCCACATATAAATATAATAAATTCTATTCAGTGTTCTTCACAAGATTCACTGATAATATATAATTCCTAATACTCTTGGGAACAAAGACAAGAGCCAAACAAATTTAAATTATTTGCTTATTTGTTTAATCATTTGTACAATTGTTTGCTCGCTTGTTTGTTTGTTTGTTTGAGCTTGCAGTTGGCTTTCAATTAAATGTTTAACATGAAATGCTGCTTCTAACCTTTAGCAGGTTTCAAGTTGAAGTTTATTGACCCTTGGGGCCAAAGGCGCAAGCCTCAAAGCCTTCAACTGGCGGCGGATCTACAAAGATCGCACAAGATTCAGTTTCAATTTTTGTTTGCAGGTAATTGCCTCTCTATTCATTATTGCTGCTGTTGTTGTTGCTGCTTGTGGTGTAAATAAATTAGCCAAAAAGTTCAAATGGTCAACTGGCCAAAAATGAAAATAAATTATTGGTAAGGTCGAGCAAAGCAGCTGAGCACCCGAGCAGCCGTTGAATGTCTCTAATGGCTTTCAAAGTAAAGCCCCATACCGAAATGGCGAGGCAAATTCATTTACATGCACAAAACAATACTATTACTATTATTATTTGTAGAGGTGGGCCATATCATAATAGATTACCATAAATATGGCTATGAATGTTCTCTGCATGCAGAACCAGGCATTAAAACTCTGTGCTTGCCAATTAGCGAATGTGGCCGAGCTGAGGCTAGCTGGAGGGCACTTGGGCATTGGGTACTGGTTATTGGGTATTGGGTATTCAAGCGTGTGCTGTCTGCACCGAAGGCCAATGGAGGGGCCGGGCAGACCCGATTATAATTAAATAAAAAAACAGACCAATTTAATTGGAACATCATTGAAGCAAAAACAAAGTTGAACAACTAAAACTTTTGCCATGCCTGAGGTCAGTTCCACCAGCTGTCAGTTGCAATTATTTATCTAGAAATCGATGTGCATAGTTTTTGTTTCTTATTATTAGCAGACGATCCAACAACAAACACAACAAAAGTGAATATCATAATTGTTGCCAACTGCATGCAAAGTTCAGGGTTAAACATGGGCTAAACACCTGCAATTGGCATGCACCCGCATTCACTAATTGCATATAAGCAACCACTGGCATACGCCTGATTAAACAAAATAAATAATAAGAAGTATTTTAAAATATAAATATTTATATTAACATGTATGTACATAACAAAATATTTAAAGTGCTTAACAGTTGAGGGTAATTAACAGCCTACTAGCAGTAGTTGGCATCGCGTCTGTCAGCAACAATTGTCAGTTACAGCTGCACAAATAGCTTAATGTTAATATGAACTAAATAAGTGAACTAATATGACTGAATTAATTAATAAATATGCCAAATAAATAAAATAAAATATTGTAAATATATTTTTAAGTTTCATAAATATATATATTTGAACAATTTTTCTTTATTTATTTACAAATTATCTGTTAACAGCCTGTGCTATAGAACTATAGTTGGCAACGCTGAATATACAAACTACTTGTTCAATCGATAGACGAAATATCGATAGAGTTAACAGCTGAGCTGCACTGAATGCAAACGCAAACAAAATAATTGAGAAAAGAAAAGATTTAGCTACTACACATATTATTTACAATCATGGAAATACCGGATACATATTACAGCAAAGATGAATATGTGGAAACGGTAAGTAGTAGAAGTATGCTTAATGTATTATAGTGCATAATAACTTTCTTTCGATGACCTCATCAGGCATCCGGCAACAAGGTGAGCCGCCACACGGTGCTCTGCGGCTCCCAGAATATTGTGCTCAATGGGAAGGTGATTGTGCAGAGTGGCGCTATCATACGAGGCGATTTGGCCAATGTGCGAACTGGACGTTATTGTGTAATTAGTAAAAACTCTGTTATCCGACCGCCCTACAAACAATTCAGCAAAGGCATCGCATTCTTTCCCATGCACATTGGAGATCATGTCTACATAGGCGAAGGCGCTGTCGTATCAGCGGCTAACGTGGGCTCCTTTGTGTATATTGGCAAAGATGCCATTATTGTAAGTCAGGCAATCAATTATATATTTTACATATTTTTATTGGATATGATTTGATTTCAGGGCCGTCGCTGCACGCTCAAAGACTGCTGTGTGATCGAAGATGGCGCTGTGCTGCCACCAGAGACAACTGTCTCCAGCTACATGCGCTACACGGCGAAAGGCACCATTGAGGGCGGCCAAGGTAATCCCTACTTTGTGCCCGCTGCCATGCAAGACGAAATGGTCAACTATACGAAATCATTCTACGAGCACTTTGTGCGCACACCCGCTCCCGCTAGCTAAACAAAAACTCATAATTTATGAACTAACATTAAGTATTATATTTAATAAAAAATCAAATGACATTTTAGTCAATAAGCCCAGTGCTGCAATCGTAAGCCTCTTCGGCGATCTCAAAGATGAAGTAGCTCATGCCAGTGCGACGTGCTATGACAGCTGCGGTCTCCTCGGTGTTGTTCTCCTTTCGCGGTTGGATATTACGATCCATGAGTAGAATTGTTGCCGCATTCCTGCAATTGGATACAGTGGCCGTTACATGCAACGGCGTTTGCTGTCCATCCGATTCGGCATTCACATCTGCCCCAAATTGCAGCAGAAGCTGCACACTATCCGGATGACTCCATTTGCAGGCCGAGTGCAATGGAGTCCAGCCCAGCTCGGTACGTGCATTGGGATTGGCCTGATACTGTAGCAAGAGTCGTGCAATATCTAAGAAATTGTTGTAGCAAGCGCGATGCAGCGGTGTGTAGCCATCATTATCCCTGGCATTGACGGTGTCTGCATCCAGTTTTAGAATTTCACGTACTTCGCTT
Source organism: Drosophila buzzatii (assembly GCA_035045845.1). NCBI lineage: Eukaryota > Metazoa > Arthropoda > Insecta > Diptera > Drosophilidae > Drosophila > Drosophila buzzatii. The sequence continues at coordinate 1,821,054 of JAWNOS010000089.1, read as the reverse complement.
AGGCGATTCTCACTCACAGCCCACAATATCATGCGTTCAATGCTAGCTGCCCATTCAATTAGTTATTAGTTATATTCAATAAATATTTTTATTAATAATGTGTACCTTGTGGATTTTTATCCTCTTCAATGAGTTCATCGGTATCATCATCCCAGCCGCTCACAAACATGCCGCGCGGCACTTTGGCATAGCGCAGCTTCTCCAATTGTGATTTTTCATCATCCGAATCATAATCGCCCATTTTGTTATTTCCAAATACTGATACTGCTTTCTTATTTTTGCAATAAATAAATGCTAGTATTCGAACATATGTTCCTCTATCGATGTTTCCAGAATATCAAATTATCGATAAGCAAGCGCGTGTATGTATTCCGTTTTACAGCACTGTAAATTTACTAGCAAGAAGCAGAAACATCGTTGTTATTTATTTTTCGTTCAGCGCGGTTTTGTTTACGTTTTTTACGTGCACGCCATGTCCAATCCACAGGAGGAGCTTTTGCCGCCCAATGCCGAAGACGATGAGCTAACATTGCCACGGGCGAGCATTAATAAAATAATCAAAGAGCTGGTGCCCACGGTACGCGTCGCCAATGAAAGTCGTGAACTGATTCTCAATTGTTGCTCCGAATTCATCCATCTGATTAGCTCTGAGGCGAACGAGGTGTGTAATCAGCGCAGCAAGAAAACCATCAATGCCGAGCATGTGCTCGAGGCACTCGATCGCCTCGGATTTCGAGACTACAAACAGGAGGCCGAGGCTGTTCTACACGACTGCAAAGAGGTAGCCGCCAAACGACGAAGACAGAGCACACGGCTAGAGAATCTAGGCATACCCGAAGAGGAGCTGCTGCGCCAACAACAGGAGCTGTTCGCCAAGGCGCGCGAAGAGCAGGCACGCGAAGAGCAACAGCAATGGATGAGCATGCAAGCGGCAGCCGTACAACAAAGCAATGCACTGATTCAGCGACCCGCGCAAATGGATAAAGATGCATGTGGAGGAGGAGGGAGCGGGGGAAATAGCAGTTTTGTGAGCAAACCCAGTGAGGATGACGATGATGATGACGACGATGATTACTAAACGAACGAGTTTATTTGCTTTGCGCTTAATGTAATTTGTAATAATTGTAATTAAACTATTGTCATAAGTCAAATCTCCGCTATCGTTGCCTGCTTCTCCAGCTGTTTTGCCAGCTGCTTCTCCAGGTGTACATTCAAGCTGCTTAACACATGTTTGCCTGGCGCATATTTGCCCAGAATTTCGGAGTGTTGCTTCCAGAACTCGTTGCCAATTAAATCTTCATGTATTGGCACTATGGCCTGCCTGCCCTTCTCCTGATCACTTTGCGTGTCTAGTACCACACGCTTACGGAGCAGGATCGTGCCCTTTCGATACATCGCAGGCAAGGTGTTGTAGTTGATGCCAAACTCTTGGAAGAGCAACTCATTCTTGTCGGAGGAAAATGTGCCGCGCAACCGCTCCTCGGCCTGTTGATTCGTTAGACCCGACTCCAATACCAGCTTCCAAAATGCCGTATTATAGAGATTATTCACATGGACATCAGCCTGCCGCCAACTCAAATAATCGCGTAGATTATCGTCCGACGGATAGAGCACAATGCGGCCATCGAAGCAGGGGGCATAGCTCAGAGGTCGTTGCATCCATTGGGGCCAGCTCAATACGTAGCTGCTGGTGAACATGCTCGTCACATAGCTCAGCAGCTTGGCAGCGCGTCGCTTGAATGCCGTCGTATCCTTGCGAAAGACAAAAGAATACTCATCGCTCTGACCATAGCCTAGAACGATGTCCCGAAACTCCTCCATAACAGCAATGCCAGCCGCATTCATCACATTCAAAGCTGCACACGTTATTTTCAATAAATTCGTGTATTCGGTTTTGTTCAATTATTTTCACATTTCTCACCATTTTCGTCGTTGGGCTTTTCAAATTTGTGCGCGTTGGCGAATTTGTGAAACTTTTTGCCATCGATGCGTATCACAATCCAAACATTTGGCAATATTTTATCATCCTGTTCGTACGATTTAACATATTCGTATCTGCTGCAGGCCATGCCGCGTGTGTGTAGCGCTTTTGCGCATTTATTTATAAATAATAATTTGTTAACGAAAGCGTTGAGTGCACGGAAATGCATTAAAACAATGTTTGTTATTTTACCGCATGTTAAACAAAGATATTTAAAATGTGCAAGATAACGCAGGGATAAGCAAAAGCTTCTTCTTTTAGTGTCGTCACAAATACATTATTACATTTACTATATAAAGTCATATAAAATATTAATATATAATTACAATATATTAATTGCATATAAAGTAACATTCCAAACTAGCCTATATACATTCATGTATTTAGCAGCTTTGTATTTCTATCTATACAAATTTGACAACCTCTTTTATTTTCGTTTCTATACATTTCACAGCACACTGCGATTTGTCACTGACAATAACTATCGATAGGCAACCTTAAAGTTTTAACAGCTGTTGAAAAAGTATCGCAGCCGTACTTTCCATTATTAAGCGGCGGCTGTATATTTATTTATTTGCATTCAGCGTGTTCATATAAAAATGAGTATAAATTGTGAACAAAATGCGACAAATGAACAATTTGCGCCAGTGAAACTGTCAGACGATGACGAAAGCGAAGATAACAATACAAAAACAACAATCGAGCTGTCAACTGCCAAACAAAACAGATTGGAGAATGATGAAGCAAATATTGAGGCTGATCCGGATGCCGAAGCCGAGGCTGATGCTGATGGCGAGGCAATTGGAGCAGCCAACACACACGTTGTTGCACATCATTACAATGAATTAAAGGAGGCCGGACTCAAGGAACGAAACAAGTCGAAAATCTATTTTATGCGTAACTTCAACAACTGGATCAAGAGTCAGTTAATTAACGAATATATGGCCCTAATCAAGCAGCAGAAACGGGTGGGCGATGCTCTGCGCGTACTGGACATGTGCTGCGGGAAGGGCGGCGATCTGCTGAAATGGGACAAGGCATACATATCCCATCTGATATGCACCGACATCGCTGAGGTGTCTGTGGAGCAATGCCAACGTCGCTATCAGGACATTTTGAAGCGAGCAGAGAAATCGAAATTCGGGCATAAATTCACAGCCGAATTCTTTGCCTGCGATTCGACAATGGTGCGACTAAGGGAACGCTATAAGGATGCATCGCTGCAATTGAATTTGGTCTCTTGCCAGTTTGCCTTCCACTACTGCTTCGAGTCACTGCAGCAAGCCGATTGCATGGTCCGCAATGCAGCCGAGTGCCTGCAGCCAGGTGGCTATTTCATAGCAACCATACCGGATGCCTACGAGATTATCAAGAGATTAAAAGCAGCTGGACCAAATGCGCGCAGGTTTGGCAACGATGTCTACAGCATTGAGTTTGAGTGCAACACAGAGGAAATCCCACTATTCGGTGCCAAATATCAATTTCATTTGGAGGGCGTTGTTGATTGCCCCGAGTTCTTGGTACATTTCCCCACGCTGGTTAAGCTGGGTCGCCGTCACGGTTTGCAGCTGGTCAGGCGCAGCACATTCGCCGACTATTACAAGGAAACATTGCCCCAGGGTCGACATCTGCTGCAGCGCATGTCGGGCTTGGAAACGATTCAGCCGCATCGCTCCAGCACCGACGAGCAGTTCGAGCATGTGCGTCGCATTGGTGGCACACAACGTGGCCCAGTGGGCACACTTTCCAAAGACGAGTGGGAAGCAACAAGTGAGTTTATCAATATATTATATACACCTCACATTTTCATCACTCTGTCTATCTCTTTCAGCGCTTTATCTGGTCTGTGCCTTCAAGAAGTGCAAAAACAGCTGGGATGCCAATGGCAAGCCCGTATTCGAGTTCGATGACTGAATTGTGTACCCCAAAGGGCGCACCCCTAAGTCTTTATATATCTCTATTTGCATCAATGTTCGAAGTTTCGTTCTTTTGTTTTTTTTTTTCCATTTTTAAATAGTTACAACACATACTCAGCATGATCAGAGCATATAATTTAAGTTGAAAAGTGTATTTGAAAAATTAATATTCATTTACAAATATTACAGTTGAAAGAAAGATAAAATTTCAATTTATGAATTTTTCAAGGTTTTTCGTATGACTAGTTTAAGTGAGAAAATGTTCTTGAATATGCATAAGAGACGTATAAGATTTGAAGAATGTGTTCTATAGTTAGAAATCATCATCTTATATGTGCAACAAATTAATAAATACCGTATTTGCTGATTTTAGTTAAGCTATTTTAAGAAGACCAGCTTTTTCATACAACAAATGATTTCTAAAAATATATATGGCAGCTATATAAAATATATTCAAATTTCAACAGACTGTATTCAAAAGATGAAAAAAATAAATTGAAATTGTTCAAATATATATAAAAAATATATATATACATATATGCTTTGGGATATGCTTTCTAGAATGGAAAATAAAGGTGTTTTATATACATTTGTGTATATATAAAAACCGAAAATTTTAATGACAGAATGCAGAATGCAGAGAATATTATTTTAAAAGACAAACATTTTTTTATAAACCTTTATTTTGTTATACAAATATAATAGTTCAACGTAATATTCAAACAAATTTCCCAATATCAACATTTATTATAGCCAACTTATCATACAACCCTCGTCACTCAGACAATACCTGAGCGAGCCTCTCTATACGTTTGAAAAGCTTTGATAACGAAGCTTTGCCCAACCAACTAATTCGAAACTGGAAACGCGCTTGGCAATAGCCGAAAAGCTTTATGGAAAGCACAGGGAATATGTATTGAGAGCTAGGAGAGAGAGAGAGCGAGCTCAGGCGAGAGAGTGAGAGTAAAGAGAACGCGCACAGCTGTTGCTTTCACAGCGACGGCGCCATTGAAGGACAACGGGCAAAGGTTAGTCCTGACGTTTACGTTGCCGGGTCGTGCCCGAGACCGATTACCTAGTATGTGTGTGCATATGTGTGCATGTGCGTGTGCATGGGTGCGAGCCTGTGCCTGGCATTCAATGTATCAATGAATTATTATAGCTCAAGTGTAAATAAATATTTGATAACACAAACGAGAAGGTATGAAACGAAGTTTGGGCCAAATAACGGCATAAATTACGCCCATTGATTGCTTGATGAAGGCAACAGAAGAGGATAAGCGTTGGCTCTTGTAACATGTGTGTGTGAGTTGTGTGTATGAGAGAGACTAAGATCTCAAGCACACTCATACACACACACACTCACTCTTCTTACGCTCTTGTTCTGTTCATTTTTTTGCACTCTCCTTCTACAGCTTTCTCTCTCTCTTTCGCTCACTGTCCTTTGCCTCTCTCGTCTCAATCTCGCTCTCATCTCTCTTTGTGTAATGCTTTGCCCATCTTCAAGTTCTTGTCAGATAATTTCATTATTTAAAGTTTTGCTCATAAAAATAAACTTTGGGCGTAAAGTTTAAATTTGTTTTGCACACACATGCAGCCATACATACGCATACACACATACACTCACATCTATATGTACATGTTGTTTACAACAGAGCAGCATGTATGTATGTACATATGTGTGTATGCGTCCGCTACGCTTTGTTTAAAGTAGAACGTGCGTATTTAGAAGGCAAACAACAAAACTGTTTACATACACACACACACACACCCACACACACACAGAGAGAGCGAGGACTCGGTCGACTCGTGGCACAATATTGCCTTCCCTCTTGGCCCGTCCCCTTTGCTTTTGCTCTTACCCTTTAGCACCTGCTACCCCTCGACCTGACGCGCTTTGCACTGATTGGCCCTAATGAATCTTTTTGTTACCTCCTCATGCAGCCGCCTGCGCATTGTTCCATGCGGTCTATGCAAATTAGTTCACTTTTAACCCATCAAAACGCCCAGGACTTGCATTTGAGCATGTGTGTTTACCAGATTTCATTTACTGCCAAATAGTTGATAATAAAACTTGCTAGCATTTCATTAAATATGTAAACGAAAAAATTAAGAACTTTAATTACAGTTGAGTTGACTCTAAAGGGACTCAATTTAGAGCTAACATTGTGGGCATTTCTCTGTTCATCTAATTTACATTTTTTTTTTTGGAAATATATAATAAAAAATAAAAACTAATTTCTTAAACCACCCACGAAGACTTTAAAATATAAAATATATAAAATAATGTCATCAAATTAATTTAAAATTATAAACAAATTTATAAAGACGATTTTTAAGCTTGGCGAATCTACTTAGGAATACATTTTCCTATAAATTGTAAAAAAAAATAAATAAATAATAATAAAAAAATAATAAATAAAAAATATAAATGAGAAAGAATTAAAAATAAACTTCTTCAAGTATTTAATTTAAAAAAAAAAAAAAAAAAAAAAAAAAAACTGTCTAATTTGTATACACTAAAAGACTGATAAGGTAAAAAATAGTATAGCAAAAACAAAAAACATTTTTAAATGAAAATAAAAATATAGATAGACATTTTTCTTTATAATTATTCACAGACTATTTATAGAAGTTTAAAAATAATTACAAATTTATGCTAAAATATTTATTCATATTAATTCAATTTGTTTATTTGTAAGAGCATAAGTTTGATGAGCTACAAGGAATTTTCACGATAAAATATAAAAAAAAAAAAAATAATAAAATAAAGGTTTTATTTTTAATTATAAATAATTTTTAAAAAATATTTTAAAATGAAAAATAACAAAACTTTTTTTTTTAATTCTTAAATATAATTAACTGTGAATTTCTAATTTTTAAAATGTATTTTTCTGTACTCATAACTATTACTTACATTATATTTTATATTTTTTGTTAGTATCATAATGTTTTTTTTTTTATACTTGAATTTGTATATCACACATTTGTTAATGCACCTTCGTATATATTCGAAATAACTAGAACATTCCATTTTTCACTAGAAAACCAAGGGCTAGAAATTTTTGTTTATTTATTCAATTTACGTTCAAATTGAATTCTGATTAATAAAAATACAAATTCTATATTTATTTTTCGGTTTCGCTATAACAAAAGCATTTTCCAACTATGATACGTGGAAGCCAAGTTCTAAACAAATAAATTTACATATTTTTTTTCTTGGAATTCAACGCTGGCACTGAAACTGAGATATGGGTTAAATCATTTTGCCACAATGGTTTGCCGGGCTGCTGAGCTCTGCTGCAATGTGTATACGTGATGTGTACTGTATGTGTGCGTGTGTGTGTGTGTGTGTGTATATCTTTTGTGTGTCGTTGGCCACTGACAGTCAGCCAGGTGGGTAGGCAAAATGAGTGGCCTTACATTACGTATACGCAGTGTGTACAAACAAAATACATACCGCAATGTTTATTTTGTAAGCCTGTCGAGGCAAGCGAGCGAATAAGTGTCTGTGTGTCAATGCGTGTATGTGTATGTGTGTGCAGCTCATAAAATGCATAAGTGTATATGTGCATAAGTGTGCGTGTGTGTGCATGTGTGTGCATGTTGTTGTGTGTGTTTGTAACGGCTTGTGTTTATTCAACCGCATGGAACAATGTGAAAAACGCATGCCAGGCATTTGCCTTTGTTGTAAGCAACAACCCATCCCCCATTAGCCCCCACTGTGCCGCTTCTTGGACGCCTCTGTCGCCTCTTGTGCGCTATGCTAAACTTTCACAAGGATTGGCCCCAGGGTGAGGCTCAAGGGGCTCGCTGCTTAGGATGAGGCGTGCAACAATTTAAAAAGATGTGAATGCGTGTCACAGTATGTGTGTGTGAGTGTATATGCACACAAAGAAAGACTAAAAGTATGAGCCGATCCGGGCTGAGCGCATGTTAATCTTTTGTGGTTCCTGTCCAAAAAAGCAAACTTGAACTTTGCCATCCAATGAAAGAATGATTCATTCCATTCATGATTGATATGAATAATAAAAAGAGACATTCACAAAAGACCAAGTAGAAGAAGACGAAGGAGAAGCAATAGAACGAAGACAAAAACAACAAAAGTTCCAAAAAGTTTTAAGAAAACAATCAGTTATCTGAGTGGCTTATGATGTCTTAAGTCAAACCAAATGCTTTTAGACATTATAGTTAGATTAACTTTCATACCAAATTCAACTTTAGATGACTTCAAATTAGTTTCTATTGCAAAACTGTTTAAAAGTTTTTATTTTCCTTTTTGAGAAAAACAAATATCGATTTTTGTTGTTTTTATAATATTTTGCATGAGCGTAGAACGTAACAAAAATATCAAAAAGCTAGAATTTTTCAGAATTCACATAAATATATAAAATAAAATATAAGTAAAAAACATCTTATTTATAGTTTTTAGTTATTTATTTATTTATTTATTTTTTTTGAACAAAAGAAAAATAATAAACAAAATCTAAATAAACAAATACAAGTTGAATAGGTTTAATATATTTCCCTTACAAAAAGCATTTCTTAAAAAAAAAATTGAATTAAATATAGAAATTTCAATTTAAAAAAAAAAAAAATTAATTGCTAAATATGTAAAACAGGTCAAATTAATAAAAATAATAAAAAAAATCTAAATAAACAAATACAAGTTTAATAGGTTTAATATATTTCCCTTACAAAAAGCATATCTTAAAAAAAAATTGAATTAAATATAGAAATTTTAATTTAAAAAAAAATGAATTAGTTGCTAAATATGTAAAACAGTCAAATTAATAATTATGCGTGTTAGACATGAATAAAAAATAATTTTAGCTTACCACTAAAATCAAATTATTATCAATTAAATTTTCTATGTTGTTTAATTATTGTCAAAAAAGAAATCTAAAATAAATAAGATATTCAAATAAAATAAATAAATAAATAAATTAAAAAAATAATATTAAATTAAATTATAATTTTTTGTTTCTAACTTTATCATATTTGTAATAAATTTATTATTATAAATTTAACTACATTTTAAATTAAAAAATATATTTTTGAATACTAAAATATTTTACTTACAAAAAAATGAAAATGAAAATTAAATTATTAAATATATTGTTTTAAAATTTTATTTTAAACTAAAATTATATTTAATATATATTTTTTTAATCTTAATTAAATATATTAATAGTATATCATTTTAAATATCAATTTTTAAACCGCTTATGAAGTCAAAATAAGTCAAAAGAATTTGAGCCCTGTCCATTCCCGCCGCCGCTATGAACTCACTTATTAAAGTTAGAGAATTGACTATCTAGCAATATATATATATATATATATATATAAATATAGAAATATATATGTATGTATGTAGTCTCATGAGAGAGCGAGGCACATAAAAAAAACCTATAACTACCAAAGTTTTAGAGCTGGAAATGAAAAACTTATTCAATTGAAATTTAATTGTCAAATTAAGTAGCTACGAAACTATGTAAGATATTATACTTTTTCCAATATGCCACGCCCCCCCAGTGTGTGTCGTCTCTAGATACATATCTACCACATACATACATACATATGTAACTATATATTTTTAGCCAAGGCTTCTATATACACGCATGCATTTCACATTTTAATTTTGATTCCATGGCAGCAGTTCCACATCTATAGTCTTGCTCAATTAGCTACGCCCACAATGAACAGTACATATAAGTGAAAATACCAACAAGTATATGTTTAAAATTTTTAAGTCTCTCGTTTCAATGGCTATGAAATGCTTTGAGCTCATACGAGATGAACCAATATACTCTACACACCTTGTGAACGAGCATAAATGCTGAATAGAAGCAGCACAGAAGCTGGCTCAGTGTATCTCTATTAGTAGCCTGATTTGCTTATTCAAATTTAATGCCAATTCGGACAATTAACAAATTTATGCATATATAGAAAACATTTTCTGTTAGCTAAGGAAAAGCAATGTTAGAATTGCCTTGAAAAGAAAGCCTTGTGCGGCATAGACATTGACTGAATATTTAGCTGATGCCCTTGTCTTGGCACACCTTGTTGCTGCATAAAATAGCAGCAATACACTTAGATATTAATATCTCCTCGGCTGAATTGCATACGACACGCACAGGCATAAGCTAAATAATGCATATGAGATATACTCTTGCATTAGATATGCGCAACGATTGCATTGATTTGGCATACGAGCTCGTTTCGCTTTTGTGCAAATGTGCAAAATCTGAGGAGCCTCAGAGTTCTCTACGTTGTCGTTGTCATTGTCTCGGTGCGTATACGTAATGTGACAGACGGGTGTGAGTGTGTGTTTGTGTTGATGAAATGTAATTACATTGCTCAGCTCATGGTTAATTCAATGCAATTAGCAAAACTAATTGGCTACACCGGAAATGTATCGATTTAAAATTCAATAAGTTTGAGCCTTGATAAGCTCATCAAGCATGCACGTGCCGGGGTACATTTTCTTTGCGTACTTAATTTTCTTGTAGTTGTTGTTGTTGTGTTGTTTTTTTTTGCGCTCAAGGCGTGGCATTTGGGTATTAGCCATAAAGTTGATGTTGTTGTTGTCGTTGTTAGGTTGCTTGTTGTGAAGTGCACACACACACACACACACACATATACACACATACGGCAAAAGGTCAACTTGGCAAGTGAGTTAAATGACAAGGACCTCACCTTGTCCATGTCCATGCACGGGGTACACGTGAGTGAGCGTGTGTATATGTGAGTGAGCGTGTGTGTGTTTGTGTATGACCGCCCGCGTGCCTGGCAGCGGCAACGTTGTTGCCTGTGCGTGTTTGCATGTTTGACTGTATTACGACCCCAAAAACTTTGGCATGCAATGCCAGAACACAGGCATCAGCCAGCCCCAAACAGCCCCGGCCAGGCCAATAATAATGGCTTTCGCTTTCAAAACAAACGCCGCCTGACATTGGCCATAAGTTAAAGCCAATCGTCCTTGGCCATAAAGCGCTCTATGTTCTTCAATTTTAGCGGCCATTTGACAACTTGCAGCAACAGCAACGGCAACGGCAACAGCAACAACAACAACAGGAACACACGAAAAAAAAAAAGAATCAACTAAAATGCCGGTCACACAGCCACAAAAGCAACTCAATGCCCGCTGGCCAAGTGGACCTTCGCAGTCATAATTACGCCACACACACACACGCACAGACACACTCACACACAGGCCGAATTGACAGTTATCAACTTCGCGCCCACTAAAAATCAAACTTTACCAACACTCACGCACTTGCCTAGCTGGAATAAGGCACCAAGCAGCAAACAGCAAACAAAAGCAGCGACGCCTTCCAGAAAGCTTTAGCAAAGCTTCAGCTGGTGCTGCTGCCTCCGCTGCTGCTGCTGCTGCTGCTCTGCTGCTCTGCTGCTGCTGGCCGCTGTCTGTTTTGCGCGTGGCTCAGGTCTAATGTCGGCTGTGTATGGAATGTCAGTCATGGAGTTCCAGTCGTCGGATACATGTGGAACGCAGCGAATAACACGACGTGCGCCTCGCCCCCAAATACGATGCGAAAAAGTTTTTTACAAAAATTGTGTATAAAACAAATACAAGCACAATACCAAGCCAAGCCAATACGACGTGTGTGTGCATGTGTGTGTGTGTGTGTAAATTGTTAAACAAAAATTAAATTAAATAAATAAAATATATAAAAATATATATGTAAATCAAATTTATGCCAAGCACGTGCAAAATAATATAAAGGAAAAATTTGCATAAAAAATTCGCTTTAGAATATCATTCAAAGCCTACAAAGACTTAACGGTATTGAGTTAGAAAAATATATAAAAAGCAAATACCTGAAAAAGAAAAAGGGAAACAAATTTTGCTGCGAGAAATTTAAAATTCAATTTGAAGCTTTTTATGCTGCGTTGTTTTTTTTTCTTTTATTTTTTTTTTTTCGTTTTTGGCTAAAGCTCCACGCCCCGTCGGCTGTCGATGCTCGTGTTGTTGTTGTTTGCTGACAGTGCAGCAGCTATAACAACAACAAACACAACAACAACAACAACAACAAACACAACAACAAGAACAACAGCAGCAACAACAACAAACGAAATAGACATTACAACAAATTGCACTACAGCATCAACTAATAAACATCATTAAAATGGATAATCTGTGAGGCTTACGGCATTTCATTAAAATGGATTTACGCCAATGCCGTTGCGCTGAGCTGCATTTGTGCATGGGATTATCGATTGTAATGCGCAGTCATCAAACAATACAACAACAACAGCAACAGCAACAGCAAAGCCGCCGCAACAGTAACAACAACAAACATTGAGTTTTGGCCTAGCCGACAAAGCAGCAGTAAACATAAAGAATTGCAAAGAAAAGCAGAAAAGCAGAGTTTTTGTGTGTCTTATGAAACAATTGAAGCACCGGGCCAAGACAGCAACAGAAGCAGCAACAATACTATCAATAACAACAACAGCAACTACAACAACAACAACAACAACAGCAACAACAATCAACTGCAGCAAGAAAATCGCATCACATTTTTGAACGGCATACGCAAAAGTAAGTGAAATTGAATCAAGTTAAGTGTGAACTGATGTGAAGCGAGACGTTTCAGGGCGTGCAAACGAATGAGCGAGAGAGGCAAAGAGTGGGAGAGAGCGTACGTGTGTGTGTGTGTGTGTGAGGGGATCAGGTAGTGTGTAAGCAGGTGTGGCAGCAAAAGCGGGGACGGACAGCATTTGTGTGCTTCGTGCACTCAAGTGTTTAAGTGGCAAAAACGCGGTCTCAGTCACAATCGCATTGCTCGCGTAATTATTCAGCGTGTGTGTGTGTGTGTGTGTGGGAGTTGCTCTGTGTGTGTGTGCGTGTGTGTGCATGCTGAAACTAGGTCAGCGGAAGTTGCCCACCAGCAGCGGCAACCAGGCACAACAACAGCAACTCACTTATAAAGGTGTCAAAGCAATGCGTCTGCTGATTAACGCCTCAGTCAGCCACTCAACCAGCGCGTACTTTTGCCGATAATCGCCGCGCAAAATAATGTTGCCTACCTATTGGGGCACGCGCGCATCACACAAAAAATATATTGCCTACAATTGGGGGCGCGCGTTTCGCATGCCCAGCGACCAAGCAAATCATATTTTTTGCCCACATTTGAGGGCGGCCATTGCAAAATAATGCCATCAACCTTTAGAGCATACACATTGTCACGGACAGCAGCGTACGCACGCAATGCCACCTGTACAGTAAACACACACGCACATATGATATTTTCATCAAATTTAAGTGCATTTGCAATTTTCATTCAAATTATTTTGTAAATTTTTAATGGCAAAATGCAAATGTTTAAAGTACAAAGTGCCAGCAGTACAGTGAATATGAAAAGAGACTAAACTTTGCATTGTCCAAATTTTGTACAGATTTTTTATTAGTTTGCTAATTAAAAAAAAGATTAAATTAAGCATTCATAGCAGCATTTATGTATACAAAATCATTTTTCTGATTTTCTCTGCTTACATTATAATTTATTAATTATTCATAGAATAATATAGTAATTAAAATAGTAATTATGCACTGGTTTCTCATTTGCAATGGGCTCAGTAAAAACAGTAACAATAAAAAGGGTAAAATAAGTTAAGCTAAAAAATTGTTTTAAAAAATAAATATATTATTTTTAAATACTTAAATATTGTGTTTTTTTGATTTGCTTATTTTTGTATTTTATATATTAATAAGCATTTTATTTTTGTAAAATATATTTTCTTTTTTTAAACATTTATTTTTAAATATATACGAGTTTTAAATATTTAAATATTGTGTTCTTTTGCTTTTATTATTGATTTAATTTTTAAATACTTTAATATTGTATTCATTTGCTTTGATTATTTTTGTATTTTATATATTAATATCCATTTAATTTTTGTAAAATATGTTTTCTTTTTTTAACATTTTTTTTTAATATATACGAGTTTTAAATATTTAAATATTGGGTTCTTTTGCTTTTATTATTTATTATTCGGGTTTTTATGTATTTTATGTATTTTTATTAATTAATTGTAATTAATATTATTTTTATCCTTTTAATATATATATATATATATAAATATTTTTAGAATGTAGGTTATACTTTTTTCAAGATTTTATTTATTAACATATAATAAATAACTTAATGTATTATAATTTCTTAAAAAGGTATTTTTTATATTTCAATTTTGCAATAAAAATGTTATTTAGCAAACAGCAATTTTTTTTCAATATTAATATTCAATAAACCTTAGTACAAAATAATAAAAAATTTAATATGTTTTACATTTTGTGCAATTTTTTTTTAATTCTACTAAAACATCAATGCACTGCAATCAATGCTGCCTTTTAATCCAACGCAATTTAAATATCTAAAAACAAACCTTGAATTTCCAAGGCATTTAATTATTTAAGTTCAATGGAACTTAGTGCAAATTGGCATCATTAAATGTTTCAATTATTGAGCTTTTACTGTATTGCTTACACGCCTGCTACACGTGCGTGCCTTTTGGAAGGGTCTCTCAGTGCGTATGTGTGTGTGTGTGTGTGTCTGTTTATGTGCCCATCTGTATCTACCCCGCACACACACACAGACGCACACATACGCACACGAGCGCGCAATGAGCGTGTAGCTACGCAACTGATTCGACAGCCGCCGCCTCATGAGGCTGTGGAAAAACATTTTCTTTTTTTTTCCTTTCTTTATTTTTCATAAGCAATCGCTTGCTGAAGTTTATAACAAGACGATTGCGGTGTGTGTGTGTTTGTGTAGAGGGAGGTTAAGCTATAAAACGAAACGTCAAACAAAATGACCTTGCTAAGCGAGAGCAAAAGAGAGAAAACAAGAGAGAGAGAGAGAGAGCCTCAACAGAGATAGAAATGAAGATACACGAAAAAAGCAAGGCAAAAACAAATACGTGTAGAAGAAATAGAATCTAATTATTTATTTATTTGTTGCCACAAATGTCAGTTGAACTGAAGCTTAAAAGCTTCCAAATCAACACTAAAATAGAAAACTGGCAATCAAATCACAACTATTTAAGGATAAAATGAAATTGGTCTCAGGCAACGGTTGACCTTAAGATAAAATAGAGCGACATGACAAGCGACATGAAGGCAGCCAAAAAAAAAAAAGTAAAAGAAAAGAACACAGTATATCAATTTCGTTTTATCGAATTTTAATACAAAATATTATATATAAATAGACTAAAAGATAACGAAAGAGACAATATTCGAACTAAAAATAATAATATGTGTGTGCATAGATCATATTTGTCTGATAGACAATTTATGGATATTTGCTATAGCATAACAAAAATGTCATAAGAGAAAAGAAAAAAGAAACTAAGAAGAGAACCAAAAGAGAATTGTCTAATGGGGCATAATATATAGTGGATAATGGAATATATATTAAATATATAGAGCAGTTTAATAGAGAATCTATAAAACAACAAAATTCTCTCTTATAATACAAAATTTATACGAATATATAATACAAATATGAATTTAGGTAACATGTATGATATAGTATGATATATATGTAGTTTAGATTTTAGGAACAAGGAAATATATCTCCAAGCATCTTATCTTCTTCTTACTGCATTTTCATATATTATTACAGCTAAATATAATAATTGAAATAAATGAGAATGTAGTTAAGGGAAATCATATGATAGATATTATTATATATATTAATATTAGATGCATATCTAAATATGAAAGGTGACTTCATGCGCTGCAATCATATAATTCTCAACTACACATAGCAATTCCGCTGCCCAGCCAGTCGTAGAAGTCAGCTTAGGCGATAGGGAAGTCTAACAAATCTAGATCTAGAATGTTCTCGACTTTCACTTATTTTTACCTGCCCTTAGTAATTGCTATATATTAATAGTACGAATTGAAACTGCGAATTTGACAAGAAATTGCAATATGAACAAGATTGCTAAAAGCCAATTGAAATCTGATGCATACAGGATCATGCATGGAAAAGTAATCAACGACTTTCACAGCTGTCATTTGCCAGCTATCTATATATAAATATATTAAATGATAGCCTTGATTGCAGTTGACAAGCGCGTTAAAGCATTTTGCTAAAAGTACGCGCAAAAATAGTTATAAGCAATGGCATACAAACGTAACCGTCTGATTGCATTATATTTAGCTACAAAAATACAACGACAGTTCTTTATATAAGTGTGTATGTACTTGGCATGGTCTGTCAATAAACCTTCATGATATACGCCACAGTCCTTAGCATGTCTTTGTTGCTCTTTAAGGACCTTCACTGGGAGTGAAATGGCATATAAAACACAATTTTTGTTATACTCTTCGTTTATAAAAAGCTAATTTTACTACTTGTTGTCTATTGCCTAAGAAGTTGATGAAATAAACTAATATAACTACAATTGATTGTATAATATGTGATATCATATGATTGTAGAGAGGTCAACGAACCAACAAGAAACAACGATTCAAATCTCTCTTATATGGCTGCCAGAGCTGAGAAGACACCGTCAGGGCATAGTTTTAGTTTTATGCTTATTTTTATATAAATAAAAATATATTAAAATATTTATTTATTTATTTTTTATGAATAATTATTATTTATTATTAATAATTATTTATTTATTATAATAAATAATTTAAATAAATAAAATTTACTAAACTAATTATATAACTAATAATATCATAATATCTATATGTAATAATGTTCAATAATATAAAATTAAAATTAAATTATTATTATTTTTTATCAGTATTTATTATAAATATATTTGAATAAAATTTACTAAAATTATAAATAATAAAATCTATAATATCTATATGTATAATAATATCATAATATCTATGTGTAATAATGTTCAATAATATATAATAATAAAATCTAATATCCTTAATGTAAAATATAGTAGAAATGAAAATTAAATTATTATTTTTTTTATCAGTATTTATTATAAATATAATTGAATAAAATTTACTAAAATTATAAATAATAAAATCTAAAATATCTATGTATAATAAAGAACAACATATAATAATTTATCTAATATACATTTCGTATAACCTTAACGAGAAAAACAGAAATTCGAATAACAATCTCATGCTCTGACTTGTATGCGTGATGCGCACCCCTAAAATTGACAAGAAATCTGTTAAGCACAAAACGAAAAATATGAAATAGTCGAAAAATATGAGATGCCCGCACCTTATATCGAGGGTGTGTGTGCGCCAAAAACGAGAAATTGCTTGCGTTAGCTGTAAACATAACCGAGGCGAGTCATAAAAAAATTGAGAGTGAGAGAGAGAGTGAGAGAGAGAAACAAAAAAAACAAAAAAAAAGTGCTGGACACATAAAATGTCGCTTGAGGCACGTTTCGGTTTCCCATTTCCCATTTTCCGTTTGTCCATTGGCTGCTCACTTTTCGCACTCTGATATTTCGCGTTCCATTGTCCATTGTGTTTGATTTTGTATTTGTGAATTTGTGATTTGTAATCAGATTGTGGACATTTCATTCATTTGTTTGGCTTTTGCAGGATATGACAAGTGATGGTGCTGTTACGTTTTGGATATTTTTGCTTTGTTTGATCGGAACACCGCAGCTGGAGGGCAGCGAAGCGGGCAGGCCGGATGAGCTGCATATTGGCGGCATATTTCCAATTGCCGGCAAAGGAGGATGGCAGGGTGGGCAGGCTTGCATGCCGGCCGCAAGACTGGCATTGGATGATGTCAACAAGGAGCCAAATCTTCTGCCCGGCTTCAAGCTCATTCTGCATAGCAATGACAGCGAGGTGAGTTCAAACAAACAAACACACACACAGACACACATATATATATATATATATATATATATTTATATATATATATATATGTGTGTATATCGTATATACTATTTACTATGATAAGTTGGCAACCAATACTCTCTAGCATGTGCAGCTAGCGTCTAGAGTCGACCCCTTGGGTCTCACTTATTTTGTTTAGTTTTTGCGACCGTTTTGCCTCGCATTGTCGTTGCCAGGGCTTGAGCTGTTACGCTTGTCCAGGGGGGCTGCCAGGGTTTGCTCGGAAAGTAGTGGCATTCATTAGCATATTTCTCTAGGGGGCCACGCACACACAGAGTGTAGCATTTTATTATGCTTTTGTTATATTGCGCATAAAGGGTATTTGACGTAAGTGTTCTTCAAATCAATTTCAACTCAATTTCGTACAACTTTTATTGCCATTCATTCAATCAACTATTTTGGGCTATCTAATCAAATCCATTTCATATATGCATATGTACGATTTGCTATAGTGTTGAAGCTCTCAAAATCATTTAAGCTTTGGTTAGCTTTGCGTTTAGATTTAATTTAATTAAATATAGCTTTGCTTATAATATATGTGCTTTATTCTATATTATATTTTTTAATATATAAAAGTATTCATTTCTGCGTTTCTAGAGAATGTTATAAATGATTGTTTACTTGATTTAAATTAGTATACTAATTCATTAATTAATAAATATAATTATATATATATATATTGTTTTCTTTTTTTTTTTTATTAATTTCTTATTTTTTATTTATTTATTTTTTTTTTCTTTACAACTTTATTAGGTTTATTTAAAACTATATTAACATTTTTACTTTTGAGTTATTTGCATTTTATTCATTTATTTATAGAAAAAAAATGTTATTCATATTTTTTCATTTATTTATAGAAAAAAAATGTTATTCATGTTTTTTAGATTTTTAATTTTGAGTTATTTGCATTTTATTCATTTATTTATAGAAAAAAAATGTTATTCATATTTTTTCATTTATTTATACAAAAAAAAATGTTATTCATGTTTTTTAAATTTTTAATTTTGACATATTCGATGTTTATTCTAAATGAAACACGAATTGCACTAATACGAATTAATAAACGCTAGAAAATATTATTTAAAAAATAATAATAATATATATTTACATATATAAATGAATATTATTTTTATTCAATATATTATTTAATATATTTACTTAATATATGAAAAAATAATATACATTTATATATGTAAATATATACTAAACGCGTTTTTTTTTTTTTTTTTATTATTTATAATTTAATATTTCTTAAAAATTATTTTTAATTTTCACAAATTCTTTGAATGTTCACATTGATAAAAAAATAAAATTTAAAAGAGATAAAAAATCCAAAATGAAAAAATCCTTTTTAAAATATTTTTGTTATTTTAATTTTAACAAAAATAAAGTTTTTATTTTATTAATTTATTATGACAGTCAAGCCTCAATTAACCAAAATAAAGTGCCTATAATATTCTAGTATTATTCTCAAAAAATCAAAACCTTTGGCGAAAATGATTTAAGGAACACTGCAAAAATACTTGAATATATGCGTGTGTATATATATTAGTATAGTTAAATATATTTACTCGCATAACTGTCATGTGTCATAATTAATGGCTAGTTGTTGTCGCGCAGGCTAGCACGAAATGCTATCAATGCGAGCATTTATGCTTATGAATGGCGGCAATGGGATAGTGAAAGTGGAAGTAAGGACACACAATACAGTTTTTGTACAATTACAGTTAAACATCTATAAAGCTACTGCTACAGTTGGCCGTACTACATAGGATGCCTATTTATAGGCGTAGCTCATTAGTTTTAAGTGAGCGAAAGCTTACCGAAAACTTGTTTTGAGTTTTGAATGAGGTCACTTTGGCGCGCTCGTCTCATCATTGCTGTTTCAGTTTCAGTTTCAGTTTATTTTTATTTTTATTCAAGGCTGACAGACACAAACCTGACTATATACATTATATAGACTATATATACATATTATTCTGTATATATATGTATTTGTATATGGGAGTATGTTAAGTGCTGCTTGAATTGAGTTCAGTTTGGCTTCGCTTCGCTGGGCATTGCTACTGAAGGGGCTTTTACTATGCATATATATATAATACATATATATTATATATATGTATATATTTGTATGCTCGCTTTGCGACTGTGTGTCACAGCGGCTTTGGCAAACAGCTTCCGTTAAATGCTGCATAATTAGTTCGCATCTCTGCACCATCTACGTGCCATCACCAGCAGCATCAACATTATTATCATCATTATGATGATCATCTTTAGCATCCGTAGGCGACAAGCAGCAGCAAAGGTCGCACGCATTGCCTTTGCCTTTGCCTTTTGCTTGACCTACTTTGATGTGTGAATTGTCCCGAGGAACGCGCGCTCGCTCGCTCGCTCACACACCGAAATGATTAAACAAGTGCGCTCATAATGCGGTGAGCCCTCTGGATTTATATGTATGCACATACAGACATACGTACATACATATATAAATGTACATAACATATACCTCCTCTGGTATATGCTCTCGCTATGCCACGTACAGGATAATAAAAAATAAATAAAAAAAAAAGGAAGCAAGGGAAAGGCAAGTAACACAATGCGACTGGACACGAAGCCAAACCAATTACAAAGGTTGTTTACACGCAAAGTCAAGTTAAACAAAGCGTAAATGACTTTTTCATTAAAGGCATGCATTTAATGAATCATCATGAATATTTTCATCATCATCATCATCATCATCGTGGTGGTCATCGTGCAACAAATGCAAATGAATGCATGCTTTATGAGTACCTCTAACAGTTGGCCATTCAATTATTCATTTTATCTATTGAATAGATAAACAAACACGCTTCAACTCCAAATATGAGCAGCAACAAATTAACGAACTCAAAACAATTGTTGATTAGAAATCACGAAAAGGCACGAAGCTGAAATTGAAGGTTCCAATAGCCTTTTGAATTGAATAGAATAATTGTTCTAGTTGTGAATTAGTTCTATTTAGGAAGATTTAATATCCAAGCTACATCTAGTGCTTTATAAGTGCAGATGAGAAAGGAATTTGCAGCTGAGTTCAGGTTTTCATTTAAGTTGTGTGCAATATGAGAACTATTTAGAGATATTTTTGTATGTCTCTATATATAGAGATATATTGAAATATATATTATAATGTATCTCAATTATGTTATATAACAACTTAAAATTATACATAAATATTATACATTATTATTATTAAATATTTTACATATATTCACATAAGAAACATTTTGCAAATAATTTTTTGCTATACAAAAATCAAATCAAATCAAAAAGGCATTAAAGAGACTTAAAGAAAATGGTCTCTCTAAGTATATCAATTTTTTATGAGATATATACTAGATCATTATTTAATTATTATTATATTATTTAAAGGTCTATACAGTAACTCGCTTTTAAAAGTAGTTTTAAAATTTAAAAACTTGTTAGGAATTTAATTTTTAAAGTTAAGAAAGACAATTATTAGGCATTATAGAATTATTTTTTATAAATACAATGTAAAAATGTAAAATTTTAACATTGCGCAACATATAATATTGAGATGGCTTCTCAGATTACGTATACGTATATTTGCTTTTAGAAAAAAAAAAAAAAAAAACTCTATTAAGAAATATTATACACGATGAAAAGAAATTCAAGCAAAAATCAAATCAAATACAAACAAGAAGAATAAATGCTTGCTGAGATTAATTGCATTTGCGTAAGAATTATAATCAATATAAAATAAAATAAAAAATAATACAAATAATATAATCAATAAAAAATAAAATAAAAAATAATAAAAATAATATAATCAATACAAAATAAAATAAAAAATAATACAAATAATATAATCAATATAAAATAAAATAAAAAATAATAAAAATAATGTAATCAATATAAAATAAAATAAAAAATAATAAAAATAATATAATCAATATAAAATAAAATAAAAAAGAATATAATCAATATAAAATAATATAATCAATATAAAATAAAATAAAAAATAATATAATCAATATAAAATAAAATAAAAAATGTGCAAAAACTCATAAAATCAAAATAATAAATAAAAAACAAAAATTAAATTAAATTAAAAAAAAAAAATAAATAATAAAATTGACATCAAGTGGAAGCTGTAGAGTAACATTTCACAATATTAAATATTTATGCAAGTTAAAGAGAAACAGAACGAGAAGAAAAGAAGAGAAACATCAATAAATTTCATTTAATTTAGCATAGAGCCTGCCAGCAATGCTTGAGGTAGTATATTCCATGGACTGCATCGAATATTCTTTACTTTTAAATTTATTTATTTGATTTTGTGCATTATGTAAACTTGCATTGAAGCCTGACTCGTTTGTTGGCAGCTGACAAACTGGGTCATGCCCTTTGCCAAATGCCATTTGTAGACATGTGTAATTGACTCGCTCACTCTGCCTCTTCCTCTATCTCTATCTCTATCTCTCTCTATTCCACTTTCTCTCTCGCCCTATCTATCTTATTTGTACAGTGCGAACCGGGTTTGGGCGCCAGTGTGATGTACAATCTATTATATAATAAGCCGCAAAAGCTAATGCTATTGGCGGGCTGCAGCACTGTCTGCACCACCGTTGCGGAGGCGGCCAAAATGTGGAATCTAATTGTGGTAAGCCAATTGAATGGAACATATATGAATACGACCTATACTATATACACATGTATATCTCCATTTGCTTATACTGCAGCTCTGTTATGGCGCTTCAAGTCCCGCTCTATCCGATCGCAAACGTTTTCCAACACTGTTTCGCACCCATCCCTCGGCCACGGTGCACAATCCAACACGCATTAAACTTATGAAAAAGTTCGGCTGGTCACGCGTTGCCATTCTACAGCAAGCCGAAGAGGTATTCATATCGGTAAGTAAATGCCATATAAATTGTAATTAAATTTAGAAAATTTCATATTCGATTTGTTTTTTTGATAGACCGTGGAAGACCTTGAGAATCGCTGCATGGAAGCTGGCGTCGAAATCGTAACTAGACAATCATTTCTATCCGATCCAACAGACGCCGTACGTAATTTAAGACGCCAGGATGCCCGCATCATTGTGGGTCTCTTCTATGTGGTAGCAGCAAGACGCGTTCTCTGCGAGATGTACAAACAGCAGCTCTACGGGCGTGCTCATGTCTGGTTCTTTATAGGTAAGCAGCGTATATGCATATGCTTCAACGAGTGCTTGGAGACTTCTCCAATAATTCTGGGTTCCTGATGAATTCTTGATAACGCTTAGATAACTATTTATTAGCTGAGGGCTTCCACAGAGCATCTCGCGTCAGTGCCTTATCAAAGAGTTCTGTAATATTTCCTTTAAAAAAAAGTTGATATTCGCAACTATGTGGAGAAACCTTTTTAAGAAAAGTATTTATATTCATTATAGTTATCTTTTTTTCAAGACTATTTAATCTCTCTTCTAAGAGCATTTGTTAGCTGTTAAAATTCTGTTAAATTGAATTCACAAATTTATTCAAAATACAGTAAAATTATGCTCACATAGCATTAACATTCTCCTGTTAACATAATGTTAATGAAATAAATATATATAAAAATAAATAAAAATACTATATACATATGTATATTCCTACTTGTAAGAAAAAGCATATCTCTATTCTTACCTTATCTCAATGCTCCCGAAAAATTCCGCCAAAACTTTGTAAACTTGGAAGATAAATTGAATAGATCTCACATGTCATCCCACATGTCAATAGTAGTGCTAAAGCAACACTCAAGTAATTCAGTCAACAAAACCAAAAACTACTTTAATAATTAATTAGAACAAGTCAAAGTACTTGATGAGTTCATGTTAAGTTTGGCAGCTACATGTGCAAAAGCAATTCGATAACTAATTAATAAATATACATTCGATATACATAGGCTGGTATGAGGACAACTGGTATGAGGCAAATCTGGAGAATGAGGGCATAACGTGCACCGTGGAACAAATGCGCATTGCTGCCGAGGGACATCTCACAACCGAGGCTTTAATGTGGAATCAAAACAATCAGACAACAATATCGGGCATGACCGCTGAAGAGTTTAGGTAAATTCTGTTCAAATATTTCGAGAAATAAATATTCAAATATGTTTTAAATATATATATATGAATCAGACATCGACTGAATCATGCGCTAATTGAAGAGGGCTACGATATAAATCACGATCGCTATCCGGAGGGCTATCAGGAGGCGCCGCTGGCCTATGATGCAGTCTGGAGTGTGGCATTGGCCTTCAACAAAACGATGGAGCGTTTAACAACTAGAAAGAAATCATTGCGAGATTTTACGTATACAGACAAGGAAATCGCCGATGATATATATTCGGCAATGAATTCGACACAGTTCTTGGGCGTATCTGTAAGCGATTTTATATTTATTATTTTACAAATCTAAATATTTTGTGAATTTTATTAGGGCGTGGTGGCATTCAGCTCTCAAGGCGATCGAATTGCGCTCACACAAATTGAGCAGATGGTGAATGGAAAATACGAAAAGCTGGGCTACTACGATACACAGCTGGACAACCTAACTTGGCTAAATACGGAGCAATGGATAGGCGGCAAGGTAAACTAAATAGGCTATGATTCAGTCAAATATAACTAGAATACAAATAAAAAATAAAATAAAACATTTAAATAATGGATAAGGAAGGCAAAGATAATGATAAGGAGAAAGCTAAAGATGATGATGAAGACGAAGATAAAGAAAAAGATATAGGTGCAGATAAAGTTGAAAATGAAGATAAAGATAAAGCCAAAGATGAAGAGAAAATAATAATAGTCGCAATAGATAATGATGAAGACGAAGATAAAGAAAAAGATATACGAGAAGACCAAGTTGCAAATGAAGATAAAGCTAAAGCCAAAGATGAAGAGAAAATAATAGGGACAATAGTTCCTGAACAAACGAAATCAGAGAATTCTCAAGGCGAAGAAAACGTACAACAAAATTTAAACGCTGAACAAGGGAATCTTTCAAACATTGATGAATTAGAAAGTGCAACTGTAACCACTGAACCTGTGGCTCTTAAAAATATTGGCATTCAAAAATATTCAGCAAAGTCGAAAGAAACCGAAGACTCGGACAACTTAAGGATGCCATTTTTATCCAGTAGTATGACGAATAGTGAGTCCACTTTTATCAGCAATATCAGCACAAAGACTTTGATAAGACAATCTATATTTACCGGCGCCACGGGGCCGCTGACGATCGATGAAGCGAACGAACAGTCCGGACCTCATCATGGCATAGTCCGTTTACCATTAGAGCGCGAATCATACAAAATAGACGGAACCCATCGAAAGGAATATCCCACATGTGAATATCACTTCCCACGCTCCAAGCACAGGGTAAGAAAGTTCTTTTACGACAGCGAGAAAAATAAGTGCCTTTCGCGTAGGCCGACATCTTGGCTATATTCGATCATTTTTTTGATCGTCTTCGTCTATTTTATTATATACTTTGGCCGAATTGTCTTTCGTCGTTTTGTGCTTGATTTCAGTTTGGCTGCGCCACAAATTAAAATGAAACAGCCATATTTGAGCTTCGCACCGATCGGAAGGAAATCCAATCACCGTCTCATCGAATATGATATGACAAATCGTTCAGATGTCACTCGTATGCGTGAACATGTGATCAAGTTTCTGAAAAGGCATGGTCGTGTTAAAGGTGTAATCAAAAGGTTTGGGCCCTGCCAGATCGCAAATAGCTTTGGCTACGACAGCTGGAGTCCGTGCGTTTTTATAAAAATAAATCGTTTAATTGGATTCAAAACGGATCCATATAAGACGCAAAAAGACCTAAATATAGCCTCTTTCGAGATGGTACATTATGACAATCTGATGAATTTTGTTTGGAATGCAACCGAAAAACAAATGCTTATAAATTATATTTGGTTAACATGCGATTCCGAGCCGTTCATAAGAATCGAATACTTTCCGAAACCTGCATATAATTCCAAATATGTCGATGTCGAAAGATTTACATATATCAAAGTGGATGACGGGAGCCTTCATTTCAAAAGTAAACTTGATATGAATCGATTGGTGGCAGTCAGATTATATAACTTGAAATTGGGTCTAAAGCATAAGTTTACTTTCAAAATCTGGGCAAAAAATATAAAGAATAATCGACCGGGTTTGGGACAAGTCATGTTTCGTGTATTTCCAAGCGATCCGAGCGATCCGAGCGCATTGAAAAAAAAACATCAACATGAAGCATTATAAAAACAAATATGAAAAAATTAAAAAAAAAAAAATAAATAAAAATACCAAGACAAACTTTACTTTCTACTTTTTGTTACGCAATTTCTATAGGTCCCTCAGGATCGCACAATTGTTACCCATGTGCTGAGAACGGTCTCATTGCCGCTATTCATTTGTATGTGCACCATCTCCTGTTGCGGCATCTTTGTGGCCTTTGCTCTGATCATCTTTAATATATGGAATAAGCATAGAAGGTATTTACATAGCTCCAAAATCCGTCATTCAATAGTATTCTATAATATACCCTCCTGACTTTACAGAGTAATACAATCCTCGCATCCAGTTTGCAATACGATCATGCTATTTGGCGTCATCATCTGCCTTATATCAGTCATATTACTGGGCATGGACGGACGCTTTGTCAGTCCAGAAGAATATCCAAAGGTAATGTTACAATACAATAATACATCTTATGGAATTTCGAACTATATAACTATTTCTATTTAGATCTGTCAAGCACGTGCTTGGCTTCTATCCACCGGTTTTACATTAGCATATGGTGCTATGTTCAGCAAAGTCTGGCGTGTGCATCGATTTACAACAAAAGCGAAAACTGACCCAAAGGTAAAGCTATTCAAACTGCAACTACAATATAACTCTGATAATGATTTATATTCTATTATTTGTTCTGTAGAAAAAAGTGGAACCTTGGAAGCTATACACCATGGTTTCGGGGCTCTTATCAATAGATTTAGTGATATTATTGTGTTGGCAGATCTTTGATCCGCTACAGCGTATACTCGAAACATTCCCACTCGAAGATCCAGTATCTACAACTGATGATATTAAAATACGTCCAGAGCTTGAGCATTGCGAAAGTGAACGCAATTCTATGTGGTTAGGTAAGTAATTGAATGCCAATTTCAATTTCAATTTCATTTCAATTGTAATTGTTTTTTGCAGGACTTGTTTATGGCGTTAAGGGTCTTATATTGGTATTTGGTCTTTTCTTGGCCTATGAGACACGTTCGATCAAAGTGAAACAGATAAATGATTCACGCTATGTGGGCATGAGCATCTATAATGTGGTTGTGCTCTGCCTGATTACAGCGCCAGTTGGCATGGTCATTGCATCGCAGCAGGACGCATCATTTGCCTTTGTTGCACTAGCTGTGATATTCTGTTGTTTCCTAAGCATGCTGCTGATATTTGTGCCAAAGGTAATGTGCATAAATATATAGAATTATTAGAAATGCATGTATAATTGACAATAACTTCATTCTCAGGTCATTGAGGTCATACGACATCCAAAAGATAAAGCCGAATCGAAATATAATCCAGATTCGGCCATATCGAAGGAGGATGAGGAACGCTATCAAAAGCTGGTAACCGAAAACGAGGAACTACAACGATTGATAACACAGGTAAATAAAGAATACGTATATATACATATGTACCTCTATAACCAAAAAATAATTTCTAATATTCCTTATTTATTTTCTTTGAGCAGAAAGAGGAAAAGATACGAGTATTACGGCAACGGCTTGTCGAGCGGGACGTGAAGGGCACAGAACTGAATGGGGCATCGGGTGCCGGCGGCGCCAATGGTAACGGTAACGGTAATGGTAATGGCGGCACAGCCACAACCTCGCTGGCAATCCAGCCAATGGCTGGAAATATCATCAGCACAGCTGCCTCAGCGCATCCCACGCCCGCAGCCACACTCGCAATCACACAAGGTGAGTGTAAACAATTAGTAGTCTAATTAGCTACAAGCTTGTCTATAGCAGTAGTTGCTTTAAATATGTTTTCATTACCTTTTTACATTAGAAATTTTGGCCATTTTTGCGGGCATTGAGAAAATCGATTGAATATTTTCCAATTGGAGTTTACAGGTTATTTCTCGTTTAATTATTTATTTGTATTAAATACGAACTCACCCAACTGAGCATTATTGCATTTCAATATTTGTTATTTACAGCATTTCCACTACATATAATTTCACTTTTATTATTAGATTATTATTAAAAACACTAAAAACTCTTTCACTTTTTCACAAATAACGGTGCTTGTGTTTGTTAACAGAGCGCCAACTGACACTGTAAAGATGCCAATGATCGTCTCATTGCCACTCACTGTGCACTGGTAAAAGCTATCGCTGTAAAAGCTATCGATATATCGTTGAGTATCATCGCTCTCTATTGCAATCGTTATTATTTAAAAAATGTCAATTGAAAATGCAACGAAGATATATTTAAAATGTACTTATATTTCTTTCTCTCTTTCTCTCTCTTGCAGATACTCATGAGCACCGTACATGAAAAAACTTGTCAATTTCCTTTGCGTGATAGGTGAATTATACAAATGAAACATTGAAGAAGCTAAATGATAACTTAATATATGTGTATGTAACTTAATGAACTTTGTATCAACTTTAAGCTGAGCTAAATATATATATACATAAATATATATTGAGAGAATTGGTAGCAGCAATTTTGTAGATTAACTGAAATATGTATTGTACCTTAAACGTGTTTAGCAAGTACTTAAATCGAAATATACTTCTAAATTACAACAATTAATTAACGACATTAGAATGTGAACTAAGCAAAATTGTTAGGCTTTAAAGTTGAACACAAACCACAAAACATAGTCAAGTCATTTAACTACAACAAAAAACAGAAATTAAATATAATTCTAAACGAAATCATGTTAAAGTTAATGTAATTTTTAAACGAAAACAAATTGTTGTGTTAGTACATATGTTTCTTGTATAACGAGTAATTTACCCCATGAACCTTTTTTGCTCAGTGCGCTGTCTCCTAGAGCAACAAACACACGTGCACACACACTGACATCCATGCACACACACTCTCACACACTCGCACACACACACATACATAACACATGCATTTATTTTCCCAAGGCGGCCTTTTCCTATATTTCATCGTTTTATGTTCGTGTGAAGGACTTGCAGTCCTTGACTCCTATGGACTCCAGTAACCAAAAACTTTCACAAAGTTTTGGCCTATTAAGCTCGTAGCCCTAAGTTAGTGTTAGTGTCTTTATTGTATAGAGCTCGTGTGTACGTGTGTGTATAAATAGTTTCCCTTGTTTCCATTATTTTTTGGGGGCCTGTCCAAAAGAATTCTCGTACTTATAATTATTATTGCACGCGATATAAAATGTTTTTAAAATAGTTTAAATTTTCTGTCTGAGTCGTAAGTAGCACAAAGTTAAAAAAAAAAAATCAGAGCATAGCAAATCTTAGATAATTAATAATATAGCCTAATCTAGTGTAGTATCTGCATATATACATATAGATAAATATATACTTTGGGGCGGGTTTATGTGCTCAAGCAACATTTTAATTTGTATTTAGTGTTATATACATAGAGAAATTACGATTGGGGCAATCTAAAAATTAAAAAAAAAAGCAAATAAGGAAAATTTTCGAACGTACTGTAAGTTCTAAAATTGCATTTATATAAATTATATATATTGAATATATATGTATATAAATATATATATATATATACACATATGCAGAAAGAAAGTAAATTGGTAAAAAAATGAGTGCGTCGTTATTTAAATAGGAATTGACATTATATAAAAGCGTAAAACAAACGAAAACTGAAAACTATTGAAGAAAATTCTCAACAAATTAAATATTTAATATATACATAAATAAAAAAAAAATGAAATGGAACCTTTTTTAAATTCAATCACTCTACTCCATCACAAAAAGTGAAAAAAAAAATAAAAAACAAAAAAAAAACCATCACATAGACAACATCAAATTCCTACGAAATGAAAGACTTTAAAATCTAAGCCGTTAAATGAAATAAAACTATACACACACATACACATATATCTATATAGAGTATATATACTAAAGCAAATATTCATGATATATTATGAATACGAGTAATTTTCACCTTGCAACAAATGACATCGTCTTTAGTGAAGAAAAGCGAAAATAAAAACAAAAAAAAAAAACGACATTTAATAATTGTTAAGGATCGTTGGAATTTGTAGTTTAATTGGATTGTAATTCATATACATATATAGGGAATGCTGTTAGGGTAGTCGTAAATAAAAAAATAAAAGAAAGCATGTATATTGTATATAGCGTATTAAGCTAAACAAAAACCACAATGAAAAAACTAAGCGACAATTGCAAGTTTTACTCAACAACAAGAAAAAAATCTCAAATGTTAAAAATTTCATTTTCAGTTCTTTGCTTTTCCGTCTCAAAACACACACAGATTCAAAAGTTAATAACTAACTTTAGCAAAGCTAATTGTTGTAAGAAAGAAAAAAGCAAAAATAATCCAAAATTCAAATTGATTTCCCAAAGAAATAAAAGAAAATGACAAAAAAAAAATATGAAAAAAAAAAAACAATTACAATGGTAGCAATATGAAGCAAAGAAAACTCGGTATGTTCTTATGAAAGTAACATTAACGAATTAATTTAAAGTCTTATTAACGGAATATGAGAATTTTACTGAATAAACAAAAAAACACAAAAACAAAACAAAGCAAAAAAAAAAGAATGAAAAAAACAAACTAATTTCAATTGTCTAAGAAGTTGCATATTCTATCAGAGGATTATCGTTTTATTTTGTATAAATTTATTTATTTATTTATTTTTTTTTAATTATGAAAAAAATTGTATTGCAAACTTAATTTATATGCAATTTATATTTACTTTGAACTTGCGTTAATTCTTTCAGTTTATTTATTGATTTATGCAATCTGCACCCGCGCCAACAGGTATGATAATTATTTGTTTTAATTATTTATAACTTATCGTGTTTGAAGAAATATTATAAGCTTTTTTCATAAATAATTTAAATACGCTTTAATTATTGATGAAGCGTGGAGGAAGCAAGTGCCATTCAAGTTAATATATGCCAGATAAAGTTAGCTTTGTTTTAGCTGTAGCTAAATATTTTTAAAGCTAATAATAAAATGCATGTCATTCAAATTTGTAATAAATGTAAATTTTGATAAACGTTTCACACAGGTAAAATTGAATCTATGCTTCTAGTTCAACCTAAATTTTACCTATGTTTGACGCTTATTGATATTTACATTTATTACAAATTTTAAAATTAAAAAATAAAAATGTGAAAAATGTTTGACTACAGCTAAAACAAACATTGATCATATATCATTTCGATAAATGTAATATATAGCTAGAATTTCTGAGAAGAAGCTGAGCTATACAAATTTCTCTTTTGAACTTAGCTAACGTTTTTAGCTATAGCTAGAATATATGCAAATTCAGTTGACTATATAAATACAACGTAAACTTTCAATCCATGTTTTAGCTATAGTTAATACTCTCTTACGATGAAACTGACTTGAAATCCAAAAATACCATATAGAAATAAATATACCAAATATGTTCAGCTGACATATATTAATAGCTAAAAAGCATAATTTACAGCTTAGCTAGAATTCTAAAGCTTCTAGCTATAGCTAGATGGAGTGATTTCAAATATAGCTAGAATAGTCTGCAATGCTTGCACTTCTATAACTAGCTACAAAAGAAATGAGATTCTTCTTATGCCTTTTCTTAAGCTGCAGCTAAACTAGCTCTGATGCTGCCGTTATAACGCAACTGGCTATTCGTTAACTTTTACCCGTAGTTTTCCAGATATTCAGCTGGATTGTCACAATTCTCTGAGAACTTGTTTTAGACTGTAAACTAGTTTGCAACTGAATTCAATTCACAATAGCCTCTCTGACCCGATATGAATTAGCAACCAGTTGCATTATAAATCAGTTCAGTCGGCTTACAGATATTTCTTTCTTTCTTTCGTGTCTTTTTTTAATCGCTCCATTACATTTATTTTTACCCTTGCCTTTATTCCCTTCCGCCAATGCTAATTTTGCTGGCCCACCCACAGAAGACAACGGCAGCTGTCGTTAATCTTTGTAAGATATTTATGTCGTGTGTGCAAGAGCTTTGCGAAAGCTTTTCGAGCATATTAAGCTCTGAACAGCGCTCAAACAATGCAGTAAGCGCGCTCAGCTCGAACGTGACGGTGGCTCAACGTTCTCACGATACGAGAAAGAAGATTCCCAAATCGAAGTCAAACATTTTCGAAATTCAAACATAAAGTGAAAAAAAAGCAAGTCATGTTTACGGTTAAGCTGCTGGCTCTGTGCTTTATCAGCTGCCTGGGCGTCAATGCCAAGCTGGAGGAACGGTTCTCGTGGAAACAGCTGACCTTCGATTGGCCCAGCGCCGAGGCCGAGGCGGAGGCCAAGCAGAGCGGCCATTATATTGCAGAGAACAATTTGCCACTTGGCGTGGAGCGCTGGGAAAACAAAATCTTTGTCACTGTGCCAAGGTAGGTGACCAAACAAATTTGCGACCGAATTTGACACACTGTGTACTTTTTTTTTTATATATATATACATACATATATGTATATGTTTTTATTTTGAAAGCGGGGGATTGCGAAAAACCAATTGAGATTGACTCAAAAACCGGTTATTTGTAGCTGCTGATTTTGTCTTTAGCTCTTTTTTAGTTTACAACTATTTGCATTTTAGATTACTGTTATGCAAATATGACAATAACTTGATTAATGCCTAAGCAAAATGTTTTAATTGAAGCAGCTGGGCATATAGGTAAGACATATAATCTTTGTCTATCCGAAATTGCTCATCTAGCTGTTTATGACGTCACCGCAGCTCGGTGCTTTACCTACTTCTATTTAGTAGATCAAAACAAACAAAAAAATTAATTGGTGATTTCTATAGAAATCAAAATATAATCAGAATATTAACAGCATAATTAATCACACTTATTAAAAAACAATGAAACTTTGAAAATTAGCCTAATAGAAACCTAACTCTCTCTTTGCCTGCTCTGCCTCATAGATGGAAGGCTGGAGTAGCAGCCACCTTGAACTACATTGATCTCTCGACTACTGAGAAATCTCCAAAGCTGCGTCCCTATCCCAGCTGGCAGGCCAATAAGTTGCCCATCGATGTGCAGCCACAGGAGCAGAAGACGCCATCGGGCGGACGTTTGGATGCGGACAAAGCACAGGATGCTGGCGTCCAATTGCAGGATAATGCAACAATCATTTCCACCTTCCGCATTAACGTTGATGCCTGTGATCGTCTCTGGGTGCTGGACACTGGACTTGCCGACATCTTGGGCAATCCCAAGCAAATTACACCCAGCTCGATATTGGTATTCGATCTGAAGACGGATCAATTGCTGCGTCGGTTTGCCATACCCGCCGATCAGAGCAAGGAGGACACATTCTTTGCCAATATTGTAAACAAACTCAGGCTGCATGTTTGATGTACTTCAATTATAATATTCCTGATATTCTCTGTTTCAGATTGTCGACGTGGACCGCGAGCAGTGTGAAGATGCGTATGCCTATGTGCCAGATTTGGGCGCATATGGAGTCATTGTCTACTCGCTTAGGGATGATAAATCGTACCGCGTGAAGCACAATTACTTCCACTTTGATCCGCTGCAGGGCGACTTCAATGTGGGCGGCGTCAACTTCCAGTGGACTGATGGCGTTTTCGGCATGGCCGTAGGACCCTTGAATCCTGATCATACCAAGGATGTGTACTTCCATGCCCTGGCCAGCACCAAAGAGTTCAAGGTCTCCAATCGAGTACTCCAAAACGAGAGTCATGTGAATGGCGGCGATTCGTATTACGACTTCAAGCTAGTCGGTGATCGTGGCATGAACGGACAATCGACTGCCGAATCGTATGACAAGGAAACCGGCGTGCTCTTCTACACGCAGGTGAACAAAGATGCCATTGCCTGCTGGAATATCAAGCGTCCATATACGGCCGACACGCAGGGACTCATCGAATCCGATTCGCATACTTTGGTCTTTCCCAACGATCTGAAGGTGGACAATACTGGCACACTCTGGGTGCTATCCGATCGCATGCCCACCTATCTGTACAAGGAGCTGGATCACAATGCCGTCAATTATCGCATATTGACGGGCAAGACTACTGATCTTATCAAGGGTACACCATGTGAACTCTAATATTAATTTACATACTACACACATACATTATACATTTTTTTTGTTTTTTTATGAAATGTATTTTTAAAATATATAATTTCACTTAATAAAGTGTCCAAGTCTAACTGAATGCACTGTGTCCTAAGCCTAAATATCAGATTTCAGCAAATTATCAGCCAGCTGCACTTTCTCGCCAGGCTTAAAGGCTGGCATGCCCAGGTAGGGGCAAGTGGAGCATCTAAACGCATCGCCCAGGTAACACTGTAAAATAAAATAGAAAATAGGTAGATTAGATTATTTTGTTTAAAGGCATATAAATAAAATATTTAAAAAAATATAAAAACTAAAAAAAAAAAATTATTAAAAGATAAAAGAGAAAAAATAAAATATAAAAAAAAAAACAATATTTAAAATAGTTTATAAAATATATGAACTGAAGACTTGACAAACCCAGATAACAAAATATATAATATATTTAAAAAAAAAATATTATCTGAAGCATTGAACAGTAAAAGGCTTCAATATAAAAATAGATTAAACACAGAAAAGAATAATTTATATTAGTAAATGTAGAGTGACAGCTGCTTGATTTGTTATCAATTTTACAGTATTATTATAGCATTATTCAACTTATTACACAATGCGAGCAGCTTCGAAATATTTTGCTATTCTTATTATATTGCATATGCATTGATATCAATTTAACTAAATATAAAGATATAAACAAAAGTATATTGGCCTCACTTGGAATTTAATCTAAAACAAAAACCTTTAAACAAATCTAAAGATATAATCGATTTGGCTTTCAACGTCACAGAGAAATCATGCAAACAAACATGAACCGCTGTGCATGTTCCGCTCTATTTAGAATCTAGTTAATTACCTAACATTTTGCATAGATCACGTTTGCTACTATTCATAACTAATGAGCATATATATTGTTAATAACAATATCAAAGCGTTGAATAGATTTAAAAAAATCATAATAGCATACAATGAACAATGAATTTATGCAATAACTTAAATAGCCTATAACAGCACTGCCATATGCTCTACATATTATTAAATTATAAACAAAAATAAAGATGAAAGAGATTAAAGATAAGCACAAACTTTCTAGAACAATTAAATATATATATAAAAATATATATGAAGCATTAAAAGCAAACGAAAAACTTGTAGTTATATAATCTTGAAAATGAGACTATAAACAGACAAATGAAGCGAAAATCAATTAATTTGTTAAATTTCCTAAAACAAACGTAACCTAATCACAATGCAAGCCACTCTGTCGACGCTTCTGATTTCTAAAAGGTTTTCAACTGACAATGCAATTTTAAGTTTTGTTTTTCCACGAACATAAACACAGACACTTTACGTACATTTCCACAGCTGGACTTTGCATTCTCGGTAGCTGCTTTTGTTTTCTTCTCATCCTCCAGCTCTTCGGCCAGGCCGCAGGAACAATTTTTGCATGCTTTGCGTTTGCCTGTGGTGCTGCAGACACGCAATCCAGCTGGATCTGGCTTTTGTTTGTCCTCCTCATCCAGCAGTTCCTCCTCATCGATTAGCTCCTCATCATCGCCACTTATCTTCCATACATTCATGCTGGGTGACTTCTTGGCAAACGATAGGCGAGCCGATGAGCCGGTCTCATAGCCAGGCTTTTCGGCTGTCAGCGTATTGGCCGCCGCATCCTCGCTGCAATTGATGAAGCCAGACAGCTTGATTTCCTGTAACAGACTAGAGGCCGGTCCGATGTAAGCGAACAAATGCAGTTTGCCGCTCGGTTTGAGCATGTGCAGTAGTTTTACGTAATTGTCGGTCAATTGAGCGCATTCAATTACAATCAGATCAAAACTTGAATTGGCGTAGGAGGCTAAAATGCATGCAATTGGCTATAAACATGCTGACTCACACCCAACATTGTTAATACTTACAAAACGACAAGCGATGCACGTTCTCAACAGCCACCTCGCCGCCAGTGGCCTCTTTCAGTGTTTGCACGCGTTTGTCCAGCTCGCCGCTATCCGTCCATATATAGAGGGCTTTTTGTAGTCCTTTAAATTGTTCCATCGTTATGTAGTTGGGTCTAGATTTTTTATACAAATATAATTTTTAAGCGCACACAACGAACTTAGACTGCCAACTGCCTTGCTGACAGATTCAGGAATGCCAACTGGTTCGAAACAGTATCTTAGCAGTCACAACGAAACGAACGCAACATAACTCAATGAGGTAAGCATTGTTAACATTTGAATGGAATTTTGTGTTAAATGTTTTTCAAGACCTTACTTACACTAATTTGAAGCAAATTGTATACAATATGTTATTTAATTAAATATACAATTTAATGACACTCTTTATATATATCTCATAATAATCTCGAATAAATTGACGTCACAAACACACCGATTACTCATTCTGCAGAAATATCGCATGTGTCGCTTTCAGCTATCGAGATATGTATTGCTACAGATATCGATACGATAACAACAACCCTAGTTTGTTTGGTAGCTGCTTCTAGTGGGGTTTGGTTTCGTTTTTATTTATTATAAATCAGTTACCAAAGTTTAGTTGCACGTTTAAACAGCTGCCAGCCGCAACAAGCTTCAGTCGTAGTCGTACTCGCGCTCTTAACCCAACACAAGTTATTTATGGCCAGGCGGGCATTCTAAAGTACAAAAAAACAACAAAAAATAACAAACCACAACAACAACATCGAAAGCGAAACCGTGAGAAACGACAGCTGCTGCTTGCTGCGTGTGCTGTGTGCCAGGATACAACAGCTTGTAGAAGAAAAAATATAAAATAGGAAGAACACAAACAAAGTACAAGTGCAAGTGCAAGTAGTGCCAAACTGTTAAACAAGTTGCCAAAATACAAATAATAATAATATACAAAATAATCGAAAAGAAATATAAATAAATTGAAGACTATTTAAACAGCATGTGCTTAAATGAAGAGCTACAGCCAATTTAATTTAAACGCCGTTGCCGCAGCACCGCCCGCCATCGTCTACGAGAACGCAGCCGCAGCAGCCGGCAGCAATAGCAACTCCGTGGACCACAGTCAGCTGCACAGCCACAGCCAGGATATGCCGCACTTTGGACTGGGCAGTGCGCCGCCGCCGCAACAGCAGCAGCTACAAGTGCATCATCAACAACAACAGCAGCAGCAACAACAACAGCAGCAGCAGCAGCAACAACAACAACAGATGCAACTCTCCATGCTGCCGGTTGCTGTGCCAGGTCCATACCGGTCGCACATTGAAGAAAAGAAGCTGACGCGCGATGCCATGGAGAAATATATGCGCGAGCGCAACGACATGGTCATCGTCATATTGCACGCCAAGGTGGGTTCAAAACAGTAACAAAAAATAGTAAACAAAATAGAAGCATAGCTATGATAGGTTGCGTTTTACGAGAGGATATAACACGAATGCGTGACGTCACAAGTGTAAACAATTAGAACAGTTGAACATTTTTGAATGCAGTGAAAATATGCGCATGATATGTTCAGCTTAAATCAATTTTAAATATAAATATTTAAAATACAAATAATGGGAATCCTGTTATTTTATTGTAATAATATGATAATAATTGAAAAAGAGATAAACTTACTATTACACATTTGGCATCTAATTATTTTCCTTAAAAAATATATATATAATTAAATTGTGTAAATAAATTTAAATATGTAAATTGAAAATATTGATAGTAAAATTTAAATTATTAAATTAAAAAAAAAAACTTGACGAAACCTATATTTGGTAATAAATACATTTTGAAGTGGGTTAGACGAATGTAATGCAGTTAATTATCAATTAATATATCATTGAAAAAAAAACACAATTTTGTTATAAAAAAAAAAATAATAAAAAATATACAGTTTAAAACTGATTTTATAAAATTGAAATTTTAATTAGAATTATTAAAATTATTATTATTTTTTTTTTTAAATAAAATAACCAAAATTAAAATATTTAAAAAATTATATCATTTTCTAATGAATATTTAAATATAATTATAGTTAAATATTCGCAAATATAATTTATATTAGAATATTTTAATAAGGTTTTTAATTAAATTATTAAATTCGTTAATTACCATATATCAATAATATAGTAATCAAATTAATAGTCAGTTACAATTAATGTAAATAAATATAATTTAATTTTGTAAATAATTTTAAAGTCATTTTAGAAATTTTAGAACTATATTATTAAATATTCTTAAGACCTAAATATTTAAAGTTAGCTATAATTGAATTCATTATTAAAAATTTATAATAATTTTATTTTATTTATGTATATATATATATATATATATATATATATATATATATATCTATATGTAATTAAGTCATGCACAGATTAGACAACAGATTGAGAGCAGCTTTATATAGAATATAAAAATATATATATATGTATATACCTTTACGTCTATATATTTGACGTGAGCTCCACTTGCCATTCCACAGCGAATTAGTGCTCCAGTCTGGGCATTTTTTTGCGGTTTAGCGCGGCTATCTTCAAGCGGCGTCGGCGTCGACATCGCCAGCGTCCGCCGTCCAGGCATTGCATCCTTCACAGTTGACTGCATCCAAATTAAGCAAACGGCGGCCACAATAAAATAATTGAAATTAATTATACGACAAATTTAACAGCTGCATTGCTGCGGTTACAATTTGTTACGATTTGTCTCTGTCGATAATCGAAGCGCTGATTATTATAATGATAATTAGTATTCTTTTTTATTTTCCTTATTATTTAATTAATTTAATTTAACTTTGTTCTCTTTTATTTCGCACAGGTCGCACAAAAATCCTATGGCAATGAGAAGCGCTTCTTTTGCCCCCCGCCTTGCATTTATCTGTTTGGCAGCGGCTGGCGACGGCGCTACGAGGAGATGCTGCAGCAGGGCGAGGGCGAGCAGGGGGCACAGCTATGCGCATTCATTGGCATTGGCAGTAGCGATCAGGATATGCAGCAGCTGGATCTCAATGGCAAACAGTATTGTGCGGCCAAGACACTGTTTATATCCGATTCGGATAAGCGCAAACATTTTATGTTATCGGTTAAAATGTTCTATGGCAATGGCCACGACATTGGTGTATTCAATTCGAAACGCATCAAGGTCATCTCGAAGCCGTCCAAGAAGAAGCAATCACTGAAAAATGCCGATCTGTGCATAGCCAGCGGCACCAATGTCGCCCTATTCAATCGCCTGCGCTCCCAAACTGTCTCCACACGGTATCTGCATGTGGAGAATGGACATTTTCATGCCTCATCAACGCAGTGGGGTGCCTTTACGATACATCTGCTCGACGACAATGAGTCCGAGTCGGAGGAGTTTCAGGTGCGTGACGGCTATATCCATTATGGTGCGACAGTTAAGCTGGTGTGCTCGGTGACGGGCATGGCACTGCCACGTCTAATCATACGGAAAGTGGACAAACAGATGGCGTTGCTGGAGGCCGATGATCCGGTGTCGCAGCTGCATAAGTGTGCCTTCTATATGAAGGATACGGATCGAATGTATCTATGTCTGTCCCAGGAGAAGATTATACAATTTCAGGCCACGCCGTGTCCCAAGGAGCCCAACAAGGAGATGATCAACGATGGCGCCTGCTGGACCATCATATCCACCGACAAAGCTGAATATCAATTCTATGAGGGCATGGGTCCAGTGGCGTTAGTATTTACATATTGAATATATCTCATCAATTCCTATCATAATTTACAATATATATTTAGATCTCCGGTTACGCCAGTTCCAATTGTTAATTCACTGAATTTGAATGGCGGCGGCGATGTAGCGATGTTGGAACTGAGTGGCGATAATTTTACGCCACATTTACAGGTCTGGTTCGGGGATGTCGAAGCGGAGACCATGTATCGCTGCACTGAAACGTTGCTCTGTGTAGTGCCTGAAATCTCACAATTTCGCGGTGAATGGCTTTGGGTGAGTGCAATTATATGCTAATCTTCAATGTATACTATATAAATATATATGTATATGTTTATTTTGTTTGGCAGGTGAGACAGCCGACACAGGTGCCTATATCGCTAGTGCGCAATGATGGCATTATTTATGCCACGGGTCTGACGTTCACCTATACGCCGGAGCCGGGGCCGCGTTCGCATTGTAATCAGGCTGAGGATGTTATGCGTACGCGTCACAATAACAATAACATCACAGGCATCAGCAACAATAATAATAACAATAATAATAATAGCAACAGCAATAATAATAACAACAACAGCAGCAGCAATTCACCAGCCGGCGGTTCCAGCTTACAGCAGAGCATGCAGCAGCAGCAGCAGCAGCAAACGCACCAAACACTGCCCTCGATCTCGGCAGTGCAGTGGAATAGCCATGGGAGCGGCTTGTCTTGAGTGCGGCAGTATTTCTATTATTTGCAATTCCATATACATTTATTTATGCCAAGTTATTTAAAGCTCTTCTAGCACTCATTTATGCCTAGTTTTTAAGCAACACACCCAAAACTTCTCTCTATCATTTATTTTTATTGCTCTTTTCTTTCTTGCTGAGAAAGCGTTAGCCCCGCCCCGTATGCAAAACGAACAAACCGAATGAAAATCAATTTCAAGTTGACCAATATTTACATTTTTTTATAGTGCTAGCCGGTACCAATAGATGTATGTATAAATGCTAAAACAAAACAAAAAACAAAAACAATAATGAACACATAAATTGTACATAACTCGAAAGAGCTCACTGACATGAAGAATTGTAACTGTAACTCTAGTTAAATCTACATTTATATATACATACATATATAAAAATAGTATATAGAAGATGTATGTATGTGCTGGGCCTATGCGCTGTGCCTGATTAATTGTTTTTGTCAAATGTTTGCAACATTTTAATTTATAAAATTTATAGATATGACAAACACTTAAGAATTGTTCACGCTTAATTCACTTAAGCTAAGCTCAACACAAGCCAAGCTCTAGACCAGACATATATATAAATATAGATTTATATACAAAGCATATAATTTTGTAAGATAATTGAATGATGAAAGTTGTAAGCCTAAGAGAAACCCTACATTTAAATAATAAAAAAATAATAATAAACAAACATAAGAATGTCAGTCAAAAAAAACAATTTCAAATTCGCCATGATTTAACATTTTTCTTTAGCTCAGACGAAAAAAGAGCAAAAGAGTTAGAAGAATTTACTCCCTTGAAGGCGCCCGCCCTCTACACTTGGTTAGGCGAATAGTCGATTTAAATCGGCTTGGGAAAATGTTGCCATGTCGTGTGAACATTTCTTTGTGTGTGACTTAAACAAAACAAGTGCAGCACTTCCCACGGTGGGCTGCCTCTTCAACTTTAATTACAGTTGGTTGGTCGATTTGAATTTTTAGCGGCCATTACGAAAAACGCAAAGTCAAGAAATATATATAGATATATATATATATATACTATATATGTACATATATCTGTGTGTATATGCATATATAAGGCAGCATTGTTAGCGTTGAAAGTTTAAGGAACAGAATATTCACACAGCCCCAAAAGGCGTTGACAATAAGCTGAGAACCTTTTTTTTTGTTTTTGTTTTAGTTTCGTTTTTTTTTTCATGATTTTAACAAACTTTGCTTAATATTTATGCATTATTTGCCCGACTACCTGTTATTGTTGTTTTACAGATTTACAAATTAACAATCGTCGTTTTGCATTAATTATCGCGCTTCCGTTTTGGATTGCCAAACTAATCACAGCATCGAACTTGAGAAGCTTTCATTGAATAACCTACAGAACAGAGCTAGCCTTAATTGGCCAACAAAAGGTTGTTTGAATGTGTAATGCAAACGGCAGTTATTGCCAAATATTTGCATAAATCTTAGCAATATTTATGGTTTAATTAGTTTCTATTTCTCTGGCTCGCAGTGTTAGCTAAAACGAATTTATTATGGACCACACAAATTTTTAAATGTGAATTATATTGATGTATATAAATGATATTTATAAATGCTATATTGCCATATAATTGAGATATAAAAATATCATCAAATCCTTCTAGTGCTTCAGCTCTTTAATTCTCAAGAAAATATTGTGTTTAAGCAATTAAAAGCTGAGAAACACCTAAGTCAGGCACTCTTGCTAGGTTTTAATTAGAATTATTATGACTGAGACATTCAATTCTTATCAGAATCAGCGAAGCAGTCAGCAAATGCAACTCACCCCCAGTTTGGTGGGAATTTTTTCGTTGTAGATGGCAAACGAAAGACTTAAACGACAAACTTGACGACGCGTCGTTGCGTGCGAGATGAACGAGAAACGAGAGCGAGAGAGAGAGAGAGAGAGAAAAGCGACCGAGGGGGTCAAGTTGGAGAAGAGAATAAAAACCACCACCAGGTTGTGTAATTGGAACTGCAACTTCTTAAGGCCAACGCCGTGCACGGCATCTTATAAGAAGCTGAATACGAAATTAGTTGAATTTTTAATGAACATTCACATTTTGAGTGCATAATTTTTGCTCTCCCTCGGTCCCTGTGTCTAGTTGGACATTTGAATGCGTCGTTGGCTTGCGGTCGAGATGTAGGGTCAGAGACACTGGAGGGGCAGCGACAGGTGCTGTGGTGCTGCGTCTTCAAAAAAGTTCCCAGGAGCTTCCACTGCACTAATTATCTTGGAAAATCAGAGTCTTGACTTTAAAGCCGGCTGCCGGTTTTCACACGCTGTGAAAATTCTAAACACACAATGCGTGGGAATTGCCAGCCGGTTGTGTGGGAGCTAAAATGGGGTTGCATGCAATCATAGTAATAAAAAAGAAGCAGAAATAAATAAATAAATACACATACTAAGAGATAGTGTATATAGTATATATTTATATAATTCAATTTAGTTATTACTGAGCTTACTAGAACAGCTCACTACTGATGAGAAAGCTATGCTTCCCAACAATATCTTATTAATAAAACCGAAACATTTGAAAATTAAAATTAAATTATTTTGTATAAATCAAAATGCTATAAATTTTTGTATTTATTCATTCTACGAAGGGAACTATGAATTGCGAATAAATAATAATATGGCTTTATGGAAACTATTTAATATTTACGAATACTTTTCCATGACGAGGAGCAAAGTGATTATTTTCTACAAAATGTATTTAATACTTAAAAAGTCGCAGAAAGAAAGAGAAATAAATAATTGGGACAATGTTAAGAGAAGAATATATAAATTGATAATATAATAAACTATATTAAAATTATTATTATCTGCTCAATAATTGATATCAAAGTATCAATCGACAATAAATCAACGAGATTAATTGAAAGAATAGATATCGATATTTTTTGTTACTAGGTTTATTCTATATATATATATTTTTAAAAATTATCTTAAATACATATTGCTATCTCAATATGTTACACTCAATGAATGACCTACAGCGATCTTAGCTCTGGGTTCTCTCTGTGTGTAATGGTGCATTGGTAGCAAGTGAGGATGGTC
Organism: Drosophila buzzatii; assembly: GCA_035045845.1. Classification (NCBI taxonomy): domain Eukaryota; kingdom Metazoa; phylum Arthropoda; class Insecta; order Diptera; family Drosophilidae; genus Drosophila; species Drosophila buzzatii. Next base: position 1,777,514 of record JAWNOS010000089.1, on the reverse strand, counting down.
GGAAATACCATTATCATGTCTGAACAGTGAAACAATGATTAATGAATTTCAATTGAATCAATTATATGATTTTGTTTTACACTTGTTTTTAAGTCAATTAATATATTTATATTGTGTACTAGATAACGACGTTTTTCTTTTTATTTATAATATGATTCTATATGAACTCACAGCACGTTCTAATGTCTAAAGTATAAAGAATTACACCCTAACCTCAAGCTGAGGCGAATATTGTTCACATAACTTAAAAATAAAGCAAGAGTATACATGTTTCCAATACTTAAAATATAAACGTTCTCCTTAGTTTGCGCTGCTTTTTATACCCGGACCCATTAAAAAAAAAGGAAGCCAGGGTATAATGTTTATGAATGCAATTGACTGATAAGATTGGCAAGAAAAAATGACGAATACTTCCCTTATATACGTGCAATGAAATTTGATTGCTGAAACGGAAAATACTCAAAGAAAATGAATTTAAAATACTAGGAACTAGCTAATATACACACATTATTATTATTATTATGCCTAGCCAACAATTAATACCCTAGTATTAACAATTTCATTTTGAAATAAGGACTCAAAATCTAGTCCAACCAAAAAGTATTTAAAAATTCGAAATTTTTGGTTTTATTTCAAAAATTATTCTGCAGCTTGCGGAATTTAAAGAAAATTAGATTGTGAAATGAGCATTTATTTTCTTATTACTTTTTTTTATTGACAAAATTTTCTTATTTAATGTTTTTTTTTTTTTTTTTATTTATTTTATCTTTTATTATTATTATTATTTTATCTTAAAATTATCTTAGATTATCTGTGAACACAACTTAAAGTAAATAATGGGTATAAAATCGTTCTCCTTAGTTTGCACTGTTTTTTACGAATGTTATAAACTGATAAGATTGGGATACCTGTAACAACTCAAAAAAAATTGCCAATTGCTTCCATTCCTTTGCAGTTTGTCGTGTGGGAAAGTTGACTTCTAACTTGTCTTGTGTATTTATATATTATTAAATTACGCAAAAGGAAACTCGATGGCCGAAATTGATGACGTAAAGGTACGTTTCAATTGAAGAGAAAATACGGCTTTATAATTTAAAATAAGAAATTTCACAGCTTGTAGACTGCGGTGCTTTTGGAGAGGGCTATAAATACACATTTCGTCCCAATGTACACATACATCGTGGCATAGATGATTTATATGCTATTCGATTATTACTCAGTCTCAATCATGAAAATGTATTAAAATATGTTGCAATTAACCATGGTCATATACTACTGGAATATGCAGATTGTGGATCAATGAAGCAATTACTGCATGGCGACAAGCAAAGAGAATATTCTGTTCGAAATGCCGTCGAATGGATGTACCAGGCAGCAAAGGTATTTTATAATTAGCTTACTCATCTAACTCATTTATTACTCCACGCTTTTTTAGGGACTTGAGTATTTACATTCACGCCGTTTTGAAGAGATATGGGTTATTACAGAGAAGTATTATAGTTTGAGAGCTGAATTTTTGCTGTTAGCGAATAACTATCGCTACTTAAAAATTATTGTGCTTCCTCAAACATTTTCATTACACGGAAGTGAAAAAAGTATTGAAAAATTACATTTTAGAGAAAGCAACGATATATTCGATATCGGAATTACCATATGGGAATTATTAACACGTAAAAAGCCCTTTTATCACACGAACTATAAGTCGAAAGAAATAGTTGAAGCATACTCGAGAGGTATACATAAATTGATAATAGAATAACAGCATGCTACAATTATTATTATTTACTTAGGAGAGTGCCCGTCAGTAAATGATATCAAAATATCAATTGATGACATATTAAAGAGTTTAATTGAAAGCTGTTGGCACCCATGTCTAGAAGAGAGACCTTCTATTCAAGATGTTATATCTACACTCAACGCTATCCTGTGAGCGGAATATTTTTTAAAAATACAATGATCAATGAAATTAACTATTCAATTACAGCACTCCAAAGGAAGATACGGAACTTAATCAAGTACTGAAGGCTAATGTTGGAGCAATAATAGACTTTGCTGATATTGAGCTATACGAGGTACTGTACACGATATATATAACCCATAAAATCATTTAAAGTGCATAAATTTTCTAGAGAATCTATATATAATCCTATTATATTTTAATCAATAGTCAATCCGAAATGGTCACTTTAGTGTTTCCTACAAAGCATCGTGGTTGGATGAGCAAATATCGGTAACAAAATTCATAAATATGCCTGAGCAATGGACTCAACATCAATCCTTTGTAAAGGAAATTAGAATGAATATGAAGCTAAATGATGAATTCGTAGTAAATATCTATGGTGTCTCAATATATAAAGAATCAACATATTTAATATCGGAATACTCAGACTATGGGTCTTTAAACGATTATTTGTACGGCGAGGATCAAAGGAAATATTCAGTATATACCGCGTTTTCATGGATGATGGATGCTGCCAAGGTATATTCACATATTCCCTTATGTTTGTTGTATATTTTGAAATATTTTCGTTTCCATATTTACTTATAGGGTATTGCCTTTCTTAACAGAAAATTTCACTTCATGAACTACATTTTAACTCCTCATAATATGATTTTGTTTAACAATTACACAAGATTGAAGATAAGCGATTATTGTTGCCCTTTTGACGCTGCAACTAGGTTGAACTGCACTTCAGAAATAGCCTATATAGCACCAGAGGTTAGAATAAATTATATATATATTATATAGACTAAATAGTATATGAACTTCTACATGTACAGGTTTTTGGCAATAAAAAAACCATTTACCAGAGTGACATATATAGCCTGGGAATCATCTTGTGGGAGGTCCTCGCGCGGAAAAAGCCCTACTATGACTTAATCAATGTTCCTCCACATAATTTGTTGAAAATAATTAAAGGTATTCAATTAACAATTGATTAGAAAACATTCGAATTTTTAAACAGTTACAGGTATGCGTCCGGATTTGAGTGACATTAAATACTTGGGACTGGAGTCTATTGAAGAATATATCGAAGCTTGTTGGCATTGGGATCGACAAGAACGACCAGGTCAATATTTTTGGTTAATAGCTCTTGCTACCTGTCGGTGAGATCGGTGCTTATTTTATCCCTAAATATATTTTAAATCATTTGATATAATATTTTTCATATAGCTCATATACTAATAATAATATGTTAATAAGATTTCATGAAGACGTAAGCTATAAGGATATTGAATTAATTGAGGTAACATTTATAATCTTACTTCCTCATTATCAATAAGACTTTGACTAAACTTAAACTTTTTAAAGTACACTCTGAATACCACTAAAGCTAAACACTTTAGTATTTATATTGTCTTGATGCTTAGAAAAAATAATAATAATTATTATTATTATTTCCAATACTAGAGATTTGTTTTTTAGCAAACATAGACATATTAATATTATTTTTACGAGTAAAAATATTATGAAAAAATTCATCTAGAAACAAAGTTAATTAAACTTCATTTTTCAGATCATTGGAAGCGGTAGCTTTGGCATAGTCTACAAAGCAAAATGGCATTCAAATGTCGTCGCTGTCAAAAAAAGTAAAAAAATGGATACAAGTTTCCAACAGGAAGTCAAACAGCTATCCCGCACAAAGCATGAGAATATTATAAAACTATATGGGAATTTTGTTCACGAGGACTCCGCATACTTAGTCATGGCTTACGCAGAGTGTGGATCGCTCTATAAATACTTGCACGGAAGCGAACAAAAGGAGTATACCATGGCAATGGCTATAGAGTGGATGACTCAGTGTATTCAGGTTAATTTTTATACAATAATAAAAACCATGATCTTTAACCTTTACCTTTACTTTCATTTATAGGGTATTCACCATTTGCATTCCATGAAACCAAAACCGCTTATTCATCGTGACATAAAGACTCAAAATCTACTATTAACTAAAAATTATAAGCAATTGAAAATTGGAGATTTCGGCACTGCGACGGATCTGAAATCAATAATGACAAGTGAGCGTGGCACAGCCGCTTATATAGCCCCAGAGGTTGTCGTAATCTAAGCCTTGCGTAAAAGTTAAATATTAATACTTTCACACAAACACAGGTTCTGAATGGAAATAAATATACGGAGAAGTGCGACATTTACAGCTTTGGGATTGTTCTCTGGGAGATGATGGCGCGCATGAAGCCATTTCATCACTTGGAGAATCCAACTGCACCTGCGATAATATTTAAAACGGTTAATGGTGAACGACCTTCATTAAATGACTTAATACCGAACTGCGAAGAATTACGAATTCTCATTGTAAATTGTTGGCATCAGGATCCGGAGATGCGGCTCGCAGTTAATCAAATTCAACTTGCAAATATTCCATGTGTTGATATTTTAATCCACTCCTAAGATAATCAATTATTTTTATAAGATGTATATTAACAAAATCAAATATATAAAACGAAATGTTCTTAAATGTTCCTTCGATATACTCCTATTACCGAAGTTTTATAGAATTTGAAATCTATTTCATGGAAAAAAGAAAAGCTATCGTTTAATATTTGTATATATATTTTCTTCAACAGTAAACATTTTAGGTAACTAGGTAAATATTTTAAGGAAATAATATTAAATATATAGAAGCTTCAAGTTTTTCTGTTTGCATTAATTTATCGAAGACACAAACCTACTCAGCTTGTACGCAGACCTTGCACACTAAGGATAGAAAAACTCGCTACGTCGCGTCGCGACGCGACTGCGATGCAGCAGTTAAGGTAGACGAGCTGCGCAGTCGATAGACGCCGGCGCAGACAACGACGCAGGCGTTAGCGGTAACTGTATTAAGCAACTGTATGTCGAATATTATATTTATGTGCAATTCATAGATTTTACTCAAATATATATGTGTATATATAATGTAGGTATTGAATTAATAATAGAAATAAATCACGTTCCTTGCACACGATTTAAATTAAATTTGTATGTATATTGGCCTGGTCAAGTGCAATTGTTGCGGACATTGTCAAATTGATTTTAATATATTGCAAAATAATTTAAATGATATTTTCTGCAATGCAAACTTACCCCAATCGCTTTTTATCAGAATTACATTAGTTTTCAGTTGTTTTTATTACCTTTCTTCACAATTTTTCACTGCGAACACAATTATGCGAAAATTTTCACATATAACGGGACATATTGCAAACAGCGCCATAACAGAAGTTTAACAGGCTAGGATCGATATCGATTGTTTATTTTTTTTAGGCTTCTTTAGGTCTCAGACGCTTTAACAGTGATACATCGATAGCATTTGATAGATGTAACAGATTTTAATGTAATTGTATTTTATTTAAACGATAATAAACGTAGCTCTGAAAAATTAATTTCGTTCATAAGACGACTGTTTAAAATAATAAAAAGCCTTTAATTTTATATTTGTATGTATATATATTTATATAATTTATTAAATTATTGAACATTTCTATGTATTTGATACAAAACGTCATCAGTACAGATATGCAAATGAGATGTACATAAAGTTAGATAGAGTGCAAACTGTTTAGATACAATAGCTTATCTATATAAAGAATTTGCAAAACCTTCTATTTGATATGTTTAATTAATAATTTAAGTAAACGGAATGTGGTTGCATAGGATACTAAAAACAAAGGTTTGCATATTTTTACAAAAGAAATGCATAATATTAATATGAAACAGAGTTTGGTATAAAATGTATTAGCTAAAGTAGCTAAAAGAGAAAATCGAATGTGTATTAGGGAGTGAGCATGAACAATAGGTAATTAACTATAATTTCTAGTTATATCAATTATTGCATTTATAATTTATAATTATTATAAATATATGTATGTGAATGTGTGTGTGTGTGGTTCTTTTCCTTTAAGATATCTTTACTAGTTGGCTCGTATAGTTCGATTTTTGTTCATATTGGTCAGCATCAATGATATATACGACGTTAACAGATCGTCCATCTTATAGCCCAGCGATGTCTCGCAAAGCAGTTTCGAGCCACGAACCAAATTCCCAATTGTCATATGGAAATATGTATTGCCCGATGACCAGTTCGAGATGCGTGTAAATGGATGAGTGACCAGTATATCCTGCAAAAGTATATACAAATATTAAATATTGCACAAGAATTGATATTACAATTACTCTAAATTTTATGATGGTAATATAATTATTATAAATTTCATTTTAAGCCTTTCTCTGTTCTGTTCTTACCTTCGTTACTGGATGTATGAGACTCACGCCGTGCTTGTTAATGGCAATGAGCAACATTTCGGGATAGTTTGGCTCGGTGGTTTGCTTTACCTCAAAGAATGCGGAGCCAAAGGTGGGCCATCTAAATATATATGATAATATATATAGTTCAAAGCAAACATTAGCTCATTCGGATACTTACCTGTATACAATCTTAAGGAAGGCAACTTTGGCATCCTCGGAGCTCATGCCCCCATCCTGATTATAGGAGGCAACAATGGACCGTTTCCATTCACTAGTGCTCTGCATCTTCATAATATCAGAGGGTATCAATTCGCGTAGCATTTGCCTGGAATGAGCATTTTTTAGTTGTTAATGGATAGTGGATAACGGATAATGCACTTACGGTATGGCCTGTAACTCCTGTTTGTTTTCACCAAAACGAACACGAAAGACAAGCGCGGCCAGCTTGGAGGCCTCCTCGCGTGAGCACTTATGATAGCCACGCAAGAGTTTCGGCAGCTCCTGATGATAGTGAAAGATTAGATCCGCATTCCGATCCTTGCCTGGCACCGTGTTCGTCCACAATTTCTTCATGAAGAACACCTGATAGGTGAACTGTGGATTGGCGCCATCGCGTATCGGTCGCGCCTTCTTTATCCAGTCGGTCAGATGGCGTACAAAATCAAAGAAGAAATCACCCTCTGGCACCGAAATCACCTTGTCGGCAATTTTCACGAACAACGAGAAGCCTTCGCTGGTGCGCAACGATAAACGTTGTGAGATATTATTGCAAAAGTCCTTGGCGCGCGTGGATGAGTCCACTTCGAACGCCTCATCGGTGTCATCCGGGAAATAGACCTTGTGAAAGATTTGCGTTGTCTTATGCTGTATGGCCTCCACCTCCACCTGATGCGGCGGATATTTGCGCTGTCCGTGACGTATGGTCTTCTGTAATCGATGCATCGAGTCCTGTGAGATGGGATGACGGCGTGTGCGCAAAAATAGCAGCAGTTCCTTGAGCAACCCCTGCGAGCAGGCAAAGAGTCCCGTTGCCAGCCACATCAATTCCCAGCCACGCTCCTCGGACATACGGTTGCGATTATCCGTCAGCTGTTTCATCAGCTGACAATAAATTTCGTCGCGCAATATCTCATGCTTGAGCGGACCATCGAATATGTGATCGGTGATTTCGTTGCCCATGCGCGGACGCTTCGATGGCAAATCGCCCATATATTTGAGTATGGCAGCAAAGGCGAAGCATGCCTCCTCGACAAGCTCTTCCTTGCTCTGCAGCTTGCGTAACAGCGGCGCCTTAATCGGATCCCTCGAATAGCGCCACAGTTCCTCACTGCGCTTCGAGCTGAGCGTCAATGTTTTCGACATGGTACGCTTGGGCGGCAAACGGAAATGATCGAGTGCATATTCCATGAGCGTGTGCGGACGATCGCGTGGCTCAACAGCGCCACCATTCGATACCATGCTTAGGCGTCTGCCATGATGCGCCTCCTCGATGTTGAACAAGGCCAATATATCCTGCGGCGGCTTACTCAGCGTTGGCAGCACATAAACCGTTTCGGCTGGAAAATCTCCGCGTTCCTGTGTACGATCGCAACGTCCGATGCACCAGCCATTGTTCAGCACCGACTCACCGCACGACTCATCCTCCAAGATAATCAGATCACCTTTGAAGAACGATAAGAAACTTGTGCTGTCCGAGGGTGCACGGTAATCCTGCAGCGCAATCACATATTTCGAGCTGCAATAGAATAAGAAATTTATACATAATTTTAAAAAATGGATTTAATAGAGATGACTCTCTACTTACCGCTTCTTGAGACCATCCAAAAAGTAGACGACAAGATCGCGTATATCCTCAGCATTTGGACTCTGGAATGTGAACTCCTCGCCGCGCACCGTGGACAGGCTAAAGGTCTGTGTGAACACCTTGTTGGTCTTTTGACTGGACACCGCTGTGATCTCCGGGAAGCTCAGCTCGAGCAGCACTTGCTCCTGATCGTCAACAACATAGACGCCCGTCCAGTTGACCGCTATGATGACATCATTTTTGGGTAAATTTGGTCCCGAATTGCGATACGCTTCGTAGAAGCGTGAAAATAATAAAGGCCATTTATATTTAGCATAACTAACGATATCTTCCTTAATCTTGAGCGGTGCAATCTTATCCTTCACATAATAGGATTTCTTGTAGGCCTGCAGCACAAGCGCCGCCCAACGTTCAATGGCCTTGTCCACGCCACTGAGACAAAAGTCGGGTATGAAATTGGGCAACAGCGTGAACAGCCGCTCCATGGACATGTCCGTGCCATATTCGATGAAATACTGCTGAGCAGCTATCATGGCCAGATCCTCCTCCTTGTCGCAACGGTATTCGCCAAATTTAACACCACGCACCACCTGCTGATAAATTAGATTTGTGGCCACCTGATCGTTGGTTGGCTCGTGCCACGGCGCAAAGATCTCCTTGCGAAAGAATAAACGCCACGGTGCATTACGCTCCTGAGCGCCCTGTTCCTTCGCATATTGTTCACACTGTGATATGGCGTCCATCACATGATCCCCGCCGCTGCCCAACGAACTGACCTTATCGAACAGCGCAATATAGAGCGAGAAACCGAATTGATCTTTGAGCGTAATCTTCTCCGACAGCTGATTGCAAAGCTCTCGTGCTGTTGTCGCCGAATCAGCCAGCAATGTCTTTGTATTACCATCCATAAATGTGATGGGCAGCATGATGGGCTTCTTCGATTTGGTTGCCTGCAGCTCCAGCCACGATGGCGGCTGATTTCGGGTGCCATTGTTAAAGGTGCGCTTCAAGCGCTCCTCACAATACGGCGCATAGCCGGGCGGCCCCTCTCTAATGAATGCTCGCAAATAGTTGACGAACTTCTCAGACGGCGCAAAGCAGCCAACGCACAACGACAACAATATCCAGCCGCGTGCATGGGACGACTTCAATGGATTGTTGGTCAATTGCTTGCATATCTGACAGTAGATTTCGTCACGCAACTCTGCACGCAATATGCCATGGCCGATGATGAAGTGCAGCTTTTCCAGATTCGATGTGGGACGCGATTGCAGCCACGACTGATAGCTATCAGCCGTATATTCATCATCCTGCAGCCGGCGACGCACATCCTCGCCCAATTTATTCTTGCGCTTCAATGTCAGCGAGACGAGCTTGTGGCGTATCGAACGCGGTTTTTGCTTCAGGAATGCCTCCGGATCGAGGCCCATCAGCTGTGCCTCCTGGAATTCCTATTTAACAATAAGTATATTAACATATATATCCAATCTCTGCTTCCATCATCACACTCACCTTGCTGCGTATAAAATTGCGTCCAAGCGTCGCCGTCACCTTGGACATGACAGATGTGGTGTCCATGCGATCCATGGTATGATATTTGGGCTCCTGCATATCGCCAGTGAAACGCAAAATGGTTATCCACAGCGCTTGCGCGGCCAATTGATCGCCCTGCGTGTGCAGTGGCAAGAGTGGATGCTTCAGTGCCTTCTTCGCGTACTGATGATTCACATTGCCCTGGAAGTAGGTGGCAGCGAATTTCTGAAATTTATATTCTGACAAATCCTCCTCGTCCTCAGAGATGTGCATTGGTGTGATGATGTCATCCTGATTGATGGTCTGTGCATGCGGCAGATCATTGAATACGGACGTCTCACGTCCGCCATGCGGTGTGGGAGCATCGCTGCTCGAATCGGGCAAAAAATCAAACATAGCCTCAACCAGTTTGCCATCGTCGACGGGCTCCTCCTGCTTGCGTGCCGCATCATTGATAATATTCATTTTGACCTCCACTCGTCGACGATCCTCCAGCTGCTCCTGTATCTCACGCCGTTCCAGCTCATGCAAACGATCCCGATAATGCTGTTCGGCTATCTCTCGGGCATTCTTGTTGCCACGATGCAACAGCTCCTGCTCCTCCAATTTACGCAGATGCAACACCTCAGCGAATTGCTTGTGCTCCAGCTGCAGCTTACGATAGCGCCGTACCGCAATCATGCGCCTCACATGCGATTGTATCTTAATGACCGCCCACATCTTATTGCCATATTCGCGACGCACTAAATAGCCGCGCGCATGCGCCTGCAGTCCCACAATATGTCCGCGCAGATGCCGGAAACGATGCGAGAGGACTCGTGAACGAATGAGCGCCTGCAGACGCATATAGCCCACACGCATGTTGCGATATCGCTTGCGCTGTGCATAGCCCTTCCACACACGCTGCACACTGATCGCGGCAGCGCGCTGCCGCAGGAAGCGACGCCTGTAGACCCAGCCCCGTATGCTGCGCTGCAATATCAGTATTTTGCGTGTGAGCACGCGATCCCGCTCCTGTTCCAGAAACAGATCGTGTGCATCCTTCAGGAACACCTTGGTGTGTCCCAATTGATAATCGGATTTACCCAATACCATGCCACAAATTCTCGATGTTGCCGCCAAGCAGTCAGTGCGATGCGCCGGGGGGACGCCGGCTATCAGAAAACGATAGCGTTCAACAAATTCACGGAAACCATGCCGTATGGGATAGCCGGCACGTCGTATTCTTATCGTTTCCATCATGCCCGAATAGCGCAACTGGCGACAGCACAGGCCGCGATCGAACATCATCGGCTTCTTCAGCTCATTCGGCTTGATGCAGCGTATGAAGAACGGTTGGCAGCTGCTCAACGTCTTCATCAGAGCATCCAGACTCTTGCGGAATTGTGTGGACAGTGTGGGTGTGCGTTTACGTGTCTCAGCGCCCATCTCAATGTCTTGGGCAAAGATCTGGCGCAAGAACTTATTCGCGCTCTGGCTAACCAAATGTAACAGATCCGGACTGAAGGTGTCCCGATTCTTGTCCAGAAAGCCCCGAGTATCATAGAACACAATGCCAGCGAAATGATTCAGTCCGAAACTCGTATTGATATCCGATTTCGGTTTTAAGTAATTCTTGTGCGCTCCATGCGTTTTGTGCAGCTTGGCGAGCATTGTCTGATCGGTGCCCTTGGGGAAGCGCGCCTCCTCATCGATCAAGGCCATAATGTTCAATTGCTTAATGGCAATCAGATCGAGCGCATCCTGATTATCCACAAATTCAATGTGCTGCCAATTGATCGCCTCATGATTGTATTCCTCCTGTTCCAATTTGAAAATATGCTGCACAAAAAACTGCTGCAGATTCTCGTTGGCATAGTTAATGCAGAACTGCTCGAAGCTATTCTGATCAAAGTTCTCGAAGCCAAATATATCCAGAACGCCGATGGCATTGCGTGAGGTTGCCTTCGGCTTGAATATGGCCGTATTTATTTTCCGCACAATATGCACAAACAAACGGCCATAGATGCCCTTGACAAACGCATCGCGGACATCCACCGACTGGTCACGCGAGAGGGTCGACACAACTGTTTCGCCATGGGCGAACAATGTGCGACGCGTCAGTGCATCAATCAGCGGCTGTATGGGCATACCCAATAGACCGGCAACTCGTTCCACATTGATATGTTCGGGTATTTCCGTTGCGTCCAGATTATTGACCACGGTTGCCTTATACTTAATATTGCCGCAGTGCAATAGGGCGGCCAACAGCTTAATGATCTCCCATATTTCCTGATCCGAAAATAACAGAACTTTCATCGCTGATCGTATGTCCGAAAATTCGGCAGCATCATCGCGGCCCTCGCACGTGATGCTATTGCCACCAGTCAAATATCTAGCGGTAGAGAAAATGGAAATTAATATATTAATAACAAGTCTTAAGGATAGGTATCTATGGTCTATCAAGGTTATTCTAATTGAATATGCAATATCTATGATCTATGAAATATGCTAAAAATTTTGATTACTACAGCACTACTATTTTTATCTAGACAATTGTATTTTGGACTTAAATAGTTAAGAATATCATAAAATACTATAAAAAGGTTCGGTTGGCTTAAGTCTAAAGTATTATATATGCTAGTCAGTAGTCTGCCATAAATACTATATAAAATATATATTTTCTTAATACAAATGAATCTATATGCTAGACTATATATCCACATATACAACACAGATGACTTTCATAGGTTTCGACTTACTTATAATCGGCTGCCGCGCCCAGCTCCAAACGACTCTTCTCATCCGCCGAGAGACCCGCCAAGATGCAATAGAAGACATGATAATTACGTTCACTGTGATTTTGCGACACAATGCGCGACTTCTCCAACAGATATTGCTCGATCTTGGCGCCCTCAATAACCCCATTAGCACTAAAATGGATGTCTATGTATTTGCCGAACCTAAAGCAAAGCAAAGTAAAATAAAACAGAAAAATATGGGGTAATTAAGTAAATAGCTTTGAGTACGCCACCGAGGCTTACCTTGAGGAATTATCGTTGCGTATCGTTTTGGCATTGCCAAAGGCCTCCAAAATGGGATTTGCCTCCAGTATTTGCTGCTCGATCCACGAGTGCTTGCCGCTGATAGCAGCCAAATATTGCAAAATCAATTTTGTGCTCTCCGTTTTGCCGGCACCCGATTCGCCCGATATGACAATGCATTGATCCTGGCGATAGCGTTTCATATGCGCATATGCATTATCGCCAATGGCGAAAATGTGTGGCGGCAATTCGCCAATTTTGCGCTCTTTATACAACTTGATCTGATCGCCCGTATAGATGGGCAATATCTGATAGGGATTGACGGCAACCAGAATGGAGCCGGTGTATGTCTGCAATGCGAATATAATTTATTAATATATTATTATAGGCATATACTACATATGGATATATCTGCATACATATATTAGATTCTCTTTGTAGCGTATGAGTAGATTACGCAATATGCCCGCCTCGTGCAGATCACCGAGCGATATCATATCCTCGACACCCTGTACGGATGAAGCGTGCATCGCCTTGATGCGACGCTCTGGCGCCAGCCACACCTCATCACCATCATCGTCGCGCACCTGAATGCGACGACCCTCCGCGGAGATGACACGTGCTCCAATGGCCACATCGAATTCCCGCCCCGATGCGGGTTCTATCCAGATGTAGTCACCCTGTAAAGCGAAAAAAAAGAGGAAAATAATGTAGAAAACAAACGCTTACAATTCCAGTCGAGAGGGCTGCCACATAAAACCTTCTTTTTTTACAAGAATCACTTGAGCGTAACATAAAAAAAAAAAAGCTAAATAAACGTAGTCAGGGACAGACTTGATAGATATACGAGGCATGGGAGCTGTTCACATTTACAACTGCAAAGCCAAATAAACAAGTTGTAAGGCAACAATTGAAAGTATGAAAGTGCTAAATACCCTTTATTAAAATTCATATTAATATTATAAAAATATTAAATATTATAAATATATATATATGCATATATCTTTACATATTGTATGAAAAATTTGCTCAATGTATATCATTTTGCCTAACTGCTCTTTACACTCTCGTAATATGTACGGGGCTACTATTGAAGAAGCATATGCCCTGTCAAGTCTCTTTAAACTCTACTTAAGTGCGACTAACACTCATAACATCTAGCTCAAACAGAAAGTTGGAGTCTAATTATAATATTCCCTAACAAAAACTTTACCACTCTTCCATAAATTGTAACAATATTACAGTTTCTTTCGCTGACAAAGTAATATGAATAAGTTCTATTGGAATGTAAAACATTTTTTTTTTTTTTTTTTTTTTTTTTTAATAAAAAATAAATACTATCTATACATATTTGTGCTGCATTACACAGCTACTACTATTTTTCTATTGTTTACTACTATTTTTATTAGAAAACTTACTATACATAAACGAATGTGTTCCTAAAAATAGTATTGAATATATCATATCATATATCATTTTACTACTATTTAGCGACTAAATGTTGTTCATTTTGTAAATTTTGTTTCTATATTTGTAAAAATAAATTTGTAATAAAATGTTGTTAATCCTAATAGTCGTTTTAAATTGCTTTTAAGTGTATTGTATTTATAAAAAAATAATAAAAATAATAACAAAATAAATAAATACAAAATAAATAAATAAAAACATTAAAAAATAAATAAAAAAAATAAAAATTAAAAAAATAAACAAAATCGTGACTTTAGTAGTCTTTAAATTATATTCTTTAATTAAGCTTTCTATTATTTTTTGTTTTAAATATGGTTTTTATTATTGTATTGTCACAACACTTGTCGCACTACTATTTTCATAGACACATCTCTATATAAATATATGTATATACATATCACATACTTATAAGTAAATGTGTTTATATACACATATCTCTATATGTACTTCGACATTTTCATTTGCATATCTAACATCAAATCTGTTTTACACTTTTCTTTTAATGGCTCTACAGGGCATACACTCATTGGCATCTGTGTATGTGCATGTGTGTATGTCTGTATGTATGTTTGTGTGCACTTCCGTTTACTGTTTGCTTTGGCCATAAAGAGAGTTGATGTATGCACTCTCACACACTCAATCACTCACTCTCTCTCACTCACTCACTCGCTCAGCTCTTCGATCTGCGCTCTTTACTTACACGTGTTACAATCACCATGTTCGTCGTCCTTCATTTACTGCTCCTGGCGCTCTCTGGCATTCAAATGCAAAGCCCGTTTAGCTCTGCAAGCGAGAAGAGAAGAGAAAATCAGATAAGATAAGAGAAGACTGAAGACAAAAGAGCAATAACAATAAAAAGAAATATAACAACATGTTGCTGCAGGCGCTTAAAACCGGCTTTAATGAAAAAAAAAAAAATGAAAAAATTCAAGTAGAAGAGTTGGAAATTAAGGTGAAGTTTACGGTAAATTGAAAGAATTTACACAGTTGTCGTCGTCTGCTGCTGTTGCTTCTTCTGACTCTTCTTCTAACTCGTATTCCACCTCTTCTTCTTGAGTAGAAACGTCTCTGGTCATTTCCTCATTTCTTTTCTTTTTTTTTTTTTTGGCGAAAATTTGATTATTGTTGTTATTTTTTTTAAAGGGGAAACCAAAAGTCAAAACCTTAACAAAAGAAGAAGAAGCAGAAAAAAAATATCGAAAGACAACAAAGCCAAAGCTAAAGCCAAAATATAAAAAATAAACCTTTAGATATGCAAAAAAGGCTAAGGCACAATTTCACTTTTAATAATTGTATTTGTTGTTGTTGTATTTAGTTCCCAATCAGAACGAACATTGCGTTTTGTTATGCAAATAATAATAAATGTGTTTAGCTCAGTTTGGGTTGTTCGCTCTTTACTTTTGGATTTGTTTTCATTGAAAAAATTTACTTTCATTGCTTATACGGCGCTTTGGGCCATAGAAATATGTGGGCCAAATGAAAGGTGCAGACCATCACTTAGTTGGGTCTAAATAGGAATATTATTGTATATGCATATATTTATGTGATATTTTAATTGAAAACAAAAATTATAAAATAAACAAATAAATAAAATATAAAGTAATAAGAGCAAGTACAAAATTTTTGTCGAATAAAAGCATAAATATATATGTGATATTTTTATTTAAAAAAAAAAAATCGGATTAAAAAAGAAAACTAGTATTACTCAATTTAATGTTCAATAATATCATATATACAAATATATATATATTTGTATTATTTTTTTAATCACTTCAAC
Source organism: Drosophila buzzatii (assembly GCA_035045845.1). Classification (NCBI taxonomy): domain Eukaryota; kingdom Metazoa; phylum Arthropoda; class Insecta; order Diptera; family Drosophilidae; genus Drosophila; species Drosophila buzzatii. The sequence goes on along the minus strand of JAWNOS010000089.1, from coordinate 1,761,663 downwards.
TCAGCTTATCTAAAAATATAAAAAAAAAATATTGTTTGATTCTAAATCAGTTGTGTATACATATGTATTTTTAGTAAATTAGTTTTCGATTAACAAAAAACATTTTCAGGTAATCTAAGTCTTGGGCCAGGTAAATATGCGTCATAAGCTAATTGCACAGTTGGAGGCGTCGCTATATATATTACATATATACAAATGCATACCTATATGTATGTGTGTGTGTAATTGCAGACAGCCACTTTTTGTGGCACACACACACGCACACACAGATACACTCAAAAGTACGTTAAATAGTCTGGTTACGCTCTGACGATCAAAATACAATCCACCCCACATCAAGACACAGAGAGCATGAAAGGGAGCGAGAGAAAGAGTGGGGGAGTGACAGGAAAAGAAAAAGAGGGAGAGAGCGCGTGTGTGTGTGTGTGCGAAAGAGCTAAAAGCAGGTAAGTGCTCAAGTGTTCTACACTTAACATTATTCAAATACGGATTGCCTAATAATGTTATCAGTCGACAAGCCACACACTGATAAGCTCTGACGACTGTTACACTGGGCATGACCAAAGAAAAAAGTAAATAAACAAATAATAAATATAAATATGATGATTAAAGCAAAAGCACGTTCCAATTCCATATTTGGATGGTAGCAGACAAAAGTTCTAGTTGGATTGACTGGCAGAGTTTTTGGATTTTGATACTAATGTCATTTCTAGTTGAAATGACTGGAAAAGGGCTTAATATAAAACAGAGACAAATAATAAATAAACATATAAATACTATAATTGAAGTTTAAACAAGTTCCAATATGAATGAACAGAACGAATGACTTAAAGAGTGAACGATTGATTCTGCTAAGAGTTTGATACTTATAAGACAATATATTGTCTGATTAGAGTTTGCATCTCTAAAGTCAGACACAAATTCTAGATGGAATCGCGGAAAGCGTAAAGAATATTCTGTGATACTAAAAAGAACCACTATCTGATCGGCTTTCGGCCATTTCGGCATTTCGGCTAAGCTGATAAACGTAAAACAGTGTATACGTAATTCTGATTGGCATCCAACAATGCAGTGCATGTATTTCTTACTAGATTCGCCAACTGATTTCTGTCACACTCTATCTAATTAGCATATATCAGCACGTTTATATAATGCATGTGAATTTCCTATTAGATGCGAGACACGATTTCTGCTACACACTATCTAATTAGAATTTGGCAAAAAACCGTAACAGTGCATGTCAGCGATAACAGTTGTTAAATCTAAATAAATCTGATTTGACTAGACAATATTACATTTTAGCACGTATGGGAAGAGCAACACGTGCCTGTGTGTGCGTGTGCGTATGCGTATGCATGCGTGTGTGTGTGAATGAATGCATGTGTGCAGAGTTCACCAAGAGTCATTAGTGAAAGTTCGTATCGCGCTGCCACGTACATTACGCTTTAACTATAAGTATAATGTCTATCTGCATGTTAACATATCGCATACTTCAGAAGAAGAAAACAAAAACAAAAAATAAATCGCTCTTTTTGTTGCTGTTGTTGTTTTTGTTTCACTTTGACATTAACAGCACTTCAACTGTTAAAGCTGCAGTGGCGTATAAGAAGCATTTACCGCTGCTCTCTTTTACGTCTTCCCAAAATATACAAAGCGCGTTTGTATTAGTTATTACTGCTATGCGTGTGTGTGTGCATTTGTGTTTTTTTTTATTATTATGCCGATGCCGACCTTAAAAAAGTTTCACCAAACAAACAGAAAGTCGCAGTCGCAGCCGCAGTCGACGTTAGCGTCTCTGGCTGCGTGTGGCGGCTGCAAAGTCGCGAAAGCTGCAAAGCCAACAACAGCAGCAGCAACAACAACATCAACTATGTTAGCAGCGACGCAAAAACAAAAACAAAAAAACATTAATTGTGGCGTTTTAGGTGTTTTTATTGAAAAGGGTTCTCAGCGCTGCAAGCTACAAAATATCCCGTTGTGCAACAAACCGGCCAAACAAGTGCTGCTGCTGTTGTTGTTGTTATATAGAATTCTAACCCCGGCTCAAGCGCAAGCTCAAGGCTTGAGAGCAAGTTATCCACTTTTTTCTTTCCAATTTTTCTATGAATTGAATGTGTGAGCAAAAAAAGCAGAGAGAGTAGTTGAGCGAGAGAGCGCGCAGTGCAGAGGCACCCATTTATACGAATGTGCAATGTGAGCCGCTCTTTACACGGGGCACTCTCTTTAACAGGTGCCCAAGTATGAGTGTATGTGTGTGACTTGATATGTTGTTATTTGTTAAACTCTTTCGCTCGTTCTCTCTCTCCCTCTCTGCACCCATATACATATATATATATATATATATATATATATGTGTGTGTATGCGCTTATTAGTACCGTTCTAGTCAACGAAACCTGAAGCGTAGCTAACCATAATTTGGTCAGAGGCTTAGCCATAATGCAGCCACGTCTCAGCTCATCTGTTGAATACAAACACACCCGCATACACATACACAAGTTGTGTGTCATTTTCACTTGTGACCCTTAAAAACACAAATAACTACGCCCTTGGTTAGCTCTGATACTCTTATTAGATTTTCAGCGCACTTTTCTAGTTTTGCACACATACACTAACACATATCTTGCAGGGTGAATGCACTCATTTTTTTTCTATAATATTAATGAGTTAGAAGAGAGCATTTGAGTGTTTAAAACAACGTTCGATAATAAACGAATCTTTGTTCCCATGTTCTTTTAGCCAGCAACAGCTATTAGCGTATATACTATAATTAACACTTTGTTCACTTTTTAGCCCCGTTTAAGTACAAGTTCCAGTTCCAGACCCAGACCAGATCCAGAGTCAGAGTCGGGGCGAAACTCGTAGCATTGGGAGATTTTAGTTGAAGCGGTATATTCTTTAAAAACAGGTTACATAAATAGGTCACGCACCATCGAGTGCCAGTGAATGCAGCCGCGCAACAGGTTAACAATGGCCGCTTGGACTTTAACTTTGACTTTAACTTAAATGAAAAATAATTGCCAGCATTAAGTACACACGCGTTTACACATTTGCTTAGCTAATTTTGTTATTGGCTTGGGTGATTATTTTCTTTCTTCTTTTTCTTTCTTTCTAGGTGCTGCTTCTTTTTAACGGTAGTTACCTCAACAACCAAAATAACCAACCGAGCACAAAACCGAACACAACCGATCGTTGCTAACAAAAATTGTGAACTGTCGGCAATGTGACCTGTCTGCGATAGCATAGAAAACCGTCGAATAATTGTACCAATGTGACCAAGCTGTTTATTAGCTAAATGGCCAGTCGTTGTCGTTAAATATTATGAGCAATTTCTGGCGTCATCTAAGCTGTTTTCTGTTTAAATATTATGAGCAATTTCTGACGTCATCTAAGCTGTTTTCTGTTTATCAACTTTTATTAGTGCTGCCAACTTGTTGATACATTACTTATCTTAATCTGCAGCAATACTGTTGTTGATATTAGATAAAAGCTTCATTTGTAATGTATCACTAACCATACATATGGTTAGTGAATGTATTAAATTATAGCAGTTTATACGAAGTAGTATAAACAGTAATCTATTAACTTGTAAGTATGAGGTCACATTTTCCAAAACTGGTTGATCATTGCTTTTGGTATTCTCAGATATAGAATAATTATTAATCATATATTTTCAAGAAATATTAAATAAATAATTTTTTTTTTAGAAATAATTACTAAAATATGTAGATATCAATAAATTTTGAATTTCCACAAAAACTTTAACAGGTATAAGCCGGCTGGCAGCAAACAAAATATGTAGTTGGCAACACTGGCCGCCGTGCATACTGTACCTTAAAGCTAGAAGCGGGTAAAAAAACTGATAAAAAAGAAACACGAACATGTACATTCGTACAGATATATATATGTACATATGCATATGTATGTATTTATTTATTTACTTTTTTTATTTTATTATTGAATTGTTATTTTTTCTTGCTTTTTAGTTATTTAGGTAGTCAGTGAATGCATTCAAATTTGTTTACATGCAAATAGCTTTTGTATTATAATTGAATAAGGAGCTGGAGTGCACATGGGCGAGGACAGAGGCGGGGTGATGAATTATAAAAAGGGGCACGCACTTAGCAGAACTTCCAGCGATTGCCACACTCGTTGCACATGACAAACGTGGTCATCGGCTCATCAGCGGATCGCGTCTGGAGCTGATTGTAGGTGCAATTCCGCTTTTTGCACTTGCCGCACTTCAGCAGATCCGTTTTGGTGCCCTGCACGGTGGCCAGCTGGGCATCGTTGATCGCCTCCTTGACGAACTTTTCGCGCAGTTTCTTCATCTCGTCGCTGGCCATCTCCTCGGGTGTCATTTTGGCCAGCTGCTTGGCAGAGACGGCGCCGCACATGAAATTGCCACGCAGTCCCGGATTCTTCGGATCCTTCAAATTCGCAACTCTCGATCGGATACGATTCTTGTACTTCATATCGGTATTCTTAAACTCCGCGTAAATGGCATCCTCCAGCTCGGCGGCCATCTCCTCGGGCTCAGCACAACCCTCGGGCACTTCGCCCATCTTCAATGCATTCGTCAGCATCTCGCGGCATTTGAGACGAACCGCATCGGTCATGCCGCCGGCTGGAAATGATGTTTGCGCCGACGATGGCTTCTTGTCGTCCCGTTTATCCTTTGTCGAAGAACTGCCGCTGCTGCTGGACTTGTCTTTGCCACTCGAATTCGATTTGCTGGCGTTCGATGATGATTTTGCTGAGCTATTGCTACTGCTCTCTTTATTTCCACCGGTTCCGGCTCCAATCTCTTTGGGCGTTGCATTGCTGTTGGTGCTGGCCGCAGTCGGAGCCGGGCTGGCCAGAAAGCGTTTCCAGTTTTTAATTAAAGTCTTTGCCAGGGCAATTACCTCGTCATCCTTGCTGCTTTTGCGCAGCTCATTGACCGTCATCCCGATGCGCGTCTTGGTCAGAATTTCTAGATTAATGTTGAGCGTTTGCAGCGCCTTGAGCAAGTCGAGCGCCTGATCTTGGCCCTGCGAAATTAAACAAAATAAAACAATATATATTTATATATCTAAGCCCCAACTAGGATTTAATTGCATTTACTCACGGTTCCATCGCTAGATGTCGAAATTTTGCCAATTTTCTTTTGAATCCGAAACACTTCGTCCTCGACGCTCATTTTTTGACTGGGTTTGAAATCTGGTTAAATGAGAGTGTTTGACAGAACAGAGGTTAGATTAATTGCGGTTTGATTAGTTTCACTTATTGCTTTTCAACGTGTTGCTTTAATTTAATTTGCCGGAATTGGTCTATTACATTATTTCCCTCCAATAAATTGTTGTTTACCAATTTTTCTTTTATGTATTCTTTAGAGCTATTCTATTCTTGAACTAGTTCCGAATATTGCTGCGGCATATGCTGAACACGTAAGAGTGCCATTTTGAGTAGATGTTAAGCATTGCAATTGTTATTTTATGGTGACGGTACAACGGTCACATTGTCATGTCCTCTGTTAAGTGCTAAAAGCTACTATATGGTCTTAACGTTTCGAAACGACGCGCTAAAAACTAATTCTTAATTTTTCGCGTGTGTTTTAAATAAAAGAGCCCTAAATTAAGCGGGTGGTGAGTACTTATTGTATGGTAAAGTTATATAAATAATTAAAAAATAATGAATTTGCCAAGGCCGTTCGTCTCGTTTCCATAATTTTCAATGTGAAGCCGTTTGTTCTATTAAAAATGCTGCGAATACATAAAATATTTATTTGCAAATATAAAATAATACATTTGTATAAAAATGTGCATATTCATAATATGAATATATTTCACATTAGAACAGCCGAACATTTTTTCATTTCATCGAAGTTTTTTTTTTTTTGTTCTTTTTCAATTGTCAATTCTCGTGTCTTGCATTTCTTTCACCGTTATGTTTTAGAGTTGTCAACACTCGCCGCGTCAATTACGTCTCATTTGACGTTGTTACAATTTTCTCTGCTCAGCAGCGTTAGCAACACTGAACTCGAAGAAAACGACAGATTTCAAAATGTCAGCCTTTGATTTTCCTTTGATCTACTGATTCGTATTTAACTTCAAAATCTCATTGCCATTTTTGCAGTCAGCCTGTTCAGACGTTAACGGCACGTAGTGTAAAAAAGTTTGATTTGAAAAGAAAAAAAAAAAAAAACTTTGATATTCTAAAAGGTGAGTTACAAATAAAATAATTTAGATTAAACATAATAGAGTTAAAAAGGAGGATCTGCTCTTTTGGTATATCTTTGGTTTTATTGTAATTTTAGTCATTCTGCTTGCACATTAACGTCACGTAGTGTGAAAATTTTAACAAGCAAAAATAAAAAACCTAGATATTTAAAGGTGAATTTAAAATACAATAATTTCAATTAAAGGAGTATATTTATACATGTATGTAATTAAGATATTTTCTTCAATTTGTTGCCGTGCATTTCCCTCACATTTCGATTTTTACTATTCACATTTTTATTTTTTATTTTTGATGAAGAGTTTATTCCTTACGCATTCTCTTTATTCCATAAACTAATATGGAATATTAGTACGATTTTACTTTGATTGATATTCAGTTTTAGGCAAAGGAAAATTCAGGAATAGTCACGTCTGTTTAGGCGTTAGCAACACTGAACTCGAAGAAAAGGACAGATTTCAAAATGTCAGCCTTCGAGTTCTCTTTGATCTACTCATTCGTATTTAACTTCAAAACTTCATTGCCATTTTTGCAGTCATCCCGTTCAGACGTTAACGGCACGTAGTGTAAAAAGTTTGATTTGAGAAGAAAAAAAAATCGTTGATATTCTAAAAGGTGAGTTATAAATAAAATAATTTAGATTAAAGATCTTTTTTATTTCTTTCTAATGGTTTTATTGTACTTTTACAGTCATTCTGCTTGGCCCTTAACGGCACGTAGCGTGAAAATTTTTGACAAGCAAAAATACAAGAAAAAAACCTTAGATATTTAAAGGTGAGTTTAAAATACAATAATTTCAATTAAAGGAGTATATTTATTATATACATGCAATTAAGATATTTTAATTTATTGCTGTGCATTTCGTGACTCACATTTCGATTTTTGATATTCACATTTTTATTTCTTATTTTTTTTTTATGATGAGTTTATTCCATACGCATTCGCTTTATTCCATATTAGTATTAGTATAATTTCACTTCGATTGTTATAAAGTTTTAGGCAAAGGAAAATTCTGGAACAGTCACGTCTGTCTTCTTCTTGCCCTTGCTGACTGTCAGCACTCTGCGCACAAAGAGAATAAAGTAGACGCTTGATTGTTCATTGAGTTTTCTTCATTTATAACGGTATTTGTGCGAATTAATAAACATAACCTTAAAATCAAACTAAATCAAAAATTATTTGAAATGCAATTTAAATTAAAAAATGCTTTGCAAATTAAAATAATATTGTTATATGACAATAATTAACAATTAATAAAATCTCAAATAAATTTCATTTTATTTTATATCATCTCAATAATTTTAATATCATTGAATATTTGAATTACAAAGATAATATTGTTATTGTATGTCATCTCCTTCAGTTGAGCTACAGTTCTCAACATTTTCTATTCCTTCCTAATCAATTGTTAACGTAAACTAAAATTGTCCAATGTTCCCTTTAATTTATCTTAAATGCGTGGAATCCCATCATTTGTTTATATTTATAAACAAAATTTTGACATTTACAATTGCGAAGGCAAATCCTAGAAGTTCCTTGAACCCTGAGTGAGATAAATAAAAAGGAAATCTGTTTCAACTATATCCACCATCTACTAATGTATTAACTAGAATAATAATTTCAAAACAACTAGACGTTTTAGTTTTTTTTTTCTTTATTTTTATCAAATAATTTTTATATTTATTCCGGTTTTTAAACGAGTTTGTCTCAACATTTTTGTTGTTGTTGAATTGAGTTTGTTTTTCTTTTTCTCTTTGGGCTCAAAATACAATACAATATTAGTCAAAAAATGTATTTTTGTATTTTTTTTTTTCATTTTCATTTTGGATTTGTGGTTTTAGTCGTAAAATTGTTGTTGCCATTTCATTCAAGTATTGTTCATAATCAACTTTAATATATATATGCATTATATATATATATATTTACTTTTTAAGTCAATTTTATACAATTTCTAATTGTAAAAGCATAAAATTTTACAGGTTTTACAGGATTTTGTTTTACTGTTTATTTTATTCTGTTTTTAATAATTTTTTTCCCTTTGCTTTTCTTTTCTTTTCTCCTTGATTTTCTTGTAAGCAATTTTCTCAACTGATTTTATCATTAGTCGCATGTGTGTGTGTTTAGCTCTACTTAGTAAGGTTTTTTGTTTTTAAATATATTTGCTCCAATAATTAATATAAATTTTTGTTTTTTAATAATGCTTAAATTTAAGTTGTTTGTCAGCGTGTGTGTGTCTGTGTGTGTGGGTGCTTTGATTAAATTTAGTATATATATATGATGCACATTAATTTGATTTATAATTAATATAATAGAGCATGCATCATAGCGGTATGCATATATATATATACTTTATATATATATATATATATATTTTTTTTTAAGAAACACAATTACAAGTTTTTAACATTTCCTTTTTATATAATTTTTCTCATCTATTTTTGAGGACTACAAAGTTTTTTGTTTTTTATTCATTTATTAATTTTTAAAATACAATTTTAACACAGTAAAATTAAAAAAAAAGGAAAAGAAATGCATTTTTATATGAGGGCGTATGCATATAAAAATGTTATTTTTTTATGTTTAACAAAATTAAATGTATTGTGTTTTTTTTTTTGCATGATTAATTGCCTTCATCGATGAGAAAAGTTAAGTTGGTGATGTTTACATTCTGCTTCTTCGTTTTATTTTAATTCCCTCAATTTTCTCACTGGAAAGCGAACTGTATTCGTTTGTTATATTAAATTTTGAAATTGTGAAAAGTGAATAAAAAAGTAGGAAACAAATTTGAAATAAAAACAACAAATTTACAATGCGTGTCATAGTGATAGAAACTTTGCTCTTTAGTTTTTGCTCTCTAAATTGCTTTTGCTTAACATTTACAGTTTGGTTTTCCTTCTCATATATATATTTTAATTGTATATATATATTTAAGTAAATATATATTTGTATATATATATATATTTATAATTTCTCTCATTTGCAGTTATTGTTTTTTCAAATATTGTTTTTATTTATTTCTTTCTTTATGTTTGTTTTTGTTGCTTTTGGCTTTGGCTGCGCTGCGGCCACCTAAAATGAAATAAATTTTTCAACTCTTGCTTACAGTTCGTATGCTTATGTGTGTGGGTGTGTATGTAAATGAATGTGTGTGTGATATATGTATTGGTTATCTGTTTCTGCTCCTAATATACAGATAACTCTTAAAAATTGAATGCACGCCCCGGCGCCTCTAGCTAGCGCCTCCCAACTCAGCTTTTCTTCTTTTCGCTGCTCACTTCCAACATTTAATCTCCAAATTCAGCTTAGGCCAGCGTTGGGAACTGACGCTCATCGTTGACCTTGGGTGCAGCATTCTGTTGCCGCTCGTTGCCAAAACGCTTGCCAGCATGTCCGCCTCCTATGCCGCCACCCAAGCCGCGACGCTCAATCGGCGGCCGGTTGCCACCTTCAGTACGAACAGATGGACCACTGCCGCCGCCCACATTACCGCCATCGGCATTGTTGGCGCCTTGCTGTCCGCCGCTCTGCTGCGGTCCGCCACGATTGCCTTCGTTGCGTGGTCCACCGCCGCGTGGTCCATTGCGACCGCGTCCATTAAAGTTGCCGGCGCCGCCGCCGCGACGACCGTCATTGAAATTGAATTGAATGTCAAGAACGCGCTGCTGACGGCCCACGCGTTGCGGATACATGGCAGGATCGTATTCAAGTTCCTCTTCGCTTTCGTTCTCCTTCTTTTTGTTATTGTTCAGCACAATCATTTTCTTCCACTGCGACGTGTCCTCACCTGGGGGAATAAGATATGTAAATATTATACTTAATAATAATAGTATTTTATATGGAATTTCGTTTTAGACGCAACTAAAAATTATAGAAACTGTTTTATAATCTATTAACTTTGGCTTATATGCTATTTGCAAATTTAATGAGTTCCCTAGATTACTCTTCTTCCAACTTTAAAGATTCCTTTAGATAACTTCTCGATTATAGCAATATATCTCTTACTAAATCAATACATAATTATAGTAATACACATATTTAAATATATATATTCTCTTATCTATATTGAACCCACCTTCGCCCGCTTTGCGTATATTGAACTTGGGCTTGATGCGCTGCTGCTGTTGGGCCTTCCATTCGTCTAGGGTCAGCTCTTTGGTCTCTTCCTCTGGCGGGGTTTGTTCGTTCGATTGCTCATTGCCAGATTCATCGGCCTTGCCTTCGGTATTGTTAGCGTTGTTAGCATTTGTCTCATTGTTGTTGCCGCCTTCATTGCTCTTGTTCACATCGTCGATGGCTTCCTTAACTGAACCCCAGTTGTGAGCGCCAGCTCCGTCGCGTTTATCAATTGCCTTGACACCTGGTTTTATTAAAAAATATATATGAATTAGTTGAGGGTATATTTATATTTTTAAGGCATTTATATACAAATATATATTCTTTTACATCCAACGCATTCGAATTGGTTAGTGTAAAAATGAATCTTATCAGGTTCTAGATTATAGTGGAAAATTTTTGATAAGAAACTTGATGCCAGAAAGTGTTGACCTCTATATAACTAGGTTTTCGAATTGGTTTCGGAAGATATTTTAGTTTTCTTATAATTATGAAAATTATTATTTATAATAATATTTTAAGGTTTTAGTCTCTGAGCAAATTCTACAAAATATTAGAACACCTCTAGAGTCGCCCCCATGCCTCACAGCTGTGTGTGTGTGTGTGTGCTTCGCCCGCCCCCTTCTAAGAAATGTTCCATGGCGTGGAAAACTTGTGTGGGATAGCCATGCACACGATTGTTGGGGCTTTGCGGGGGAAGAGAGCCTTTAGAAGAATCAAACTATTTTTAAACATATTTCTATACAGCGTGTGTTGTTGTGTGAGGCTAAATAAATGTGCGCAACACTACATTTTTTTTTTTTTTTTACAATTTTAAGATATGAATTCTGAATGAGTAAAAATTTAGAAATGCGCCTGAGGGTAATTAGTAAAGGTAAACCTTTGGGGTTATGAATTATAATAAATAATAATAATATAAATAGGAATACATATAGTTATATATATATATATATATATATACATAAGATTATATATATATTACGTATGCACATTGCTCACCAGTTCTATCAGAGCCCGATTGACGATCAAATTCACGCTTGCGATTGTTGCCCTCAAAGTTACGATTCTGACGCTGTGGCCGATCGCCGCCAAAGCCGCCGGCGCTGCGGTATGGCCGTGGATTGCCATCGGCGCCAGTTGAATTGCCAGAGTTGCCACCTGGAGCGCCATTTTCGCGCACGTTGCGGCGATTGTTGCGCTGCTCGCGCGTTACCTCACCCCCAGCCCGCTCACCATTCTGTTGACGAAAATTGACATTGCGCTGTTGTTGCTGCTGCCCTTGACCAGTTTCACGTGTTTTGCGCGCAGCAACCGCCGAGCCAGCCCCAGCCCCACCTTGCTTGCCGTTCAGTTTGTCATTGTTGTTGTTGCCCTGTGCCGTTTTCTTGCCGTCATTTTTGTTGAGTGCACCTGGTTTGTTTTCCTTTTCGGCTTGATTTGGCTTTTTGTTCGCGGCAGCGGCTGCTGTTCCCCCTGACTGCTTTGCTGCTTTCGCCGTTGGCGCCGTTTTTGTGTTACCCGCCGATGCTGCTGAGGCGCCAGTTGCTGTTGGCTGCTGCTTCTTCTTGGGCGCGACAAGATTATCTAATGGCTCGCCAACATCGTCGTCCATGAACAAAAGTTCATAACGATTGTTACCGGCACTATCCATGTTGTTTTTGTTGTTGCTTTTCTTGCAAAATAATCTTTCAATTGATTTTTCCACACACAACTGATTTTTATGCAAAAATCACACACAGAATTTCAGAGTTTTCTGTCAGGAAAAAACTCGTGTGTGTTTGGTCGCTGCTGCTGCGCCTATAAATGTAAATGTAGATATATATAAGTATGTGTGTATGAGTGTGTGTATTTGTTTGTTAATGTATGTGTGGTCGAATGTAATGTATGCGTGTGTTTGAGAATATAAGAAATTCGTTTTTTTAGTCTTGCTTTTTGCTATTTTTTCTTTCCGTCGTCGTCGTGTGGTGTGTGGTTGCCTGGCTGCGCTCTAACCTTAATTTTCTGCGTTTCTGCTTTGGCTGCTACACACAAGCGTGAACATATACACACACATATATAAATATATATACTCTACTCAAGCGCACATGTGTTCTACACTACCAGAAGGCAAGGCGAAAAAGCGCAAGCAGAAGCATGCTGTCTGTGTATGTATACACAGAACAGAGCAACTCACGTTTTTCACCTAACATGGCTGAGAGCATTGCTGCGCTTAACATGCGCTCAATTTTGCGTCTGTGAATGGCAAATCATAAAACGAAATAAAATACTGCTGTGTTTAGTGTGCTCGTTTTTTTTTTTTTTTTTGTGGTGGTAAATTTGAATTTGTTGCATATGCGACAGATGCGGTTATAAAAATTGTAGTGGCCGCAGCTGCACTGAGTTGTTTATTAAATAATATTTTATTGTATTTTCAGGTTAATTAACGACTAAGATGTCTGACTGGGAAGATGAGGTGAGCTGATTATATATAAATGCTTGCAATTTAACAAAATATTAAATTGGATTTTGTAATTTTTATTTAGCCTGCTCAGGTTGGGCGCCCATTGCATGGTAATGCCAATTGGGATAGTAAGGAGACAACATCAAAGACAACATCAAAGTCGAGGAATGTGTCTGAATGGAGTGATGAAGATAAACCGAATGAGAATCGTCAGGGTGGAGGAGGTTATCGCGGAACTCGTGATGACGGTGGAGGAGGAGGTGGATATCGTGGACGTCGTGATGATAATCAAGGAGGTGGCGGAGGAAATGGAGGCTATCGTGGACGTCGCGATGATGGTCAAGGAGGAGGTGGCGGTTACCAGGGACGTCGTGATGATGGTGAAGGTGGAGGTTATCGTAAGCGTACGGACAACAATGAAGAAGGAGGAGGCTATCGTGGCCGAAACAACGATGGAGGACGTCGCGGTCGTCGTGATGAGGATGGTGAGTGCATATACTAGCTATAACTATCTCTATATATATTTTCGTAGCTAGTATCGTGAATATATGTTCAACTATGTCTGTGTGTCATTTGTTCTTGTATCGCCTCTCAATTGTTTGTAACGCTCATAGCGGATGATTACTTGATGTTCTTCAACTTTAATGTGCCAAAGAGCTATGATAAGGAAACGATTGCAGCATTTTTAGAGGATCTAAATCTAAATGCAGCCAGTCAGTCGCTCGATGAGTTACGTAAAAAGCGCGACTATTTGTTAAAAGCTTTCAGTATACTCGTTGAACAGGAGTGGACGAAACAGAAGGAAACGGAGCGAAAGCAGCGAGGGGATGAATTGAAAAGATTATGCCCGGCCGTTGTTAATATCTTGGACATAATGCCGGATATAGAAGAGTTTCTCAATCAACCGAAGGATGCTCTGCAACAGTTGCACCGTTTGGATTTTAATCTTAGACAAACGGATCAGCATCAGATGCAGGTGCAGGAGCAGCAAGAGCAGCCGGAGCAGCAGTTGGAACTGCCGATAGATGACGATGCAATTGTCGTGCCGGGACAAAGCCAAAATGCTGTAACTAGAACGAGTTACTCCACATCAGGCAGAAGAGCCTTGAGCGATCGAAACGTTGCCAAGGAACAGAATCTAGAAAGTGCCATAAAGCGCATAAGGAATTTGTTGAAGAAGGCGGCTCGTAGCTATGAGCTAAATGATGGACGCGTTGAGCCCATCGATGAGGAATTGGCTATGGAAATGTCAATGGACCGAGGAGATCAACGAGTGCCAACGCGTTGGCTATCGGAGAACTTTATGAGTTTGCGTGAAATGTGTAAGCCGCATTATTTTGATGCAAGTGAATTGCAAGAACCGTTGAGCTGGCCTTTGGGCGTAGACAAAAGGATTTGGCTGTCCAATCGTCAGCCGCCTCTGGCACTGAACATGTGGTTTGTGCAACGGGCAAGCGAGTCGGGTGCAAGCCGAGAGCTGAATGTGGAGCAGGAGCAGCTGGATCTGGAGCTAGCGTTGCCACGTCAGGACTTGCAATCACGCAGTCAGAATACGCCCACCCATGGAGGTTTTTTGCCGTTGAGTGTGCAGGATAGTGGACACAATGCAGCGGCAATGATTAGTAGCAATGCGGCATCAATCTCCAATGATGGGTATACACTCTTGTTTATCTCACTCAAACAACAAGCTATCAGCTCTAAAGCAGAGCTCGATATCTGTCTCTATCCCTTTCGTATCCGCTACTGCTCTCTCAGTCTGTCGCACTCTTTCGCAACTTTTTCCTTCTGTTCCATGTCTGTCATCAAATCTGTCTTCTTTCTCCCCTACTATCTATCTCTATCGCTCTCTGATTCTATGAAATGGTTGACTCCAATCTCTCCTCTCTCAGCCTCTCTCTCTCTCACTCTCTCTTTCTAATGCATTCCATCTCCCTTTCTATGTCTCGTTTCATTTGTATTGCTATCTCTTATTCTATCAGCCTTTCTCTTTCATGTAAGTTACCATTTTTTTATGGTCGTCTCTTTCCAACTCGGTCCTTTTCATTTCCATCTCACTATCTATCTATATCTATCTCTCTTTCTATCTCCCATTGCGTCATTTCATTATATATTTGTATTTCTTTCATCCCTTTTTCTATTTCTCCTCTCATTTCGTCTCTTCTATCTGGCTTTCCTTCTGTTTCCTTACATATTTATCTCTCTCTTTCGAAATCACTTTTCTCACTCACCTCGAGCCTAATTGCTTTGCCGCCGCATTAGCCTGTTGGATACGTTATTCCTTTTGGCCTTTGCTGAAAGTCAGTTGGTTTACAACATTCATCTATTTTGGTTACATATAATTTTGACATTCACTCGAAACATGAAAGAAAACTGCCAAAAGATTTAAATATGTGTGGGTGTGTGTGTATGTGTGATTATGTTGTGTCTGTGTATATTTGTGTTTGCTTTTAAATATAAAAAAAAGTCAACTGATATTTAACAGGCTGTGCTCAAGGCTCACATGTTTGCTTTCTATATATAACTTATTCCGTTTTCTGATCTCACTTTGACTTTGCCACAATTCGCATGCTCGAACTCTTTCTTCATCTCGATATTGTGTTCAAAGGTGTAGCTTTGGTAATTTGTTTAGAAATTTATTAAATCTAATCAAAATCTTTTAAGGAAAATCAATTCATTTTTCAGCTTGCTTCAAGCTTGCCTCACTTCTAAAGATCTTTGATTCTGAGCTTCATAGGCTAGTCTCTAATGGTTCGTTGTCTAACTAAATTAGACCTTTCTTTGGCTTAAATATTATTTTAAATTTTTACCAATTGACTTTCTGCATTATTGTTAATGATTTTCTTTTTCTATGATTTTTCTCGGTGTTCTTTAGCTTAAGGTATTTGCCGCTCCTTAACGGGCGTATTCTTGGTGTAATCTATTTCAGTTTCTATATCAATCAATAAATCTATAGAAACTTATTTAATAGAGGGTACATTAGTATGACGACGATGACTAGGAATATATATTCCAATTTACTGTTAACTGTTGAACGTTTGAGATCATACTCGTCGCTCTTGTACTCTGAGCAAGTGGCTTCGGTTCTTTTCGTTTTGGTTTTCGGCTTTGCATTCACGTGACTGCCCGATCATCGTTTAGGCAGCGATACGATTGACGTTCGCTCAGTGCTCTCAAAAAGTCTAAACAAACGATTGATTGAGACTACTAGATAGAAGTCTGACTAAAACTGTAACAGAGCATGTATTCTACTCTATTCTATTCCACTACTATATCAAATTCGAACTTCCAAGCTCATTTCTGAACACAATAATCATTTTGCCCCTTGCTGCTGTCGCTATTCCATGCTTGATCTTTTCACAAATTCACAATTGCAATTGGTATTGGTATTGGTATTCGCAGTCTTTCCGCCGTACAAATGACCAGCGGCGGCGGCAATCAGGCTGCAAATTTATCAGCTGAAGATATGTATGCCATGTGTCCACCACCAATGCCACCTGTGACACCCAACGATGGAGACAATTTCAGCATGTTGCCCATGGGAGGGCCGATTACTTCTACGACGACTGCTGCTGCAGCTGCGGCATCTGTTTTGGACTCATCGAGTATGTCGGCATCGCTTGTGTTGCGTTCGCGTCATGCATTCGCTTCAACGCCTTATCGCACGCTGTTGCCGGCCATCGATGAGGAGCCACTGCAGCAGCAGCAGCTGAGACCCTCGACAATGCCGCGAGTTCTGGAGCTGAACGAGGCATCGACAGCAGAGTCGACAATCGATGCCACAGTGATTGAAGCAACAGCTATGACTAGAGTCGATATTGTTGCCTCTATGACGCCTCCCATGCCGCGGGATTGGGCCTCGATATTTAGGACACGCACTGCGCTGCCTAATTATACCATTGGAGTGGGCTATGAGAACCTGCTCACTCCACCACGAGGTTTGCGCAGGCGCAAACGCAAACGCAGGCAGCCAGAGACAGGCGCAGCTGTGGCTACAGCGCAAAATGAATTGGAGCAACTTGTGAACGTGCAGCCACCCAGCAATGATGAGCTGATGCTCGACTATTTGTCCAATCTCTTTCAGCAAGTCTGGTCAGCAGTCGAGCAACCAATGGCAGCAGCGGCAGCTGGAGGAGCAGCGCCAGCTGCTATTGAGCAAGCTCCAGTTAAGGCACCTGAAGGAGCTGCAGGTAGGGAGCTGGTTGAGCATCAGCCAGCAGCTGTTGAAACAAGAGAAATGTTATCCTTGTGCACAAGCATGGAGCGAACAACTGTTGTGGAAGTGACGGCGCCACCAACTCTGCCCATGGACATGGACGTATTTCCCGAGGGATCAACGCTCGCATTACCATTACCAGAACTAGGCGAAGGATCGCAAGATCCAAAGCAATTTCCTCTTAGCATAGATGAGCTGCCGGAAATGCCAGTGGTGACTTCTATACAGATCATACAACAGCCATCGAGTGCGGCTGTCAATGCAGGTCAATCGGCAAATGATCTGAATGAAACAACTATGATCATACCGAATACAAGCGACAAATCATCGAAAACAATGGAAGAAACACGCGGAAAGCGTGTGGAACGAGAATTGCGTGAGAGTCTCAGTTTCATTGTGGAACATAAGCATCTGTTGCGACTCATGGTCGATCATAATATCCACTTGAGCGCTAAGCAACAGAAGGAGGATCAGTTAAGGCGTCCTCGATCTGCAGCCAACAGCAATAACTATTCACTCTCAGACGACAACGATGACAGCGACGGTGTGCGATATGTCTCCATTCCAGCTATGTACACCTACGATCCACAGATCGTTCTCAAAATGTCGGAAGTGAAACTTAGTGTGATTCATAAACTGATCGGCGCTTTAGTTCGCAATAATCGTGTGGACTTGCGTGCCAAAGGGTTCTTCGAGACGCGCATGGAAGCTGCCATTGGCTATCGCGTGCTATTCGAGCTGAAGGCAGCCAATATAATCTCTCTCGATGCAGCTGCGCGCTATGCAATGCTGCTATAGAAACGAAGGGAGAGAGAGATTAATTTTACATAAAATTTTAGTAAAAAAAATAAAATGTTGACTAAAAATGAAGTATAGAAGCAACATTTGGATAAAAACAATAATTTTATTAAAAACTCTCATCAAAATGAATTTGTAGAAAAAATGCCAACAAAAGTGAATTTTACATGAAATAATTTAATTTAAAATTAATATTCACTTAATATAATCAAAAATATATTTCTAGATAAATCAGCTTATACAAAATTCCAGAATTTTTAATGATTTATAAAATCATGAGTTCAAATTAAATAGAGAAAAAAAAAAGAATAAAGAAATTATATATTAAAATATATATTAAATAGAAATATATATAAAATTATAAATTATCATTAGAGCTTTGAATATGCTATAGAAGGAAAATGATTTTATATTTTTATTTTAGAATTAGAAATGGTAAATGAAATATTTTCTGAGAATTTTATTTCCATAATTTTTATAATATTTGTATTAAAAAAAAAAAAAACAGATTAATCAGATTCTGTTTATAAATCATTTATGAATACTTGGAATCTCTTTTATATTTATTTAACATTATTAATTTAACATTATTTTTATTTGAAAAATTATTTTAATAATGTTTATTATAAAAATAATATTAAAAAAAAAAAAAAAATTTAAAAATACATTTATAGAAAGTGACGTTACATAATTCATTTATAATATTAATTTTAATTTATAATTTTTAATTTATAAATTTTTAGTTTAAAGATACATTTATAGAAAGTGAGGTTACATAATTCATTAATTTTTAATTTATAAATTTTTAGTTTAAATTAAAAATTTTAATATTAAATTTGTTATTAAAAATTTTTAGTTTAAATTACAAATTTTAATATTTAATGAAACATTTGAATATATATTTTTAATAATGAAATACAATTTTCCTTCTACGATTTTAATTTAAATATTGAGATATAATTTTAATTAGAATATAAGTTATGTTAATGCATATATCAAATTTATAAATATAAAGTTTTGTCAATTTAAATACTAAAGTACATGTTTAAAAATATTTATTTGTAAATTTGTTTGTGTGTGTTTGTACATGTTTCACCTTAATTATTTACCTCATTTGTATAGCATTATTAATTTTGAATTTCCATTTAGACAAGCACAACAGGGAACACGGCAGTTCCGACCATCGTCGTCGTAATGGCGAGGGTGATGGTGGTGATATGAACAACAATCATGAGGAGGCTGGCGAAGATGGCGAGAAGCAGAAGCCTCGTGAGTTCTATATACCACCCGAGCCGACTAATGATGAGAGCGAGATCTTTAGCACTGGCATCTCGTCGGGCATTAATTTTGCCAAGTATGATAATATACCTGTTAAGGTAGGGGCGTAGAGATTTAATCTTGCGCATCGAATCCATAAATGATATCCAATATATTTTCAGGTAACTGGCGAGAATGTGCCGCCTCCCATTAAGAGCTTTGATAAGGCACGCTTGCGTGGCAGTATATTGGAAAATGTCGTCAAGTCAGGCTACTTGGTCCCAACACCGATCCAGAAGGTATCAATTCCATTGATAGCTGAAGGACGTGACCTGATGGCGTGTGCCCAGACGGGCTCGGGCAAGACAGCTGCGTTCCTTCTACCTATCTTGAGCAATATTTTGGATGAGAGCCATGACCTGGAGATTGGCAAACCACAGGCAGTGATTGTGTCGCCTACACGTGAGCTGGCCATCCAAATCTTCAATGAGGCTAGAAAATTTGCTTATACAACTTATCTGAAGATAAGCATTCTCTATGGTGGTACCTCGGTCAAGTACCAGAACGAAAACATTACCAGAGGCTGTCATGTGTTGATTGCGACTCCGGGACGCCTTCTGGATTTTGTGGAGCGCACATTCGTTACATTCGATGATACGCGCTTTGTGGTGCTCGACGAGGCCGATCGCATGCTGGACATGGGCTTCGCTGATAGCATGCGTAGGATTATTCATCATCAAACAATGCGTAAAGAGCATCAGACTTTGATGTTCTCGGCCACGTTTCCGGAGGAGATTCAGCGCATGGCTGGTGAATTCTTACGTAATTATATATTTGTGGCCATTGGCGTGGTCGGTGGCGCCTGCTCCGATGTAAAGCAGACTATCTATGAGGTCAACAAGTTTAACAAGCGCTCCAAGTTGATGGTGAGACGGGGAGACTGTGGGACTGTGAGAGTTCTATTAAATGCAAGCTAATTTATATATTTATATTTTACAGGAGATTTTACGTGAGGGCGCCGATGGCACCATTGTCTTTGTGGAGACCAAACGTGCCGCTGATTTTCTGGCTTCGTTTTTCTCGGAAACCGAATTTCCAACCACATCCATCCATGGCGATCGTTTGCAGAGTCAACGCGAGCAGGCATTGCGTGACTTCAAGAAGGGCGTCATGAAGGTGCTCATTGCCACGTCCGTTGCATCGCGTGGTCTTGGTAAGAATTTCCTATTTGAGTGGATTATCAACATTTTATTTAAACTCATTTTATTCCCTTGATAGATATTAAAAATGTAAAGCATGTGATTAACTATGATATGCCCTCAAGTATCGATGATTATGTGCATCGCATTGGACGCACCGGACGTGTGGGCAATAGTGGACGTGCCACTTCCTTCTTTGATCCCGACCAGGATCGCTCCATTGCTGGCGATTTGATCAAGATTTTGGAGGGCTCTGGACAGGAGGTGCCCGATTTTCTTAAGGAAATCGGCGGCAGTTGCAGCTATACTGGCGCATCTAGCTTTGGTGGCGTCGATGTGCGCCGTGGTGTAAGTTGTGAAATCCATTTACGAGGGTTGCTTTAATGGTTTTAGTCGAAAAGTATTTGTAATTTAAATAGGTTATATATTCTTTTCGAATTTAGTATAATTTATAATTATTATATTATATTTATTTTTATTTTTATTTTCTTTTGCACTCAAAGGTTACCAGCGCCAACGCAAACAATTTGGAGGATGAACAGGATTGGGATTAAATTAACTACTATATTACAATATATTACTTATACTTCGACTAAAATATCTGCCAAGGCAACAACCAAAACAACATTAACTTTACATTTAAACATAAACATGTTTAAAGATGTTATGCCAATAACTCATATAACATAATGTTATATGAAAATTTAAAAAACTAAAATTGAGCAATGTAACTATTAATTTTTTTAAACAAATTTATATAAATTTTGTTTAATATTTTATTAATCTGAAATGAAAATAAAATTAGTTTTCGTTTGACAAATAACATATTTGCATTATATTAATAATTTCTCTTAATATCAACTCAATAAATAAACATGAAGAGAGCAAAACGGCAGATCAAACAAATTGTAATTGGCATTAAGCTCATAGTGTAGAGGAAAGAGATGCATGCCAATAGCCTTTTACGAGATAATCATATGTTTGCTCTTTTTGGCGTTTGCATATGAAAAGCTTTCGTTTGCTCTTTGCCTTCCATGTGCTGTGCTCTGCTTTGTTATCTACCGGCTTTTTGCATGCTGTCTGCTGCGGCTCCCTTAACGGGTCCCTGCTGGAATCGTGAGGCGTGCATGAAAACAAAAAAGGCAATACGAATTTTTGCTTTTCTTTGTTTTTGTCTTTGAACACGCACGCACACAACAAAATCAATAAATGTGAAACTCACCACGCGCGCTCTCTCTGCAGCTGTGTTGAATTTTAGCTTCGCTTAGTATTTGCGTGTCATTTCAGTCTCTGACGGCACTTTCCTGCGTGTAAACGTTATTTCAACCGCGTGCGCAATAAATTACAAAATTACATTTTGGTGGTATTTAATGAATTAAGAAATCAAATTTGCCCAAATCAAACGCAAATACTGTAAAGATTCTCTAAAAAGTGTGCTATATTTAAGTAAAAACAGTTTGCAGCAAGCGCAGTTTGTTGGTGTTGCTTTTGTTATTATTGTCGTTGTGGCATTGGCTTAACCTAAATCGCTTCTTAGCGATTATGAAATAACGGCTTCGAGTGCCACTCGTCGCTGTTGCTGCGGGTTTGATGAACAACAGCGTCAATAACAACAAAAATAATAATAACAAAAACAACAACGAAAAGTAGGCAACAAGAATGACGCCAATGCACATTGAACCCAAGCGGGGATGGTCTGTATGCAAGATCCCGTTACTAATAACGTTACCCCGCGTGGAATGTAATTCGTATGCTTAGCCGGCGTTGCGTGTGGATGACTTCAAGAAACAGTTTATTTTTCTTCTCTTTCTGTTTACAAAGTTGAACTGCGAATATGGCAAATATGCTCTCTTCAGTTCTCTCGCAACTCCACTCAAATGAATAACTGCACTTATTGAAATTGGTTCAAAATTAACAGTTCCTGAGACATGCCACTCGCACAGTGGGCATTTTTATTAATTTTGTAATTGAAGTTATTCGTTCAGTTTGCGTGCTATATTTTCTATGTGAATTCATAATATCAATGAATCGGCATGTTTTATATATTATGTTTAACTGTAAAAAGGTTAATGAATGAATATTTTTCCAGCAGACTTCCGTTATACTTTTACGTAATAAAGACGACACGACATATTTTTTTTAAGCCAAATCCAAACTCCAAAATTTCAAGAAACAATTTATCAAAGAAAACTAATAAGCAAAGTGAAGAAAAGAGACAACAAATTGGAAAGAAAACAAACGGCGAACAAAACGCAATATAATAGAAAGCCCGAAAAGGGCAAAAGGGAAAAGACAATATTTGTTTTTGTTTTTTTTTTTTTAGTTTTTATTTTTGTTATTTTCATTTTTATTTTGGCACACAATGAGCCAAAGTTTTGATAGTTTAATGTACGGCGAAGGCGGAGGTGGGGTTGGTGGGCGGCGAGACTATGCAGAGCGACAGTCCTCGGAGGATGTGCCGGATTCGACGGCAACGACAACAACAACAACGACAGCCGGCGATATAGCCGCTGGCGCTGATGGCGCAGCAGCTGCCACACTGCGAGATGACGAATTCAGTGAGGATAACAATTTCGAATCGAATTTGCGACGTCGCAAAGGCAAAATAATATCCTGTGCCAAGGAGACAATTGAGAATGGTAAGAATGTCACTCTTATACATATGTACATATATATTGCAAATCTTATATTATTTAGTATTTAGTATTTAAATTTCAATAGATCTCTTGCTCTCTACAACTTCTTAAATACTCAAAATTCATACTTTCACTCTGATCGTAATTAATTTTAAAATATAATAGATCTTTTGCTCTTAATAACATGCTCTCTCTCTTAAATAATCAAATCCTATTCAAGTGTTTGTTTTGCCTCAATTATTGACTTTGTAATTTGCCCAATAAACACACCTTTCTACAGCACGCAATTTCCCTACTATCCTCTCTGTATGTGTCTCTCTCTCTCTCTCACTCCCCTCCTGTCTCAAGCGTTTCAGTCGAGACGCCAAATTCGTAGCTTACTAATGGGCCAACCCTTATGTTTTGGGCACCCTCGAGCTAAAGTCATAAATATCATATGGATTTCTTCAATGTACTCTTTTGATATGATATGGAACACACGCAAACCCTCCACATCCTTGACCCAATTAATTTACTACCTGAAGTAAATGTGGGAAAATTACCCACATTCACATGTGGGCGTAAAAAATCGTTTGCATTAATTAAATTGGAAGCTAATATAAGAGAGCTGCGAATCGTAAAGAAAGGGCAGAGACTGGAAGTGTAAGAAAGTGTAGGAGTAAAAGAGATCGTCATCTGTTGCTATTAGTTCTGATCTCTTTGGCTTTACATTCAAGAGCGGTCATTCTAGATAATGTGAGAGTAGTGGATTCAGTTTTTCTTTCATTGTATTTGTGTACAGGCAGGCTTAGCAGAAAGTTCAGCATGACGGCTATGTTAATCGCTGTAACATAACATTTGTCTGTCACTTAAAATTTCATTCGTTAACTTTTGCCTGTGTATCTTTTCACTGTAATTAAGCGGTTTTGCACATTTATTAAGAGAGTAAAAGCAACGAGCGCAAGAGTATTTGTAACTGTGTACAGCGCTGTTGCCATTGGCAGAGTTGATCTATTTATTGAGCGAATATTGCATATGTGTGAGAGTAAAAATGGTAGAGTGTGTATATGAGATGTTTGTCTGTGTTCCGTTGCTTGGTTAAGCAGGCATGCAAAGAACACTTGTTATTGAGCATAAGGTATGAGGAGAAGCGCTGCTGCTATTGGCAGAGTTGCTGCTGATCTCTTTGTTGTGTGAGCGAGCACTATAGATAAACTGAGAGCGTTAAATTAACGCTTAGTGCAATTGTTTTTATTTATTGGTGGAATTAGACTTAACGAAGAAGTGGTGAATTAGCTGTGCGCTTACTGTGCTGATCAGTCGTGCGCGCTTAGAGATACATACATATATTTGGCGGCTCGAATCTAAAATTATGCTAAGCAATTTGTTTCGCGATGCAAATTTTGGGTTTAAATGTTAATAACAAGACACAGATACATATATACATACATATTTAACAATTGCTAAATGGCGCATCGCATTTCTTGCCACCCGAACCAATATGGCGGCCAGTTGAAATGGCATAAGATTTCCAGACAAAACAGAGAGAGAGAGAGAGAGAGAGAGAGAGAGCGCGAGAAAAAAGTAAGGCCAAATGAAGACAAAAATGAATAATAAATGAGCAATTTACGTCAACTGTCAACGGCCAAGTAGATTAAATTAATGCTGCAATTTGCGCTGCGCATAATAATTTAATAAAATTAAAAAATGAAAGACAACAAAATACATTTGTGGAAATTAATGACAGAAGAGCTTACGGCTCATAATAATTAAGCACTTTTGTTAAGCAGCGGGATCAGCGATTTCGCACATTATAAAGGAGATATAATAATGAAAAACAGTGTGAGATTTGAAAATATTGTCAACAAATGTCAGCTTAGCATGCGGATAAAAGAAATAAAAAAACAATAAAAAATAATAAAAAAATAAAGAAAGAAAAAAATAAAGTAAAAAAAAATAAAGAAAAAAAATTAAGAAAAAAAAATAAAGAAAAAAAATTAAGAAAAAAATAAGAAAAAAAATGCTCTTAGCTTTTGGGCTAAAAAGTTAACTTCATTTCAACAATTATTTATTTTTATCCACCAATTTGCTAGACTGCCCTCGTAGATACACTTGTTTTTGTGCAGTGTGTGGATTTCTGGCTCTGTTTTTAGAAATGGCGAGGATTTACGTGGCCCAAAAAGAAGAAGAAAAAAAAAAATGTAGACATGACTTTTAAACTTTGCTCGCTTGACGTATATCCCACACTCTCATCCCAATTTCGCCCTGCTAATGGCACGAGCAGAAGACGCAACTGCATCGCGTGCGTTGGCCTGGCGTGAAAATTTCAAAAGTTTCACTAGCAATTGGGCACTGACTGGCGAAGGAAAATGTAAGCAGCTCTTATCGATTTTCTAGCTGCGATAATGTCTAGCTGCCATTAGGGCAATCGTTAGGCTGCCTACCGCACCTCATAAGGCCCCATTCTAGTTTTATATATCATGTACACTGTACATATATATTTGCCATCACTGTCATACGGAGCTGCCCCTCCCACACTGATTGCTCGGCCCCATTGTCCGTGTTTTGTGTTTGTTTTTGTCCTTTTGATGATTGTTTTCGTTGTCAGCTCTATGAGCGGCAGCCCCTTGCCTGTTGGCGGGCCATCAATCGAGGCGTCACCCGCAGACGTTTTATGGCTCCGAGGGCTCTGGCTGTAGATTGGCATTGCCTTCTGCTTTATTAACCCCTTAGCCTCGATTCGTTCGTCTATTGTCTGTATGTCGTCGACAAATTACAATTTATTTTTTCACCCTATCTCTTTCTCTTGGAGTATTCCACTTGATTCATTTGTTATATAATTACCCGTAAGTCAGGCCATTTATTTAACACTTGAAACGCAAAAAGCCAAGTTTATGGCATATACAAGTTTAAACTCAAATATATTGTTTGCAAACAATCGAAGAGCCATTAAAGCAGATTTCCCAAATGCAAAAATATCTCTAAGACTAATGGATAAATAATGCCCGCATCTGGCAAACCTTGGCTTTATGTGATCTGAGAGAAGGCGCCACTTCGAATGGAATTGAAGGGGTATATAGGTTTTATGTAAATGCTTCTGGCAGGTAGCAAGAGCATGATTCATAATAAATAACGCTTGAGTTGGGAGCAAATGTTTTTTATTCCAATTACAAATTATTGAAGCGGGTATATTGGTTTTATGAAACAGACTGTAAGAGAATGACTTAATTAATTATATTTTGAATAAAAAATAGTAGAATTTTATATAGATTTCTTCTCATATTTATTCAAATATTATTTCTTTTCGAAAGTTATCTTTAAAAACTAATATAAATCGTATATAATAAATTGATATATTATAAAAATGTATTATAAATTTATGTATGAAAAAAATTATAAATATATTTATTAAAAAAATTTATAAATTTATATATTATAAAATTTATCATACATTTATATATTATACAAATTTATTATAGATCTAAATTGGATTGTAAAATTTATAATACATTTATATATTATAAAAATTTGTTATAGATCTAAATTGGATTGTAAGCAATAATATTTTAAATAAAATCAAATTGAAAGTAAATTTGTTAGTAAGTAAATTTGTTAGTCAGATTAATTGCTAAAATGTAAAAGATATATTATATAAATATATAATTTAAATTTATTTAATATAGGTTAAGTTTAGACCTGCAAAATTAATCAATTTTAAAATAATTTATTATAAAATTAGTTTGCTGATAAAGGTTGAACAGTTGAAAGCGTTGAGCTCGATCCTTTCATATATGTATTAACTTATTGAGCAATCCAGGGTAGCTGCTAGTCAGGCACTCTCTACTCACACTTGCTTTTTATATACCAACATTTTTCTGCAGTCCAACGCAAATGGCAGCCAAGTGTCCAACATTTTGTTGCGGCTCGTGAAGGAAAAAAAAAACAATAAGAAATATGTGAAAAATATAAGAGAGAGTTATGAAAAAACGATGCGGCAGAGATATGTATGTAAATATATAAACACATGTGTGTATGTGTGTGTGAATTTATGTATGCTTGTATTTGCTGTTACTTTTTGAGTGTTGGACACAGAAATGTCAATATTGAATTTAATGAAAAACTACGTTAGCAATGCAATGCAGCAGAGAATAAAAGTAATTCTCTCTCTATATATATTCTTAAATCTAATTTGACTTTAAGTAAAACTTTAGCTGTTAAATCAAGTCATTCATGAGTAAAGTGGCTTCTTCTGCTATTCATATTGAGCCCTTCATGGCATTGATTCCATTGTGTGTTTATTTGGAGCTATGGTTCTCACATATTTTCCATATGAATTTATAAAGTGAGCCGATTACATTGGCTCGATAATGAAGCTATGCTAGCGGCTTATTTTGTTTTCTCTCTCCCTCTCTCTTTCTCTGTGTGTATGTGTGTATGTTGGAACCCAAAACTCAACTCGAAATAATATTTGCATATAAATTCTGTTGCTTGATGAGCAGCGGAAGCGGTAACGGCGGCGGCGCCGTGGGTTAGAAGGTAAAACGTTTTGATATGCAAATTCTGGTTTGATATTGAAATGTAGAATAAACTTTGGCCAAGTTGTATAATCAGCACAAATGTCCTGCTGATTTTCAATTAATCTGTATTTATTTAAATCAGCTTAAAGCAACAATTTGCTTGAATAAAGTTAACTGAAATAAACAGGTTGTTGAATAATGGGTAAAATAGTTGATAGGGATTGAAATGATGTATCTGATAAATATAAGTTGAGGAAAACTTTGAGAATTATCAACGAGATCAAGCGAAAAAAATCATACTCACTCGCTCTCACTCTGGTAATCTTCGGTTCTTTTCGTTTCGTTTTCGGTTGAGCGCCTTGCGTACAACTATTCGTGTGATGGCGCTCACATATTGAGGCTCAGTAAGTGTGAGCAGAGCAGCAGCAAAGAGTCTATGCAAACTGTCTTCACACACATGTACACACTCGCATTCACGTACTTAGCGAAGGCAGCACTCACATACACACTAACACATGCACAAATGACTTTTTGCTTCATTTACCTAAACCCAAAGGTCGAGGCACAAGCAGAGCGAAAAAACGAACGGTTACTGATCGAAAGTGAACTCATTGAAGGGCCTATGCAATTGGTCGCTCTCTGAATATTTATGTGTAAGTGGAAGATAGAGTGTTAGACTTACTGTGCAACTGAACTTATCTAAGCTATGCACTCTTCACGTACACATGCACACATTCATAGCCGTCGAAGAAGAGAATAAGGAGAGCGAAATTTAACGAAACAAAAATAAGTGTGAGCAGAGCAGCAGCAAAGAGTCTATGCAAACTGTCTTCACATTCACACACACTTGCACACACATGCACACAGTCGTACTTAGCGAAGGCAGCACTCACATACACACTAACACATGCACAAATGACTTTTTGCTTCATTTACCTAAACTCAAAGTTCGGGGCACAAGCAGAGCGAAAAAACGAACGGTTTCTGATCGCAAATGAATTCATTGAAGGGCTTATGCAATTGGTCGCTCTCTGAATATTTTCTCAATGTGTAAGTGAAAGATAGAGTGTTAGACTTACTGTGCAACTGAGCTTATCTAAGCTATGCACTCTTTACGTACACATGCACACATTCATAGCCGTCGAAGAAGAGAATAAGGAGAGCGAAATTTAACGAAACAAAAATGATTACAAGCCGATCGCAAACGAATTAGTTAACGAAGCGATGCAATCGGTTGCACTATATAAGTGTGAGTGAAAGAAACTTTTTCTATTGAGAACTATTGAGAAACGCGCAATATATTTTTTTGCGAGCTCTGATAAAGTTTAAATACAACAAAAGCTTTAGATTTTAAATATCTCGTATAGTAAATTTGATTTTAATTAGGATAATAGACTTGAATAGTCTTTATAATTATATTAAGAAATTCCAATTAGAACTAAAATCAAAAATTGGGTTCGCACAGTCCTCTTGACTAGACTGCTGTCACTTGTAATTGTTTCTTTATTGTAAGTATTGCTCACAAAACTCAAATGTAATTTCAACATTTATCAATAAAAGTTGTTGAGTTATGCAAATGTTATCTATATAAGTATTTCTATATTTGTCTGCCAAGATCCACAAAGCATCGCAACTGCTTGTCCTGTGGCTAAGATTTCCTTCAGCCTTCCAATCTTTCCCTCTGTCTGCAGCATGTGCAATTGGCTACAGGGAAAGTTTTCATCTGCATGTTGCTAGCAGACACTCTGTCAATCTGTGCTCAGTCAGGTGCTCACTGAACTGCTGTTAGGTGCAATATGTTTTTTTATGCACTGAAAAAAAGAAGAAAGAAAAAAACTGAAATTTTATACGAGGGAAGTTTTGATTTTTGTTAGCTATTTTGATTTCAAAGAATTTGCGATTTCTTCGCATTAGTGCTTGACATTCTTTCAGTTTAACCTTAAGCTATATAATTTTCTTCAGTGTATTTGCATATATGCAAACTAGCTTTTATTTAAACATTGACTGCCAGCAGCTGCCCAAAAATTCGTTTCCAGTTCAAATGTTTCCAATGCGCAGAGATATCAAGTCAATGCCCATCATCATCATCATCATGAGCATCATTATCATCATCATCATCTGTGACATTGAGAGCAGCTTAATTTCCGTTAAACTGCATTCAGGTTCAGGTGTGAGTGTGAGCGTGTGTGTCACCTTTGATTGGGCGGCTAATGCGATTGGTTTCTGTCAATGATGTTTCATGTTTTAATTCCTTATTGATTAGCATCACGAATGCATTATGCAGCGGCAGCTGTTGACATGCATGTGAAGCACGTAATTTAATTTTGAGCTTGCATATGCAAAGGGAATTCACCTCTTGACTCTTGATGATGTTAAGAAATGCGTTTTGTTGAGCAAGAGAAAGTAGGAAAGATAATTTTTAAATCAATACTGTAAGAGCTTTTAGTAAGTATTGTAAATTGATATAGAGCTGCGGTCAACTGAATGAGCTTGACAATTTTTTAAATTTTTATACAAATTTTGTTATATAAAAAAAATAATCATTTAAAGTAAATAAAAGTTATTAAAGAGAAACACAATTCGTTTCAGTGTGAACTTTAGTTCATAAAAATTTTAATTTATTAAAAAATAAATTTCATTTTATAATATAATATTAAAAATTAAAAAATTAAAAATAATTGAAAAATATTAAAATAAATATATATTTTAGTTTGTTTAAAAAACCATCAAAGCTATTTAGTTTACATGGCTCAATAACTCTCTCAACTCGCATAGACTCCACATTTCGTGCAGTGTGTATTCCTTTGTCTAGCTCTAACCTCAATCTGGCGCTATCTATTCATCTGTTCATGTGTTAACCGTGTGCAACAATATCCTGTTGGCAGCTGCTTGGGCACACGTAAACCAAATCCACTTCAGCTACCAAAATCCACTTGCACATTTCACTACGGCCTTTAAAGTGAAAATATCTTTTGGTAGTTTCGTTTCCTCTTGCTCAGTTCAATCCCAGCAAAAGCTAATCTCGGCCGATCAATCTGCATTTTGCCCATGCACATGCTACAAACATTGTTCTTGTACTTTTATGCCCATGTCCGGCAGCCAACCGCAGGATGAGAACAAAAGAAATTGGCGTAGAAAGTTGTAGCCGTTGCTTTCGCCATTTGGCGCACACACCTGGCCAGCAAGCAGAGACTAGCTGGAACCAGGCAACTCGTAGCGCTCACGCCCATTTCATTTGCCGTCAAATTGGCCAACAACAAAAATACAAAACAAAATAAAGTAAGGCTTATAAAATATAGCTAAACCATTCGGTTCTCTCTATTTATAAATGAATACGCTAAATATTTTGGCATTCAGCCAAATTCTCAGGCAACTTGTTTTCTCGCTTTCTCTTACCGTTCTACACTTTTCTCCTTTTTTCCTTTCTTATATCGAATAATCAAAGCAGTCAAGTGACTGTCGAAATCCTAGTGAAACTCTATTAATATTGCAACAGCAAAATTTCAAGTGGCGATTTCTTAGCATATGTAAAACTTGAGAATTTTGCAAGGCAAGCTCAACTGGGATTTAAATTGTATTAAATTTTTTTCATTTTTTATTTATTTATTTATTTTTTCATTAAAAATATAAAATATAATTTATCAATAAAAGTAAATTTATTTTTATTTTTATTTTTTATTTATTTAAAAAAAAAATTTTTTTTTTTAGTTATTTATTATTTTATTATTGCAGCTTTTTGTCTGTGACTCCATAGCGCAGATATGGGCTAGAAGCCAGTATATACAATTTATCTTATTATTTAATTATTAAGTTTATATTCTGCGGTCCAGAGGGTGAAGTCTTTTAAGCCTTCGCCTATTGTTGTGTGCCGGGTCGGTAATCTATTTGCATGCGCTAAGAGTCTGTCCGCGTACCTCGAGAAGTGACGTCCAATAAGTTATTAAATTGAACTACAGTTTGTTATATTTTCTATATATTTTTTAAGCCTTATTATCTCTATTATATACATATATGTTCATATATATACATACATATATTTTTTTTATAATAATTTACATTTAATTTATTTGATGTTCAACTTGTTAAGCTGACAATTAGGTAGTAGAAAGCATGTTTAAATAAAATAAAATAAACCTTTAAAAAAAAAAAAAAAAAATTTATTTGTATATTATCTCTATTATATATGTACATAGATATTCATATATTCATACATATATATTTTTATAATATTTTACATTTAATTTATTTGTATATTTTTTAAGCCATCAACCATAATATATTTTAACATATTAACATATATTTTACGTGTACTTTTTCCTTTTTTTTTTGTTTTTTAAAAAGGTTTATTTTATTTTATTTAAACATGCTTTCTACTACCTACTACCTAGTTGGCAGCTTAACAAGTTAAACATAAAGGTACAATTATTTACAGTAGAACACTACAGATATTTCAATAACAATTTACATAAACAACAATCACAATTTGGTTAATTAATCACACAATAATCACATTCACTTTTACATTAAACATTATTTTCATAGGAACCTCGCAGGGAGGTCCTGTGGATGGCACTTCTTCAGTCTTCTTTTTCTGGCTTCTTTGTTAAGTCTTCTCGCCAAAGGGTTTGGGTGGCCATCGAGTCTTGCAAGGTATCTAGCAGCTACCTCTTGCATTACGTCTCCAACTTTGGGGACCTTGAGATCTTTTTCAATGTATTGCTGATTTGCTGATTTGCCGGAGGATTTTTGCCTGTGCAACTCTTATTTTGTTTAGGTTTGATTTTGCTGCAATTCCATAGACTTGAAGCGCATATCTCCATATGGGGCTTAGTATTGCTTTATAAATTGTCACTTTACTGTACAGTGATAATTTATTGGAACATATATTTTACGTGTACTTTTTCTTAACCTTTAACCTTTTTGGCTGTCCGCATGCCCAGCAAAGTAGGCAATATTTTTTTTCGCGCGCTTAAAAGTAGGCAATAAATTGAGTTTATTTTGATTATTTCGCTCAGCGCATGCCATAAATATGAAATTACCGCCAAGCGTGGGCGTATTGCCGCTCTTAGCGCTGCATAATGTTTTGACATTCATCATACGTTCCGTTGGCGTTGTTGTTGTTGTTGTTGTTGATGGTGTTTTGCCATTAATCCAATTGAATTTTTTGTCGCTTTGGGTTTCCTTATAAATTTCATATTATATATTTGTGTTTGCAGTTTATCATTTGCCAGCGGCTGGATTATTGTTGATGTTATATACTTTTTTTTTACATTTGTTTATGGAATTATTTAATTTGG
The DNA here is from genome assembly GCA_035045845.1 of Drosophila buzzatii. Taxonomy (NCBI): domain Eukaryota; kingdom Metazoa; phylum Arthropoda; class Insecta; order Diptera; family Drosophilidae; genus Drosophila; species Drosophila buzzatii. Next base: position 1,728,997 of record JAWNOS010000089.1, on the reverse strand, counting down.
AAAAAGTCGTATTTATTTATTTGTATATTTATTTGTTGTCGTCATCTCTGAAAAATGATGATTAGTCAACTTAGCAAGTTATTTAATGCATGCCAAGCAATGGCTACTCAACTCAGTGTTTACACAAATATATACACAGATACTTGGTCAACAGCTTCGGGTTTGGTCTTTAAGTGATGTTTGCTGTTGCGTGTTCTTTCTATTAATTTTCCACTTTGCTTGCCAGCCCCAGCCAGTTGTGTTTGCCCAGTTGCTTAACACATGTTCGAGTGTCAGTGCATCAATTGTGTTGGATAAACATAGTTTCTTTTGCTAGCATATGTATATGGATGTGCGAAACGTGCTCTTTAGCTGATTTGCTGTTTTCTAACTTATTTATTCTCATGGAAATCAATGGAAAACAATATTTGCAATTGAAATTAGAATTTCTAGTTATAATTCATATTTCAAGTAAAAGTTTTCAATTTGTTTTGGATGGGCCTTGTTCTCTCTCCTCTTCAATCAACTCAAATGTGATTTGTGCCTCGAAAGTTTTGTGGTTCAGCCTCAACTTTGCTATGCTCGTTGTCTGGGGCTGTCAAAGCAGTTGTTGTTTACTTGTTTGGGTGATGTCCATTAACAGCTGCAATCAATCATGTTTTCTCTCTCTCTCTCTCTCTCTCGCTCTCTCTCTCGCTCTCTCTATCCCTCTGCAGAGGGTGGGCGTTGCTAACATGGCTCATAAATGAGATCAGAAACAAGTTGCTCAATTTTCGGCCAAGCTGTGTGTGATGGCTTGTAAAAGCAATTAATCAGACTGTGAGTGGGCTTGGATGTAATTGAGGCGTGGCTAATCATGGTAAAGGTTGAGGAATAGAAAAATGAATCTGAATATGAATATGAATATAAATATGAATGTGAATATAAATGTGTATATGAATATGAATATGAATATGAATATGAATATGAATATGAATATGAATATAAATATAAATATGAATATGAATATGAATATGAATATGAATATGAATATGAATATGAATATGAATATGAATATGAATATGAATATGAATATGAATATGAATATGAATATGAATATGAATATGAATATGAATATGAATATGAATATGAATATGAATATGAATATGAATATGAATATGAATATGAATATGAATATGAATATGAATACGAATATGAATATGAATATGAATATGAATATAAATATGAATATGAATATGAATATGAATGTGAATATGAACATGAATATGCATATACAGTCGAGTCTTGATAATTCGTAATGGCAAGGGAACAAAATTGTTTACTTATTACAGAGGTTTTCGATTTATCGGGGCTTAAAAAATCAAAATACGATTGAAGGGGTTTTCCAGCCATTTTAAGCCGTTTTTAGCTCTTTTTCTGGTTTATCTCACCAGCTACCTTTCTACCTTCTTTTTAACCTTTCTATTCCACTTTCTAATCATATTTCTGTATCTTAATCACGATTCTGTTCATTGGTTGATGGCCAGTCTTATTTATCCATCCACTAGTGCACAAACTACCTCTCCGGCTATTTTCTAGCCATTTTTAGCCGTTTTTCACTCTTTTTCTGGTTTATCTCACCAAATACCTTTCTACCTTCTTTTTAACCTTTCTATCCCATTTTCTAATCATATTTCCATCTCTTAATCGGGATTCTGTTCATTGGTTGATGGCCAGTCTTATTTATCCATCCATTTGCCCATTAGTGCGTAATCTACCTTTCTGGCTATTTTCTAGCCGTTTTTAGCCGTTTTTCGCTTTTTTTCTTGTTTATCTCACCAGCTACCTTTCTACCTTCTTTCTAGGCTTGTTATCCCACTTTCTAATCATATTTCTATATCTTAATAACGATCCTGTTCATTGGTTGATGGCCAGTCTTATTTATCCATCCATTTGCCCACTAATGTTTTATCTGCCTTTCTGGCTCTTTTCTAGCCTTTTTTAGCCGTTGCTTTCTATCCCAATACATATGAAGAAAATTTGATGAACAGGAATCTTCTTAATCACAGAGCATATCCCCTAGAGCCCTCTGTAGAAACTTTGCCACTTAAACCTAAATAAGATTTATTTAGTCTCTCGCATTATTCAATCATCGTTTGATTGTTATCATCAATAAACAAGTCAACTTCCGTTTGACTAGGGTCAGCTCAAGTTTTACCCAAAAAAAAAAAAAAAACAGCTGATAATCTGTTAAGTTTGCTTTTAACGTTTTCTGAATCTAATCTCAAGCTGTAATGAGGTTTACGTTGAGCGCTTGCTTGCCATGGGCAGTTGTCAGCTTAGGTAAATGTTAAGACATAATTACAAATTATGCGCTCAAATTAAATAATAAATCTCGTTCTATATTTATAATCAAAATCCACTTAGCGTGGCAGCAACTCAACACGAAAGGCGAAAGGTGCAAAAACGGAATGAACTCAAGCTGGCGTAAGGATGTTTGGCAGTGTGTGTGTGGGTGCCTCTGTGGGTGTAAGTGGGTTGAAGATTATTTAGCTGGGCGCGTTGATGTTATAATTCAATAGTCGAAACACATTTTAGTCTGAAGAGAGTGAGAGAGAGCGGGAGAGAGAGAGAGAGAGGGAGGGAGGGAGAGAGTTGTGCTTTAATATTTTAATTGCTTTCGACAAATGTTGTTTGCCAGAAACAATTTAATATTGCTTAATTATGTTTAAAGGTCTGCCGAGGCAGACATGTGGGCGATTTTGGCCGCAAGTTTGTGGCTTAACAGACGCTGAACCCGAAACACACTCACACCCACACACTAACACACTAATACACTCTCACAAGCACATATCTTTGTCATGTACGCTGCTGCGTATACGTAATATGCGTACACGTAATCTGCGTATACTTAATGTGACAGCCATGTTAGGCGCCAAGCAGCGCTTTTCATGTCATTCAAGAGCTTTGCGTTACGTATATAAAAGCATACCCTGTCTTGGCGTGCACATATGCAACAGGTAGCATGTGCTACACACTTGACATAAATAAAGCATATTTTTATTGTCCTTTAAATCTGTTTCTTATAATTAAATTGTTCATTTTTTTGCCTGACTTTCAGTTAAGTTTCATTTACAGGGTAACATTTAGTCGTTTTCATTCAATTATACGCTGCTTTTATTATTTACGTAGCCATTTGAGCTGACAGTTGCGAGTTGTTAGGTTTTTATGGCTGTCGCTTGAGATTTTGATGCGTTTGTTGTGGCCAAAAAGCCAACAACAGCAGCTGACAGTTATGCCTCTGTATCTTAACAAGTTAACAATTGAAATACTTGTGCATTGATACTCAATCGGCTTATGTACTTGATGTACTTGGCAATAAATAAGCGAAAATGCGAGTCAGTTTATTATGTGGAAAAAAAGTAGGACTGAGAACATTCTTGATGTCTTTCGGCATTCAAAACTTTAAATTAATTATTTACTAATTTGTTACTATTATTTAAAAAAAAAAAAATCATATATATTATTTGCAAAAATTACTGTAAAATATATTTAAAAAATTTTTATCATATAATATTCTTATATTATAAAAATTTGTAAATATATTTTACAGTAATTTTAATTAATTTTAATTTAATTTTAATATTCTTATATTATAAAAATTTTTAAATATATTTTAAAGCAATTTTTGCATTTAATATACATATTTTTTTTTTTAATAAAAGAAAAAATTAGTAAATAATTAATTTTTATATATTATATGCAAAAATTACTGTAAAATATATTTAAAAATTTTTATAATATAATATTCTTATATTACAAAAATTTTTAAATATATTTTACAGTAATTTTTGCATATAATATATATAATTTAAAAAATATTTATATATTTTACAGTAATTTTTACATATAATATATATAATTTTTTTTCAATAAAATATTATAAAAATATATTATTTATATTACAAAAATTTTTAAATATATTTTACCGTAATTTTTGCATATAATATATATACTTTTTTTTTAATAAAATATTATAAAAGTATATTATTTATATTATAAACATTTTTAAATATATTTTACAGCAATTTTTGCATATAATATATATAATTTTTTTTTTAATAAAATATTGTAAAATTATATTATTTATATTATAAAAATTAAATTAAAGAAAAAATTTGTAAATAATTAAATTAAAATTAGAAAAATCATGTATAATTGATGCTTAATTTTTGAAATGAAATCAAAATTAATAAGTAATTTATTTAATATTTAAAAAATCATCTAATATAATATATACCTAATTTTTGCAGTTAATAAGTCAAATTTTCTGCCAAGTAGATGTCCTGGCTTTAGCTTCCATAGTTTCTAAAGCTCTCTTTTAAAAGTGGCCAACTGTTAATCTTCTACTATTTTCATATCTTATATTTTGTTGGCAACCGAAATGCAGCAGTTATTTACTTGACTTCAAGTAAGTCGATTATTCTTGAAGTTCAAGCTGAATGCTCAAGGCTTCTTTTATAGTTCTTTTGGTCATTCGTTTTATTCGTCTGTTCATTAAAAATATATTTGCATCAATTTTTTCCCTGTCGCGATGCAACTACTACATAATTTCTCTTCAGCAAAATTGAAATTTGCTGCTGCTGTATTTCGCCCAAGTCGTTAAAGTTTTTGCTATGCGCTTCGTTCACATTTTGCCCGCTCATTGCCACGCCCCGTGAGTTGCCCTCTGGACGCCCTAAGGGCTGCAGCGTTTGCATCATTGTTGAAAGTTTTGCAACTCATTAAGGTCTCAAGATGCGCATGCAGGTGACACTCGAGAGATATTTTTTTTATACAGTATATTATATAGTGTTTTATATTATATGACAAAGAAAAAGTGAGATATGCCAAGATTTCTCATTTGAACTTTTCAAGCTGCTTTATTAAAAGATTTTGCTCGAATCCAATTGAAAATGCTTAGTAAATCTCTTGTATCATAATATTTGCCTATGGTTAAACTCTTGTTATGCCAACCATTTGGCAAGTTTATTTTAATGCTCAATCATTTCAAAAGCTCAATCTATATTAATGTCCATTTTCGCATGTCCACAATAGTGGACTCCATCAGTAACTGTCCCGGCACGACTGACAAAGCTCGCTTTCCATTTGATTTTCAATTGTGCGCTTCAATTATATATGCAGATCCAATCAATAAGTTGACATCACTCGTTCGAGAGTCAGCAGCGTCTCTCCAGTCGCCCCGCTGGGGTCGCTGTCCGCCTGCTGCTGGTCGTTTTGACACTTTGAGTGGTTTTAGTTGTCAGAGTGTGCTGAAAGTGTGAAAAAGCGTTGCTATGAAAATTCTTTGCATAAAATATGTGCGCTAAAGGGTCAGAGACTGAGACTGAGACTGACTGAGCGAGCGAGAGCTTAGCTTGGGGAATTTTTAGCGAGCAAATATTATTTGATTGAGGTAAAAGGCAAAGAGATTTCAAAAGATTGCCACTGAAAATAAATAAGTAGAGCAAAAGATGGGCATAAATAAATGAAAAGTTTATTAAATCTTGTTAATTGGATGGGAGCAGAGGATGAAGAAGTCTTGCTCCTTGGAGATTATTTATGAAGTTTGTAGCTGAAATTGAAATATGAAATATTGTATGCTGAGATAGCATTTTTATAATAGTTGTTAATTATTTAAATACAATTTATATTAAGATTTATATAGAGTAATATATATATTATAAATGTGTGTGCTGCCCTTGAAGGTGTTAAAGCGAAAATATCGCTTTACCTGTTTTCTCTCTAGTTCCTACTTTTGCTTAATTTGCCTTTGTAGAAAAGTCTTTATGAAATTGAAACCAGATGAGAGCCGCAGCACTTTGTACTTTGATGATTTCGCGAGGAAGCCGCAAGAATATGATATATTGGACTTTGACACAGAGCAAAAGTTAAAGCTTAAAAGATGTAATTAATAAGGGCTAGCTGAAAATTGAGTGTTTGCTATGCTGATAAATGAAAACAAGTGAGAAGGCTCTAGTCGAGACGGCTCGACTACGAGATACCCTGAACCCAAAAAAGGCGATACTCTTCTTCTTCAACCGCGCAGTTACTGCCGTGGGGGTGGGTTGGGCTATACTTTGAACGCTTATAACTCCATTTCTAGATGGACGATCTTAGTGAAATTTTTAGAGTAGATAAAGAATATCTAAATGTAATTATGTGCCAAATTGCAAGTTTTTAGTATTTGAATGGCGTTTCAAATTGGGGCGTGGCATCCAAAATCTGAAAATTACATAATCTGCTATATCTATCTATCTAAATATACAAATTTGAAGTCTTTCGCTAAAACGGTGTAGAAGTTATGTTCAAAAAACATAAAAAATTGTAACGAATTTTCGATTTTTTATCGATAATTTGGAAATGGGATGAGTTATCGAAAAAATAAAATAAACTCGTACTGCGTAACTAACATACGAGTGTTCATGTGAAATTTCAGCTCTCTAGCTATTGACGGACAGACGGACGGACAGGCGGACGGACGAACAGGCGGACGGACGGACGGACGAACGGACAGGGCTCAATCAACTTATTTTTTTATGCTGATCAAGAATATATATACTTTATGGGGTCTGCGACGTCTCCTTCTGCCTGTTACATACATTTTAACAAAACCATTATACCCTGATTTACCATTTTCAATGGGTTCAGGGTATAAAAAGAATGAAGAAATGATGTGAAATTTGTGAAAAATATTTTGTAAACTGTTGTATTATTATTTTATTCGAATAATAATAAAATAATAATAATAAAAATAAATAATATATATTATTTTAAAATTGGACTATTTGTCCTTTTCAAAAATGAATAGACATTTTGAAAAATTTTAAAATAAATTAATAAAATAATAATAGTATATAATAAATCTTTGTGTGTCAATGGAGATTTGAGATCGCATTCAAAATGTAAAATGCGCTGGCTTCTAGTCAGATGATGATCATATTAGATGATGATGATATTAGATGATTATCATATTAGTTTAGAATTTAAAGTAAATAAAATAATTCAATATTTGAAGCCATCATGCAGAGTTTTTTCTTCTCTTTCAACTGCCTTGAGGCCAAAACAATTTCTATAAAGAAAAAAAATAAAAATAAAATGATTTATATGTAAAGTAAAGACTGGATTAGTCTTTAACTTACTTACTTACTTATACGAAAATTAGATAAATAAATACAATTCAATTGAACCCGATTAATACAATATTCCATAGATATTAACTAATCCATATATCGTGTGCTGAACTCTGTTTATCTGATGACCTCAATCCGCATTGCTTATCGACATTCCATTTAAATATTTGCAATAGATGACGTGAGAATCTCTGGCAGCTGGTGCTCTTTACGCTTTTCCAATATTACATTGTATTTTACACAGGGGCACCATAAAGTCGTTTCGGTAAATTGATGTCGGTCCAGTTTGCAGTGTCCAGTGAAGAGGACTCGCTCTGTCCCTGCTGGCCGCCGATCTCTGGCACTTTGGCATCGTTGTCCTTTAATGGTATTTGTGGCACATTTTTATTGATGCACTGAACTCTTCGAAGTGATTAAGTGTGGCAGCCGCACTTTTGTATGTGGGTGCCACTTGCCGCTGCCCGACAACAGGGGGCGCTTTCGCTTTGCCGCTGCACAGGATTGAACGAGGACCAACAAGGACTAACGCTTGGTCAGCATAAATTAATTACATTTGCGGGTGTGTGTGTCTCTGGGACACAGGCAGCAATGAGGCGACAGTTAAGGCGGACAATGTCAAGTGTTGAATATCATGTGCTCCAACCGAGCCAACCGGCCAGCAGTGTGTCCTCCGTTTTATGGTCTACTTTGTATAGTCAACTGTGCAGAACCATCAAGTGAGCTTGGGCCATCAACTTTTGAGTCTTATGAGCAAAATTATTATTATTTTTATTTTCATGGAGTACTGCAGAGCATATATATTATTATTATTATTCTAATTTTTTTTTTTTGCTAGCGAAAAGTTACTTACTGTATGTGCTGAAACATGAAATATATTATCTACTCAGTCTGCCGATTACTCTCTCATTCTCATTCTCTGTATCTGCACTGAAGTTTACATCTGCTTTCTTAAACGTTTTTTTCTCTTTGCTTTTAGTCTATTTTTATTTGTCTTTTCATTTACTTTTCCTTCTCGCTCTTTCTTTATTCTGTCTAATTAATTGTTGCCGTTTCTATCTCTCTATAAAGATTTCTCTTTTAAAGTTTTCTTAGTTCCAACTGACTTTCTGTTCTTTTGTTACTCGGTTGTTATGTATCCTTTCTCTATTAAGTTTCACCTCTGTGATTTCATCTCTTACTGTAACTCTGTCACTTTCTATGCAAGAACTCAGTTGACCTATATCTCAACTATTCCCATATATATTACTTATTTCTCTCTGAGAAACTCAATTATTATGAGCCGCTAATGGTGATTTCATGAGCTGTTCGTTAAACTACTTATTACTTACCTTCGCTTCGTATTAGTCAAAGTATGTAATTTGTTTTCAATTAGACGCATTTAGTTCGAGTCGATTAAGCCGCAGAGCGTTAAGTGCGCAATTGCTAATGAGTTTCTTTCGTCAGTTCAGCTGCTCGTCAATGTCAACTGCGCTCAGCTCAGCTAATTAAAACATAAACTGTTCCCCCTTCGAGTGTGTTCGCAACATCGTTGCGTTCCACGCACACGCAATTACATGGACTTGGGTTAGTTGTAGCCAGCAACTGATTAAATTTGAGCCTTTTGCTGGGTGTTTTTGGGTGTCGAACTGGCTGACTGGTTGGCTGACTGGCTGGCTTCCTGTTTGGTTGGATAGTAGGTGGCTTACGCAACGCTTACAAATTACGCTGCTCGATGCGAATTGCCTTCAGCCAAAAGGCAGCCAAGGTTTTTGCTATGCTTCAATGCGCTTTCAACGCCCTGCCCCGAAGCCGATTTCATTAATTATGCAGGACACAGTTGAGGGCCAGTCTCCAGCTGCCTGTCTTCTTGATATCCGCACAGCTTCAGCTGCATCTGATTTAACATTAGCTGGCACTTTTTAACTGCTATGTGAACCGAATCCAACTGATGTTCATTGAAGCTAAACGAAATATATATATATATATATATATATAGATTGTTTAGCTTTAATCGATTCATGCTCAATTAGCTTTCAATAACTCTTAGTCTTAGCATAATATGCCTGAAGCATAATATTCCTAAAAAGTAATTAAAAGCTTTGAACATTTTTATAATGAAAATTCGCCTTACATAGCTAAATTTAGTTAGCTGGATTAGAAACATTTTAGCAATTGAAATTTAATTAAAATCGAGAGAGCAATTCTAAATTTATAAAAACCCATTAGGCTATTAGAGCTTGCGTTTGCCTGAGGGAATCTCAAATTAATAAATTCCAAAAATAAAATCAAAGCCGGAGAGACGCAAGCACACACAGATTTATATATATATATAGCACTTTATATGTACAAATTTAATTACATATTTCCGGCCTGTACATTCCATGAATATATCACAATTTCCTTGTTGCCCACACATGGCAAATAAGCTGCAAATTTTGTGTTTGCCAACCGCCACAACAAATTGTCAATGCAAATTTTAGCCAATAAACCGCCAAGGCACAAGCGAAATATACAATTGCTATTGCTATATTTTAGTATGCTGCCCGCATAGTATTCAATTCCACAGGGCAACAAGGATTTCAACGCACGCCTCGCACATAAAGCTCAAACAATCTCACGCACAGCATCAGCCGCACGCATCAGTATATACATACATATATGGAGAGTGCGTTTAGTTTAGTTAGTATGTATGTATATATTGGTGGGTAGTATTTTAATGCATGAGTAAATGTGTTTTAGCATATGAATAGAGATTTTGAGGTTCATAAAATGTGAAGCTTATCAGATTGGCATGCAAAATGTATAGGTTGAAGGTAATATGGGTTAAAAATATTTAGTATGCAGAGCGAAATGCGAAATACACATTACATATTTATCGATAATAATCGATCTCAAATTTGTAATTGGTCAGTTCATTTCACTAAAGCAAAAGTTAATAAGCTAATTAGAATAATTATATAGGCAAAAGCTTATTTTCTTCTACTTCTAGTTAACTTGTTATATATTTAGTTATATTGTTATCGATAACTACCTTGCATGTATTATTAAGTAGAGTAGATTTGAATAGTGCTGGACAATATAATTATTTAAAAATTATAGATTTAATAGTCAACTAGAATATTTTATTGCTATTCTCATAATATTCAATGATATCGATTAAACGAAACTCATAATTTTTTCCATTTAATCGAATATTTATTTTAGCTAAGAATATATAATTAAATTATTTGCTCTGCTCTCATCTCGCTTTCAATGCAAAGCAAATTTTTTGCTCTTGCTATTGCTCTGTGCTCGTTTATTCTATGCTATGGAGCAGAGAAGTAGAGCATTCGTTTTGTTTTTGTGCTCTCTGCTATGCTACGTAGCCTTTCGAAATCAGAGCAATAGCGAGAGCTGAGCGCCTTGCCTTGTTGAACTATTCGTGTGCTACTCTTTCAGCGAACTGTTTAGGGCATAATACGACTGCTGCTCACGCAATGAGGTTGAGTAAGCGAGCAGATAATTGAAAGAGTCTATGCAAATTGTCCTCCTTTTCACACACTCACACTAACGTACGCTGCTTGGCGAATGCAGCCCTCGCTCACTAATACATACACAAACGACTCGGCGCTTTATAAAACGTTCGGGCAACAGCGAGAGCGAAACAAAGCGAGCCGATCGCGAGCGAACTCGTCGAAGAGCGAACTCGCCGCAATTGGTTGCTCTTTGAGTTTTTTCTAAGAGATTTTTTTTATGTGCAGAGCTTGCGAAACGGTCTACAGATATTAGTGAGATTTGCTTATTAAGTGTTATGTTAATAAATGAATAAACGGCAAATATATAAGAGATTTAATAATTCATTTAATTCTTAAATGAATCCCTTCTTTATCTCTTAGTAATCTACCTATCTGTGTATTACATCCCTGCAATGTATTTGTTATCGATCAAAGTTATTGATATATATTGACTACGAATAGCATTAGTAATAATGCTAAAACTAACAATAAGAATAGGTTTCTTTTAATGTAATCTCAAGCATTACCATGCTAAACATCCATTAAGAAATGTTGCAAATAAAACAAAATATATTGAGAGCATGAACCATTAAATACCAAGTACTGGCTGTCTCTTGAACAAAATTAAACTTGCCCGCAACGGAAGCTGCTATAAAAGGTTGCAAATTGCATTTGACATTCGTTTAATGAGAAATGGTAGCTGTTGATAAGCGAAAATGCAGTTTGAGGTCGCAGCAAGTTTCCCTCTGCTGCGCTCTGCCTGCTATCAGTTGCGTCCCAGACCTTGGACTTATGCTCATAATTAATTACGACCTCGCGTATATATATATACGGCAGCAAATGCTAGATAGCAAAGGACATGGATACATAGTAGGTCCTTCACTTGGCTTTTTTTTCGTAACTTTTGCTGGCTGTCATTAGTCAATTTCTTGTTGTTGCTTAACTGTACTTTTTCTTGTGTTTGTCATGATTTTTTTTATCACTGCTTTCCTGGAAGGACGCAAAGTTGATTCCATATATATATATAAATATATATATATTTTATTTATTTATTTATTTTTGTTATTTGCCAATGCCTTTAATTAAAAGTTGCGGTAAATTTTTGCGGTTTAATATTTAACGTTTGTTTGTTTGTTTATTTATTTTGCTATTCCCTGCACAATTTGTCATACCTGTTCGTGGTTATACAACACCATTTGTGGTACGCTCAAGTGCAGCAGGCAGGCTGTGCGGCTTTTTGTGTCTCATGCATTTGAACTATGTCATGTGGCTGCTTGACACATAGTAAGCCCGAGAGCTTTTCTATAAATAATAAAACGAGATTTCAACCATATTTGCTTACAGGGCGGCAGCAGCAGCATTAAAATTGTTTTTGGTTTTTTTGTTTTTGATAGATAGCTGACAGGTTATGCTTGCAAGGTTGATGATGCTGTTCATATAGAATTTCTAATGCATCAACTAACTTTGCTAACTTTCTGTGCTACCTTTCAGTTTATGTCACTATCAGAAAGTTCAACATTTTTTATTTAACCCAACAACAAAATATTCTGTATAAATGAATAGTTTTCGCATCTCTCTTACATTTATTATATATGCATATTTTATCTACAATTTTTAAAGCATCCCTCGCTTCGCTTTCTATATGTTCAGTGTGGTATATCGGCAGCTGATAGAATTTTTGTTACCTGCACTAAAAGCAGTTTTTGTGCTGGCGCCAATTTTCCATTGTTACCTCTATAATTTTCTTCTATCACAGCTTTGTGCAGACTTTTTTTCCCACGCTTCGCTGCAGTCTTTAAATATGGAAACAAAAGGGATTTTCACAAAAAAAAAAAAAAAATAGTGCGAAGCAGAATAAAATTTAATTTGTATTTTTAGAATCGTCTATTGTGCATTGTGTATTATAAAAAAATAAAAAAAAAAAAATAAAATAAAATAAATCTGGAAATAAATGAAAATAAGAAAAAAGATAAATTTGTATGCAAATTTCTACAAATAAATGATTGTAAAAAAAAAAAATTCTTATGAAATCTGAAAAATATTTGATATGATAAATTCTCACAAAAAAAAAAAAAAAAATAAATAAATAAATAAATAAATAAATACATAAAATAAAAATAAAATAAAATATTAAAGCTTCAAATTTTTGAAAAAAAAAAACATAAATAAATAAATATCAATATAAAATTTTAAAAATATTTCGAATTTAATAAATTATACATATTTCTACAATTAAATGATAGATTCTAAAAAAAAAAATTCTTATGAAATCTGAAAAATATTTGATATGATAAATTCTCAAAAAAAAAAAAAAAATAAATAAATAAATAAATAAAAATAAAATATAATATTAAAGCTTCAAATTTTTGAAAAAAAAAAAAACATAAATAAATAAATATCAATATAAAATATATTTATATTTATATTTAAAAAATATTTCGAATCACAATAAATTATACAAATTTCTACAATTAAATGATAGATACTTTAAAAAAAATTCTTATGAAATCTGAAAAATATTTGATATGATATATTCTCAAAAAAAAAAAAAAAATAAAATAAAATAAATAAAAAAAAAAATATTAAAGCTTCAAATATTTAAAAAAAAAAAAAAAAAAAACATAAATAAATAAAAATCAATATAAAATGTTAAAAATATTTCGAATCACAATAAAATCATTTTAGGAAATCGACATATTTTGCACAGATAAAATGAATTGAATACATTTAAAATTGATATTATAATTAATAAATTTAAAAATAGTCAGCAAATTAAATTCTAATTAATTCTCATTGCACAACACTTAATCTCTGTTTTAATTGTTGCTTTCAGCTTCCCGCCAACTACGCCGTAAAGTGCCATACGCTGGCCATTTGATGACGCCGCGTCGCCTCTGGCTGAACAAAATACCCACACAATGCGATGTGGTCATTGAATTTCCCGAGGATGCACCAGATGAGGCACTGCGCTGGCTCTTAGCCCGCATACGTTCACAGCCACCAGCTGGCCTCGGTCTGTTGGTGCAAGTCAAGGCACACGACAGCTCCAGACGCAATGCGTTCTATGTGAGCGCGCCAGTCAATGTGTAAGTGGAAGCGAGCTGGTGGGGGCTATAAAATTATAAAATTAATTAAAAGAGTATCTCTAAGAGCGTAATTTAAGGGAATTAGTTGTGAACATTTTGAGAGCGTAAGAGCGTAATTTAAGAGAATTAGCTGTGAACATTTTTAGATGCCACATAATGTTGTTTAATGAAGTGTAGACTGTTATGGAGTTAAGCTGTTTGCTAGCTATTTGATAACTCGAGCAGACCAACTGTTTAAGTAGCGTAGATTTTTCAATAGAATTATTAAATTGATAGCACTGCGAACTGCTATATAGATGACTCTAGTTATGCTAGTATAAAATGTGAGAGGAGCACTCTAATCACTCTTAGCACGCGTGTGTCTGACTAGCAAATACCTCGAATTTTCTAAAGAGCAAATACTGCAATTATTTACATTTTATCTTGACATTAATTAAAATTTAAAACGAGTTTTTTCGAGGAGGCATGTTTATTCAAGAGATCAATTAATATTAATGCGCTTTTGAAAAAACTTAGAGAATTGCTTGCTAACAATTATAACGGGAATATTTGGTACGCGACAAAATACAGAGCTGCTATGGGAGCAACTACGAGAGCAACTACGAGAGCAACGACGAGAGCAACTACGAGAGCAACTACGAGAGCAACTACGAGAGCGACTACGAGAGCAACAGAAAAGGAAAAGAGAAAAACATTGCAAATGCTCCGTAGCAGTAGCACACATTTTTTTTTTCATTTGCTCTGCTCTCATCTCGCTTGCAATGCTTGTGCTATTGCCACAACTACAAATAGCGGATCGCAAATTTTGTGCTCTTGCTATTGCTCTGTGTTCCGTTGTTCTATGCTATGGAGCAGAGCAGAAGAGCATTCGTTTTGTTTTTGTGCTCTCTGCTATGCTACGTAGCCTTTCGAAATCAGAGCAATAGCGAGAGCAGAGCAATATTTTGATTGAAATTGCTGCTATGTAGCAGCAAATGCAAACACTGAATTAAATCAAATTATCGACAAGCGATTTTTATCGATTATATTTATCTAGTTTACAAGATCAAACAGATACTCAACTTGTCGGTCTGCTTAAGATTATATAGAATTTACAAGTTCTGTTTATACATAATCACAAATAATTCATTCAACATTCAATCCACTTTCAAGAGCATAAGATATGATAAAAATCAATATCTTTAACAACATTAATTCACATTTCAAAAACAACTAAAATTTAATTACGATTACTATAAAACTTGTCTGCAATTCAACTTCGTTAACATATATGGAAAATCCAATTAACTTCTTTTTCTCGCAGTCTCTTCAAAGCCGCTGAGGAGGCACGTTTGCCGAAACGTTTGCGTCCCGATTTGGGCGGCGCTTTGCGTGAGTTTACGACGCGCGAGAGTCATTGCTTCCAGCAGTTGCGCGGCGATGTGGGCAGCACGGCGTTGTTCACCTCACAGGAGCGCCAGTGGCTGGTGTTGCAGGTGCTGCAGGGTTTGCGCGCCGGCTGCAGCGACATTGATGCATTGCAAGGACGCGCCGCTGTGGCCGAGGGCCAGAGCATTGTGGCCGCCTGGCAGGAGTCGGGCCTTATCACACAGGTTTTTCCGCTGCACGAGACGCGCTCACTGGCTCAGCTGCAGACGCAGTGGGTCAAGCAAATATTTGCGCCGCAGCCATTGGGTAAGGAATCAATATAACTTATTATATATATATATGTGTGTGTATTATCGATGTGTGTCTTTAACATGTTCAACAATCAGACGACATCGCTGCCTATTTTGGCGTTAAGGTCGCTCTGTACTTTGCCTGGCTGGGGCATTATACGTGCGCGCTGGGCGTGCCTGCTGTCTTTGGCACCATACTTTATTGCATACTGTGGGGCAAGGGTCAGACGGCTCAGGACATGGGCCATGTGCTCTTCTCGCTGTTCAATGTGGCCTGGGCCTCACTGTATTTGGAGGCCTGGAAACGTTACTCTGTCGAGCTAGCCTTTCGCTGGGGTACGCTCTCAACGCCGCCCGAATTGCTGGAGCCACCGCGGCCGCTCTATAAGGTAAGTTCTTTGAACTTGTCCAACTGACAATCGAAATTGAAAATGAAATGCAATTTACCTCCATTTTATTTTTAGGGCCCGCTGGAGGAGAACAATGTGACGGGTCGATTGGAGCCAAAGGAGGCGCCCGCCTGGCAGCGTCGCGCCTTTCGCTACTTGGTCAGCTTTCCTGTGATTGGGCTGTGCCTCTGTGTGGTCTTTGCTGTTATGTTTCTCATGTTGCGCTTCCAGGTGAGTGAAGCTATGAATAATGTATAAGCATATGCGCATATATATATAGATAGGCCTAGTTTTCGGTTCAGCGACTGCAAAGAATTATCTTGCAAGTGGGAGAGAGAGAGAGAGTGAGATAGAAAATGTTATTTTAATTTTAAATTAAATCAGCTTTGAAATGTATATCAAAATGTAAATATGATTTTATTTTAAATTAGCTAAGATGCCTAAAATTTTAAAAATATTTTCTATGATTTGTTTAAAACTAAATTTTATAAAAATATTCATTTGGAATTTTTGTTTAGATATTAATTTTTTATATATTTATAAAATGAATTTGTAATATATATATTTATTTTTATATATTTACTAAAAATATTATTATTTATTACTATATTTTGCATTATGTATATTAATTTTATTTGCATAAATTTATATGTACATATGTATGTATATCATAACTCGCGAATAATTGTTAACCGTTTGAACCTTTACTCTATGCTCTCGAGTTCAGCCACTCGCTTACGCTCTTAGCAGGCCACTTCGTTTCTCTTCGTTTGGTTGAACGTCTTGCATTGACCTGTTCGTGTGACGCTCTATTCCCGAACTGTGTTTAGCGCTCGAGCGCTACGCTTGATGCTCTCAGAATGAAGTTTAGTAAGCGCGCCGATAATTGAAAGAGTCTATGCTCACATACACATACACATGTTGACACTAACGTATGAGATGTGTTTAGCGAACGCCGTCTTCGCTTTCACACCAACACCTATACAAAAGACTTTTTGCTTCATTTAACTCAACGAAACGAAACTAAACTCGCCGAAGAGCCGATGCAATCGGTTGCTCTCTGAATTTTTTCTGTGTGTGAATGAGAGAGATTTATTTGTAGACAATGCGAAATGGTCAACAGATATTTGCCTGACCTGAAGTATACATATTTATGTACATATGTATTTATGTATATATTTAGTAATTATTTTATTGATTTTCTATTTTATATAATTATTTTTTTTTTATAAATTTTTTTTTTGTATTATTGGTTTTCTTTTGGTATTTATTTATTTAGTATTATTATTTTTTTAATACTTTGAGTAATTTTCTATATTTATTTCTTTCTGCTGTATTTATTTTTTTATTTTTTATTTTCTAATGTCTACCCCTCTCTCTCTCTCTCTCTCTCTCTCTCTCTCTCTCTCTCTCTCTCTCTCTCTCTCTATCTCTCTCTATCCCTCTCCCTCTCTCTCTCCCTCTCTTTGCCTTTTCCTATTCATCTTTTACCTGCCACAGCTCTAATTGCAAGGGTATTCTCTATTCATAATTTTATATATTTACTTATATATATTTTGACATATTTCCCTCCAAAAATAATTTACTTAATTGCTACACCGTGCGTATAATTAATATTGTTTTACATTTTATGACAAATCCGATTCCCTAACCGCTTAATATGCCTGTGTGTGTGCTGGAGTGGGTGTGTGTCTTAGTGTGTGTGTGTGTTGATTTGAATGGCTTTTATGTGTATGTGTGTGGGAGCGTGTTTATCAATTTGCTTAACGGTATCCTTTCGCATTTCATTAGCGAGCGCATTTCGCATTGTTGTTGTTGCTGTTGTTATTGTCGTTAACGCTTTTACGAGCACACGCATATAAGCACCTGCATACACGCACATTTACCACACACACGCACACGCTCACGCACACTCATTCACATTAATTCTTCTTGGCTTCCGTTTAGCTTTTGCGTTTAATGCGCACAGTTTTTTCTCGTATTTTTTACGATTTTTATTTTTATGCATTGCATTTTATTTTATTTTATTTTACCTTTTTTGCTAACAACAAATAAACCGAAAACAAGAATATTTAATACAGTACAAATAGAAATAAACGTAATTTATCCATCTATCACGCCTCATTGAATTATTTTCTTTCTTCTTCTTGTATTTTTTGTTTTTCTCTTTTCCGTTTGATTTGTTTGTTTCTTTTTCCACAGGATTGGCTGGATCATCATAAAATACCCGATAGAGGAATTGCTCAATGCATGTATAATTTGCACAAGGTTTTTATTGATTTCATTTAACTTTGATTATGATTACGAATAAGTGTTATTTTTCGCTCACACAATATTTTTGTTTACGTAGCAATTGAAGAAACGTCATGTCGTAGCTGTTATTATCATGTCACAATATTTACACGCGCGTAATGCATAAAACAGGGTTTAACAGTGTTTTTGTAGGGTCTCATTTTTGTGGTATATATACATTTTTTTTACGATTATAGACAGGGGCTTAGAGTAGCTGTGAAATGAAATGCCTGAGCATATGTTAGAGGAATTTCAATTTGAATTGAGGTGAATTTAAATACATTTATTTTCTGCCTATTTGCAGAGGGAGCTTTTAGATATATAAACACACGTGTTAAGCTGCAAGCTGGCATGTAATGCTACATTTAAGCTCTTAAGCCTTGAGTCTTTTGTAGATCTCTGCACAAGTTCAAGGACATATTCCATAGAATTTAATGTACTACGCTTTTGTTGTTGAACTGCCAGCCCGAGCTCAAACATTAACTTTTTTAATATATATTAGATTAAAGCATAATTAAAATGCACCTTATATAGCACATTGCACTTGCTCGTCATTCATTATGTCACGTTCTTTGTTCTGCGTACTCTGCTGGGCTTTTGTCAACGAGGTGAAACATAAATTATGATATTCAGCTGGCAGCTAGGCTAACTACCTGCTTACAACAAGCTGCTAATTAAGTTGAAAATTATGCAACAATACAAAAGAGACGAAAACGCACCCACACACACACAGCATACTCACACATATGTCCAGAACAGCATGCAACATGCACAGCCACACGCACACAGCCACACACACACACAGCCACACACACACACACGCACGGAAGTGCTGGCTGTTTAAAAGCGCAAACCGCTTTTGTTCTTGCGTAAAATGTGAGCCAGGTTTGCTGGTAAATGATGTGTGTGTGTGTGTGTCGTGAATACTCAGTTAATCAGTAGGATAAGGGGTATATTAATTGTGAGCAGAAGGTAGGCTGAATAAAAAAGTTGAAGTGAAATAGTTCAATGAATAGTTAAATATTAAAGTTTTGCTTAAGTAAAATCCACTGATTGATAATGCTATGCTACAACGGTGTATTTTTTGTTGCTCTTGCTATTGCTCTGATTTCGAAAGGCAACGTAGCATAGCAGAGAGCACAAAAACAAAACGAATGCTCTTCTGCTCTGCTCCATAGCATAGAACAACGGAACACAGAGCAATAGCAAGAGCAAAAAATTTGCAAGAGCACAAGCATTGCTACGTAGCATAGCAGAGAGCACAAAAACAAAACGAATGCTCTTCTGCTATGCTCCATAGCATAGAACATTGAAGCACAGAGCAAATGCAAGAGCTAAAAATTTGCGATCCGCTATTTGTAGTTGTAGCAAGAGCACAAGCATTGAAAGCGAGATGAGAGCAGAGCAAATGAAAAAAAAATGTGTGCTACTGCTACGGAGCATTTGCATTGTTTTTCTCTTTTCCTTTTCTGTTGCTCTCGTAGTTGCTCTCAGAGTTGATCTCGTAGTTGCTCCCATAGCAGCTCTGTATTTTGTCGCGTACCAAATATTCCCGTTATAATTGTTTGCATGCATATGCTTATATGTATATGCATTCGTTTTGTTTTTGTGCTCTCTGCTATGCTACGCAGCCTTTTGAAGTAAGAGCAATAGAGAGAGCAGAGCAATATTTTGATTGAATTTGCTGCTATGTAGCAAATGTAGGGTATCTAAGAATAACAGAAAAGATCGAAAATGAATTCTTTTACAAGTGTAATAGAGTTTTTGTTTTATCTAGACTAAACTGACGCACATTTCAGAGTTTACCGTAACCTCAGAAATCCTTTAGATCCTACGACTTAGCAACAAAGTTTAACCAACCTTAATGAATGACCTTGAATTCTTTCAATCGATCATAGATCGTTATATACAATAAATCGATATAAACTTTGTCCGATTAAAAGGGTATTTTATAATTAATGTTTATCATTTAGTTCCTGTGAGTATGTACATTTAGAGAGTATCAAATAGTTGTTAATTTATGAATTCTTTTATAAGAATAATTATTCGATTTTTTGCTCTACGCAAGCTAAACAAAAACTATGTATATGTAGAAATAGTAAAGTGAAGAGGGTATCTTATAGTCGATAATCCATTAATTATTGAATGTGTAAGCTCGATATATGGTCTAAGTGAGAGCGTATTTAATAGTTAGTTAATAGTTGATATTTTTCAATTCTTCCATGAGTACAATATAGTTAAATATTTGTTATTTCTAGACTAAACTTAACAGCATATTAACATAGCATACCTTAGAGGGTATTTGATAGCTAAATTCATTATAGCCAAAGTTCGCATTTTATATTGTAAACAAACCAGAGTAAACTTGACTCTTAGTGTAGGGTAACTAATAGTCGACTAGAAATAAATTCTATTTAGTGAGATATGAACAAATGCCTCGAATCTTATTTAAAATCTACAGGTACAGAGAATAGCACTTCATATCATCCATAATAGACTCAATACATTATATAGGCATTACAAACATAACCTAATTTAAAGGGTATCTTCTAGTCTATAATATGTTTATGTTGGCCATTGAAGTGCCTTTTAATTGTCATGAATTAACCCAAGAGAGCGAGCAAAAATGTCTGTTTGATCTCATGTTCCGTGCCCCACAATCGTTGTCCAACGGATATATATCGTAATGGAATCAAATTAAGCTGCAATTTGATAAATGGAGTGTTTGGGTGTGTGCTGCGATATAATTGACTTGACTTGCTGGCAAAAACGAAATGATGTATTAAACGAGCGCCATTCGCTATCGTTAACTAATTACTTGGCTTAATCTAGCGTGAATATGCACGCATTATTTATATATAGCTATATATGTATTTGATTTATTTGTTATTTCTGTTGCGTTAGGATTGGTGGGACTCGAAGCTGCCCGAGGACAGCGTTTTGTGCTGCCTGAGTGTGATACCCAAGGTATTGTTAGCTGGCGCAATTACCTTGATGGATGAGGCCTACTTCAAGCTGGCCGTTTGGCTAAACGATAAAGGTAGATCTTATTTACATAATATTATAGAATATGTTTTAATTATATATATATTGTTTATAGAGAACTATCGCCTGCAATCGAAGTACGAGAATCATTTGATAGCCAAAGTTGCGCTATTTCAATTCGTCAACTCGTTTCTCTCACTCTTCTACATTGCCTTCTATCTACGTGACGAGGATAAGCTAAAAGAGGTTTGTGCATAGATATACAAAACTAAAATATAATAAAATATAATTGCGAATAAATTATTATTTGTATTTGTTTAGCAACTGGCTGGCTTGCTCATCTCACGGCAAATTATTGGCAATCTACGCGAATCGGCTATACCCTATGTGCTGGAGCAATGGAAGCTAGCCAAGTTAAGCTTTAATATGTGGGGCGCTCTTAGTCCCACTCAGCACGTTAATCGCAGTCTCGCCGAGGAGCTGGCCAGCGCCGAGGAGAAGCTCAAAGCTGAGGCGGCTGCCACAACTAAACCAACAGCACAACAAGAGCAACAACAACAACGCAACATTGGACAAGCTGAGATTGAGAGCTCTCTCTATAAAGTGAGTGATGTATAGCAACTATTTGTATTTGTATATGTAGAAAGTAGAGATGACATAGGCAAGAAGTTGAGAGCTAACAAGTGAGGGATGTGTATTGAAACTTTTATTAGAATTTTGATTGTAAAGAATCGTTGTTGATTGAGTTTAAGAAATAATTAATTTATGAACAAAATAGATATTTTATTAAAATTTTTATAATAAGCTATAGATGATGCAGAAAGCCTGTAAAATAATATGCAAAAAGTTTATTGATTTGATTTGTCTTGTAAATCATAACTGATTGAATTGTATAAAGTCATTTGGTTGAACTTGTATTAAAAAGAATTTATGACAAATGATTTTGGAAATTTTATTTAGACTAGATAGAAGTTAAGTTTTTAATAAATTAAATGAATATAACGAATTTAAATTATTTTTATAGCAGTGGCAGTAGTTGCCGCAGTAATAGTTGTAATATATTAACATTTTAGTATATTAGTGCATTAATATATTAGTATATTAGTGCATTAGTATATTAGTATATTAGTATATTAGTATATTAGTATATTAGTATATTAGTATATTAGTATATTAGTATATTAGTATATTAGTGCATTAGTGTATTAGTGTATTAGTATATTAGTATATTCGTACATTAGTATATTAGTATATTAGTGCATTAGTATATTAGTATATTAGTGCATTAGTATATTAGTATATTAGTGTATTAGTATACTAGTACATTAGTATATTAGTATATTAGTGTATTAGTATATTAGTATATTTGTTTATTTGTATATTAGTAATAGAAGTTTAAATGTAGAACATATAAATAACTAGCTTGCAAATAATATTAGGTAACCGCTTTATTATATATGCTCTGCTTGCGAATCAGCTTGCCCTAACGAACTAATCGCACTCACTAATCGCACTCATTTTCGCTCAGAGCAAGAGCCTTCGGGTGTTTTCGTTTGAGCGCCTTGAGTTGAACTATTCGTGTGATGCTCTTTTAACGAACAACACTTAGGCAGTGACTAACTGTTTTTGCATGCACACAGTCAACTCATGAGCGCATGAATGCATGCTGTGTTTATGAACTCATGCAGTGTTTAGCGAGCACAGCTTTCGCAAATACACCAATACATGCGCAAGAGGCTTCATAAAAGTCAAGCAATCGAGAGCGGAACAAAATCAATCGGTTGCGAGCCGATCGTGAACGAACTCGTTGAAGAACCAACGCAATCGATTGCTCTTCGAGCTGAGAAACGTTGAGCAGTTATTGGCGAGCTGTGATACCAATACATACACAAAAGGCTGTTTAATAGCAAGCCATTACCAAACCAATACTAAAGTAGAAGCTAAGTAAAATGTTGCTCAGTTAAGAAAGTTGTATGTATGTATGTAGAAATTATAGTCATATAATAATTCTTCAAAGTCTTCATTGAGTATAAGAGTAATATAATATAAGAGTAATTTATGGCATTCACACTTATTTAAATTGTATTAAAAACTTCTTTGCTTCAATCTTTGCAGTATGACGGCACATTCTCGGATCATTTGGAGATGCTGGTGCAGATGGGCTATGTGGTGCTCTTTTCGGCCGCCTTTCCGCTGGCCGGGGTTTGTGCGTTAATTAACAATCTGATGGAGATACGTTCGGATGCGTTTAAGCTGGCGCATGTGCATCAGCGACCCTTTGGTCAGCGCGTGGCCAACATTGGCACCTGGCAGAATGCGTTGAGCATTTTATCGCTGGCCGCGGTCATTGTCAACTGTGCACTGATTGGCCTGTCCGGGCAGGTGTCGCGCCTCTGGCCTGGCCTGACCACGGCACAAACTATAATTTTAATCGTTACACTTGAGGTGCGGGTGCTATAGCAAAGCATATATATTTTTTTTTAAGTATAAGCTTTTAATGCATTTTCTGGTTTATTCGTTTCATGTGCAGCACATAATGCTGGGCTTGCGGCAGGCGTTGACTTGGCTGCTGCCGGAATTGCCCTCATGGCTGGCGGCGGAAATAGCGCGTGCCGAGCACTGTCGCCGTGAGATGCAGTGCAAGGGTACCTCACCGCGACCTACACCACCAACACCGCCGTCGACCACATCCACGCAACCGGAGCAGGAGGGCAACGGCACTGAAACCACGCACGATCAGTCCATGGAGAGTCAGCTGGCTGAGGATATGCTGCTCTATGGCCACGAGCTGGCCGCCAGCTATGGCCGCAGCATTGAGGCGGATGTGAATATATATGAGAATCGTGACTCTTCGCCTGATTCGCCGCCATCACAGGTGCGCACACACATACCTACCTACTATACTATATGAAGGCTAAACATTTAATGACTTTTTTAGACTAGCACCATACTCATTCGGCCACTGCATGAATCCACACCGCCGCACGGTGGCGCCTCGCTAAGCAGTCTGCATCACGAAGGCAATGGGTAAGTGAAGCCAAGTAGCTCAGTTGGCTAAAACTCTTAAGTATTTTGCACACGCCAAGTTAATTAAGGAGCCATTCAATGGCTGGCACACGCCTCACACAGACACAGACATACATAACACACGCACACATTATATAAAAAATAAAAAATTATATATATATGTATTTTTTACACTCTGATTTATTGCAACTATTTTAAACTTCTTTTTTATATAAATAAAAAATATTTATTATTTTATAATTATTAATTCCCTTTGCCTTGGGCTCTCGTCTTTTTTATCATATTCTGCATTTGCCCCATTTACTTAAAAATTTCATTTTTATAGCGCTTGTAAAAGTTGTAGGCAAAAATCGCAATTCTTTATACCGGAAATACCCCCATTTCTTGGATATTCGGTGCGCAATTTGAGTGCTCTGTCCGCGCACGGTCAGAGAATGCAACAACAACAACAGCTGCTAAGCGGGTAAATTGTGTAATTCATTAACCTTAGCTGTGCGTGTGTGTGTGTGTGTGTGTGTGTGTGAAGGAGGCATTTAAATGCAAATGCAAATTCGATTTGTTAACTTTGTGCTGTGCTCTAATTTCTTGCTGTTTGTTGTTGTTTTCGCTTTCCAAAAAAAAACAAAAAAAAAATCTATAAAATTTCTAAACAATTTCTCTAACAATCGGCCAACATCTTCACTTTACAAGCTGCTTACTATAACTATTATAGATCTATGTATATATATATTTATTTACTTTAAACTAATTAAGGGTATTCCACAGATTTATTTCACTTGGAATACCTTTACTCCTCTTGCTTCTCTCAACTCAATTTACTATATACACACTCTCTCTCTCTCTCTTTATATATTTTTCTTTCTTATTTGTTTTCTTTATCTCTCGCTTCTGATATGGCACCTTGCAGCGCTTCAGCTAGCACGCTAGGCCTGAACTCTGCCGCTGCCAGCAGCGCTGCAACGATGCATATACAAGAAATACCGCCGTTCCGCAAGAAATCAAGCGATTCGGCTGATCATACAGGCAGCAGCACCGGCAGCAGTCCGCAGCGTGCATCGATGCGTCAATCGCTGCAATCAACCCACCAGCAACAACAACAACAACAACAACAACTGCAGACAACTAGAATCGCAGAGATTCCGCCGTACAGCAAGCAGCGTAAAATATCCACAGAGAGCGCAGCCAATGTGCCGCTGAGCGTAAGAGCACTTTATATATTTGTATAGTTAAATATTGGTACATATATCTAGATATCTAGATGCCATTAAAATCTTTCCCCTTCACACAAATCAGAGTCTTAGCCTAAAACACTTTCCGACTTGTGCGTAGTTTGAGCAGTAAACACCTCGATACCCTGACTAAATTGTATTTAGCTAATACTAATTTTAGTGCTAAGTAATATTATTACTGAATTATTATTATTACTAACATATAACATATGTTTGCAACAAGAAAACCATGAAATGACACTTGTCACTCGATGTTGTGAGTAGTTGAAATTTTTATTTATTTATTTTTTTCATGTTGCCCCAAAACATTTTCACTCTGTAATACTTTTTATATGGGAGAAAGTAGGGAAAATTAGAAAATTAGGATAATTGATTAATTAATTAATAATTAAAATAAATAAAATATCAACAATTAATATTAGAAAAATTGATTATTTATTAGACTTTCGAATTGACATATTTAATGATTATTTATTTTATTAATTAATTTTTTTTCTACTCCTATACGAGGTCTGTTCAAAAAGCAGTGCTGATTTAAAGATATGGTATATTTATGATGCATTTATTATTTATAATTATTATATATTTATTTTTTAACTTATTTTTTTATATTTATATTTATTATTTATTTTTTAATTTATGGTTTAAGTTATATTTGCATTTATTATTCATAATTATTATTATAACTATTTATTTATTGTTTATATTTATTATTTATTTTTAAAATTTTGGTATTTTTATGATAAATTTATTTATTAATTTACATTTATTTTGCATAATTATTTTATATTTATTTTATAAATATTTATTTATTGTTTATATTTATTATTTATTTATTAAGTTGTATTTTTATGATAAATTTATTTATGATATTTACATTTATTATTCATTATTATTATATGTTTATTTTATAAATATTTATTTATTGTTTATATTTATTATTTATTTTGCAAGTTCTGGTATTTTTATGATAAATTTATTTATTATATTTGCATTTATTATTCATACTTAATTTATATTTATTTTATAAATATTTATTTATTGTTTATATTTCTATTTATTATTTATTTTTTAAGTTTTGGTATTTTTATGATAAATTTATTTATTATATTTGCATTTATTATTCATACTTAATTTATATTTATTTTATAAATATTTATTTATTGTTTATATTTATTAATTATATTTTAAGTTGTGGTATTTTTATGATCAATTTACTTATTATATTTTCATTTATTATTCATAATTATTATATATTTATTTTATAAATATTTATTTATTGTTTATATTTCTATTAATGATTAATTTTTTAAGTTTTGGTATTTTTATAGTAAATTTGTTTTTTTTTTTTTTAATTTTCATTTATTATTCATAATTATTTTATGTTTATTTTATAAATATTTATTTATTGTATATATTTATATCTATTATTTAATTTTTAAGTTTTGGTATTTTTATGATAAATTTATTTATTAATTTGCATTTATTTTGCATAATTATTTTATATATTTATTTTATAAATATTTATTTATTGTTTATATTTATATTTATTATTTATTTTTTAAGTTTTGGTATTTTTATTATAAATTTATTTATTAATTTGCATTTATTTTGCATAATTATTTTATATATTTATTTTATAAATATTTATTTATTGTTTATATTTATTATTTATTTTTCAAGTTGTGGTATTTCTATGATAAATGTTTTTATTATATTTGCATTTATTATTCATAATTATTATATATTTATTTTATAAATATTTATTTATTGTTTATATTTATATCTATTATTTATTTTAATTTTATTTATTTATTAATTATTTATTTATTGATTCAGTCCTGTATTTATTCTTAATTTTTTTTATAATTATTATTTTAAAAATATTTATTTGTATTGATTTATTATTATTATTATTATTTTTTATTTATTTATTTTTTTTGTTATATATATTCGATATATTGCCTATTTCAATACTCTATCAATTTTCGACAGCTGATATGGCTCACCTTGCCTATACTTAATTTTAAAGGTTCACTTAACTGTAGATTAATTGTATTATTTTTCTATAAGCATAATGTGAAATATATTTAACTGAAACTTCGTAAAATGATTCTTTCAAAGGTTAAAAATTGTTATATGAAAGAAATAGTTATTCCGCTCAGGAACTAAAACCCAATTCCGAAACTTTTTCTTATCATATAAAATGCATTACTAAATATGTCTTTTAGGTATTCTATCTGTTATTATTACTTAACTTATTATTATGGAATATGTCTTTAGTATAAAATACTAGAAATATATTGCCCTATTCAGGCACTACAATACACCACACAAAACCGTAAACAAACAAAGTTCCCTCTAACAAACTGTTTACTGTTTAAAGGACAAACTCCATATAAAACTTCACGCACCCGAATGGATGTCACGCTTAAAAGTGAACGACAATGTGAACCTCCATAGAAGCATAGATTGTATTGCCAAGGTAGTGAAGAGCTGTCTAAACCGATATATATCTATATGAATATATATGTTAATTGATGTGCATATGAATTAGGTGTCGATAGTGCCTAATTCTATATATATATAGAGATATTTATAAAGATATAAACTGTTGTCATTGTTGTTTGCATTGCAATTGAAGCTTCGTTTTGTTCACAGTTGCATTCAATTTGCGGGCAGCTATATTATATAAAAATATATATATTCAGATTTGAATTGGGCATGGCAGCTGCTTTATGTCGCATAAAAAAAATAAATAAAAATAAATTCACGCTGGCTTCAAGTATTCATCAATTCATAATCTATGCATGCATCAAGCTTTAAGTATGTGTGTGTGTCGTTGCGAATATTTAGTATTTTTTAACAATTTCCTAATGCCAAGTATTATTCTATAATTTTATTATGAAACTCAAGGAGCTCGGAAATACGACGGACAACTCAGATATATTGAAGCCGGCGCCATCCTGGAGCAATGTGGCCCTGAAGACAGGTGCTCCGGGCATTATGCTGGCCACGCCCCCAGCTGCACAGCAAATTGTCGCCTCATCGTCGTCATCATCGGGCGGCGGTGGCAGCGTCTTTAGTCCAAGCAGCGTGGGCCCAGTCGTTCCCATCAGCAATTCACAGTCACGACCCAGTGTGGGTGCTTTATCCAATTCCTCATCAAGTTCATCACACAAACAACAGCAGCAGCAAGCGAAGCAGGCCAAGGAAGCAAAGGAGGAGAAGGAGCGTGAGAAGGAGAAGGAGCAGGAGCAGGCAGCTGCTGCTGCAGCAGTCACTGCATCCACATCCGCCGGCAATACAGATGATGAGACAAAGGGTAAGTTTAGTTAGTTCTCTTGCATACATTAAAATTAATTATTAATTATACTTTTACTTGCATCAGCTGCTGAGTTGGCGGCCAAGAAATCGCGGCTTAAGCAAAAGTTGGTTAAGAGCGCGCGATCTGTGGCCATATTCTCACTGAAGCTCAAGGAACGGCGACAGCGCGAGGCGGAAAAGGCAGCCACAATTGCTGTGGAGCATGCCAAGGTACGATAAATGATTACGCCAACTGCAGCATATATTAATTATCAATTATCTTATTTAGGCTCTGGCTAAGCTGCCAATGCCGCAGCCCGTGGGCGGCGAATTGTCTCTAATACCCATCGAACATCTAATACAAATCGATGACATCAAGCCAGCGATTAAGCCGGCAACAACAACAGCCGCATCAAGCAGTCAGGCCAGCTCCTCTATGCATTATCATCAACAGCAGCAGCAGCAGCAGCAGCAGCAGCATTATCATCATACGGATAATTAAGCTTAATCCCAAACAAAATTAGTTAAACTAACGAAACGCACATTGTAAATAGTATTTTCTATGCACGTAATACCCATATCTGGTCCATGTTTTAGAACGATCTCTCACTAACATATTGATGATATGAGCAATTTGCTGAATGTGTGTCTTGTCCAGAGTTGGAAGCAACTAAACAACGTCTATGTATTTAGTACTTAATGCAATAACAACTAACAAACTAATTAACGCAAGTTATTAACTAGTATATAATATGGCTAGCGAAACATAAAAAAACAATATTTAAATGTTTTTAGGTCATGTTCTCACACTCACATAAATGTTTGTTGAAATTGAAAAAGAAAAAAGCAATTGTGAAACGAATTTTGTTTGAGCGTTTTAGCGTTTTAGCCGTTACATGTTTTTTGTGTAGTTAATGTTCTTAGCCATAAACGAACAAAGAAAAGAAAACCAAAATATGAATAATTATTGTCATTTGTTGAAACTTGATGTTACGCATTTATGTTGCGATTACTTCTTACTGATATCGATTAATTAATTAAGTACATACTTGTATGCAATGAGTAGAACTATGAATCATTATTTCCAACTAACGAATACTCATTGAATTTCTATTATTATTTACAGACTCTCACGCTTGATACTCAGTACTCTCAATCAATCAATCAATCAATCACACAAGACAACGACAAACATTGTGTTGCCCAAGGGCATTGCGCTCTCAAATGTCGTCCATTGTTCCTTCCATATATACACGCATAATATATATATAAATAAATATATACAGACTACAGACTTCGCAATCGCAACTAAAACAAGTAAGAAGGCTCTAGTCGAGACGGCTCGACTACGAGATCCCCTGAACCCTGCAAAAAAAGTGATACTCTTCTTCTTTACGATCGCATGAGCGCGAGCTCTGCTAACCGCGCAGTTGCTGCCGTGGCTTGGGGGTGGGTTGGGCTATAATTTGAACGCTTATATCTCAATTTCTAGATGCATGATCTTGATGAAATTTTCAGAGTAGATTAAGAATATCTAAATGTATCTATGTGCCAAATTTCAAGTCTCTAGTATTTGAAATGCGTTTTTTGCAAATTGTGGGCGAAGGGGGCGTGGCATCCAAAATCCAAAAATTACATAATCTGCGTATTCATAATATCTATCTAAATATACAAATTCGAAGTCTTTAGCTAAAACGGTGTAGAAGTTATGCTCAAAAAACATAAAAAATTGAAACGAATTTTCGATTTTTTATCGATAATTTGGAAATGGGATGAGTTATCGAAAAAACAAAATAAACTCGTACTGCGTAGCTAACATATGAGTGTTCATGTGAAATTTCAGCTCTCTAGCTCTTGTAGTTTCCGAAATCTCGACGTTCATACGGACGGACGGACGGACGGACGGACGGACGGACGGACGGACGGACGGACGGACGGACGGACGGACGGACGGACGGACGGACGGACGGACGGACAGACGGACAGGGCTCAATCAACTTATTTTTTTATGCTGATCAAGAATATATATACTTTATGGGGTCTGCGACGTCTCCTTCTGCCTGTTACATACATTTTCACAAAACCATTATACCCTGAATTCCCATTTTCAATGGGTTCAGGGTATAACAAGCTAAACAAATCTATTTACAAAGCAAATCAAATGCAATTACCAAAAGCAATCTGAAAGCTATTATGTTTATTTAATGCTTGAAAATCAATACTTATACACACACACAAAAGGACACACGCATACATACATACACTCACATGCAGATATATATATATATATACAACTAACTCTACCGATGGATATTTGTACATAATATTTAGCATTTAAGATGTCAACGAGAAATTTACACGTGAATATATAAAAATAATAAATTAAATGTGCTCTTGAGTTGAAAACTAAAAAAAATCAATGAAAATATAAATTTAAAAAAAAAAAAATATGATTAAAAAAAATAAATAAATATAAAAAAAATCAACGAAAATATAAATTAAACTAAATAATAGGTAAAACTTATTTAATTTTTTTTTTTTAATATTTTTATTGTATTTTATTTTATTGCAGCTTTTGCCTTTGACTCTATAGCGCAAGGTAAATTCAACTTAACTAAGGAGATGGCTTAATGCCTTTATTTTCTATTATATTCTACTTAATTTATAGCACGATTATCTAGGGTATGGCATCTTCTTAGTCTTTTGGTTATCGTGTTGACGTGTAGGTTTGCCGCTAGTTGGTTTGCGTACCTTGAGCTGTGTCGGCCAATCAGCTCTGCTATAGTCGGCATCTTGAGATCTGTATGGAGTGTTTCGTTCCTCACGAACCATTCGGCTCCGGTCCATTTTCTGAGTGCTTTGTTTTGTAAAATTTGTATTCTTTTAATGTGTGTTTGCGCAACAGATCCCCATAAAGGTATAGCGCATGTGAATACTGGTGCCACGATCGCGTTATAAATTTTCTTTTTGCTGTGGAGCGATAGTTTGCTGTGGCTCCTTAGCATCCAGTTAAGTTTTTTCAATTTGAACTGGCACCTCTTCACCGTCTGGCTTATGTGGGCACCGTACGTTAGTCTCTTATCCAGCATGACTCCGAGATAGTTTACTTTATTTGCCCTCGGTATTGTATCTCCAAGCAATACGTCTGCACAGTCGCCTTTTCTTAATGTAAATGTGACATGCATTGATTTTTGTGTGTTCACAGCGATGCTCCAGCGTTTGTGGCATCTATTTAGTTCGTGCAGATATGTTTGCATCTTGAAAATATTTTTATTTTATATTTATGTTGCACTCTTTTAGGCTTGTTGCGGAAATGATGCGTAATGTTGCGTGTTTTTAGGTGTTGCTTATAATTTCTAAAGCGGGAATTATTATTAGTTTTTTTTTTCTTTTTTCTGTTTATTTATAAAGTCAAACGAGACTACTACCCTTTGTGGACTACGTTTTCAAAAAATTTTGCCCTAATGGGCTCGCCAGCCAACTTTGAAGTTTCTGTTATTACTACTACTACTGCTACTACTACTGCTACTACTACTACTGCTACTACTACTGCTACTACTACTACTACTACTGCTACTACTATTACTACTAGTATTGCTACTACTACTACTACTACTGCTGCTACTACTGCTACAACTACTGGTACAACTACTACTACTGCTACTACTACTGCTACTACTACTGCTGCTACTATTACAACTTCTTCTACTACTACTACTGCTACTACTACTGCTACTACTACTACTAAATTGTTTACAATATTTATTTGTAGCTTAACGTGTTTGCTAGCCGATTTCTATGCCTCTCAAGTCTGTCGTGATACCGACTCGAATGCTGGCTTATTGCATCAATCATGGTGGTCAGTTTAAAGTCTCGGTGCAATATGGAGTTTCTAAGTATTTTGTTCTCGGTGCAATATGGAGTTTTGTAAGTATTTTGTTCTGGGCAACATGGATTCTTTTTATCTGGCTGTCGCAGGCCAGGCCCCAGGTTTGGCAGCCATATTATGAAGCTCAAATATATATCTATTTAAAATAAAATTAAAGTACATTAATAATAATTAGAAAATGAATTGATATCGAATGCGAATCTTTATTTATATATGATTTAATTTTCGTAATATTATTTGATCATTTAAGTTTTAATTGCATTAAAATCAATGCAATTTAGATTGTATATTAGATTTGAAATGCTTTTTAAACTCATTGCAGTACAGATTACAGATTAGATTATGGTATATGTATATGTATATGTGCTATATTGCCATATTCAGTTAAAAACATTTTCGTAAAATACATTTTATAGCCCTTTTCTTAAGGCAAACAATTTGTCATATAACACACACCTGTCATTCAAGCCCATAATATGTGCATTATATATCTCATATATATATATATATATACTTGTATTTGTGTGTATATAGTGACTCGTAATGGCCGTCGACTCGTGCGCCTGCCCGACTGTTTGGGGAGGGGGCCTTAAAGCGCGCGCGCGCTAATTAGCAGTACGTGTGGAGTGCGTTTTGTCAGGCGCTCGAAATGATATAGAATATGGAAGTGATGACTGAAGAGAGAGAGAAAGGGAGGGCGAGGAGAGTGTATGGAGTGTGCAGTGTGGAGCCTGGAGCTGGGCTCTCAAACCTGAGGGCATTGCCGGCCAACTCGAACGACTGTGACAGCTGAGATCGCATTGTGTTATCAATGAATTCAAATCAGCAGACAACAGACATCAGACAGTCAACAGCGAACAGCGGACAGCTCACCTGTAACAATGACATGTGTTGCTGTTGCTGTTGATGAGAGCGTGCAATTGTGACCCCAGTGACCGCATCCACATACACACACACATCCATATCCATGGGGGCCCCTCTCCTTGTGCCCGCCTTATGGTGCTAAGCTATAAAACAAAATGAGAAATGTTGTTGCAAAAATATGGCACGACGGACATAAGTGCACTCTAGTCGAGTGGGGAAATACCCTGTAGGCAGTTGGATAATTTAGATTTATGGTAAATTATTATTTTGTATTTAGACTGAGCGCAATTTATGAGTAAATTTATTTTATTTATATTATTTAAATATGTGTATACAAATTTTAGGTACTTGAAATTTATTTCATGCAATTTTTTTATTAAATAGTAAATAGTTTATATATGTAAAAAGCGTATGTTGTTCTTGATTTGAAGACTTATCAGACTCAACTATAAATAAAAGAGCATCTTGACGAGTTTTTTTTTTAAAGTTATCGATTTTATGGCTGAGTAGCTGCAAGTGTCGAAAAGTAAATGATTTTTTGAGTTAAGTATATAATTTATATATAATATATATATATTATTATATATTATATTTTTTTTTCACAGCATGCTCATATTTATTTTATATATATCTTCAAAGAGATCTCTGGATCTGTTCATAAGCTTCAAGCCCGTCTCAATTCATCTACCTAAATCCAACCTTTCATATGTTACATTATAATGCTCCAAGTATTTCGCCCTCAGTTACATACTGATGGACAACACTCAATATGCCTTTACTTAACTATTTGCATGAACTGTAGGGTATTCATTGCATATACTTGTAAGCTGGCACTAGATGCCCTATTAGATTTAAACGTAATGATTAAACCGTTTGCAGTGCGTGTGCAATCAATTTGTTGCTGCTGCTGTTGTTGTTCATGTTGTTGCTGGCATCTGGAAAACTTTCAACTGTCCAATGATTATCCTTGACCCACGGTCTACAATCTACGGTCTACGGCAACAGACAATGTGTCATTTTAATAGGCCGACATTATTCACAGTTGTGTTGTTCGAGTTAAGTTCACTTCAGTTCAGTTCGGTTCAGGTAATTAAAAACACTTGTCTGACTTAAGCATAGGAATTTTACAGCAGGTCTACTGCGACGACAGTGATATGTGCTATAAGTACATATTTAATGGATTCGAATTCAATTCAATAGCACTTTCTAGTTGTACAGAAATAATATATGTCGCAAACTTAATTACTTAATAATTTTCTACTAATTTGACTTTTGCTAAAAAATTATGGAAAAATAAATATTTTGGGTTTGTTATTCTATTCGATTCTATTCTCTAACATCTCCACAAGTTTAAAGATTCTCTAGATCTTCATAACCATAAATAAATTTAGATTGTTAGGAATACAAAATTTGTAAGTCCAATGGGAAGTGCCACGTTTTTTTGCCTGTTATACAGACAAAGCCTATATGCTTTTATCCCTCATTTTTAATGGATATAAAAAAAAACACATATAATTTTATGCATTTACAAAATATAATTATGGCATTAAAAATATTTTAAAATGAACATCATTTAAAACAGTTTGTTATTCCTTTTTTAGTAATATATATTTTTTACATTTTCTTATTTAAAGAATTTACTTGCAATTCAACTGACATTTTGCACATTTTATATTGTATATTAAAAGTTTATTTATGTATTATTTTAAATTTATGTTTTTATTTTTTTTTTATTTTTTTTTAATATAATATTTTGTAATTCAACTGACATTTTGCACATTTAATTTTACTAAACGTATATTAAAAGTTTATGTATTTTTTTTTTGTAAAATAAGCAAATATTAAATTTATTTATTTTTTAAATATAATATTTTTTTATTATTTATTATTATTATTATTATTTTTTTAAATACTAGTTAAAGCTTTTTAATTTTTTCATTTAATTTTATATTTAGATAATTTTTTTTTATAATTTATATCTATGGGTTCATTTTTTTTTTAATTTTAAATTTTTTTAAATACTAGAAAAAGCTTTTTAATTTTTTCATTTAATTTTATATTTAGATAATTTTTTTTTTCATTTTTTAATTTAATTTTATATTTAGATAATTTTTTTTTATATTGTTCATTTAATTTTATATTTAGATAATTTTTTTTATAATTTATATCTATGGGTTAATTTAATTTTTAAAATTTTAAGTTTTTTTTTTTAAATACTAGTAAAAGCTTCATCATTTTTTCATTTAATTTTATATTTAGATATTTTTTTTCATTTAATTTTATACTTAGGTAATATTTTTTTTATTTTGTTCATTTAATTTTATATTCAGATAATTTGTTTTTTTTTTTTTATAATTTATATCTATGGGTTAATTTTATATTTTTTTAATTTTAATTTTTTTTTTAATACTAGTAAAAGCTTCTTAATTTTTTCATTTAATTTTGTATTTAGATACTTTTTTTTTAATTGATTAATAAATGAAAACATTTAATTTATATTTAGATAACATTTCATTTTTTAAATGATATATTATATAATTATTAATTATTAGTTCACATATATAAAATTAGATAAAAATGCATCGCATTTATATATCATATAATAATTTTATGCAACAAGTCATTTCTCAATTTGAATTCATACAAATTTCAAGTGTTGTTGCTTAAGCACATTTTATATAAATTTCGTTAGCTTTAACTAAAATGCAATCGCTTTACGCTTATCCATCCGCAGCATCATTCATTTCACTCATTTGATTAAGGTCAAGCTACTCTCTTTTTGTTTGTCTTGCTTTGCTGCTGGGCGCTCTGTTCACCGGAAATTGCAGCGAAGCAGTTGACCCAAACAAAACAAACGATGGACCATAAAAAATCCCAAGCAAGAGACAAAACAACAAAGCTGTACCCAAAAAAACGCTAAGATAAATCTGCGAAAAAATGGGGAAAAAAATCTGCAGAAAATAAAAAGAAAAATTAGCAAAAGGCGAACCGAACGAGGCCCAAACACAACAGCCAAACTCGTGTAGGAAACCATAACGAGCTAATGTTATATATATGTATATATATTTAACTGTGTCTAGAGATCAGCATATGATGAGCGAAGGCTGACCACTTGAACATGATCCACGAACGATCATTGCGAACATCATGATCATGTTGAAATAGCATTAAAACCGAGTTGAAGCTTTATGAGCGATATTACCGTAAGATAATGAAAACTGTGGGGCGTTGGCTGTTGGTTTGGGTGAAATCTCGTTGTCAGCAGCAACAGCATCGGCGGCAGCAGCAGCACCTGACCCGAAAATGTTTCACATTTGCCCAGTTACAGTTAAACGCCATTTTTTCCGTTGAATTTGTGCTCGTTAAGCAGCGAGCGCATGCGTGCGAGCGAGATGCCAAGTGTTTTGTCTCTTTCAAATCACAATTTCAGCTTTAGCTACAGCATCTGCTTTCAGCTACAGCAAGAGCATCGAGCTTGTTGGCCATTCGGTAGCAGTCAAACAGAGTTTTTTTTTGGGTTTTTTTATTTGATGTTGGCCTCAAAAATGAAACATGGCCACGCCTCGAGGGCGCAACGGTAAATGGCCCAAATGTTGTTTTGACTTTTTAATGTATTTTTGTGGTTTTAGCTAACATTTTGAGTGAGTTTGTGTATGTGTGTGTGTGTGCTGGCTTGACCCATGGTTTATTCACCTGTCGTCATAGTCGCGTTGAAATTAAAATTAAAAATTGAAATTGCAATAACTCTTCTTACTTGCTGTTGCTGTAAGCTGTTGTTGCTTTTATCTTAATGAAACATTTTTAAATCGCTTTTAACAAACGTCGGGCTATTAAACCATGCGCTATTTATAAAGCTCACACTCTCCGCACTTGAGCTCCGATTTAAATGCATTTAATTTTGAGGCATGTGAAAATTAATTACATTTAATTAGCTTTGACTTGCCTGCGCCTGCACTCCTCACACCTATATATATATATGATTTGTTATGTATATATATGTATATATATATCTACGTACATTCTCAGCAGCTCAGCCATACAAGTTGCCGTTTCGACAACTAATGTTGGCTTCTGTGTTCTTAGATACCCTGCCCTTGCCAGGCTTCTAGACAGGATATATTGAATTTTTAAATAGGTTTGTCTTAGCGAATAGCTGTAGCAAGTGACGAGCAGCCTTTTCTATCTATATTTTTGAAATAATATGTTGTAAAGCTTAATTCCTTTAATTTTGAATTCATTTATGCCAAAATGGTCAGTATAGTTCAAGCTATGATGTCTCGAGCTATGATTTTCCACATTGAGATTTCTTGAGCCTTCTTTGATGACTGCTATGAACATAATTTTATGCATCTCTTCATTAATTGCAAAGCTTTATTACGATATTAACATAAGCTCAAAAAGACTGTCTAAATACTCAGCATACGATCGAGCTCATAATATAAATTAAATATAATTAAATTGAAAATTTAAAAATATTAAAAAATATTGCTAAATTTTTGGCAA
Source organism: Drosophila buzzatii (assembly GCA_035045845.1). Classification (NCBI taxonomy): domain Eukaryota; kingdom Metazoa; phylum Arthropoda; class Insecta; order Diptera; family Drosophilidae; genus Drosophila; species Drosophila buzzatii. Next base: position 1,691,166 of record JAWNOS010000089.1, on the reverse strand, counting down.
ATATAAAAAATATTCAAGCTTAAATGGCAACTCTTGGAAAATATTTTAAAATATTTTAACAATTTAATTTGATCAATAATTGAAATATTTACTGAAATATAATTATGGTAAATACTATTGCTCTTGCTTGGTCTGCCCATACTTGCTTAGTTTAAGTGTCTAACTATAGATAATGCTTCCTATATAAATATTACTTGCAAGAGCATATTGCTTACTTAATACAATTGTTTATAAATAAATATCAACGATCAACTTAACTCAATTTATATTCCAGTTCTATGCACACACTCAACTTGCAGGGTATTTCTTTGTCTTACTTTTTTTACACACTCACTATTCGAGTGTTTGTTTTTTTTTTTTACTTTTTTTTTATTATTTGTGCTCTTTTAATTGCTTTATAATTTAAATTTTCGTTCATCCGCAGCGCTCATAAAAACTGTCCGATTGCCAGCGCAGTCGGACTGTGTCGAGTGCTTCGACTGCCCGCCTGTCCATGCAGTAGTCGAAAAGTAGCTGAGAAATCGTTTTTAACGATTACTCGTATATGTGCCACCTGTTTGTTTGATTGTCTGCCGTTGGAGAATGAAACGTTTAAAGGTCACAAATGAAATGAAATGTTTTTTAATTGAATTTCAAACGAAATGTACTTAGGGCGCTCAGTTCTCTCTCTCTCTTCCTCTCAGTCTAGTTGCCATTGAGATCGATGCTTATAAGCAAATTAAACGGAAGCTTCGCCCAAATAAGAGAATAGATCTTGGCCTAGAGATTGATATTGACGTCTTGGGTGTGCTCCAATTAGACAGTCGACAATTAGCCGTTGCTGTTTGCCAAGCCAAATGAAACAGGACCCATCTAGCCATGCAGCCACACAATTAAGGTCAGACAGCATATAAACTACTGGTATTCATTTAACAGCATTAGCTAGGAAATCTGCTTTCAACAGAAAACGATAAGCGATAAGCGATAGACGATTCAAGCTTAGCCTGAAGGGAAATTGTCTTGATTTCGTAATTGGCTATTTGTTTGCTCTTTTATAGAATTTAGCCAGAGGCTGAGACGTCTTTGTGGCAGAGTCTAACTATTGCAGATAATGGCTGTGAGACTAGTCGGAGATTTTTCTTTGTTTGCCTCTCATACTTAAGGCACATCTCTTTGTAGCAATTGTTAATTTTTTAAGAAATATTTAATAAATATACAATTTTATTTTGAATCTGTAAAATAAAACATGAATTTTATTTTGACTCTTTAAAATAAAACATGAAGTCTTTGCTGTTGACTTTTATGCATAGCTTGCATAAAGACCTTGACGGTCTCTTTACCTGATCAAGCGATTAAGTTTCATATATTCACGCACTCTCTCTCTCCTTCTTTCTATCTCTCTGGCTGAATATGAGCCTTCGTTTCTATTCGTTTTGATTTTCGGTTGAGCTATTTGTGTGATTCTCTTTTCCCGAACATCGTTTAGGGAGAACTACGTTTGACGCAGTAAATGAGCAGACTCTATGCGAATGATCTTCACTTATACATACAAAGTTTCTGTCTAATTGCAAACGAACTGATTGAAAAGCCGACGTAATTAGTTGCTCTCTGAGTCTTTTCGCAATGTATGAGTGCAAAAAACTTACTTGCAGACATTGAGAAATAGTCGATAGATATTTGCGCGCTCTGCTTTTATGCATTCAAATTTTCATAATTATGCTACAAGTGTATATGAGATTTCTATTCAAAAACCATCGCAAATTTGATTTTATTTAATAACAATAACAACAAATAACAGTTATGATATTTATGATATTTAAAATCAATCACAAAAAAATAACCAGGAAGAGTGGGATAAAAAAGCATATAGTTATTTTTTTTACGGCGAATTAAAAAAAAAAAGATAAACTTTTATTTGCAATTTTTAATAACAATTTGTATTTAATTATTAAAATTATTCGCTGAACAGGAGACCTGGGCCACTGACTAAACAGATAATTAAATATACATACACAAATATATATTTACATACAAATTATATACCATCTGAAATGTATTAATGCGTAGATCATATATATAGGTCTGTATATGATCTAGCTCCCTTGTATCAAATGATATAACAATTTGATTTTTATTTCAATTTTTAAAATAAAAATCCAGTCAAAACTGTTATTTTTGATTTTTAAAATAAAAATAAAAAATTATATTAATAATAATTATAATAAAAATAAAAAATTATATAAAAATTAATTTGTAATACTTATTTTTAATTTTGATCATAAAAATCAATTTTAATTTAATTTTAATTTTAATTTTAATTTTAATTTAATTTTAATTTTAAATTAAAAATAATTTGTTTTTAATAACTCAAAAAATAATTATTATTTCTTAATTTTTATTTTAAAAATTATGACTGTTACGGTCCCAGATTATTATTATTATTATTATTTTTATTTATTTATTTATTTATTTTTTTTTTTCAAAGCAAAAATTTTCAGATAATTTACACTTGTGACAACGTTCCTTTTTCCATACTCTTGAATCATTTGTAGAAAAAATTATTTGCCACTTTGTTTAGCTCTTCCTTAGATGCTATTCTTACATCTTCAAAATTAGCTTATGGGATTAGGAACTGGAACAGGTCAAAGCCAAGGGATACTGGTGTACTAGAGAATGGCATGTGACATTATTTGTGATTTCACAGTTTTTGCACTGAGTAAATTTAATAGAAATTGTGAGCTGAAGTGATCAAGTAGCTAATTTTTCTTAATATGTACAATGTTTATTATAAAAATTTAAATTAAATTAATTAATTTGCTGAAATATATTTCATACATTTTTAAAGATTTTTTATTTTGTATAAAAGAATTTCTTGTAACCCTTGAAAATTTTTTTTTATAAAATTATTTAAATATTTAATTTATATTTATATTTTTCAACCAAATCCAAGTTTCTCTGAATAAAGTCAAATTCTCATAAATGTGATTTTACTATAATTTTTTATTTAGCTTAAATACATGTTAAACATTATAAATTATAAATTAATTATAAATTCCTTTCATTAAAAATGCCTTCACTTGATTTGAATGCTGATCAAACTTTGTAACATCAGCAGCATCAGCAGCAACTTCACCTATTTGAAATCTACTCTACTCTTTATTTGCAGCTCTGCAAGCTGTCGCAATTTTATGCACTCTCCGTGCTCATAATTTAGTGGCGCGAAATCCCTGAAGCGCCAATGCGCTCATTTAATTAATTTAATTAACTAAATGGATGACACAGGCAGCGCAACGAAATTGACAAAAACGACACCCAGTGGGATAGCACGAAAATGCATGCTTCTGAATTAAGGAGCAATGGCAAAGGGGAAGACGTGCTCCAGGTCTAATCAGACGGCATGCAGGCAATGGCAACGCTTTGCTATGCAGTCCGCGCGCTTTAGTGCCGAGTGCTGAGTGCGGTAGGGGAGCAGTCGCTGGCTCAGTTGGCGAGACGGTTGATTGCACCCGTAAGTGCCATATTGTCACCGTTTGATCAATCAAATTGCCGCCAATGGGGCAACGGGAGCTGTGTGCCACGACGCCAGCGTCGTAAATGTAACTCAATCGAATCTTTTGTGCATCGACACATTGATGCGTAGCTGTCGCTGGCGATCGTTGCTAACTTGTTGCGTAACTTGTTCCTGTCTTAGCCAAAAGCCATACACAATTAGCCACGTTCAGCTTGTTGGTAAGGAGCCTTCGTGCCTTCGTGCCTTCATGCGCCTCCGCTAATTGACAATATTTATGAACACGTACGCATTTTGTCGCCGCCTTAATTGGATCCTCGCCCACAGCTCACAGCTCACAGCTGGCCAATTATTTTCATCAAAATCGCTCACAGTTTTCAGCGTGCGCGTTTTCAAATGAAGATCTTAACTCAGCACTGTGCTAAACGAACGCCTTTCGGTTATACGAATGCCACACAAAATTGTAATCAACTGCCAAGAACTTTTGCTAATTGATGAATGGCGAAGTTTTAATACACTTAAGAGTAATATTTTTAAGTGATTTTAGAGAAATTTATCGAATTTTTGAGAAAGTTCAAAATTTTATAAATATAAACAGAACTTTATAAAAATAAAACTTATAAAGAATTGATAATATTAATTAAGTATATACATTTTTAAACCTATAATTTTATAAATAATTTATGAATTTAATCAAGTTTAAATTTGATATAGAATTTGGCCAAGAAATTTTAGGAGTTGATAGAAAATTTACGAAATTGGCTTAAGATTCGAAAAAAGTAGTGTGAATTAAATTGTTGAATTTATATTATTAAAACTATTATAGTTTTTTATTGAACATATTTTTTTTGTATTATTTTAAGATGTTTTGTTTAAATAATAATATAACAAGGAGGAACCTTAAAGTATCTCATATGTCATTAAATCAAATGATTGAAAATTGTGATTAATGGGTTAAAAAATGTTTTTAATCTACTGTTAAAATATAAAAAAAAAATATAATAATATTTATAAAATATAAATAAAATAAAAACTAGAATATATACTAAATAAAACCAAAAGTTTATTAAAATAATAAATATTTTATTATATTAAAATCGTTACAAAATATAAATTTATGTAAAATGATTAACTCAAATTAGTCACATTAACATAAATTATTTAATATTTAAATAAGTAATTACTTAAAATAAATTTCTTAAAAATATTATAATTAATTCAGTTTAGCTTTTCAATTCTTTTTAATTTAGTTTTTCTTACTTAAAATAAAATTCTTTAAAAAAATTATAATTAATTCAGTTTAGTTTTTCAAATCTCTTTAATATAGTTTTTCCTACTTCAAATAAATTTCTTAAAAAAATTATAATTAATTAAGTTTAGTTTTTCAAATATCTTTAATTTAGTTTTTCCTACTTAATATAAATTTCTTCAAAAAATTATAATTAATTCAGTTTAGCTATTCAAATCTCCTTAATTTATTTTCTCTGCATGACACAATGATTGGCATAGTCAATATACCCTCTTGTTAGTGTACGCAAAACGAAATGTGTATAAAATGTGCGCCATAAATTGTCACTAGATGAGATTTCTACGATTTATAACTAGGACCAGGTCTTGACTTGCTTTTACTTTGCTTTATGATTGTTTCTATTTTTTTTTTTTTAATTTTAATTTGTTGTTATTTTTTTTTTGTGGCTATTTAATTCAATTAACTTTAATTACACATAAAAGCATTCTTGACGCTCGCTTTTTAGACTTTAAGCCAAACAAGTTCCATTTTGCACGCAGCATTTGAAAAGTCGTTTTTTCGCTTCGAGAGCAGGGAGCGCAAGTGTATTATTAATGAGATAATACTAAATAACTATTTGCTTACGAGTAAAACGTACAACTTGGTTTATTTGATATGCATGCAAAATAAATGTCAGCTGCCAAGCCATTTGGCAATGGAATTACGCATAACATTTCGAATGTTTAAATTTATTTCAATATCGTTTCTAAACTAGGCAGAAACTTGGAGCTCTGCGCTTGAGATGTGAATTTGAGATTTTTTTTAAACTGTGAAATTCATTTTTTTTTTCCAATAACTTTGCGAATTATAGAAAATATTTTATTTATTTATCATTGAGCAAAGTTTAAGTAAGTTAAAAATGAAATGCAAATGAATCCATAATGTAAAACTAAATTAAAGTATTTGATTAATAAAATTTATTAATAATTTAAAAAATTAATGGAAATAAATTAAAACTAAATTAAAGTATTTAATTAATTAAATTTATTAATAATTTAAAAAATTAATGCAATACAAAATTAATGAATCCATAATGTTAAACTAAATTAAAGTATTTGATTAATTAAATTTATTAATAATTAAAAAAATTAATGCAAATGAATCAATAACGTTAAACCAAATTAAAGTATTTATTTAATTAAATTGATTAATAATATAAAAAATTGATGCAAATGAATCAATAATGTTAAACTAAATTAAAGTATTTAATTAATTAAATTTATTATTAATTTTAAAAATTAATGCAAATGACTCCATAATATTAAACCAAATTAATTTAATTTAATAAACATTAATTTAATTTAATTTAATAATGAAATCAATTAAATATTTTAAGTTGATTAGGTTTCACACTCTTAAATAGAATCTTGAATAATAGAATAATTAAATTGATTAAACATTGTAATTTAATGTAGTTTTAGATTCTTAAATAAAATCTTTAATAATTTAATAATTTATTTAATTAGATAGTTTAATTGGATTTAGTTTTACATTATGGATATGACACAAAATGAAGAAAATATATTGAAAAAAATGATTTTTGCTAAAAAAAATTAAGGTTTTAAGAAGATTCAGCCAACTGGAACCTGCGACAGCATTCGAGACGTTATCGCCTGAGTAATAAATACTGCACGTATATATGAATCATTCAAATTGAATGCTTGTATAATGAAGCATTAAATAATGCTTGTGTTGTTCTTATGCATGGAATGGAATGACGACAATGAAGCGACAAAATACACATTAACAGAAATTACGTTTTAGGTATGTTTTATGGCATTTTTGTTTGGCTATTTATATATTTAGTCAACTTGTACGATATGCGATTTAAATAAATAAAATAAACACAATTTTAATATATTATTAACTCACTAGTTAATAAAATAATTGAATAAATTTTAATATTTATTAATAACTTGATTAATTTTGGAGTTAAAAAAAAAAAACTATTTTTATTATTTTTTTTTAAATATTAAAAAAATAGTTTTATATTTATATATAGCTGTTTGATTGAAAAATATTAATAAATAAATTATAATAATTTATTTTAATTGTAATAGAAGAAACGTTAATATATCTAAAGTGATATTTTGTATGCTAAAAATTGTTTATTCAATTAAATATTTCAAATTGAAATTCTTTCGAAAGTATGACAAACCCATTTCAGCAAAGTCTTCATTCCTTATTTCGTTCATTTTCAAAATCTTCTACTCTTTTTACCTAAATATTATTCTACAAATCGTCTTCTTTGTAAGTGTTCTACAAAATCTGCTTCACTGCGCGTCTCATCCGGCTGCCATGAAACTTTAAAGCATCTTTAATAGCCCATTTCGATTGACCTGAAAATCTTGAACGCTTAACGTTTAGATAATATCTTGTGGATTGTTTTCGGAATGTGTGCTATGCTGTTTAGTCTCTTTTACCGCTATGCGGTGCATAGGAAGTGCTCGACTAGGCTAATGGTTGGCCCCACCACAGTTGCTTTTAGTCGGCACAGTTAAATGTGCACAACAACAACAACAACTATATGTCGCATTGGTTTGTGGATTGTCATTTGTCAAAAGGTAGCATAAAGCAAAAATCGACCAATTAGCGGCACAGTTAAACGTCAACATCCTCACGGCACAGCTCAGCACATCCGGAATCCGTACCAACAGAGATTTCTGCGGCTGCTGCTGCGGCTACAACTGCGGTTTGGGAGCCCGCCAGACCACATGTAACCAGTGACGGTTACATTTTCGCCATCAATCAAAGAGCCAACGGGCAGCAGCTGGGGACAGCCCAAAGGCTTCGGCCCGAACCGCACTCGAACTGCGGGCGCCTGCGCGCAAAAATGCGGAACAGACAAAAACGAACGAAAAATACGATGAAAACAGAATGAAAATATCATGCTGAAAGGACGAAGACGAAATGCGCTTTAGCAGAAGTAAGAATGTACTATATTATGTTCAGTTAATATAGATTCCCTGTTAAGATCTGATCTACTTAGAAGTTCTAGGCAAAATAAAAAATTAATTCGCTGAAACATTTTCCTTCTCAATTTCGAATATGAACTTCATAATCAACTTCAGTTTTAATAAAACTATTTAAATTGAATTTATTTTTTTAATAAAAAATTTAAAAATTGTATAATTTATAAATTCTATAATTGTAAATTGTATAATTTATAAATTATAATTTTAATTCGAGATATAAATTAAATTTTATATTTTTGAATAAATAAAATAAATAAATTTATAAATTGTATAATTTAATTAAATTTTATTTTTTGAATAAATAATTTAAAAATGGTATAATTTATAAATTCTATAATTGTAAATTGTATAATTATTATAATTTTAATTGGAGAAATAAATTAAATTTTATTTTTGAATAAATAATTTAAAAATGGTATAATTTATAAATTCTATAATTGAAAATTGTATAATATTAATTCGAGATATAAATTAAATTTTATTTTTTAAATAAATAATTTAAATAAATTTATAAATTGTATAATTTATAAATTGTATAATTTATAAATTATATTTTTAATTAGAGATATGAACTAAATTTTATTTTTTGAATAAATAAAATAAATAAATTTATAAATTGTAGAATTTATAATTTTTAAATTCTAGTTTTAATTCATGATTTAAATTACATTTATTTAAATTAATTAATTCACTTAAATTAATATATTTTTCTATCAAATTTAATAGTTTTCTAAATAAAAAAAGTCTCTTTTAGTACATGTTCATTTAACATTTTTATGAATTTCTTCAATGGTTTATCAACTCAATTTCGTTTTAAATAAATTTGATGTTAGTAAGCATTTCTCAGAATTTACCATATAACGTTGCTTAGCATGATAAATATTATAATATAAAAAAATCAAGCAATCAAAATGTTAGCATATATTTTAAGTCTGTTGCTTCTACACGGACTGATGAACACCCAAAACTCTTTTCATTTCGTGAATGAGCTTAAAAAAATTCCTTTTGCTTTTATATGATAGAAAAAAATGAATACTTTACTTAAAACTTCATTTCGTGAATGAGTAAAAAATATATTTATTTTATTAACTATATTTTTTTGTATTGACGAATTTCTTTACCTTAAACTTAAAACTATTATTGAACTTATTAAAATTTTGAAAGCAAATCTTCCGTCGACAATCGGGTTTCAAAAGAACTTTCAGATATACAATACACTTTGAAAAGCAAATAATATATAAAGACTAAAAAAAAGCGCCTATATAAAGCGACACATTTCGCATAGCAAATTCAATGTATCCTGCCTGCAAGAGTATTACAAAAAGTAGGCGATGAATGGCATAAGAAAATGTTGATGATGACGATTTGCTGGACATGACAAACATCAGCCGTGGCTGTCCTGGGGATGTCACGAGACGCGCAACTGACTTGCGCAATTAGTTGTCAATTATCACATAACTGCGTGGCCTACAGACGTAGGCCTACAGGCCAGCCAAGGCAGTTGGCCTAAAGCCGTGGTCATAGCCGAGGGTCTGGCTGGTAGCCGTGAAATTGGGTTTATTGATTTGCTAAAAACAATTTACAATTGTCACGAGTCTTAAATTTATTTATTTATGTTTTACAGCCCGTGTGCTGACCCAAAGGCTCTTAGCCATATTCATTAACGTGCCCATAAAGCTGCGGCCACAAAACGTATATTGTGTAGCAATATTTCATTTGATCGAAGAGGCTACCGTTTGTTGTGGGTGCTAGAGTCGATACCCTTCTCCCTGCTCTTCTCTACCACTCGCTCTCCCTTTCTTCTCCCTCTCTCACTCTCTTTCTCTTGGAATACATAGTGCAACGTTTGTTTTTTGTCGTCTTACAAAGCGTTTTCATTGTTTGGCCATTCGTGGCGCTCGGCTGACATCTAATTAACACCATTGGCGACAGCTGTATTTTATGATTTCATTTATTTAACTTCGTTATTCAAGATGTACGGCATGAGCAGCCGGAACTAAAGCCAACAAATTGAATAGAGCATAAAATTCCAGCGATTTCGTTTGCGACGCGAGTTGTAAATGCTGTGGAATTGTGGTAATTGTGGATATCAATAGCCATGGCAGAGAGTCATAAAATGAAGCTAAACTGTGAGTTCTTCTTGGGCGTTGATTGCTGATTGAGAGGGAGAGAGAGAGTGCAGAGAGAATGTTGGCAAAGTATGGCTTAAGAGAAAGCTTTTAGAGATTTTTTTAAAAACATTTTTTTATGAATATATGAATATGATATATTCTAAATTTATATACGATTGATCTATATGCTGTTTTTAACATATATTGCATGGATATTTTAGTTTTAGACTTAGATTAGCTAATGTATTTAAGGCTATGTATGTAGGACATGTTACTGAGCGATCTACTTATTAACATATATCATATGTTAGTGAGATGCCTTAGGATCACTTTTTTTTATTATTTATTTATTTAGCAACACATTATATATACTATAATATAGGACTTACCCTTCTGTTTTACACAGAAGGACTTATAACTATTTAAATTATTTTTAATTTAATTATACTTTTAATTTAGTTCATATTTTTGGCGAATCCCAAGCGTTTTAGTCGCCTTAGTGGGAGCTATTGTCTCGCTAGTCTGCTACGATCTGATCAGTCTGTCACTGTATCTGCTCGTGTGTCTACCAATCTGTTCCTCTACTGTATGCAGATTCAGATCTCTTATCTATTTTCTTTTCACGCAGCTCATGTCAGACAAACTAAATTCATTTCAATTAATCTTAAATTCCATTTATATATTTATTTTAACATTAGATCATTATGGCACATATACAAGTGAAGGCAATTGAAAATGTTTCTAATTGAAATGTACAACTTTTTAAAAATGTTTTTTAGTTGATCTTTAGAAGATCAAGCAAGGAAGTACTATTCAAACTAAAGCACTCTTAAAAATCATATATATGAATAGCCTTGGCCAGACGATACTCCTCAGCTTCCTACTGACTCTTTTCGATTTTGCTAACAATTTGAAATTGTTAGTAAATGGCTTCGATTTGGTTAGCTATAGTTGTAAAAGCTTTCATATTTATTTAGTATATACTGAACCCATTGAAAATGGGAAATTGGAGTAAACTGATTGTGCTTTATTTACGCTTTTCGGTTAGGTATACAAAAATTTGTTGCTCGCTCAGCTCGTGGTCGATAAACTCTTGAGATAGTAGGTGAAATAAATATTAAAATATTAAATTTAATATTAAAATATCAAAATACTAAATATTAAAATATTAAATATTAAAATATTAAATTTGGTTCTAAATAAAAAAAATGCATAAAATATTTAATTTAATATTAAAATACTCAATATTAAAATATTAAATATTAAAATATTAAATTTGGTTCTAACTAAAAAAAAAACATACATATATATTTTTGGTATATTCGTATATATTTTAAATATATGTCTAAAAATCAAAAATATAAAAAAATATATATTTCTAATAAAATATATATCAAGTAGATTATATATATCAAATATAATATAAATAATATACATGTATAAATGTATAAAATGTATATATTTATATTATATAAGATATTATGCCAATTATCTCCTTTCTGAATAACTTAAATATTTTACATTTTATGTCGACTTTAATTTGCAAAATATCTTCAATTAAAGCCATCAAAAAGTTTTGCAATTTCAGCTTCCTTCAGCTATATTCCCCAATTTAATTGAATGTTTTTAGTCTTTGTAAATAGTTCAAATTGGATTGCGTTAACTTTTTGGCCATTAGTCGATTCTCATTTGAACCAAAAACTGACATCCCAGGCATGCAATTTGTTGGCAATGTTGCAGCAATGGACACAAAAGGCGGCAACAGGTGCACAATTAACAACAATAGAAACAGCAACAGCAACAACAACAATAACTACAACTACAAGGCATGCGTTAATTACAAGCTGTAGCAGCAGCAGTGAGAGAGAGCCTGTAGCTGGGCTTGGGTGTTACAGGCCGTATGGACTCTAGCCTGGGGGCCTGGGCACGGTGACAAAATTAAACTTAATTGTTTTATGACAGCCGACAAGAGACAGAGATAAGAGTTATGTATGCGTGTGTGTAGATCTGTGTAGCCTATGTGGCACCCAGACATCAAATCACAGCTACAGCTTCAGCCTCGAGCCGACTGCGACTGCGACTGCGACTGCTGTGAGCGGCAGTTGACATTTTTTAGGGTCTTTAACTGCGTAGCTTTGTTTTTTTTCTGTCTTGCTCTTGTCGTTTGTCATTGTGCTGTTGGTTTTCTCTTCTTAGTTTAGTTTAATTGTTTTTCTTGTAAACGATTTTGGTGTATTTTTTTGTGCAGCTTCCATTTTATAATATTTATGAAAAAATGTTTTACACAGAACTAGGCAAGCACAGCACAAAATTAAAAAAAAAAAAATAAAGTGCCGCCACACAATGGACGACAGGTGTTGCTGGCTTCGCTTGAACTGCTCAGTTGGTCACTCAGCGGCCCCAACTGCTCAACGCCATATAAGCAGCATTTCTATCATTGTTTTAAGGTAAACTTTAAGCATTTTCATGTCAATCATGGGAGCTGCTGCCGCTGCTGCTGTGGCTGCTGCGGCTGCGGCTGCTGCTGTTGCTGCTGTTGCTGCTGCTGCTGTTGCTGCTGTTGCTGTTGCTACTTAGCGGAATTCAAAAGGCGACGCACAACCTACATAACTGAAAGAGTTCTTTTTTTTATATATTCCTTTTATACCTTTGATCTATAAATAAAAATATGATTTGAGAGGCTTAAGCAAGCGGAGGTAAGGCTGCTTACATATGTTAGCCTTAAATGTTTTAAATGCTCTTTCTAAATGTTTTTTTGCTCTTCACTCAGTGAAAGCTGAGTAAACTCAGCTTTGTTCTTGTGTAAATGATTGTGACAGGCGTAGCTTGTTCCATGAAGTATATATATAAAGAATAACTTTTTAAGAAAGTTGAAGTTGGATTTGAGATAAATAAAAAATTAAATTTAAATGTAAAAAAATGTATATATTTATTGTATAATAAAAGATCGCTAAATATTATAATTTAATGATTTTTTTTTATATATTTATTTAAATAATATTTTTTTTAATTAATAAAAAGTTAATTTAGTTTACAAATTATAATTTTCGTTTTTAATTGTGAAAGATATCTAAATATTGTCATATAAAGATTTTTTATGCAAATACATTGTATAATAATTTTATATTAATTATTAATAATTTAATTTAGTTTAATTAAAATGCATATTATAATTTTCGTTTTTATTTGTATAATATATCTAAATATTGTCATATAAAGATTTTTTATGCATAAATATAATGTATAATAATATAATTAAATTAATAATAATTTAATATAGTTTAATTACCATGCAAATTATAATTTTGGTTTTTAATTGTGAAAGATATCTAAATATTGTCATATAAAGATTTTTTGATTAAATAATAATTGAACTTAATTTATAAAAAATTTAATTTAATTTTTTAATTGGGTAAGATCTCTAAATATTGCCAAATAAAGATTTTTTGAATCAAACAGAATATTGCTAGAATGTATTTACTGTTCTACTCTGGCAGATTATCTAACTGATTAAACTAGAATCTTTGAAAGTGTTTCCCAGTCAATGGAAAATAGCCCAGAAGTCCTGTTAATCCTATGTTCTTACACTGTAAAAGATTTAAAAAGAGCAATACAATTTAAGAGCTGAAACTATAGAAAATCTGAAGCAAGATTATAACTTGTTAAATTTCTATGCTGAAGGTTATTAGGGTTATTATTTAATATTTAAGCAAATATATATATATATATATATATATATATATATATATTTTCTAAACTATTGTCAAATAACATGCCCATAACATTTTCATATAGATCAGCTCGTTCCCCAAATTTCTCAGCCTCAGAGTTATCAAATAAAACTCTCAGCTTCTCTTTTATGCACTTCCTACAAGCAACATTAAAGACACATATCCGCAGCTACTGGGATGTGTTTTTTTTCTGTTACTCTTCTGCTTGACTCTTCTCTTTTTTATGATCCTTTTAGTGGGGTTTTAATTTTTTTTTTTTGTCATTTGTTGATAATAATTATGGTCATTTGTGATAATTGTGGGCCATTGTGTCGTCATGTCTTGAAAAGACTCTCTCACTTTGATAATAATTGTCATTTAGATAATTAGTTGGGATTGGGTTGGCATGTGAGTTGGCCGACGGTCGACAGAGTTCCAAGAGAGTTGATTAAACGAAAAGTTATGAAAGAGGCGCACTCGAAAGATTTATGAGCGCTGATTAGCGAGTGTTTAGCTGCATGGCTGGAGGGATGCTGAAGCAAAGAAAAGTGAAAATTGGATCCTTAAGTCGTTAAGTTGTGATCGTAAAAGACTCTAGATTATGAATGAAAGAGATTTTGCTTTTAATTGTGTGAAAAGTTGGGAAAACATCTTTAAGAATGAATACGCGTGTGTGTGACCCCAGCATGAAAGTGTTACTCAGAAATGTCAGCGACTGCTTCCTGATCTATGGCAATACGAAATCCATAAATCGCATAGAAATGCCCATATATCTTATCGCGATTAAGCCACCCAAATAGTTGCCACACGCACACACACACACATGGGCATGGACATGGAAAGAACTCATAATTAAATTATGCAAATTTGCGCACTCTCCCAGGCGGCATCTTCAAATGCGACACGTAAGACAATAAACCGAAACACCCAAGCAGCGACGCTTAATGTGTAGCCCCTTCAAAGGCGTATAATGCCCGGCTAACGCCCCGCCGTAGTCGGTTGCGCAGCTAGAGGCAAGGCCCCACACATCGTTAAAATTTTGATTGATTTCGCTCAGCGGCAGCAGCCAGGAAGCCAAGCCAAGCCAAGCCGAGCCGAGCTGAGCTGGTGCTCGATGCTCATGCAAGATCTTAATGAGAATGTAGCGCATTTAAATGTGGAGCTGAGCATTAAAATGATTTCGAGTGTCGCAAAGCGAAAAGTTTATTTTGGTTTGGGTAGCGTTTTACCTTGGCTCATAAGTATTCAAGATCTGGCCAACAGCACATCAAATGAGCTACACTGTAAAAAATACTAGTGTTGAATTGGAAAATGAACTTTCAGCAATGCATTGCAATTGTATTAGTTAATAATCATACCAAGATATAGTTAATATATTTTGTATAAGTAAATTGTTTGTATTAATAATTGAAAATATTATTTATTTATTATATTATATATTATTTATTATAATATACATTATTTATTTATTCTTGATTTTTTTTATTGATCAATTTAATTTTATATTGTTTATTCAAATTTTATTTCGCATTTCTATTAATTATATTAAAATCTTGGCTTGATTTGCTAAAATTTAATTAAAATAAAATAGTTTTAAAATATAATTAAAACGCAAATAAAATAAAAATTAATATAGAAAATTATGTAAATGTTAATTAAATACAAATATAAAAAATATATTTTTTAATTAAAGAAAATTAACTAATTATATTATCTAAATATTTTACTTAATACGCAAAAATATTGCACTAAAAAAATAAATACTAAAATAATAAAAATACTAAAATAATAAAAATACCAAAATAATAAAAATACTAAAATAATTAAAATGAAATCTAATTTAATTAATATATTTTATTAAAAAGAATGAGAATTATATTTAAAAAAGAAAATGCGAAGTGAATAATAAAATGTTTAAATAAATTTTAAAATCAAATTAAAATATTAAAAATAATTAATTAATTAAATTGTCTAAGTATTTCTACTTAAAACGCAAAAATATTTCTTTAAAAAAATAAATACTAAAATAATAAAAATACTAAAATAATAAAAATGAAATCTAATTTAATTAATATATTTAATTAAATAGAAAGAAAATTATATTAAAAAATGAAAATGCGAAATGCGAAATGAATAATAAAATGTTCAAATAAATTTTAAAATAAAATTAAAATATTAAAAATAATTAATTAATTAAATGATCTATATATTTCTGCTTAATACGCAAATATATTGCTTTAAAAAAATAAATACTAAAATAATAAAAATTAAATCTAATTTAATTAACATATTTAGTTAAATAAAAAGATAATTATATTTAAAAAAATAAAATTCAGAATTAATAATAAAATATTTAAATAAATTTTAATCAAATTAAAATATTAAAAATAATTAATTAATTAAAATCAATAGCTTGATAAATAATTAAAATACTAAATATGTAGGTAAGCTACAAATAATAAATATATAAAACCTCAAATCTTTCACACAAATATTCCTATAAAATTAACAACATTTTTGCAATACTTTCATATGCAAACCTCAATTTTTTCCCAGTGCTTCTAAAGGTGTTTTATCTATATACAAATTTGTATTTAATCGCTCATTTTCGAGCACACAAAAAAGAGCTCCGTATTGTTAAATAAAAAATAAATAAAACAAACCTTGCCTACGTATTAGCCGAAAGCATACTTTGTATGTGGGGGATTTATTGGGGCGCTCCATAAAATTTCTCAATAAGCAAACGAGATCCTAAGACACGCATGCTATCTCACTCGCGCGCTGGCTATGCCAGAGCATTGCCATCTCTGTTCGACGCGATTCCAATGAAATGTGTTTTTCGATAAAAATGGTCCATGCGATGCGATCGAATTTAAATTGAAAAATTTGATTTTAATTCTTGCATTCTAAATGTGTTTTCATTAGCATAATTAACGTCGAATTAAAACTTTGCTCGTTCGCTCGTTCGCTCGCTCGTTTTCGAATTGTAAAAATAAAATAAATTACATTTTTACAAGCAAAGAAAGTTTGTTGTTTTTTTTTTCTTCTTCTATAGTGGGAATGTGCTAAGAGTGGAGCATGGTGGAGTGACAGCTATTCGTCAGATCGTTAAATAGCTGTTAAGTATTTGTTGAGGATTCATTAAAGCATTTGGTCTGTGCTCGGTCCATTTTGAGTGTGTTAGTGTGTGTGTGTGTGGCTTTTGGGCTGGTTTTTTGGTTCGATCTGTTTGACTCTTCGTCTGTGCGTCCGTCCGTTCGTTCGATTGTCCGTCTGGCTGGGTGGCTTTTGTCTTGATTTATGCTTGTGGCTCATTTATATTGAAATTTGATATATTTTACCATGCGCTTGATTTTGCGAAGCCGCCACAAGAGTATATATATATTTTATATTCGAATTAATTGAAATGATTGTGATCTACAACACGACTCGTCGGGCACAAATACACGCGTATATAGTGTATATAATTTATGAATATCGCTTTGCTGGCCTGTATGTTAATGTTCACAGTGTCTTTGTGTCTTTTCTTTGTGGCCAACGACGTATAAATTATACGGCACAATAGTTATAACACCTCCTAAATGTTTTCCGTAAGCGTTGCCGTAGTCACACATTTTTTTTTTTTTTTTTTGTTGGCAGTTTTTATGCACGTTTACGAATTGTAAAGGGAGTATATTGGTTTGGTATATACTGCAACTTTGTTTGTCGTGTTCTTTATATATCCATCCATTTATTCGTCTTCCATTCATTCGTTCGTTCATCTGTCCGACTGTCTGTCCGTCCGCCTGTCAGTCCGTCTGTCCATACGTTAGCTTGTCCTTCTATCTCTCTGTCCATATGAATTCTCCTCAAGACTTTGATATCATGAGCGAGTATTATGCTGCATATCACACCCGACTGCCTTTGGGTGGTGTTTTCATTCCATTTTATGGCTGTATTAAAAGTCTGTTGGGCTGCTGCTGCTGTGTGGGCGTCGTTTTGCATAGGTTTTAAGGAATGCAAGTTTACTGTTTTTGGGAAAGTCGCATTCAATCATTTGATGTTTTCCGCTAGAATGTTAGGCGAAGTAACAAAGTTTCGTCTATCTATCACATCAAGATCGTATATCACGTCGCTGACATTCAGGTGTGTAAAAACACCTCAGCTCTTAGTTAAGTATATCATAATACAAAAGGCAAAACTATTTTCGAGCTATAAAAAAAGAAGACATAGAAATAGACATAAATTAATGAAATATATATGTTTTATTCGTTTAAATTTTAAATAAAGAAATTGTTGATAATATGTTTTATAAGGGGAAATGATTTTTAATCATATGCAAGCTTTAACAATATTTATCGTGCAAGTAATCAGAATTTGTGTTTTTCTTTGTGCTGAATCTAAATTTGAAATAATTATATTAGGTTTTCTGTTTTATTTTAGCATTAGACTGAAACAAAGAAACACGAAATTTTATGGGATCAATATGATTTATACCTTATATTAGAACTTATGGAATTATTTATTTAAATTATGGTCAAATTGTTTGTAAAAGTTTTGATCAAGGATGATCTGAATATTTTGGGGGTCAAAATATGTACAAAAAATTATTAAATTATTCCCAAATTTTACTTTTAATTCATAATAATATATTAACAATTTTTTTAATGTTATTTGTATTATGAATTTTTATTTGATTAAGATTTGTAATAATTTTTAAATTGAATACAAATTAGATTTGTTTGACTAATTTGCAATTGTTGTTTATATTTAGCTCTCTCTCTCTCTCACTATCTCTGATTTTTCTCTGTTTTTAGTAAATTATTTAGCACCTATAAAATTTAGAAAAATATAAAATAAATCGATTAAGTATAATCACATTTTAGCTGCGTGAATTATTTATTAATAAATATTTTTTTACAATTTAATAAATATAGAATTATTTTATATAGAATTATTATTTATATTATAATATAATATATATTTTATTTATTATTATATTATTACTAAAATTAAATAATCAAATTTACATATGAGATACTTTGCCAAAGAACTCAATTTTACAATAAATAAGTCTCCTAATTTTATTTATTTTATTTATTCATTTTATTTTTATTTATTTTATTTTATTATTATTATTATTATTATTATTATTATTATTATTATTATTTTTTTTTTTTTTTTTTTTTTGTATTAGAGCTTAGAGTATTATTGACTTGTAGCTTGTATTAAACAACAACAGCAACATTTAAAGGTTTTAGTTTTTTAACTTCCATAAACTTGCAAGGGTTTTGATTGTAGAGCATTTCAGCATAATCTTTCATGAAATATTTTAATGATTGATTATATCATGCACTAATTAGTGTCTAATATAAATAATTTAAAGCATTAAAAACATTTTCATACACAAACAGATAATACAACGTGCTCGAAAGATGAAGCTTTTCAAGATCTAATAAAATGCTCAAAAGATTAAGTTTTTTTTAGAGCTGCTCAAGAATATATGTAGATTCACAATCTAGTATGATTTATATATTAAAGTAGTTTTTTTGTTTAGTTATAGAGAATATTTAAAGTGACAAATACGCGGATTAGTTAATATATTGAATAACTTTTACACACTCATATAAATGTTTTACCCAAAATATTGCACATTTAAAATGGCGAATCACCCAAAAAGGATTGCCACAAATTTCCCTGTCAAAGGTAAGAAAATCATGCAAAGAATATATAAAAACCTTTTGCAAATCAACACATTTGTCAGGCTACACATTAAAAAGAAAAAACTCGAAATTAAAGTCACATGAAGATGCGTTTAGCCAGAAGAGAAGAGGAGAGAGAGAGGGAGAGAGGGAGTGAGGGAGAGCAGTTAAGAAACTGGGAATGGGTGATCACCCGCTGACAGAAAATCACTTGGCAACGGCTGATCATTAACCGATAACACATGACATTAAAGGTTCAAACAAAGTGAAAGAGTTTAAACGCACACAAAATGTGATAAATGCCGACCACCCCATGGAACTACAACAACAACAACAACAGCTACAGCTACGACAACAGAAATGACAATAACAGTGACCACATCAAGACGAACAGGTGAGGCGAAAAACGAGCGGAAAATTAATAGTGTGAACGAAGATCGGCAAAAGAATACGAAGACGAGAGCGCATGTGTGACAGAGATGGAATGAGAGGGTGACGAAGTGCGAGAGGTAGCAAGAGCAGTAAGGCACACTCACACACGCGCAGATGATATCAGCATCTCAGATAGGTATCAGCTTACATTGGAGCCCCGTTTGTGGGCTCTCTCACTCTCGCTCCCTCGCTCTCTGTCTCTCTCTCTCTCTCTCCGTCTCTTGGCCTCCCCCAACAACATGACGGCAGCGAGCAGCCGGAAATTTGTCAAAATGTCAACGGGTGAAACAGTTTGTGGCATGGAGTTTTTCGTTTTGGGAGTCTCAGCACAGACACATGTGAGACTCCAGTCTCCAATTTTCAGGGCAGGCTCTGGCTTTAGGCATCAGGCTCGGGCTATGGCTCTGGCTCTGGCTTTGGCTGGGGCCCAGGCTCTGAATCAAGCCACGTAGCTTTTGTAAAACAAACCATTAGCAGCTAATAAACATTAGTCATGCGAACAAAAAACGAGTAAGTGTGTTTGGGTGTTGCTTAAGCGACTAATAGATACCCTGTATATGATTTAAATGACCTGAAATAGAAGTTGACTGACTTTGTAGATTTTCATTGATTTTTTAAAGTGATTTGATTTTTTAAATTTAATAAATAAAATAATTTTTTAGGCAAAATATATATTAATGTCCAGCTCGATAAAAATCGATTTTTTAGAGAGATCTATGTGTAATCTTAAAAAATTATTTGTTTAATGTGCGATGGTATATCTTCAAACTTCTATGCTTAAAATGTATATATAACATAAATATTTAAGAATATATATTGAAGAAAAATATTAAAGAAAATTCAACTCAATTCAATATTTTTGGAATCCCAATGCTATTTCACAGTTAATATTGCAGTGATTAGTATTTCCAGTTTCCAAAATATTCAAAATATGGAAAATTGATAAAGAATTTTGATCATTAAATTCTATTATTTGATTTTTATTAATTCTTAATATTTGATTTCGATACCCTGAATCCATTGAAAATGGGAAATTAGTAAATCAGAATTAAATAAAATTTGCATTTGCTTCAACTTTGATTTGCTGAGCATAACTAATACTCCCTCTTACCCAAAATATGTCATCAGTACAGGGTATCGAGCGCGAGGGGCTGGAGAATCTTAGCCCGACCCGATGATTTAGTGAGTGTAATTAAAATTTAAAGTTTCTTTCGCTCGCATATGTAAATGATCTGTGCGGAATTCCACGAAATAAATGAACAAGTTTTCTTCTCTTCTCTTAATTTGTTGTTGTTGTTGCATTTGCTTTTGTTTTTGTTCTTATGCTCTTTTCGTATTCGTATTTCCACAATCTCTTGTAGTTTTCGTTTATAATTATAATTTATGCAGTTCGGAGCGTACCGCTTGTTGACAGCCGACCCCATCAATCAGTCTAGGATCGCCGTAGATCGGTCTATTGGCGGCACGGCACTGCAAGGCACGACAGGGCACGGCACGGCACGGGTAATGCTCATCTGCCACCGTTGCTTTGGTGATATGGATCGCGTTTTGTAAGTGAGCCCAGACAAATCGTGTACAAGATAAGCTTACATTAGATTAGAGTCCCAGGTAGCTGCGCTCTAATTGGCCAAGCAATTGGATACTGGCTCGAGCAGACCGCCCGCTCCTTGTTGACTCAACGCCTTGTAGCTGTTAATTATATATGCATCACTTCATTTACATACCAGTATGTATATATATATGTATGCGATTCCTTGAATTTCCCGCTTGGCCTGTGTCACCATTTTGTTGCTCATGCTGCGTGCGTCCTTTAGATTTATTGGCGATGGTTTCATACAAATCAACTTGCGCGTTTTGTTTTGCACATTTTTATGGGCGCTACTGATGCTATGCAAATAAGCTATAACTCGATATATATATATACATATATATTATATGACCTGCAGTCAGGCGAGCTGCTTGCAAAAGTTGTTTTAATAGTTGCATGCATCACACGAGCTTAACAGTAGCGAAATAATGTAGAGCGGGAAAGGATATGCAATAATTGGAATTATATATAAATATCAGTACGAGGGCTGTTTAACTGGTTTCTCATTGTTTCAGAAATTATTTACTAATTTATAATTATAAATATATATGTATAATATATATATATGTATATATTTTTTTATATTTTATATTTCATATATATATATGATGTAGAGCGTATAATTGCTTTAAAATATTTTGTACTTGAGTTTATCATTTTTATTTATTTTTTTTTTTTTATCTATTTATTTATTTTTTTTTTTTTTTTATCTTGTAATAATGCATGAAATAAATGTTTTTTGAAAATCTTGCTTAGTTTTTTCTTTCTACTTGGTGATAAACATCTTTGTAAGAACTTCAAGGATTAGAAAATTTAGATAGAGATAAAACTATCTTCATTTGTCTCAGCATAAGCTACATCAAATGACTAGAGTTTCATTGTATATTTTGGAATTTAGGCTGAGAATAAGTAGCTTATATGGAATGATTATTTATAAAAAATATTTCAAGCAGAATTTGGAAATAAATTATATGTGCAACAAAATATTAGCTGGAATGCTTCAGAAGCCAAACAATTTTCTTTAAGACTTAAGTAAATGAAAGTTGAAAAAAAAAGTTGTTATAATATTTACATTTAATATTATAGGAAAACATGTTCCTGTTGCTGATTTAGCTATCATTACATTCTTTATTTAGTGTGTTATTTGACGTGTTGTGGGCGAAGCCGAAACTAGACTATGATATTTTTTTTTTTTAATGGTTTCAGGGTATCAAAAATTGCTGTATGTCTTCCAAATATTACTATTGAAAAGCCAATCTTTATAGAAAAAATTGGTGTAAAGCCAATTGCTGCAGATGTTCTCTTATTGTATTACACATATATTACAATGAGAATCAAATCTTCTGTACACTGACTCATATTTAGTTTGTTAGTTTGATATGCTTAACAGTTTCATGTACATATGCAGAGCACTGTTAATAATTCTCTGTTAATGCAAGTGTGGCATGCAGAGATACTCTGAAACATATATATATATGTATATATATATATACATATGCGATGCATATACAATATTAAATGAGTTTGCTCCAGCCCAACTTACATACGTATAAATTCCAAGATCTGTCTGCACTTCAGCTTCAGCTCCAGCAGCAGCTCATAACATAAAACTGGACAACAGATTATGTCACGCTGCTTCCTAGTTAGCCTTTGGGTCAGTCTCTCCCACACGCACACACATACACACACTCAGAAAATCTGAGAGCTCAGAGCTAGTAGCATAATGAGTGGAGCTACATTCAAATGGCCAGGTGTAAGCGCATAACCGTAAGATTCACACATGACCAAGGCAACAAAAAAATATATATATGTATATAAAATAAAAACAACAGCAGCAGCAGCAGCAGCCACAGGAGAAATACATTTTGAAAATTTAACGATGCGCACATTTTATTACCGCAATTAATTACAAAAACAACAACGAGCCAAAGAAATCTACAATCTCAGAGAGCAAGAGAGAGAGAGAGAGAGAGTGTGCGTGTGTCTGAGCTAAATGAGAGAATGAGCATCTAAAGCATAAGATCTAGTGATAAACGTTATGATAGATGTGACTAGTAAAATGCTACTACCAAATAGTTCTCGGCCGGCTCTGCTGACTCGGCCAGCTCGGGTTTGGCTTTGGTAATTGGAGCTGGCGCAACGGGCAGCTGCTGTTAGCCAGGGCTGCTTAATTGGCTCAGCTGCATGGGAGAGCGTTTCACTCACAGAGCGCAGCATTCAAACTCGTTTCTTGACCAATTAAATGACACAGCCAGAGAGTGATGGGCAGACAGAGAGGGAGAGAGAGAGAGAGAGTGCGTGTGTGTGTGTTGAGTGAGTGAAGCGGGCGCGCGCGATCAGCTTCAATCTCGACCTGGCTCAAAAGACGTTGTGGACCGTTGGCCGCTTTTGTAGCCGCACATTTCGTATTTTGACGCGTAGCGCGACAGACGGCAACAACTGGTCTATGAACGTTAACTCAAACGCAATGGGCTTTAAGCATACGATGCTGCAGCGCAGCTATGAATTGGCCGCCTCGCCGGGCCCCCAACTGGCTGCTGCGCCGGCAGCGCCACAAGTGACGGACTTTAGCATAAGTCGCATACTAGGCAGCACGACCAACAAGGATACTCCGGCCAAGAAATCAACAGCAGCAGGAGTTGCAACAGCAGTTGCAACAGGAGTTACAGCAGGAGCAGCAGCAGCAGCAGCAGGAGCCGCAGCAACTGCTGCCAGCAACATATTGGATCTATCGAAGAGCCGCCAACAGGCTGCAGTTCAGGCGGCGGCTCAATCAGCGCCCCTGCAGCTAAGTCCCGCCGCCTATGGCTATGCCATGCTGCCGCCGGATCTGTTGGCCATGGCCAGTGCGACCAAATTCTATGCGCAATTCTTTCCGCACTTGCTGCCCGCCTATGCAGCGGCAGCAGCTGCCGCCGGACTGACAACGCCGCCCACCTCGCCATATCAGCAACAACATCAGCAACAACAACAACATCAGCAACAGCAACACTCGCAACAGAAGCGTTACTTTGCTCCCTATGTGATCAATGGACAGAGTCCTACGCGCACCAAATCCTCTAGCTCCTGCACGCGTGCCGATTGCCTGGAATGTCTGGATTATTATAAACAATTTGGAGCAGGCTATAAGCCAACGCCTCTCATATCGCCGGCGGCTTCATCAGTGAGCAGTAGCAGCAGCTGCCGCCTGCCATCGCGTGAGCTGCTGCTCAGTGCCAGCGCCAGCAGCAACATTTCTCTGACCAACATCTCTGTGACCAATCTGAATCTAAGCAACACGGCGACAGCAACGGCAATTTCACCTGGTGCCCTGTTGCCCAAGTTGAGCACCAACAACAGCAACAGCAACTCGAACAACTCCAACAACAACAGCAACAATAATACCAGCGCCGGCGAGGAGATCAGCTACAAGTGTCGCATATGCGACAAGGTCTTTGGCTGCTCCGAAACATTGCAGGTGAGTTGAGTGCACAGCACAGAAACTGATGAGAGAGAGAGAGAGAGGGAGGGAGGTTGGTTTTGGCTTGGCTTGTAGTGAACCTAGAACAGTTATAAATGAGGATTAGCATTTTATGGAGCTAGCTTTGAGCTCTTGCAGAGTCGGTGAGAGTGGGCGTGTTCTGTAGTAATCTAGCTATAAACGAGGGCAAGAGATATGTGAAATCGTAGATCATTGATCTTAGAGAGCTTCTTGAATGTTTCAAATAATGTTTTATTATTTCTTTAGATTTGAATATAACAAAATGTTATTGTATTGATTAGTAAATAAATTAGTTTTCAAAATAACTTTTTTTATTTATTTTTTATTTTTTATACATGCAGTTGTCTTTAATTGAATTTCAATGAATGTATATATTTGTTATTAATTTTTTAATTTACAAAAAATGTGAATAAAAAAATAACAAATAAATATATTTATTATATGTATATATACATATTTAAAATGAAATTTTTTATTTAAAATAGCGAAATTAAGAGTATTTTTAATTTAAAAAAAAAAATTTTTTTTTTGCATTTAAAAAAATATTTTTGATTATATTTGATAAAGAATTGAATAAATAAAATTATCAATTTTTTTTTAAATATCAATTTAATTTTGTTAAACAATTAAAGTCTAAACAATTAAAGTCTTAAGTCTTCAGCTTAAGTCTTGAACTTTGAGAGCGCTTTTCACAAGTTTAGGGTCTAGCAAGAATATACATATATGTACATATATTTATTTTGAAAGAATTTTAAATTAATAAATATTTTTTTTTTAAATAGTATATATTTTCATAATAAAGACTTAAGAATTTAGTCATTATTCAAATGCTACTTAAAAGGAGGACATTATATTTATGATTTATTTAATAGGCATGGCAATGCAAATAGTTATTCTAACATGGTAATAAGTTGAGATTTATTACGTTTATAATGCATGTGGTATACATAGCATAGGTAAAGTAGAAGAAATGGGAATTTTAGTTTAAATAGCTTTTGAGTTGGCCAAGAACTAATTATACTTGTGTCAAAATATTTTCAATTTTTTAATAATTCATTGTGCTTTATTAGCAAAACAAGTTTGAAATATTTTTAAGAATTTTTAAAGTTCTTTAACGTTTTTAAAATACATGAATTCAAAGCAAGTGCAATGATTATTCACAATAATATAGCTAAAATATTGAAGAATATATAAGGTTTTTCAATTGTTTATTCTAATACTATTATGTTAACAAAGATATCTCTGAGGCACAAACATTATATGCCTTGAGCAATAATGAATTTTTCATATACAAAGAAATGATTTTGGTTCGTTTATTGATTATTTAAAGTCATAAATATCAGATATTTGATATATAAATTGTATATGAATTCGGAGAAATCCAGTTTAGTTTATCTTAAGCGTTTAATCTCCTTAAGATGAGCAGAGGCATTAGCGATAGGCGGCTTCAAACAATATTTTTCATGTTTCCAATGCGAACACGTTATGATCAAAGCAAGGCAGCCAATGGGGCGGGGTCTAAAGCGAAGGCGGAGCAAACAGCGCAGTTGATTAGAGGGGCCGAGAGAGAGACAGAGAGAGAGAGAGAGCGAAAGAAGCGGGTAGCAGAATTATAGCAGAGTGAGAGTAGCGACGCATCAGCGCTGCTCATGCAAATCATGTTGATCGTTAAAAATGGTGGCGCCCAAAACAGAAGCAAAACGTTGAACAACAAGAAGAAGAAGAAGCAACAGCAGCAGCAGCAGTCGAAGAAGTAGCAAAACGAAAATGTGAGAACTGGTTTTACGCATGGGTGCAGCAGCCAAAGCCAAAGAGAGAGCAAAGCAGCACCGCCGTTAGAAAGAGAGCGCAATTGAGAGCGCCTAAACAAAATGGCCGCCAAGCCAATAAGCAGCATTTCTTTCACACACACTCACACACATGAACTCAGTCACTCACACTCATACTCACCATCTCTACCGCTCTCCCTCTATCATATTGTAGGCGCACGAGAAGACACACAAATCGCCGCGCTACGAATGCTCCGACTGTGGCAAAGGCTTCTCCCAGCTGCGCAACTATAAATATCATTTATCCGTGCATCGTGGCACCAAAGAGTTTGCAGCCGAGTGTCCGGAATGTGGCAAGACGTTCAACGACAAGGGCTACCTCAGCAGTCATATGAAAATCCATCGCAATCGCAAGGAATACGAATGCCCCTATTGCCCGAAATCGTTCAATCAACGTGTCGCCTTCAATATGCACGTTCGCATCCATACAGGCGTCAAGCCGCATAAGTGCGCCGAGTGCGGCAAACGTTTCTCCCGCAAAATGTTGCTCAAGCAGCACATGCGCACCCACAGCGGCGAGAAGCCATATCAGTGCTCCGTCTGTGGCAAATCCTTTGCGGATCGCAGCAATATGACACTGCATCATCGCCTGCACTCGGGCATCAAGCCCTTCAGCTGCCCACTCTGCCCCAAGGCCTTCACCAAGAAGCATCATCTGAAGACGCATCTCAACTATCATACGGGCTGCAAGCCTTACGTCTGTCCGCATCCCAATTGTAATCAGGCCTTTACACAGTCTAGCAATATGCGCACGCATGCCAAGAAATGCCAATACAGACCGCTAGATGGCGCTCAGGCATTTCCGTTGCCCCCCAAGCAGCAGCAGCAGCAACAACACCAGCAACAACCGCTTCTACAGCAGCAGCAGCAGCAGCACACACTGTCTTTGGCCACAGCTCCTAGTTTTGTGATGCCACCAGCAACGTTTGCAGCCGCCGCATCCGCATTTCCGCCGGCACAGCAAACGTTGCTCAGCAATCTGCGCACATTCTAGCCGAGAAGCGGAAATGACAGCTCCAAGCAGCTACTGAACGAGCTGCGCGTGAACAAAGTCTTTAAAGTTTAGTATTAATAATATGTTTCAGATATTTTTTTTATATAAAAAAAAAAAAAAAACAAAAGAAAGCGAAGAAAAAAGACTATTTCGCTTAGATTAATAATTGGCATGTGCAAGATATTTGATTTATAATTTGTTGTTTGTTTTTTTTTTTTTCTATACAAATTTTTCTTTTCTCCATTACAAATTAAACTGGAATTAGATATTTTAGTATAATTTAAAAAAGATAATCAAAGATATAAAACTCTATTATCAAATAGAAAAAGCGAATCGAAAATATAAAGTTTTGTATATAATTAAAATATTAAATATAATTTTTTAAATATATAATTTATAAAAGAGTAAAATAGAATAAATATAATTTTACAATGTCACAGTCACTGTCACAGTTCACTGCAATTTATTTGTAAATAATTATGTTAAGTCTATAAAGTTAAGGTAGCCTTTGCGTTTGCAATTTGATTTAAGTTAAATCAGAGACGAATTTTCGTGAAAAATAAAAGGAAATACATTCGAAAAAAGAAGAAAATTGGTAAACTAAACGATTATTGCCAATTGAAATGGGTTTTGAGTTAATTATGAAGGATGATGAATATACTTCGAATCAGCAGTTAATACTCTATCCGACCTATGGCCCGTTCTATGGCATAATGGGCGTGTCGGCGGCCATTGTCTTCTCTTCGATTGGTGCTGCCTATGGAACGGCAGTGTCGGGCACGGCGATTGCTGCCACGGCTGTGATGCGACCCGAGCTAATCATGAAGTCAATCATACCCGTTGTAATGTCCGGCATAATAGCCATCTATGGACTGGTGGTTGCGGTGCTAATATCTGGCAAATTGGACTCGGCGGCCACATATTCGGTGGCCAATGGCTATATACATCTGTCGGCCGGTGTATCTGTGGGTTTCTGTGGAATTGCTTCTGGCTATGCCATTGGATGTGTGGGCGATGCCGGTGTACGTAATACGGCCCGACAGCCACGACTATTTATTGGCATGATCTTGATTTTGATCTTTGCTGAAGTTCTGGGTCTATATGGTATGATTGTGGCCATCTATTTGTATACCAAAGAAATGTAGACGAGAAGTCTATGATTTTAAATTATCTTAAAATTGATCTGCGAATGAATAGACAAGATGTGCATTAAAGAAAATTTTAAAAACAAAACAACTTGTTTTTATATAAATAAATGAAAATTTATATAAATAATATAAATATAAGTATAAATATGGCATACATGAAAAGCATATATAAATGGAAAACATATATCACTATTTGAATTTATCAATTCAATTCAAATTTGGCGCCAAGTATTCGCGCCAACTATCAACAGTTCAATTTTAGCGATGACACAGCGTTCTTTTTGTACTGCATTGCCTACTCTGTTAATTGCACGACATCCCTAACATAACATGGGCGAGTTGACAGCATTAATATGGCCGTTAACAGTGCACTCCACCAGCTAACGGTGCAAACTTCTTAGGCTTAGCAGTTTTGCTCCGCATTTAACATTGACATTCACGTAATTTGTACCTGCAAAAAAAAAAAGGTAACAGTGCACGTCAGCAACATTCACACGCACGCCACATAGCTATCTGTCACATTTGCACACACACGCGCATGACAGTGTGTCTTTAGTTGTTTTTTTTTTTTCTTTTTCTAATTTCGAGTGAAGCAAATTAAACAAAATTCGTGTGAGTGTTACAATCAATTGTGAAATCATAGCTACATATGTAGATATATATTTACGTATTACTCACTATAAACATATACTTTGCGTTTTCCTGCAGGCGCAACAACAAGAAATACGCAACAATTCGGATTCACTTTTCGCCAGCGTGGGCAAAAGCGAAAAGCGAGAAGAGAGAGAAAAAAAAGAACACGCTGCCATGGCCGAGTATTGGCAGCAGCAGCAGCAGCAACAGCAACATCAGCAGCAGCAGCAGCTGCCCCAGCTGCAACAGCAACAACAACAACAACAGTTAACAAATGGCGCTGGAGATTCAGCCAATGGCCACACTAATAATAATAATTATGTAAATTTTAATCAATTTATCAGTCAACACAATTTGGCCAGCTCGGCCTTTAATGGAGGCGGCAGCAGCGGCGGCGGCGGCGCTTTTGGCCTAACGCCCAGCAGCAGTGCCAGCAGCGGCTCCAATGTGAGTAGAATTTATTGTAAATTACAGTTACACATTTATAAGTCTTGACATTTGTTTTTTTTCGCATTTACAGTTATATGCGCCACACTTTTATGGCAATCAAAATGGCGACTGCTACAATTCAGCTGGCGCAGCTGTTGCCTATCCAGTTGCCGATCCAAATCCCTATACATCATTTGGCCCAAATCCATTTGCTGCCTCTTCGACTGGCTACGATTTCAGCGCTTCCAAGCTGCAGCCGACAGCGCCCGAGTTTGTGCCCAATTTTGCTAAGCTCAGTTTAACAGCACCAGCAGCAGCAGCAACAACAACTGCAACAGCACCAATAACAGAGAATTCCACTGTTAAAAATCATAACAACAACAATACCAACAACAACAACAACACTGCCATACAGCCAAATGGAGTAACAGCAGCAACAGCATCGACTACAAATTCAGCTCAGCAGCCGCAGCGAGCAGAGCACAGACAATCGAAGAGTCAAGGCGGCGGCAGCGGCAGCGGCAACAACAGTCGCCAACAGCGACGCCACGATTATCGCGAGGAGCGCAATGAGGAGCGCTATGAGCGCGGTAAGAAGCCGCAGAAGCAACAACGTTACGATAATCATCGCAGCAATAAGCGTCGCGATGATTGGAACCGAAATCGTGATCGCATCAATGGCTATCCACGCGCTGCCGAGGAGCTGGACACCAGCAATAGCAACGACAGTGCGCAAACCTCGCCCGAGAAGCAACAGCAACAACAACAAATCTCGCCCAGACGTGCACCGGATCTGGAGAAATTGTCGCAGCGTGAGAAGCTAATGCGCGACATTGAGCAGCGCCGGCTCGAGTGTCTCGTGTGTGTGGAGTTAATTAAGGCGCATCATGGCACCTGGTCGTGCCAGAACTGTTATCATGTGCTGCATCTGAAGTGCACCATCACCTGGGCGAGCAGCTCCAAGTCGAACGAGGGCTGGCGCTGTCCCGCTTGCCAGAATGTGCTGCAGGAGCTGCCGCGCGAGTATCTCTGCTTCTGTGGTAAGCTCAAGAATCCGCCGTTGAGTCGCAACGAGCTGGCCCACAGCTGTGGCGAGCTCTGCTGCCGGGTCGAGGGCTGCAGTCATGCCTGCACCCTGCTCTGTCATCCGGGTCCGTGTCCGCCGTGCCAGGCGAATGTGAATCGTAGCTGCGGCTGTGGACGCACCTCCAAGCTGATGCAGTGCGCCATGAAGCAGCCGCTGCAGTGCGACGCCATCTGCGACAAGCTTCTCAACTGCGGCGAGCATCGCTGCCAGCAGCGCTGCCATGCGGGCAAGTGCGAGGCGTGCGCGGAGCAAGTGGAGCAGAACTGCCACTGCGGCAAGCAGCAGCGCGAGGTGCTGTGCACCCGAGAGACGCAGGACAAGCGCAGCTACTCGTGCAAGGAGTGCTGCGGCAAGCCACTGCCCTGCGGCAATCACAAGTGCAAGGATTCGTGTCATGCCGGCGCCTGTCGCCCCTGCAAACTGAGTCCCACCCAAATCACCAGCTGTCCATGTGGAAAGTTACCCGTGCCGGCGTCACAGCGCACCAGCTGCCTCGATCCGGTGCCCACGTGCGAGGGCACCTGCAACAAGACGCTGCGCTGCGGCAAGCCGGCTCATCCACATCAGTGCGCCAACAAGTGTCACCTGGGCCAGTGTCCGCCCTGCCCCAAGCAGACGGCTGTGAAGTGTCGCTGCGGCCACATGGACCAGATGATCAAGTGCCGTCAGCTGTCGACGCGAGCGGACGATGCGCGCTGCAAGCGCCGCTGCACCAAGAAGCGCAGCTGCGGCAAGCACAAGTGCAATGCGGAGTGCTGCATCGATATCGATCATGCCTGTCCATTGCCCTGCAATCGAACCCTGAGCTGCGGCCGGCACAAATGCGACCAGCCCTGCCATCGTGGCAATTGTCCGCCCTGCTATCGCAGCAGCTTCGAGGAGCTGTACTGCGAGTGCGGCGCCGAGGTCATCTATCCGCCGGTGCCCTGCGGCACCAAGAAGCCCGTCTGCAAGCGCCCCTGTTCGCGCACCCACGGCTGCGAGCATGCGCCGCAGCACAATTGCCATGCGGCGGCCACCTGCCCGCCCTGCATGATGTTCACCACGAAATGGTGTCATGGCAATCATGAGCAGCGCAAGACCATACCCTGCTCCCAGGCCAGCTTCAGCTGTGGCATGGCCTGTGGCAAGCCGCTGTCCTGCGGCCGGCACAAGTGCATCCGGCCGTGCCACGAGGGCGAGTGCCAGCAGGCGGGTGAACTGTGCCGCCAGAGCTGCACCAAGCCGCGTCCGCTATGCGGCCACAAGTGTGCCGCCGTCTGCCACGAGGGCGAATGCCCCGAGACGCCCTGCAAGGAGCTGGTCGAGGTGCAATGCGAGTGCGGCAATCGCAAGCAGAATCGCAGCTGCCAGGAGCTGGCCCGAGAGCATAGTCGCATTGCCACCGCACAGCTGGCATCCTCCATGGCGGAGATGTCGCGCGG
Source organism: Drosophila buzzatii (assembly GCA_035045845.1). Taxonomy (NCBI): domain Eukaryota; kingdom Metazoa; phylum Arthropoda; class Insecta; order Diptera; family Drosophilidae; genus Drosophila; species Drosophila buzzatii. Next base: position 1,658,869 of record JAWNOS010000089.1, on the reverse strand, counting down.
CAACTACATGGAGCTGAGCGAGATTCTGGCGCCCAACAAGAACAACAAGTCCAATAAAACGTGAGCGAATATAATAAATATTTCAAGATATATTTAAAATGTATAAAATATTAATATTTCCTTCTTCTCATACAGCTTGGACTGCAATGAGGAGTGTCGTCTGCTGGAGCGCAATCGTCGCCTGGCCATTGGCCTGCAGTCACGCAATCCGGACTCACAGCTCAAGTCACTGACCAAGTACTCGGAATTCCTGCGCGGCTTTGCCAAGCGCAATCCGGCTCTGACCAAGAGCGTGTATGAAACGCTCAGCGATCTGGTCAAGCTGGCCAAGGAGAGCAAGCAGAAGTCGCGCAGTCACTCCTTTCCCACCATGAATCGTGAAAAGCGTCAGCTGGTGCATGAGCTGTGCGAGGTGTTTGGCGTGGAGTCCGTGTCCTATGACAAGGAGCCCAATCGCAATGTCGTTGCCACGGCGCACAAGGAACGCGTGAGTAAAATGCAATCAAATTGAATTATTTAGTATACTTTTTTCTTTTATATGATAATTAATAATTAATTGAAATTGATCTCATTTAGTGCTGGCTGCCCGCTACAAGCATTATGGAGGTGCTGGCACGTGAATCCGGGCAACGTCGCGTTCCAGTGCCGAGCAACAATGCGTGGGGACTCAAGAAGTAGCATTCATTTGCCCTTGACGTCGATGCAGAAGAAGAACAACAGAAAGAGAGAGAAAACACACATTTAGTAGACACAGAAGAGAGAGAGGGCAAATAGCTCTCTGTGAGCAAAACCGGAACAAAACTGAATGCGACTTCACAAATATTTGCTAAAAAGGAAGAGAAAAAGAAAAACCAATTGTTGGGGATATAAAAAAAAAAAAAAAAAAACAAAAAAAAGGGAAAAAATATATAAAATGATAACCGTGCAGGATATACCAAAAGAACATTATGGAAACAGAACAATACTTAACGCAAATATGGATACTGTTAAACGACTTTGAACTGTTGTACGATGAATTTATGTAATGCTGAATCCTACAACTACGTTGCGTATGCATAAAATAATAAACAAAATATGAAAACATTAAACAACACAAAATACAAACTAAAAGGAAGCAATGTAATCAAAAAGGATAAGCTGTGCCAGCGACTGAATACCTTGTGCCGGCCAAGGATTTCGACTGCATGGACTGTGAGTAGTGCTTACAGAGTTCTATCACTAATTTACAAATAAATCAAATGTGTCGTATTTGTTTAACATTTTCAAATGTACGCGCCTAATGTTTTTCATTAATAAATGTCAAAAATACTGAAGAGCACAGAGCTGTATTACTTTAAAGAGATGACCTTTTTCCTTGACTATGCAACACTGTTTTAAATTGTATTTGTGTTTGTGTCTTTTACTTGGTTGTGATCTATGCTAAATGGGTTCCACAACCTGTTAAGTTCATCTCTTGAATGTTAAGCACATTTTAGTTATTAAAAATTTGTGCATAATTACAAATGAATTTTTGTTTATACAATTTTGGAGAGCTTTGAACTTATTGCTGAATTATGTATAATATGTAATTTTGTATATTCAATTTATCTATAATGCAATTTTGTTCAAATCAACGACTCTTAGCCAAGACACTCACCATTTTGACACTCACCATATAGCATCGTAGTTTTTATTGCCCTCAGGTTGTTGTCAACGTTAAACAAACTCCACATTGGTAGCGTTATTTGCAAGGTTGAAGAACTAACTAAAATGAAAAATAATATATTAAAAAACATAAAAAATTAAAAAAAAATTGTTAATGAAGAAAGGAAAAGAATAACAAAAATTATTTATTATTATTAAATGTAGCAAATGACTCAAACAAAAAATTAAAAATGAATGAAAATAAAGTTAATAAATGAATAGTTAACAAACAACTTTGTGTGATTAAAAAAAAAAGGTAAATGAACTTAAAAAATATATTAAATAAATAAATATATTTTGTTTATATTTTTACATCTTGTATTCATACGAAATATATATTTTTTATTTTTGTTTACAAATATGTGCAAATGTAATTTGTACAAACAAAAGGAAAATTGTATTTTCTGAAGAGTTTCTTTCCTTTGTTTTATTTTATTTATTTTTATTTTATAATTTTAATGTTCCTTTTTATTTTAGACAGACATTGTTTTTATTCAGAAAAATCATTTATACATTAAAAATACGGATGAAAAATTATGAACAATTAAAACAATTTAATTAGATTTAAAAATTGTGGAATTTGAATAAACATTATTATTTTGAATATATTGTTTTTAAATAATTGTTCATTAAATTACTTGTGAAACTGTAATTTTATTTGAATTAATGAATGCATTACAATTGATTTCAGCTTATTTTTGCTCTGGGTACATTCGAGTGCAATATAATTAATTAGTTTGAATCAATCAAATAGCAAAGCAATACGAAGTCGAGGGATTATTGTTACGGGCGAATCCATCTTATTTAATAATATTTGTTTGCTATTTAATGTGGCAAATTGCAATTTGGGCCAAGCCGAAGTCCATTTGTTAATTGAAGATGCCAATGGGTGGTGCAAGGTCTAAGATTGCTTCCATTGCCGGTTGGCTGCTTGGCTGCTTGGCTGCTTGGCTGGTTGCAGGGCAGGCAAGAAATCTCATAGAAGTTGGCTATATTCCAATTAGATCAGGCCAAACGAGATGCTGCTGCTGCGTTCGTTTCGGGCGTTGGGCACGCTTCTAATTTGTTGCCATTGCCGTTGCCATTTTCACGGAAAACAATAAGCGGCGCCCAGGGAATAATGCCAAAATAAAGATGAAATGTTACGACAAGCCAAACTCAAAAGACGGGAGTCATCCAATAGGGCAGGGCAAACCAGAAGCTGCTGAAGCTTCGCTCGAAACGCACTCACGCATGCGGCCGAGGGGGAGTGAGTGGAGGTAGAGATTCGAGTGCCGGAGTGGGAGTGGGAGTGGGAGTGGGTGCCTGTTGGCGTATATGAATATAGACCTGACATAATGAGCCAGCTATAAGCGAAATGGCTGCCGACGTCGTTGTCTTTCTCGTCTATGTCTTAAGATGTGTGCGTAATTTGAATTTAGTCTGCCAGGGAGTTTATTAACAAATACAAAGAAGATGAAAAAAAAAAGAAACAAATACAAATACACGCACACTTGTATACACTTTCGTTATTCTATAGAAGAGGAGTAGACCTACGAGAGTGGCTGCTTCAAGACATACGCTTGGCCTGTGCATTGAGCATTGGGGCATGTCGGGCATGAGTCAGGGTAGCAGCATGGAGGCATGGAGCTTGGGACATGGGACATGGGACATGGGGTATGGCGCATATATATAATGCCACAGAGATTATATTGTGGTTGCCCCGTCACTTGGCTCGTGCCAGATAATAGCTGGGCTGGGTTGGCGGGGCTTCGAGTGGGTTTTGCTCTGACTGTTGCCTTGTCGCCGAAAGAGTTCAATTTGGGTCAGAGCTCGACTGTGGCTGGGTATGAGTTGCACTTTTAATTAGAAGATTGCGCCAAGCGCAAGAAATACAAACGCAACATAAGTAAATACGAGAGGTACGAGACTTAGGGTAACGCCTAACCCAAAACAGTTGATGCTCCATCGGGGAATTCCATAGTTTGTGGAGATATCTCTATATAAGATTTCAATTGTAAATAGAAAATATGCTTGACCCTATATGTGATCTTTAAGAATATAAAATATAGAGTATTAAATATAAAATAAAATAAAATATAAAATATAGAATATTAAATACAAAATATAAAATAAAAAATAAAAAATATAAAATCTAAAATATGAAATATAAAATATAAAATATATTATGTTAAATATAAAATATGAAATATAAAATTTAAAATATAAAATATAAAACATAAAACATAAAATATAAAATATAAGATATAAAATATTATATATTAAATATTAAATGTAAAATATAAAATATAAAATATAAAACATAAAACATAAAACATAAAACATAAAACATAAAACATAAAACATAAAACATAAAACATAAAACATAAAACATAAAACATAAAACATAAAACATAAAACATAAAACATAAAACATAAAACATAAAACATAAAACATAAAACATAAAACATAAAACATAAAACATAAAACATAAAACATAAAACATAAAACATAAAACATAAAACATAAAACATAAAACATAAAACATAAAACATAAAACATAAAACATAAAACATAAAACATAAAACATAAAACATAAAACATAAAACATAAAACATAAAACATAAAACATAAAACATAAAACATAAAACATAAAACATAAAACATAAAACATAAAACATAAAACATAAAATATAAAACATAAAACATAAAACAAAACATAAAATATTAAATATTAAATATAAAATAATAAATATAAAATATAAAATATAAAATATAAAATATAAAATATAAAATATAAAACATAAAACATAAAATATTAAATATAAAATATTAAATGTAAAATATAAAATATAAAATATAAAATATAAAATATAAAATATAAAATATAAAATATAAAATATAAAATGTAAAATGTAAAACACAAAATATAAAACGTAAAAAATAAAATGTAAAATGTAAAATATAAAATATAAAAAAATAAAATATAAAATATAAAACTATAAAAGAAGCTAAAAAGAATCTTTTGCTTTAGCTAACTTTTTACTTTTTACACTGGAACGGAGTGAAAAGTTTATTAATGTATGATTATTTAATATACATATATTCTATGTAGTTCATATATATTAATGAAAGAGCAGCAAATGCTGTTTTTAGGCTCTGCTATTTAATCAACTCTAATTCTCCAATTTGATGACATTATTATTCAACTTTCAGCTATTCTTGTAATCTCTATCGAGCTATAGCTATAGCTACAACTACTTTTCGTTGGGTATTCGTGTCACTGCATCACATTCAAAATCAATTTAGGAATTCGCTAAATGCATACGAAAGTCAAGCAGATTTTTGTTTTATTTTTATATTATTTTTTTTTCGAGCAGAGCTCGAGCTTGAGTTCGTAGCTCATTTGGTTTGACATTTAGCTGATGCTACAGTTGCAGGAGCTTTATATGTACTATATATTCTATATATATGCATAATATATGTATAGGCATGAGCATGGCATGTATGTTTATTATATATTAATGCATGGACAAAAGATAGAGCAAGAGAGGGATAGAGAGAGAGAGAGAGGCAGATAGTATGACTGTTGAAATATTCATTAGGCCTGAGTGCAGTGACAGAAATTATGCCTGCGTGTCGCTCTGCGGACAGCATTGGAATGTTGTTGTTGTTGTTACTGATGATGTTGTTATTGTAGCTGTAGTTGTAGTAGTAGTTGTTGTTGTTGTTGTTGTCGTTGTGGCACTACTCGCACGTGCGTCATATAGCAGAGACAGAATACCGCAGCAAATGCCGGCACGAGGCGCATTCAATTTGCGCATTTGGCTTTTTAAAAAATGCATTAAAGACGCGTGCAGCAGCGACAGCCACCTCAAATAACTGGCTAACGTGAATAACGTGCCCCAAATGCAAGCCACAGACAGGCGGACGGATAGACAGACAGACAGGGCAGACCCAGACCAAAAAAAAAAACTAAGAGAGAGAAGAAAGTTGCGATGAAAGCGCGAAAATTACTTCCTAAATAGCCGCCTGACTGGCTGTCAAGACGCTGCAGAAGTGGAGCAGGAGACAGGAGCAGCAGCAGCAGCAGCAGGAGACGGAAGACAGGAGCTGGAGACAGTCGACAGTCGACAGTCGACAGGCAAGACCAGAGACCAGAGACCAGACACGAGCCCAATAAAGGATATGCATATATAGTGGAAGGAGACAGAGGCCACAGACGAATTCAAATTGCAAATTCGCCGCAGATTTTTTATGCACTTTTCCCTAGACCAAAATTAAGCCAAGCGAACGCTGCGGAACGAACGAAACGAACTCCAGACGGGACACACACATACAGAGAGGGCGGGCGGGGGAACTCGCTGACATTTTTGACGACAAAATAAAAATATAAGAAGAAGCAGCAGCAGCAGCAGCAGCAGAAGAAGAAGAAGCTACTGCAACAAGGATGACAGCACAACTGAATGCAAATATTATCGTATCTGTATGCGAGCGACGCTGAAGGCAGAGCCTCAGCACAGTGCAGACCTCGTTTCAGAAGCGAAAAGGTGACAAACTGGCCGAACGGAATATAGCTACAGTTAGGGTTGGGCGTGATAGGGAAATGTCTATATACATACATACATATATATTTGTCTGTCTGTTTTATAGCCTGCCTGTCTATATATATATGTATGTATGTACCTGCCTTTGCCGCCTTCCAGCTAAATGCATTTCGGTTTTATTCATATTTTATTCAAATGTGGCAACCAAAATGGCACAAACACTGCGCAGTTATTTATGTTTCGTTTTCTTCTACCTTATGCACTGCTCTCCCTCTCACTCACTCACTCAGCCAGGGCTGCATAATGGTGCTTAAGACGGAGTTGTTACATAAGCTTTGTCGATACTCAAAGATGGGCTAAACAATTGAGGAAATCCTTTGACTAGAGTTGAAGCAGCAGTTTCGACAGAGCAAGGCTGAAATTGATTGGAATTGATGATTGGGAATTTCAATTAAACAGTTTAGCATATTTGCCAGCTGCTATTTCATTGAACTGGTTCACTTTTTAGGTGTAAAATAGTTTATCAAATTACTTTTGAAATTGGCCTCTAGAAATATTTTGACAATTTATTTTTTAAGATTATTTGAGATCAATTAAAATCAATGCAGTCGTCAGTATTAATCTTTTTTTTTATTATATTCCTGCAAATATAAAAATGGAATGAGCCAGATTACTTATGCTTATAATAGTGACGGAAAGTAGAATTTGATTTCTTTCTTTTTTTGTTACAAAGAAGGCTCAGATTAATGAGTTATTCTCATATATATTAATGGGTTCATTTCTTTTTCTTCTTTCAAATGCTATACATTTTCCTGTCTAGAGATGAATTTATGAATTATTTATTTTTAAAGTCTGTAAAGTTAGATTATTCCAATTGGAAGTAAACTAGTAAAATGTATATTTAAAATAATATACATGTAAATGTCGTATCGGAGTGACAATATGACGTTGTGTTAGTTATTATGTGGTGATTGACAGTTGCAGTAGTATTAAAGAGAAACTGACAACTAGCGCTAATCGAATGAGTTAGCATTTTAGTGACAATTAAAGGATGTGTCATTAGAAAAGAGACAACCATAGGTTTTGTTGAGCGTGGTCTCGGATGTCGCTGAGTGAGAGCGAGAGGGCTATGTCCTTCGCACAGAGTTGCTATGATATTGATGAACGAGAATATGCAACCAAGAGGCAGTTTGACAGAAGAGCTGAAAAAGGCAGTCAAGAAGAGTTGGTTGAGAAAGAAAGACGTTTGGTGATAGAAGCGAGCGACTACGAGAACTCGTTACTAGGCAAACTTTTACTGGAAGGCTAGAACAATAATTTTAACGCTACGACATATATATACAAATTTAAATTTATTATATTTTTCAAAATGAACTAGTTTTATTCTTATGTAAGCTCATCTTTAATTTACATTTGATTGACTATAAAAAGTTATAAATATATATAATTTATCAATTCATATTTTGTTATCATTTATATAATGAAAGTAGCTCAGATGCATCAGAGTTGCTCTTATGTATAAAATCAAACTACTTTCAAAATTGGATTTATTTTTATATTTTCAATATTTAAAAATTTCAATGAATTTTTCTGAATTTATGAGTTTGCGATTTAAACACTTTTGTTTATAAGCATAGTGTCTAAAATTTTTTGATGATTTTTTTTTTTATTTTTTATTTATTTTTTCTATAAATAAATGTAGTTCAGCTTGTCTAAAACTTCTGCAGAAATATTTAAATAGACAAAGTATGTGAAATGCATTTTCAGATATCCCTGTCTTTCTTTTATCTTATATCTACATATATCTTCCTCTTAATAATATTTACAAAATTATTAAATATTTTAAAAAAATAATATTTCTTATTTATTTATTCTTCATTCTCAAGTATATTTTGAGACAGTTCATTTAGCGTTGATTTTTTATAGCTCTTATGACAATTGTTTGTGAGCTATGCTCTCATATTGCTGCTCTCGCTTGGGTTAAAATATTAATCAAATAACTGTAAAAGCAATTTGAGGGCATTTCTATTGAGTCATTTGAGAGTCTACGGAGCATTGAACCAGTCCCTGAATGGAGAGCTCTTTATGGAGCTGCCAAATTGTTGTGGCCATTGCTCAACGTATTTGTTGTTGTTGTTTGCGTTTGTCATTTGAGGGCGAGGCAAATACTTTGGAAGTCTCATTGCTTCAATTTTGTGTGCAGTGGTGCGGCGGGGAGGCGGGTAGGCGGGTAGGCGGGTAGTCAGAGAAGTAAAGCCACAGTCTGAGACATCAGTTTTGCCATGAATTGCATTTTTCTGTGCCTCGCCGCGCTGCCCCGTTTTTAGCCATAAACTTGTCATCATTTTAATATTGGCAGCTTATAAGCCACGTTAGACGCAGCCAAGACCTAAAGCAACAACAGATCAGCAGGGAATGTGCAATGAAGTGGCAGCAGGAGCAGGAGCACGAAACGCGAACTGAAAGAGAAACAGGAACAGAAACAGGAAAGGCAAGGCAAGGAATGGAACGTCGACCCAAAGCCAATGTCAAGCCAAGTCAAGACAAGCCAACTCAGCAACGGATTATCTGCGACAGCCCCATGAAAGGCGTTGACGTGCAAGTGGAACGCCCCTAGCTGGGCTGGAGGATGGGACGGGGGACGTGGTTAGATCGAGGACTATAGCTAGTTTGTGTGTATGTGTGTGTGTGTGTGTAGCAAAAATTTACTGTAAAATACAATTTCCCGTTTTTATAGCTCATTTCCAACAACATTTGCTTAGCCAGCTCGTCGCTCGTCGCTCGTCGCCGTTGCCGTCTATGGGAAAACAATTTTTATTGCATTTCGCTGGCAATGAGCAAAATGAGCGGTAAGCGGGCGGCGAGGTGAGGGCGGCTAGAGGTGAGAGTTGAAAGGGTGAGCGAAGTGAATGCGCTGCGAACGTTGGGCGTTGCAATGACTCGCTGCTTGGATGGATGGATGGATAGATGGATGGCCAGCTGGCTGGCTGATGGGTAGTGGATAGGGCTGTAAGTAAATATTACTTCGCTTCTTCTTCTTCTTCTTCTCTTTTTTTTAAACACTTGGCATTAAGTGCAGCTGCTGTGGGTGCAGATGTGGGCGTCTGGCTAGCAGCTGCCACTAGGCATCGACATGGCACTGGGTAACGGGAAAGACAGACAGCAGCCAACAGCCAGCAGCCAGCCAGTCAGGCAACGTTTCCTGCGTTAGTTGTGCGCTCAAGATTCAATTATAATGCAATAAAGCGCGAATCAGAGTTACAATAAAAATAACAAGAGCGAGCTACACAGCAGCAGCAACAGCAGCAGCGGCAGCAGCAACGGCAGCAGAGTGAGAGTGAGAGCTCACATATACAGACACATTGACAAGTCAGCAGACATGCTGCATATACAAGAAATCTGCAATACACACATACACATACACACCAACGCACACACACATACACGTAGATAGCTACAATTACAACTCTTCATATGCCTGTAGCTCAGAAAGCGTTCCAGAAATTGTTCAAGTTTTTATAATGAAAGTTTTTAAGATACGTGATTTAATTTTTAATATTTTGCATTAATAATATTTTTTATAAATTATATTAAGATTTTTGTAAAGATTATAAAAAAAAAAAATACTTAACTAAGAAATGGAATTATTGATTTTTATAAAATAATAATAAATTTTTTTTAAATTAAATTTTACTATTTATTTATTGATTTTCCATTTCTTAGTTAAGTAGTTTTTTTTTTATATATTAATTAATTAATTTAAAGATTATATAAAAAAAAAAAATACTTAACTAAGAAATGGAATTATTGATTTTTATAAAATAATAATATTTTTTTTAAATACAATTTTACTATTTATTTATTGATTTTTCATTTCTTAGTTAAGTAGTTTTTTTTTATATTTTAATTAATTAATTTAATATTTGTTAAAAATTATGTTATATTTAAAAAAAAAATATTTTATACATATATTTTTTATTGAATTTTTTTTTGTTTTAGTTTACTAAATTAGTAGTAAAATAATTTAGCTTATTAGCACTAAAAATATTGTTTTTAAATAATTTAATAAATTTTTATTTAAATAAATTTTGGTTAATCAATTCTATTTAATTTTATTATTATTATTTGTACTTTATTTTTATTTATTATTTGTATCTATATTTATATTTTAATATTTTTGTATTATTATTATTTGTATTTTATTTTTATTTATTATTTGTATCTATATTTACATTTTAACATTATTGTATTATTATTTATTTGTATTTTATTTTTATTTATTATTTGTATCTATTTTATATTTTAATATTTTTGTATTATTATTTATTTTTATTTTTTGTTTGTTTTTATTTGTATCTATATTTATATTTAATATATTTTTTTATTATTATTTTTTATTTTTAGTTTTTTATTTTTTTATTTGTAACTATATTTATATTTTAATATATATTTATTTTTTTTTTATTATTTATGTAATTATATAGTCTTATTTTTCATTTCATTTTACATATATAAATTATAAATATATATAATTATTTATTTACATTATTATTATTTACTTTAAATTATATTCAACAGTATAATTTGACTATAAGAGGTTTTATTCTATTCAAAAATAAAATAAACATAAAAAGTTTCTTAAAAACTAAAGTTGTAAACACATTCCAAGCAAAAGAAAATATGAATAGAAAATTCCCATTATTTTCATACTTTTATTCAATCCACTACAAAGAACTTTAATGACTTTGCTTTTTTTTTATTTTTATTTTTTGTTGTTGAATTTCGCTTGAATTATGTCTATAAATATGAATAAATTAATGCCTTAATAGGCTTCCCATGGAAATATATTTCGTCGAAAATTAGCTGCAATTTGAGCAGAATCAAATTAATATTGATTTATTTATGAGCTCCAAGTAAAATAACGATGAAAAGTGGCTTAAAAAGCAGAGAAATTGATTTCTGGATCGTGTTTGGCATGAGAGCAACAGCGGCCAGAAGCTACAGTTGGCCCACGACCATGCTGATGACAGAGCGAGTGTAACAGAGAGAGAGAGAGAGAGAGAGAGTAGGAAGAGTTATTTCTCGCTCTAGTGCCGTTGCAGGAGCAGCAGCAGCAGCTAAGTGTTTAAGTGTTCTAATGTAACTTTGTCTCAACTGCTTCAGCTACAATTTTTCACTCATTTTCATGGTGCACTTTGGTCGATGGAAGTACGTTGACTGCCTCTAATATGATTATGATTCCTCCTTCTTCTTATGTCTTGCTTTATGGAAATTATTGAGTGTAATCAGTCAGTTAGTCATAACAGAACGAAAGAAAAATAAACTTAAAATTGACTAAAATATTTTCAACCGCTCGACGGTTATTTTAATTATCTGGCAAAAAAATGCAAAACAGCTACAACAACAATGACAGCTCAAAAAGAAATTCAATTAAAATGGAATCCCCGGAAATTCCTTGTAATCCCAAACTGCCCAAAAAGGCGGCAGGAGCAGCAAAAGAAGTGTGTATAATGCGTATACATATTGTCAAAAGGCAAATTGTACAACTCACGAAGGTAGCGCAAAACATGTGGCCAATAAATTCGTGAACAGCAGCTCGGGAGGGGGCGACGTGCCACAAGAGGAAGTAGAAGAAAAAAAAAAAAGAAGTAACTTAAGTATGTAAATTGCCGCACGTTCATTTTTTGATTTTCCCCAGCATGAAATCAGTATAATCTGTTTTGTCAGTGCCCTGACCAACAACAACAGCAGCAGCAGCAGCAGCTGAACAGCTACAGAAAAGTCAACGCAAAGTTTGCCAGCTGAAGTTGATTTAAAACGCGACGTCAAACCCGCTCTCCCTCTCTCACTCGCTCCCACTGCTCTCTGTGTGTGTTAGCCCACCCGGTGCTTATCCGTGTCCGTGCTCTGGTCCGTATCCCTGCCCAGAAGCGCTGATTAACGCACTCGAGCGCAATCTGCCTCACTTCACTTTTATGTAAACACAAAACAGAATATAAAGGCATAAAGCAAAATAAAATAGAACGCCTCTCTTTCTGTCTGTCTGTCTGTTTGTCTGTCAGTCTGCTCTGTAGAGCAGCAGGCCTATCTAGATGTGAAAAGAAGAAAAAAAAATATATAAATAAAATAAAAATATGTTTGACTCTGTGTCTGCCTTTTCATATTAAAGGTAATTTTCATATTTTTGCAAATGGCTGCCTCGCAATATACTCTATCTCACTCAATCTCTCTCTCTCTCTCTCTGTCTTTGTGAGCTGTTTTAGCATACGCCAAATTCAATCATTTAAATTCAAAAATACACATAAATATACTTGTATGAAGAGTACAAAAATAAAAGTATATATATCTTAGCTATATATTCAGATATATGTACACATATATATCTATAATATCTTGCATATTGTGTGGCAAAGTCAATGGCCGCCGATTGTGTAAAACGAAAATATTTTCTACATGAATTTTGTTGGCAAAGCAAAGACGATTGTAATACCCTAAGGTGTAAAGATTACAATAACGATTTCACCTGAGCAATGGGCGTGTGTTACGCATGCACAAAAAGGAAAAAAAAATCGACTATTCAGAGGGGGAAGGTTATAGGAATTGATTGTTAAATTGTGAGTGCTTTTGATTGTGATATGAGATGTGGTCAGGCATAAATCGATGTCAGTTGCTAAAGCTTGTAATTGTTTGAAATAATCGTGTTAATGTGTGGCTAGTTAATAATGCTTGAAGTATGTAGGTCATGACAGGCTCATAATTAATTATGTAATATTCATATTAATTTAGTTTTACTGTGGTCCATGCCACTTGCGTTATGCTATTCAATTAGTCTAAATATAAATAATCTTTATTACTATAACAATTTTTAAATGTTTTGTCTTCTTCGATTCTAAAAGTATACTAAGTAGAGTAACTTAATTTCTTTTGCATATTACAAAAAAAAAAAAAATAAATAAATAAAAAAAAATAAAAAAAAAAAAACAAACAAACAAAACTTTATTTTTTATTTATTTTTTTAATTTAATTTAATTTTATTTTATTTTTTTTTTTTTTTATTATTTTTTTATTATTTATTTATTCATATTTCTATTTAATATTAAAATATTTATAAATTTCTTATTAACATATTTTGTAATTACTATACTTTATATAATTCAGTATCAAATTAATTTATGCTACATAGATTACATTTAACTAAAAAGTTTTAGAAATTGAAAAGAAAAGTTATAAAAAAAAGTGTAGGCTTCAAATATATTAAACAAAGTAAATAAACCCCAAACATATCAAAAACAAATATTTAAAAAATTCCAAAAAGCCAAACATAAGTAAAAAATTAAAGAAAATAATATGAGTATATAAATATAAAAATAATATTAGTATATATATTTTTTCAATGCAAATAATTAATATTGTAAAACATTTTTTATTTATTTGCAATCTGTCTTAATTTATTATAAATGAAAGTAACACATTAAATTTTATAGTTTATATATTTATAAATATCAATATAATAAAAATCAAAAATAAAAGTTATGATTTGATTTTTATATAAAAATTGATTTGTAATAATTATTTTTGATTTTGCAAATAAAAGTTTATCCTTTTTATGAATTCGCCGTAAAAAAATAACTATATGCCTTTTTATCCCACTCTTCCTGGTTATTTTTTTGTGCTTGATTTTTTTAGAACTCATATCTGTTATTTGCGGTCCCTGTTGAATACGTAATATAATATTTTTTACATAATATATAGCTAGATGTCAAGAAATAAATTATTATGATCTTTATTGATCTGATCTTTATTGAATAATATACTACGTTTTTTATAAAAAAAAAAAAAAATTAAAAATATAGCACGCATTTGAGTTTTTTTTTATAAAAAAAAGGTAATCTTAAAAAAAAAAAATTAACAAGCATTTAAATATTTTATAATATGGAACTTCATAATAAAACTTCATATTCATATATATTAAATATTTTGTTTAATAAAACTTCATATTGACAAATGCTCTTCAATTTTCATTGAATACCTTAATTATGTTGCTGTAAATAATTATATAATTAATAATCAATCGTGCTTAATACCTGACTCTAACTAGATTAAAGCAAAGCTTATGGCATATCAAATGCTGTCATTTGTTTAGTTATGCAAACAGGAATATTAATCAATTTTATGCTTTGCCAGAGATGATGAATACTAATAATTAATCAATATATTTTGTAAAAAAAAAATAGCAAGATATATTTAATTTTATTTCTTTAAATATTTTGATGAAAAATGTTATGGCAATGTTTACACTTTTGCTAGAAGTCGAAAATAACTTTTTTAATAATTAATTTTATAGCTGTTGATTTTAGGGTTTTTATATTGGTTTTTCTTGGCGTCAACCTTTGAACTTTGAACAAGCCAAAAGCTCGACCCTTGGCATTTAGTCCAATGCTAGATACGAATCGAAGTTTATGTTTAAGTGTTGCGTTACTTTTGCTCTTTTAAGCTGGTTCTGCTCTATCTGCAGCAAGCGTTACCAATCTGGTGTTCAAGTTATGTTATCCATCGTCCCAAATGCGAGTGCATCAAAAGGGCAAAATCTGAGCTGCTTCGCGGCTTGCAAAACTAAACTGAAAAAGAAAAAAAAAGATGGAAATATTGTAAGCTGAGGCGCGCAAGCAGCGTGCTGCAAAAAATATTTATTACTCTCTGCCAGGCAAAAGTATCTATGTGTGTGAGTGTGTGTGGGTGAATGCTGGCTGTGCTTTGGCTGTGTGTGTCTAGTGGAAGATTGTTTGCCCTCAAGGTGAAAATATGCTAAGTAACAAATAAAAGCAAGATCTCTATCAGAGCCAGGCAGCCTCAACTGCGACGTCAGCGTCGACGTCGACTGCAAATGTTGCAAACGAGTCGAGGCGTTGCGTCGTTTCTTTTAGCTTTTCTTTTTTTTTACATACATATACATATTTTTGGGCTTTTTTTTTTTGAGAAGTGCGGCAAAACTATGCGCAGTATGAGGAATGAAACGATACGAAACGCCACGAAACCGAAACGAACCGAACGGAACGGAACGGAACGGAATAGACGGCCAAAAGCAAAGCTTGTAAACAAATTAAGAGATTGCTTTTGGCCAGGCGGCCCTCAAAAGCGTTGAACTGAAGGCTAAGCCAATGGGCGTAGCGCGCCCAGCAATGGGGCAATGGGCGTTTCTAATCAAATCAGTTGCTGCATGCAATAAATTCCAACAGAAAAAAATATAAAAAATAAAATAAAATAAAGAAAAGTAAAATGAAAAACACTTTGCGGTTGCTGCTGCTGCCACAAGCTGAAGCGACAAACAACAAAATTGATTGGGCGACTTTTTTTTTTTTTGTTAGGTGTAGTGCGTGTAAAATTTTTGTTTACAAATTGTTCAACTTTTGTAAAATGTGCCCAAAGGGGCACAAGGAGTGGGGCGTGGTCATGGCGTGACTGCGTTTCGTAAAAGGCAAGTTTTTGTGTTTTCTTTCTTTTTTTTTTTAGTTTTCTCTTTGGCCTATATCATGTAAATATGATTATTTTAAATCATGAAACTCTCAAGCGTTTTGTAAATAATTTCAAGCAGCCCAGCTAAAAGCTGTCAAAGTTTGACCAGCAACTATGAAAGAAGCGTTTAGACTTGAATGTCAGCAAATATATGTATGTGTGTGTGTGTGTCATAGTATAGCTTGGCTTATTAAAGAGTTTGTAGAGGTTAAGATAGGCTGAAGTGGCAAATCGAAGTGCTACGGACATACATATATTTTACTTAAAGGGAGTCGAGCTTAGAAAGCTTAATAATTAAGCAATGTTAGGGAATATTTGATGTAAAAGTGAAAGCGTTTGAATTTAATAAATTTGATATAAAATAAGAAAAAGCCAAGTTTTAATATAAAATGTAAGCTTTGTCTTCTATTTACATAGTGCCACATACGCTGATATATGTATATTGTACCATATATACATATATAGATTCAGCAAGAATGATACTCTTTTCCATAATTATATTTCAGCAGCTTTTGAAGTTATCTATATTATATTGATTTGATATAGTCATTTATTCATGACTCGCCCAAAGTCAAGCTAGCGTTTGAGAATATGTTAATCATAATATAAATATAATAATAATTATTATTTCAATATTCTCTCGTGGCATAGGAATTTTACCATGTATTCTTTTAGCATTGCTCTTATTTGGCATATCCTATGCAATATGTAAATTGTAAATCTTAATATTATTTTGTAATTCTTTGCTTATTAATACATATATTAATCATTAAGAGCTTGTTAGGTTTTTCTGTTTGTTATCTCAACTCTTTGTTCGGCTGCCGAGCACGTTCTCTTTGCCAAGCAACAATTGCAGAGCTCCTGTTGCTGTACATACATACATACATAAATAGTTAATCTGCTCATGCTGTGATTAGTCACACTCATAATCATTGCTGGCAAATGACTATTAACCGCTCTTTTTGCAAGAGCAATCGTAAAGAATCATACTCGCTCTCGCTCTCGCTCTCGCTCTCGCTCTCGCTCTCAGCAAGAGCCTTCGGTTCTTTTTGTTTTGACTTTCGGCACTGTTAAAAGACTCTGTAGGTTACGCAAAGAGCCACTGTTAAAAGACTCAGTAGGTTACGCAAAGAGCAGTTCCGTTACTTTTGATGTTAACTAACAGACCCCCTGTGACGTCACAGGGTCCTAAGTGTGCTCTGTTATTCAATTGGCTACTTGGCGGGCACTGATGCAGAGATCCTCCTAGTGCTCATAAGCAGCCAAAATAAGTTGTTTTGCAAAGAATTCGAATAGTAAGAACCATAAAAATGATCAATTCTTACTTTTATTTACTTAAAATACAAAAACTTATTAGATAATGGAAGAAAGTGTAGGGCCTTCTGGCAGCAGCAAAAGCAGTTCCTAAATGGGTACTACGTCCGAAGAACTGATCAGAAGGCATGATTTTTTTAATTTTCGGCATAAGTATTGTTTATAAATGCCAATATATTTAAATATTCAAATAGAGTACATGTTGGAGACATATCAGGTAAGCTGCTGCTCACACCTGCTTACATGTCGAAAAAAAAGCCCAAAGGCCGAAATAAATTTTATGTATTATTTAAAAAACCCAAAAAGGACTGAGATTATAAGTAGTCAAACATAAAGAAACAGATAATCTGGTTCAACCAGCCATCAGAAATCTTGGTAGAAGCTAACAATGCGGCACCCAATCTATGGCCAACAGATTTCTAATATGATGAATTAATATGATAGATATAATGATGTGGATTGATGGGAAACGATTAGTATATATTCTTACTAGTTACTTTTGTAAAATAAAGTCGTTTAAAATAAAGTTGAAGTTATATAAGACGAAGGTATTGGCGGTTGATCGAATTACCTTCAGCAATAACTGCCTAGAAAACGGCTTAGAATACAAAATTGTCAAAAAGCCTTATATTGTCAGATTCGTGAATCTATATAGAACTTAAAATTGGTAACTTGAATCGCCTTAATTAAGTCTACTAGTTTTAAGATAGTTAACAGTGCCAAAATTGCCTAATTTTCATACAAACTTAAGAGCGGCCGACCCCGTGTGACGTTTCACTGTTAACTTAACACACCTTTTGGTCTGTTTTCGGTTGACCGCCTTGAGTTCTTCGTGTGACGCTCTTTTCCCGAACATACCATACATGGAAGCAGAACGATTGACGCTCGGGCTTAGTAATTGAGCAGATAATGTGCGGGGGAGCAGCGAGAACGAAATAAAACAAAAGCAAAGCAAAATTTGCGAGCCGATCACGAACGAATTCGTTAAAGAACCGTTGCAATCGGCTGCTCTCTGAATCTTTTCTCAGAGCGTTAGTGGAAGCCTTCCACTGGAAGGCACTTAGTTGCAGACATTGAGAAGGGGAGAATAGATCTGTGCGCGCTCTGTTCTTAATGAAATAATTGTTAGGGCATTAGAGTGCCTTATGAATTTATAGGAGCGGGTGGGTCACATCGCTCTCCACTGTATGCAAATGCCTAATCTGAGTTAGAACCAAATGTATGTAAAATAGAATAAAATATATAGATCACCTTGAAACTGAAAGCAAAGTTCGGCAATTATGTTTTACTTCTGTTCTCTCCAAAGAAAGAGAGAGAGAGAGAGAGATGGCGCAATTTGTTGGAATATGTAAATAAATTTATGTATTTCTTCAAACTCTAGCCGTGTTTGATCAAACAGAAGATTGGTAAGAGTATCAATAAATATACATCTATAATCTATATTTTTGCATTCGCCTGTTAATACAATGTATATTTCAATTTGATTACGTGTTAAATTACAGCTGTCAAACGTATACAATTTGAGTACGTATTAAATTACAGCTGTCAAAAGTATAGAAATCATTTAAGACTTGCTTGAGTAAATTTGATTCAAATACCAAAAAACAAAATTAATCAAACTTTTCTCATTAAAAAAGAGAACATTTTCAATTAAATAGCCTAGTTAAATCACATTTTACAGTAATTTCAATATATTTTGTAAATATCTAAGAGGCAATGTTGGGAATTAGCTTTCGTCCTTTTTATGGACGTACCATTGCCTACACCGAGGACAACGTTGAGATAAAGAAAATCTTTTTGCATTTGCTGCCAAGAGAGATGAAATCGGAAATGTTGTTAAACTACTTTAATAGCTTTGGCAAAGTGCTGCACATGGAGTTGACGGAGAAGTCGACGGACAGGAGATTCAAATATGGTTACGTTCTCTATGAAAGCTCACGCGATGCAGCGGATGTCCTGCTGAAGGAGCGCCATTTGATAGACGAGCAGCTGGTTAAGGTGGCGGCGTTTTATAGCTGGGGTCAACCGGCATCTGTTGGGCGTTATGGGTCCATTTGCCAAATGTCGCCTATAATGAGGCTTAATGATGATTGCCTGCTCTGCATATACCGTTATCTAACGCTTGTGGACCAACTGAGCCTGGCACGCGTCCTGAAACGCTGTCCGCCCCTCTACAGCACCATTAATCTGGCCATGTTCAAGAGTCTCAGCCTGTGGAACATTCGTGATTTTCTGCTGCTCTTCGGTCAGCATTTAATCCAAATTTTTGGCCAAATACCACGCAATCATCACCACCGACTGATTGAATACATGGCCGAGTATTGTCAGCGCCTTAAGGTGCTGCGCATTAAATATAGTCCACTATCCTTGCGTAACATGCACAAGCTGTTTGGCCAGCTGCAGCAGCTGGAGGAGCTGGAGCTATCCAACTGTGAACTCAAGGACGAATGCCTGTTGGCATTGCAGAATCTGGAAAACTTACAGAAACTGAATCTCTGCTACAATGACATGTTGACTGGCAAACATATGGATAAGCTGCCCAGCTCTCTGGTCTCATTAAATCTCTTATATTGCTTCGATTTGCAATTTGCGTTCTTGCCCGGCATATGCAGCAGCCTGCCCAGACTCAAAGAGCTGAGCATTAAGGCTGTGCACACTGAGCAAACGGACGTGTTTCGTCAATTGGTCAATGAGCACTGCTGTGAGAGTCTGGAGAGACTAACACTGAAGACGCTCAGCTATCAGGCGCAGCCGCTTCATATGGAGTACCTGGCCAAGCTGCCCGCTCTCAAGCAGTTGATCATGCTCGATAGTCCGCCCAGCTTTGAGCTGCTGCAGTGGCTCGTGGCACACAAGTCGCAGCAGCTGCTGCAGCTGGAGAGCAATTCACGCATCTCACTCGATGTCAGGCAACTGGAGTTGATTGCTCAGCTGAAGGCATTGCGCATTCTCTCGCTGCCTCATCACAATCTGATCGATGATGATCTCATGGCAACGCTGTGCTGTCTACAAGATCTGGAGCAAATCTCTTTGCAGTCATGCAAGCAGGTCACAGAGCAAGGGATTTTGCGCTTGTTGATCAGCTGCAAGCAGCTGCATGTGCTGCATCTGGAGCGTTGCGTCCAACTCTCTGGGCAGGTGATTTATAGCATTATAAGGGCATTGACAGAGGAGCTGCACCGTGGATATAGTCATAGACAATTGCCTGTTCAGTTGTTCTTCTATGGCTCGAAATTTAATGAGTTTGTGCTTAAGCATCCTGATTTAATGGAAAATGATTTCGTTCAAGTGGAGCTGAGTCACTGCTCAAATTGGTAGAGAAGGAGGCCAATGTGTGACCAGATATTAGTTGAAATTAATTAGAAAAAAACTGCATTCCAAGAAGAAAGAAACTATCTATCAGATATCCTGGCTATGTCTATTATGTCATTAGCAAACGGCATGGAAAGTTGAGGCTGAATCTTTGCTTTATTTCTAGAGCATGAAGCGTTTACATTTCTGGTATTATGTTGTATTACACTAAACGATTCCAGCCAAGAATATTTTTTTTTTACTTGCTTCAATATTTATTAAAAAAAATAAAATAAATAAATAAATAAAAAAAAATTAAATGAGTAATTTGATAAATAAATAAAATATAATGAAATTTAATAAATTAATATTTAATAAAATAATAATTCACTCATTAAATAATAATATATAAATATTAATAAATAAATAAATACATATATGAAAAAAATAAATAAAATACAATAAAATTTAATAAATTTCATTTATTAAAATAATAATTAACTCATTTATTAATAATAGTTAAATAATAATAAATAAATAAATCAATAATTAAAATAAAATAAAATTTTAAAAACATTTATATCATTTATTAAAAAATAATTCACACACTAAATATTAATAAATAAATAATATTGACTCACGAGAATGTTTTCCACATTAAATTAAATTAAATTAACATTTTCAGTAGAAATATTCTACGCAAACAAACTCATCTAGTAAACTGAGCCGTCAGAAGCAGTTTGCTGTCAAAAGATATAAATTCCCTGTTAATTAGAATATTTTTTTTATGTTCGTTCAATAAAATTTTTAACCAATTGAAAAAAAGAAAAAAAACCAAAAGAAAAAAAATATTAAATTACAAAGATAAAATGTTAATAAAAAAGCTTGCATATTTTTCTGTCATCATTTATGATTTAAACTTGATATGAAATAAATAATATCTCTTATTATATTTATTGATCTAAATTTCGCAGAAAAAAAAAAAATAGTTTGTGGAAAAAAATATTTTAAATACAGGTAAAATATTTATAAATTTTATTAAATTGATAGAAAATATTTATAAAATTGTTCTATTGAGAACAAAATATATATTTTAAATACAGGAATATTTTAAAAAACTTGTTTTATTAGGTAATATGTTTATAAGTTTAATTAAATTAATTAAAAATATTTCTTGTACTTCTAAAATTTTTCTATTGACAAAAAAAATTATTTTAAATACAGGAATATTTTTAAAATTTGTTTTAAAAGGCAAAATATTTATATATTTAATAAAATTTATTAGAAATATTTGCTGTTCTATTGAAAAAAAAAAAAAATATATATATATATATATATATATATATATATATATATATATATTTTTTTTTTTTAAATACAGGAATATTTAAAAAAATTTGTTTTATTATGTAAAATATTTATAAATTAAATTAAATTAATTAAAAATATTTCCTGTACTTCTAAAATTGTTCTATTGAAAAAATATATATATATTAAATACAAGAATATTTTTTAAATTTGTTTTAATAAATGGATTTAATTCCTAAGCTCATAATTAATAGCTTGAAGTAGCTAAACTAAAAGATTGTTGTCTACGCAAAAATAAAGCAGATATAATATAAATAGTTATATCATAGATAATTGCAATTATGAGAAACCCCAGAGAATTCTCGAAAAAGTATTTAACACTTCCTGCAATAACATTTCAACTACAATTATGAGTTTCTAGTTTTCATTCCAAATGTTGCATATGATGAAATTTCCTTGGCCATTTTCCTGGGCCGCTTGTGAAAACTGAATCGAAAAGCGCAGCAGTTGTAGGTAGGGAAAACTTGCTGGGTAAATAGCAGCCGGCAGCTAAACAAAATGACCAAGGTTATGCATATATTAAGGATAAACATAACTTTTACGGAAATTATAATTAAACGTGGCCGCCTCGAATCGAGAGTTGATCCAAGTCGAGTCGAGGCGACTCGCATAGAGTTGAGTTGAGTTGAGCTGAGTCGCGTGGAGAGTTCAAAAGTTGGCAAAGCGCCGCACGCGGAATAGTTTTCTAATTAACTGTGAACTATGCGCAGCAGAGAAAAGACGCACAGCGATATTAAAAGAGAAACGAACAGAGATAGAGAGAGAGAGAGAGAGAGATGCGGAGCGTGTGAGCGAGAGCGAGTGTGTGTTAAGGCTGTCCAGTGCTAGGAGCTGGAGCTAGGTAGCTGTGAGATAAACCGTGAAATCTCATGAATTAACTGTGCCAACTTTTGGCTCCTGGCTGGCACACGAAACTATTTGAAAAGAAAGACAATTGCAACCCGAGAGCAAGACAGAAAGAGAGGGAGGGAGAGTGGGAGAGTGGGAGAGCGGGAGAGCGGGAGAGCGGGAGGGCGAGGGCGAGCAGAGTCTGCTGACGGCAACGGCGACAGTTTCTCCACAAATGATTTAGTTGCGGCGGAAAGCGAAACGTCGCCAACAAACAACTCGAGTGCGGGCTTGCCGCCATTGTGCCCGCCATTGTACCGGAAATGCCGCACAAATGAGAACTGGAAATGGAAGGAAGTTGACAAGGCATTCAGCGGTGTGGGACGTGCGGCAAGGCAAGGGGCGTTGGGGAGATGGCTGAGCATCGAGCTAGAGCTGCTCGTGTCCCTGTTGGGCAACGCGCACAGTAACGTGCGAGGCGTCAACAATGTCACATGACAGGTCGTCGCAACACCAGGCCCGACAGTTGGACATTCGGCAGTGGCTCTCAACACAGAGCAGCCAGATAGAGTAGGAGAGTGAGAGTGAGTGGAGTCGAGTCGAGTCGAGTCTGGAGACTCTGACTCTGGCAGCTCCACTGGGTCGCTTCTCTAATTAGCTGCAGTAATGGCATGTCAACAGTGCCAAGCGTGGCATCAACTTGCAACAGGGCAACGGCTACGGCTACGGCAACGGCAACGGCAACGGCAACGGCAACATCAAGACAGCGACAACGCTGAATGCAGCTTCTACGACTCCTGCTGCTGCTGCTTCGGCTGCTGCTCCTGCTTTCTCCCATTCCGCAGTGTAACTGGAGACAGACACCATGGCAGTGTTCCCATGCCATCATCTAGACTGTGATATGCGGCTCTTAACCCATTTTGCTCAACAAAAACGCTTCACGAAATTAAACACAAACTATAAACAGTGGCGGAAAGCATTCTTAACAAAATATGTATTAAGTTTCAGGCATCTCAGTTCGCTAGCTATTCGCTACTTAAGCACTGAAAACAATTCACAGAATCTCTTCTTTAAAATGCTTTAACATTTTTCGCATGCTTTTCTTTTCACTTTGCTCTGCTCTCTCTCTCTCTCTCTGTCATACTTGGGCTGCGAAACATCTCAGTTGGAGACTAAATGGCAGCAAATTTAAGCAAATGCCAAAAATGTGTAAAAGTCTTTGATATTCTCATGTTAATCAAAATCAAATTTGACATAAATTAGAAGTAATAAAAGTTAAATTACAATCAATTACATTCAATTCCAACAAATTGAAGTCAATAATTTTTGCTAAATATTGCTAGAGTGGCAAATAGATGAATGGGATGCTCTGAGGGGCAAAAGGGGAGATCGCCGCAGCTTGTTTAGAATAAGTTTATTTAAATAAATTTATGGTCTCTGCCACGCCTTCCTCCAGCCTGCTTCTTTAGACACTAATATAATTATAACAAGAATTTTCAATTTTAATTTAATGATTTTTACCTTTACGGATCTTGATTACATTTAATATTAAAAATTATTTTAAATTGTAGTAGCTTGTCCTTTGACATATTCATGCATCTGCATGCCATTAAAATGCTCTGTATGCATTCATTTAATTAAGAAACTGCATTTAGAACAAAAGTTTTTCAACAATTAATTTCTCATAGCAAACTCAAGCTCACGAAGAAGCCCAAGCGCTGTCGCTACGTTAGCGTCGCAGTAAGCAGAGCGCGCGCTGCTGTGTGTCTGTGTGTGTGAGCTGCACTCTGTGTGTGAGTGCGTGAGTGTATGAGTGGATCTGAATGCATTAAAGATGCATGGAATGATTGGAATAGAGTTTAGGAAAGAGCTGTGTTATATATGTAATTTGTATTAAAGAAAATACTAAAATAAAGTTAAATTTAGTAGCAACTTCAGAAGCTAAAAATTACTTTAAATTAAATAAAAAATTATTTTTTTATATTTCTATAGTTAGTAGAAAATTAATAAATAAAAAAAAAACACAAAAAAAAGAAGCAAAAGCAATTGGGTTGGGCAAAAAAAAAAAAAAATTTTAATTAATATTTAATAAAATATATATAAATAATAATGATTTATAAAAATATATACATTTTATAATATATTAAAAAATTAATTTCAACAAAGCCAACAAATAAAAAAATAAAAATAAATAAATAAAAAGCAACAAAAACAATTAGGTTGGGCATAAAAAATAATTAGCAATAAATGTTAAATAAAATATTAATATTTAATAATTTATAAAAATATATAAATTAAAAAAAATTTAAATATAGTCAGTAGAAAATTAAGAAAATTTACTACTGGCTTTGCCTTGATTAATCAAAAGTAAACAGAAGTTGCTGACAAATTTTACCTTTTTTTGCTGATTGATTTAGCATATCTTTATATATTATATTAAATTGCTATAAAGCTTTTGAAGCTATCGTCTACATTCAACTGCTATAAAACAAGACTTTTTATTTAGCCAGCAGCTTCACGCTGGTCAGGAGCCAGTCGAACTTTGGAAAGTAATTAAAAATATTTAATGCAATTCCAGCTTGGTTCTTAAGACGCACAACATGCGCAGGCTTTGTGAAGAAGTTTGAGCATAAGCTGAGTCGAAGATTGGTAAGAGCTGAAGAGAATAAATAGGCGTTGTGGTATGAGTCTGGAAGAAGAGCTTGAAGAGACTATAAAGAGAGCTGTTAAAAATGAAGGCACTCGAAATTCTAGCTAGTTTTTGTAGGTGGCTTAACAGGCAGGAAAAACAACTGAAATTTAATATCATATAAATACTATTGTGGATTAAAATACAATGGGAAAATAATAATATGATTGCCTCGATTTGAATAATATGCATTAAAAAAAGAAGGAATTCTATAATGATGAAAAATATTTTGTTTATTAAGTAATTATTTAATTCATTAAAATTTTATTTTTTATTAATTTTATATATACAGCTGCGAATAAAAAAATAGCACCATTTTGCATTTCAAAGTTTAAGAAGTTCTCCTGGCTACATTTATCAATAGATTGGTCTGCAGATTACTTTTATTAAAGCAGAAAACTATTAGTTATTGCTACAAAAAAGAATTTTCATAAAAAGATTCAACGTTTTTATTTAATTCAAAAAATGCTGAAAAAAGTCGAAAAATCGGTGAAAGAAAAAATAGCAAAATAGTAAAAAAATATAAATAAGTTAGCAACTTTATTTTATAGTTAATAATAAGTGAAAATAATAATATTCCTTAAGTATATGTATATTTATTTATTTTATATTTTATTGTATATAAGAGGTAAAATTTAAATAAAATAAATAACATAATTTTAATTTAATTTTAATTTTTTAACTTTTATCTTTAAATTAAAAATTAAATTTTTATCTTTAAATTAAAAAATAAAAAAAAAATTAAAAGTAAAATTTAAATGAATTAAATAATTACTTAATAGTTTTAATTTTTTAACTTTTATCTTTAAATTAAAAAAAAAATCAATCTAAAACTCCTTTTTATGGAGTATTCACATTTGAATAAAATAAATGTGAATTCTTAAACGAGTACTACGTTTCTCCATTTCTCAGTAATCTCTTTTTCTGAGTCAAGTATTTCCGGCTTGCTATAGATTATGAAAAATTCCACTTAGCACGAATTTCCCTTTATTACCTATATTCCGTTGCATTTGGTTGTGGTTTACCTTTTCGCGCAATCGACCCACAGCACAGCACAAATCTTTGCGATTTTTCGCCTTGAACATTCACGAATTTTTCGTTTTTCGCTTCTTTTTTTTCTCATTTGACATAAATAATTGGCGCATAATGAGCATAACTTGAAGCAAATTACAGCGCGTGTGCTTCGAACGCTAAGCAGTTGGGTGGCTCTGCCATGGCCACGCCCACGCCCATGCCGGCGCCCACGCCAGCGCGAACGCCCTCCAGGGCTTCAAGGCATTAGGCAAAAGGAAAACTTAAAAATATGTCCAGGCTGTGGCTGTGTGCGGCTGTGGGTGGTAGGTAGGAGAGCCAAGGCGAAAGGCGATGCCAGCCTTAGTTATCAGCATACACTCTGTGTGTGTGTGTGTGTGTGTGTGTGTGTGTGTGCGTTGTATTTGTCGTCCTGCTGCTGGTCCTGTTGCTGGCACAGTTTTTGCGCTATTTTCGCAGCGCTCTGCTTCTTGTTAAGCTGCGCCAACGTTTTTCTTTAATTATTCAAAAGATAATTACACTAAAAATTTTTTGTCATTTGCAAAAACCGTCCCCAAGTAACCCAACTTGCAGTACAAAATCTATAGACACACTCTTTTTTTTCGCTCCTTTTCATATACATATATATTATATATCTTTCATTTTTTATTTTTCATATTTTTTTTCCCTTATTTTTTTGGACAAAGTTTGCTGTGCGAAGAAACTTGCAGCCAAGCGCTAAAAATGCTATTTTTATTTTGCTTTTCATAATTGCCAGCCAAGCGAGAGACAACTAGAGCGAGAATAAGAGAGAGAGAGATAGGGAACATCTGCCGGATGGCAGCGGAAAGTTTAAGGAAACGCAGCCCAGATACGTATACAAGCGGTTTGGCACATAAGATACAGATACCCAACGGGAGGACAATCACATATGCTTATATAGAACATGGGCTCGCCGAGCAGCAACAAAGTATGCGAGAGACGATGGCAAAAAAATAGTATTAAAAAAAAAGAGGAGCAAGAAGGCAACAAAGTTACACGGCTTTCAAATAACTGAACTCTTAATATAATTAACAAAAATGCGAAATTTTTTATCGAATATTCAAACTTTAATAATAATAAGTTCAAGGAATGCTGGAATGGAGCTGGGAGCTAGAGCTGAAAGAATAATATTATTGACATATAGAAATATTTAAAGAATAGTTTGAATTTTGAATTTAAGTTTAAATGGGTGAAAAAATATGACAATTTATAAATAACAATTTCTAAAAAAATATTTTGTGTAAAAATAAAAAGAAAATTCCAATTTTAACATAGATTTCAGAATAAGAACAGTATTTAAAATGCAGGAATATATAATGAAAAATTAATATTTAATAACATATTTATAAATAATAATGGTTTATAAAAATAAATACATTTTTTAATATTTTAATATATTAAAAAATGAATTTAAATGTAGTTCAACAAAGCAAAAAATAAAAAAAAATAAATAAATAAATAAATAAAACAAAAACAATTAGGTTGGGCATAAAAAATAATAAAAAAAGAATATATAATATATATAATTAAAAATTTAATAAAATATTTATAAATAATAACGGTTTATAAAAGTACATAAATTTTGTAATATATTAATATATTAAAAAATGAATTTAAACGTAGTTGAACAAAGCAAAAAAAAAAATAAATAAATAAATAAATAAAAAAAAAAAAAAACAAATAAATATAACAAAAACAATTAGGTTGGGAATAAGAAATAATAAAAAAATATATATAAATATATACTTAAAAAATATACTTAAAAAATACTTTATAAAATGGTTTATAAAAGTATATAAGTTTTATAATAGTTTGAAAAATAATTTATATGTAGTTCAACATAGCAAAAAATAAAAAAAGTAAATAAATAAATAAATAAATGAAAAGAAACTAAAGCAATTGGGTTGGGCATAAAAAATAATTAAAATAAATTTTTAATAAAATATATATAAATAATATTGATTTATAAAAATATATACATTTCTATAATTTATTAAAAAATTAATTTCAACAAAGCCAAAAAATAAAAAAATAGAAATAAAAATAAATAAATAAAAAGCAACAAAAACAATTGGGTTGGGCATAAAAAATAATTAGCAATAAATGTTAAATAAAATAATAATATGTATTGATTTATAAAAATATATAAATTTAAAAAAAAATTTAATGTAGTTCAACAAAAAATAAAATAAAATAAAAAAATTAATAAATAAAAATAATATTAATAAAATAAAAAGAAACAAAAACATTTGCCTTTTACTATACGCCGGCTGAGTATATTATAATGCAGGGTATCTCAAAATCGTTCACTCTCGACTGCAGCATTCTTGCTGTTAATCAAATATTTAAGAATATAGTATTAAAAACAAATTTCAAGTATTACAAGATTTTCGTGCTTGGTAAACATTCTGAACGTGTGGCTAGGTCGATCCATGGTAATTGCCAAAGAGTTCGATAATTATGGGGACATATTTAATAATAACAAATAATAATAATAATAATAAAAGGCTGCAGACAGTGCTGCACACACACAAACAAGTGTGTTTGGGTTGGGCATAATTGGCAGAAATTAACGTGACCGTACAATCAATATTTATCGTCTATATAGAGTCCAGGCCCTCGTGCATACAAATATATTTGTAAATTCATATTTTATACAAGTATTTGTATGTATGTGTGCATGTTTATTTATGTATGTATTTATTTGTATATTTATTCATAGTTGGTTGCCTGTAATTTGCCATCGTCGCCCTTGCGTTTTAATTTAAATTCAAGTTGAAAGCTGCGTTTTAAATACCCTGTAAAGCGCGGAAATGGGAAGTATTGGACTTGTTAAATGTGTTTGTGTGAGCTTGAGTATATTGCAATATTATTAAAGCTTCTTAAAGTGATTTTAATGAAGAATGAAATGCAGTGCGAGAGAGATAAAGATAGAAGTTAGTTAAACATGAAAAGAATTCATCTCGAGCTACCTTAAAATTCCTGTTTAACTAACTCAGCTGCCTCCCTTTATCTCATTCTCTTGCTCTCTCAATTTCGCTTTCATCTTAAGTCAAGAGACTCCTTTTAGTATTCCATACCAAAAGAAATAAATCCAGGCCTTCAAAGCTTTATCTGCCAATCAATCTATGCTTTGCCTACAGCCAAGCAGGGTATCTCGCAGTCATGCTCATCACATCGCTCATCTCTCTTCACTTTATTTGTTGCTTTTGTTACTGTTGGATGTGTTGATTTTGTCCATCAACAAACAAAAATGGCACGCAAATTATGAACCGCAAATGTGCGTGCGAGGCGGCCCAACAACATGGGCGTTGACTACGCGTGGGCGTGTCACTTGATGCTGCATATCAACTATATATATATGTATCTATATAAATGTCTCCCTCTCTTCATATATGTATGTGCTTACATCTGCAGTGCCTCGGAACGCAATTGGAAATCCGCACAACGGCCGCACATCTATTTTTAATGGACCCATTTTCATGCGTATCTTTTTGCTGTGTTTCGCTCGTGTTGTTGTTGTTGTTGTTGTTTTTGCTTGCTATCTGAAAACTGCAATTTTTGGTTCAATGTAAATTTTGGCGTGTTTATAGCAGCAGTAGGATATTCAATCTAGCGTTTGCTTTTCATAATTTTAAAGCTGCTTTTTAGGCAAATATGAAATTTATGAAAAACTCTTATACATATGTAATTAATATATTTTTAATGGAGAATTTTTTAGTGCTTAAGATTTGCGTATTGAACAGACTACACTTTGCCTGAACTGCGCGCCTCTCATGAAGTGAAAAAAGTCTATTCTTTTTATGTCTGCGTACAAAATGGCTTTATATATTTTTTGGGCAAAAAGGCTTTTATGATGCCGCAGATAATGTATTCTATAGATCGTATTTTACGTATTTTATAGAGAATCGAAATCAAAATGAGGGCCATGAGAGTAGAATGCCAAGCTATGATTGAGTGGATAAAGACGACATCGTGAAAGAAACTGAAGAAGAAGGATTCTTTGCAGTGCTTTGAGAATTATAAAAAACATTGATAGAGCTGCAAAGTATCTGAGAGAGTTTACTTGAGGAGTACAAATTAGTGATGTAAAAAATCATCGATGCATCGAGCATCGATGTTTTTTTTCCGATGTTTTTCGATGTTTTCGCTGATACCGATGTTGAGCGATGCATCGATATTTTACAAAACATCAATTTAATTTTATAATAAGATAGCATTGCCATATTGTGATCAGTGAACAGCAAACTTTGAAATGCCGTAGAAAGTAAATATAATTTATCCAAAATGAATCTAATTTACTATAGCTGGTATATATTTGTTTGCCCTCTTCTGTTCCCTCTGAACGTAATAGACTTACGCCTGAACGATTAAGCCGCATTTTGTTTTTGCAGAGCATTAACGAAAAGGAATACTTTTGAGTTTTGTTTTGAATACTTTTAAGTTTTATTTTGTATAATAATAACGCTATGAAAGCAGTTTAAAAATGAAATATTCGTTTTATTGTCAAACGGAAATGTTTTAGAACATTGGTCATACATCGATGCATGGAATTTTCAATTCGATGTATCAACCCAACATCAATGTTTGGTTTTGAATACATAGATGAACATCGACATCGATGTTTTCATTCAAATTTACATCACTAGTATAAATATTAGAGCCAATTGCCGATAGTTTTTAATCTGATCATGGCAATTAAAAACATTCAGTCTTCAAAACTCGGTGCCACAACTTTTGCAAGTCTTTCACTGTCATCCTAGTATTTATTTTTATTTTATATTCATATTTTATATTTTATATTTTATTTTTTTCATTCTAAAATTACAAAAAAAAAGTAAATATTTTTATTTTATATTCATATTTTTTATTTTATTTTTTTTTATTACATATTTTATTTTTTATAGTATTTTCATAGTATTTTATATTCATATGTTTTATTTTTATTTTTTTTATTTCATATTATTTTATTTATTTTTTTTTTATAGTATTTTCATAGTATTTTATATTCACTTATTTTAATATTACAAATTAGTATTATCCGACTTACTTAATCTCAACTGCAATCTTTTCGCATATTCAAGTTAATTTTGGCAAGTATTTTGCAAATAATTTTCGTTGCATGAGTTTGGGCACTCAGTTCTTGTGTTGCAAACTTCATTTGCATTTTAGTTAAGAATATGTTTTTAAATTGTTGTTTACACGAAAGTTTGAAGAATTTGTTCGACAAATCTTTGGCAATTCCCGCATATTTCTATTTAAGTTTTTGTAGGGTTGTCCAAGTCTTACCTTCAACTTTGCGCTCAGCTCAATATTAAAGCAACTTTTTGACCGCAAACTTCATCAACTCATCAACACACACACACTATTGCTGTCCCTCTCCCTGCTTGTCTCACATATGCTTGATGCAACACGTGGCCCTTGCGTGCCTATTTGCACTTGGCAAGTGGCAAGTGGCAAGTGGCAAGTTTACATTAAATACAATAAATGCTCGCCACAATTTATGCAACATCAACAACAAGCCAAGGTTCCAAGTGAACCGCATAATGCGGGCTAAATCCAGCAAAAGTTCGAGCTGCCCCAAGCCAAGGCGAATGCAAATGCATATTATTGCAGCACAGGTGTGAAATCATATAAAACTAATAATAATAATAAACAGCAATACTTGAAA
Organism: Drosophila buzzatii; assembly: GCA_035045845.1. NCBI lineage: Eukaryota > Metazoa > Arthropoda > Insecta > Diptera > Drosophilidae > Drosophila > Drosophila buzzatii. The sequence goes on along the minus strand of JAWNOS010000089.1, from coordinate 1,626,932 downwards.
AGTAAATAATCCCCACAAAAACTGCAGTGCTTAATGGCAGACAAATGTGTGTGTGCGAGAGAGAGAGAGAGGGAGAGAGGGAGACAGAATAATAGTAAATAAAGAAAGTTTCTGTTTTAATTGTAAATTAATTCGATGTAAAACTTGAGAACTGAGTAAAAACTAAAAGTGAAATTTAAATAGAGCGTAATACTATTTCTGATAACTATATTTAGAAAGTTGTTTGGCTTAACGCCAATATTAAGCTGTTTATGCTATTCCATTATATGTGTTCAATATAAGTTCAATATAAAACGTGAGAGACCTGGGGAACGTATGGAAAGCAATTGCATAGTTATACACTAGAAGAAACGAAGAAATGAAACAAAATATTGTGTTGAAGAGAGTTATTAGTAAAAACATAAATACCATTATATGAATGAAAGGGAAAGCTGCATATGAGAATGCAATTGTGAGATATTTAAATATTTCAATTGCAAATATTTTCTTTTTTTTAACTTCGTGTACACTATTTCAAGAGGTGGTCAAACATATTATATGAATCCCTGTGAGCTCTACTACAAGCGAGAGAGTTTCTTCGTCATCGCGAAAATTATTAAATGAAAGGCGCACAAGATTGTCAAGCGCTAATCCCGACATGTTATTTTTTTTTTCTATAAAAATATGTAATTTAAGTGCTGTTTTTTATTTTTTATTTCTGCTATTACTTAGTAAATATAAGCATAGAAATTGTATTTTTAATTAATATTAAACAAAAAAATTCGGGCGGGCGGGTTTGTTTCGGGTTCCAACATTTTTTTAGCTTTCGGGTACGGGTAAAATTTTACTCTTCAGCCCATGGGCTGGGTCGGGTTGGGTGCAAAATTTCGGCCCATGCCCACCTCTAGCAAGAATATCAATTTGATAAATCTTAATAAACAACTTCAGCAAGTATAATTGAAAACCTAAGTATAAAAATATCTAAATATGTTTAAAATATATTATATAATATAATTTATTATATATATTATATAAATTATATTGTATACGCATATGAAGTGACACATTTTCCCACTGAATATTAAATTCTTAATAAAACACGGCTTTTCTATGAATTTATGAACTTTGTATTTCGCTTTATAGTTTCAATTGATCGGCAATGCCCACAACCACAACTTGTTCGCACAAAATCTCAATTCAAAGTAGTACAAAGAATATTAAGTGTGACCTGACTTCATGTCCATTAAAATACTTAATCTGGTATTTTAGAGAATGTGATTTTTGAAGGAGGAATAGGGGTATTCCAACACCCACATCTACACGTCAGCAGCTGCTTAACTTATTAATAATATTTAGATATTTACATATTATGATTAATTATGAATCATCTGAGGTCTATTGAATATTAAGCTATAAACTAAGAAAGAGAGTTTTGAACTCAATTGTCTTGCGATTGGCTCTCATTTTGACTCAAGAATTGTCAACATATTAATAAATATAAATAAATATTAGTTAAACGCCTCAATCGTTTGCTAATGAATTTCGCTCAGGCAATGTCAAGCTGTTGGCTCAACCTGTTGGCAGACCTCATACTGAGCAGAGTCACCTAAAATTGGAGTTTACACTTGATGCACAGACAGTTACAGACATATGTCTGTCTTAAGGTGATTTGATGAGTGTATTATTTAACATTTAATGCCATGCATATATGCTTTAAATTTAGACAATATATTTTATTTTCCTGGCAAACTAATGCTTGTGAATAAAATGCCAATAGCAGATTTCTTTCAGTCGACCGTCTCGAGTTTAATGAGAGCGCGCTAATATAACCGCTCAGACAAATTCATATTTCAGCGCTATTATTTATCTTATTGATAATGTTATATAATGGAAATATAGTCATTGCAGTCTGTGAAGGTTCATTTGAACCTTCACGCTCTGATCTCGCTCTCAGCAAGTTCTTTTCTTTCTTCAAATCTTTTCGTTTTGACTTTCGGCTGAACATCCGAACAACAAGTTGAACTATTCGTGTGATGCTCTTATCTGAACATGCCGAGTATGAGAGCGATATGATTGACGGTCGTAAGAGTCAGCAGATAATGTTCGGGAACAACGAGAACGAAACAGCTACGAGCCGATCGTGAACAAATTCGTTAAAGAACCAATGCAATCGGCTGCTCTCTGAGTTTTTTCTCGCTCTCAGCAAAGCTTTCGGTTCTTTGCGTTTAAGCGCCTTGAGTTCTTCGTGTGAGTTTTTCCCGAACAAGGGAGCAATGGGAGCAATACGATTGACGCTCGCACAAACGGGCTTAGTAATTGAGCAGATAATGTTCGGGGAACAGCGATAACGAAATAAAACAAAAGCAAAGCAAAATTTGCGTGCCGATCCCGAACGAACTCGTTAAAGAAACGATGCAATCGGCTGCTCTCTGCATCTTTTCTCAGAGTGTTAGTGAATGAGAGTTATTCGCAGACATTGTTAGAAGATCAACAGATAGCGCTCACTGTATCATAGTTATATGAAATAACTTTTGTATAAAGAAAAAAAGAAAAAAAAATTTATATCATAAATTATTCATATATAGCTTTCAGTTAGTTATTCTACTCTTACGCTTCAGCAATTCAGCAATTACCAGAAAAATAAACTATTAAAATAATTTTGTTTTAAACTTTACATTAATTGGGCAACTTTTAAATAAGAACTCAAAAAATATGAAAAAAAGCTAAACTGTTAAAATTATGAAAATAGTTGCTAAAATCAGTACAAAGCAGAAAGTGTAAAAAGTTTAGCGTTGCCAGACTAATTGGCAACTAGTTGCCAGATGCTGCACGAAATGTCAGACTAAAGAGCATGCAGTATGCATTTGATGTGTTGCTTAATAACTTTATTTTCCCAACTGCCACGCACACACACACACACACACACACACACACGCATAAACAGCCATTAATATAGAGACATGTCTCGCTGTCCTTTGGCCAGCATTTTGGGACTACTTCACTGTTTATCGATGATGTGCAAATTAAATTTCGCGTACGCGTTGCGGCGTTGCGTGTGGGCGTGGCAGTGAACAGTGGGCTCGTGTTTGGCCTGTGACAGTTGGCAGACAACAAAGCATTGATGGATGCGTGGCGCACGTGTTGCCGACCGCAATGCAAAATATTTTTTACACTTCAGAATTATGGGCCAACGGAGTAAGCAAATAAATAAAACGAGCGAGGCTAACGGAACATTGTGGCGGACACGCGCACATACACTCGCACATACACAAATGAGAAATTTATAAACAAGCGCCAGTGGCGCCACCTAGCGTTGAAAGTATGCTACGGTCATTCATTACGCTTTTTATGCAATGCAACGGGAGACAAACAGAAACACAAACACACACACACACACACACACACATACATATGTATGTGCATGTATATGGGAATAAAACTCAGCAGCTAATTTTGCTAGGACAAAAGTGGGCGTAGTGTAATAATAGCTATGACTAGGGGGCGTGGCTGCTGACAACAGTTAGAGCAGTTGGCATTTGTTTGTTGTTTTAGAGCAGTTCAAAACATTCACTGGCCAAGTAAGGGTGTGCCAAAATACACAAGGAAACACACGAAAGCCAATTGAAAATTATGTTGAATTTCATATATATTGGAAGAGGAAGTCAGCAGCAGTTGGTTTATATATATATATATATATATATATATATATATATTCATTCAAATTTGTAAATAATTTAATCAAGTGAGAAAATGTATAAGCATAAGAGACTTCCAGAAGCCAAACTTGTTCCTCAAATAAGTTTTAAGAGTACATTGAAGCATTGTTTATGGGAGATCTATTTAAACTGGCATACGATGGCAATCTAAGCTGCCTATGCAATAGAGCAAGAATTTCTTCAGAGCTTCTATATAGAAAGAGAAGAGATAATGAAAAATGAAACTGCGTAAGGTATTAAATGAAACTGTTTATTATATTTTATGATATTTTTTTGTTTATAATATTTTTTTCTCCAAGAAAAATCGTATTCAAATTAAATTAATATTTTTAGTAGTAGTATTTAGTATTATTTTTTCTCTTTAGTCAAGTATTTATTCAATTTTGTCTTATTATCGGAACTTAAACTGTAAATCATATTGATTTTTTTGAGAGTTGGAATTACTTATATTTTTATGTATTTTATGTAGACTTTTGACCTTCTCATTGCAGCATTCTTAAATCCAAATCAAATTGAAATATATATTTTTTTTTTCATAATTTTCTGCTTCATTTAAATTATATCATGTTGATTTTTTTGAGAGTTGGAATTTCTTATACTGTATTACATAAATTCCATGTAGACTTTTGACCTTCTCATTGCAGCATTCTTAAATCCAAATCAAATTGAAATATATATATATATATTTTTTTTCATAATTTTCTGCATCATTTAAATTGAATATTCAGATATAAAGAAGTCAATTATTGCATTAATGATTTATACATATGTAGATATATATATTAATATTTATATGCATTCAATACGTAAATAACATAATTATGCTCACTCAGCGGATTATTTCAATTAATAATACTTGATTCATTCGCTTAATGCAATAAAAATATCACTTTTTTCTTGCATTATTATTATTATATTAATTATTATATTATTATTATATTAATTGCTTTATTACAGCGTTTTGCTTGCTTCTTAATTCTTGAATTCTTGAATGAAAAAATAAAGCATTAAATATTGTACAGTAATCAATAAAGAATTCGCATTTACAAATAAATGATGTAAGCATAAAAGTCTTCAACAAAACACATTCAATACAATGCCATAAATTAATCAAAAATCGCTTATAAGTAATTCACGGAAATTCATATGATTATTAATGTATATATGTATATGTATATGAATATATGCAACGTAATGTTTATATGTATATTGATTGAACTCACAAATTGGCATTGATTTGGAGAGCAGCAAAGCTCAGAATAAGCAGCTGTTGGCTTTGCTTACTTGAAAAGCCGTCTGGTTCGCTCTCATTTTTTATTTAATATTTCGTATTTTAGAATTTTTATTTAATAGAATTTTTTTATATGCTTAGTTTTAACAAGGATAATTTTAATTATTTAATTGGCAGTTTTTCTATTTTTATTTTATTTTATTTATTTTTTATTTTGTTTATTAAGCTTCATGAATATGAGCTTAGGCTATATATCTATTTTTTTTTTACCATTAATAAATTAAAATTATCTGATAATATATTTTTCCCATATATTATTTTCCTTTTGTATTAATTTTTGTATTACTTTTCATATTTTATTTATATTTTTCAATATTATTTATATAATTTTTTATAATTTATTTATTAATTAATTTTATTATTAATTAATTTTATTTATTAATTTCAAGTTTAATTTTTCATATATATATTATTTATATTTTTCTATATTACTTATATTTTTTTTATATATTTTATTTATTGATTTCTAGTTTAAATTTTCATATATATTTTATTTAAATTTTTTTTATATTATTTATATATTTTTAAATTTTATTTATTGATTGCAAGTTTTATTTTTCATATATATTTGATTTATATTTGTTGTATAATTTATATATTTTTTATTAATTTCAAGTTTTATTTTTCATTTATATTTTATTTAAATTTTTTATATAATTTATATCATCTATATATTTTTTATATTTTATTTATTAATTTCAAGTTTTATTTTTCATTTATATTTTATTTATATTTTTTTCAATATTATTTATATATTTTTTATATTTTTTCATAGTTTTCAAGTTTTATTTTTCATATATATTTACATTATAATTATATTTATATTTTTAAAATATATTTTATTTTATATTATATGTTATTATAAAATTTATACGAACTACATTCTTTGAAATCGATTAATTTATTTCATTTTTTTGTCTTTTTCTTTATATATTAATTTTTTTTAAAGCTAAGTCTTTATATTTAAATATAGAGTTTTATCTGTATTAATCGACTTGCTGAGTTTATATTGTGTTTAGCTTATCGATATCTCTTACAAACTAGATTTTTTCATTTACTCTAACTCATCTTACTCTCACTCTCTCTCTCTTTTCTTTTAACGTGTGCGATTTACGGCCAACTCAAGTTCTTTTGCAGCATTAGCCTAGCATTAAGCTAGAATTGAAATCGTTTAGTTAGAGCAAAGATTGATATGCCAAAACCTAACCTAGGGCATTATTGGCTTCGACTTTTGCATTTTGGCCAAATTACGCTTTGGTCACTCAAACTGTTGTTGCTGTTGCTGCTGCTGTTGTTGGTGCTGGTGTTGCTGTTGACTCTGTGCGCTCTTTGGGTTTTCCATGCGTAAGTTTTGTTTGCATAAGCCACGCTTAAGCATGTGTGGCCAACTCTGTGCATGCGTGTGCCTGTGTGTGTGTGTGTGTGTCTGTGTGCGTGTGTGTGCCTGTGTATTAGTTGCTTGGTTTGGTTTGCTGGTGCGTTTGTTTGTGGCTCGCTTAATCCTTTCATTTTCATAACTCGTCATAGAATGTAAACAAGATTAAGTTAGTTTTCTGTGCTGCTCAAGTGGCTTTGGTCGCCCAACAGTTGGGTCGTCGTTGGCTGTTGCCGCAGCAGCTGCAGTTGCAGATGTTGCTGCTGTTGCTGACGCTTTGGCCATGGCACATAGGAGCTGGCAATATGGTAGGGACTTGGACTTGGGCTCTAAGGGCTGGAGCTGGGTCTGGGGCTGGGGCTGGGGCTAATGCCGAGGCTGGAGCTGAGGCTGAGGCTGTCGTCTGGCCACAACAAGTCCACCAAAGTGACTGTTGCAATTGCCTTTTGTTGTTGTTCTTGTTGCTGCTGTTGGTCTTTTTGTTGTTGTTGTCGTTGTTGCCTTTATACTAAACTCGGCAAAAAGTTTTCGTATTAAAAAGTTGGACGTAAGGATTTCACAAAAGCTTCCGCCGCATTATATTGAGAGCTGATTTTGAGGGTGCCATACAAACAGCCACCGCACCACCGTCGCAACTGCTCAACCACCCATCAGGCTACACATTGGTGTAGCCCCACCCGCTGTTCTTATTCTTATTTGATTGCCAAGTGACATTGCAGTTGTTGTTGTTTCTGTTGCTGTTAGTTTGTTTGATTGTTTGCTTGTTGTTGTTCTTGCTGGTTTTTGTTGCTGGCAGCACTAATAGTAATTAAAGTTATTACAAATGGAATTTATATAACTGTTTCTCATTTTGTTGTGGCTGTGAAATAAAATGTATTAAAAATATATAAATAATAGAAGCTATAAATATTGCTCTTAATCCAAAATGTTGATTTATTGTCGCAAAAAGCGTTGCACCTATCAAATATTTAATCAATGCGAATATTTAATGCACTTAGTCCTTTTTATATATCTATATATTTAAATTGCATATGTTTGTTGAAGAAACATGTACAAATTTAAATATATAACATATTATATAATATTTAACTTATTGAATTTTTTCAAATATTGAATTAATATAAAAATGAATTATTAAACAAAAAAAATTGCTATACATTTTAATACTTTATTTATTATTTTTTATTTATTTTATTAAATAAAAAAATATATATTTAAAAAAATATTTATTAAATTTTACTATTTTTATTTATATTTTTATTTGGTTAATTTTAATATTAACATTTATTTTATTAAATAAAAAAAATATATTTTAAAAAATATTTATTAAATTTTACTATTTTTATTTATTTTTTATTTGTTTAATTTTAATATTTACATTTATTTTACTAAATAAAAAATATATATTTAAAAAAAATGTTTATTAAATTTTACTATTTTTATTTATATTTTATTTGTTTAATTTTAATATTTATATTTATTTTATTAAATAAAAAATATATATTAAAAAAAATATTTATTCAATTTTACTATTTTTATTTATATTTTATTTGTTTAATTTTAGTATTTACATTTATTTTATTTAATAAAAAAAATATATATATATATGTTTATTAAATTTCACTATTTTTATTTATATTTAATTTGTTTAATTTTGTTTTTCCTCTTATTATTTATAAATAGTATTTTCTTTGGCTTGGTTTTTATTTTAATACTCTTCTTTTGATTTAAAGCCATTTCCAGCTAACGAAACGTGTAACTTATTGTATTTTCGTCTTTTATTTCGTTTTCATATATTTTATTGGTATATTTAAAAAAAAATGAGCTAATAATCTCTTATATAAATTAAAGTTAAGTATTAAACAAGTATTATAAACAACAAAAGAATAAATCACAGTTAAAGCTATTTTCACAGAGAAAATTACTTTTTTTTGCAACTGCCGAAAAAAAAATATTATTTTATTGTCGTGTTTTGCAATAACTCAAACTTTTTCCAAAAGATTAATTATTATTCAACTTTATTTGATGTAAATATGCAATTTTCCAATAGTTACTCAAACACCTTTAAAATAAATCTCTCTTCTTCTGATGTCACTTATTCAACTTTGTTTAAAGCAAATTTTCAAATGATTACTCAATCAAGTTTGAAATAAATCTCGTCTGCCTGTTTCTATCTTAAGCCGTACTCAAATATTAAGTAAATGCATTAAGTATACGCACTGTGATCAAAATGCAATTATTTCTATTATCTACTATTCGATATCAGCTTTAATTGATATGCGTATGCACACAGCTGTTGTTTAGCCGTGCTGCATATGAGAATTTAATCATGTTAAATCTGCTCAAGCACTTTTCAAGCCAGGCCGAAATGCAACTCAACTTCTGTTGACAGGCCTAAATAATTACTTAAAGAGAATTTACTAACAGGCCAAGCACAATATTTATGAATGCGTAATTAAAGTTATTGCACATGTATTTCGCCTGATTGGATTTTCGGGTTGGAGCTGTCAAACTAAGCTGCCGTTCAATAAACCAAGTTCGAGTGCAAAGGCAAAAGGCAGGCAGCAGCAGGAAGCTGTCGACTGCAGGATGCAGGACATAATTCGCAGGCGTCATATTTGTTAAGTGTGCGGCTTTCGGGCTTGCAATATTTAATGCAAAGGCCTATGCCAATGCCAATGCCTATACCGATGCCGATGCCTTGAGGCTAGAAAACCTCAACTCTAATACGGCTGTGCACCGACCCAATCTCTCCATCTCTTCTTCCCATCCTCTTGGGCTGCCACAACTGTGAGACCTCAGACCACGTGGACCGCACAAAATAATCAAGTTTTGTTTTGCTGCTCGATTTGGATTTGCCACATGAGCCATGCCCACTAACAGCAATTTGTGCGCCTACTTTGCTCGCTCGCCAGCTTGATTGCGGCGGTTTTTGGGGGCGTGGCCAAGGCAAACGCCTCGACATACCAATGCGTACTCGGCATATGCGAATTTCCTGTAATAGATCTTGTGGCAAACATAAACTGCATGTTAAATGCCTTTGCCTGCGGCCCACTGATGACTGTGCGAGTGTGTGTGTGTGAGCGAGTGTGTGCGAGTGTGTGTGTGTAAGCGAGTGTGTGTGTGTAAGCAATGTGCGTGCGTCATGCTCAAATGATAAATTGTTACAGGCACGACCTGTCGAGCAGCAGGCAACATTGTTGAAGTATGCAGAAGAGTAGAGAAGCGGTGATAGGAGAGGAGAGCAGAGCAGAGACGAATGGGAGAAATCATGCATTACCATGTTGCAAAGCGAAGATGGAGCTGCCGTTCTGATAGCCAGAGATAACATACAATGCATAATAGTTGATGCCACACAATTTACACATATTAAGTAATGCTACCGGTAAGACGATGAGGAGCCACTGCCTCTCTCTCTCTACCTCTCTCTCTCTCTCTCTCTCTGTGATAAGTGTGCAACTAGACAAATTGCAGCAACATATCCTTTGGTCAGCTAAAGGTTTCAATGGCCTCGTTTGCATAAGCGATTATTGTGCATTCGCCAAATGAAGTGATGTGAGCTACTTTCTGTTTATAGTTAAATATCTCTATAGCTCACTAGCTCTCTCTCTCTTTCTCTCTCTCTCTATATATATTTGTGCTCTATAAATATCTTGATATATTCAACTGCAGCACATCTGCGTTTTGGGCTTGCTGCTCTACTAAGCTTGCATAATTAGAAATGCTAATGAAAATTGTGAATTCATATATTTATGGAACTTCAAGTCATGTTGTGCTTAGCTGGCGAGCAGGCGAATAATTTGATTTGGGTTACGAATCTCTATGAATATGTTGATAAAAGATTGTTTTCATTTGACAAATTTATTTATATTTGATCAAGAAAATTAGTATCAGTAATATATATTTCAATATTTATTATTATACATAAAGATGCCAAGTGAAGCTAGATTTATTTGTTGGCATTTGAGCTAAATTAAGTTAGTTGAGTCTTTAAAAATTAATTAATTATAATTAATTGCAATTATTTTAATTATTTTAATTTGATTTCTTTTATAATTTATAATTTTTTTATTTTACATTATTTTAAATTTTTTTTATTTTACATTGCAATGGAATTTTTCTAGTTCATCATTGGTTCATGAAGGAAGATACAAATTTTTGGCTGTGCATATTTTCAAAAGAAAATTTTTTTCAGATAAAAAAAAAAAGTATTAAATAAAAAATAGTTATTCAACAAATTTTTGTTGTATATAATATAAGTGAAGAATGTTTTGCAAAATGCAACATTTATATTTATTTATTTAATATTAAAAAAAATTATTTTCATATATAATATGATTGAATTGAATTGAATATTTTAAAATTCAGCATTAAATAATTATAAATTGTGGTTTTAATAACCTTGAGAGAAACTGATTCACCTAAAAGAATTTCGCTTAACTGAGAGAGCAAAGAAATTTTATTTAAATTTTTTATTATTCTTAGAAATGATTATGTAGTTTCTTCTAAGAATTGTTTAACTTCATGACCAATAATTCCTTGAAAAGTTAATGCGAGCTAAATATAGCTATTAAATGATATATTTTTGGGAATAGATAATGAGCAGTCTCTGGGCTAGCTACGTCAGTCTAAGCTATATTTAAGACTCTACTGGCAAGTGTCTTGCTTATGGAGAGAGTTGTATTATCTGCATTACCTGCTCTTGGTGCAATGGCCATAGTTTGCAATGAAAACAAACAAATTGCTCAAACTATTTCAATTTGTTAATGCTGCAGATGGAAAGGCAGCGCTTGCTGTAGATATCAGCTAGCACTGTAGCTGCAATCTGCATTTTGCCTCTACAATTATCTAGCTGAAATATATATACAGCACATATTCAATATGCTGTAGTCAGGCAGCTGCAGCAGCTAGAGAAATGCATGTGAGCTTCAAGTGCTTTGACGCTTTTATTTTGCCAATAAATTGTGTTTTGCGTACTTTGTGGGTCAGGCGGAAATGTATTTTGATTTAAAATGCGTAAAGCGTTGCGTATACGTAATGTGAGCCCAGTTGCATATACATACATACACATAGGTATGTACAGCCATGTGAACGAACGAGTCAACGTCTACAATGTGAGTTCAAGGGAAATTGTAGCGTTTGAGTTTGAGTTGCAGTTGGTTTTCAGCTCGCCTTTGCCTGGGCGCTGCATGTCAAGTGGAAAATTAAGATTGATTACGGCAGATAAGCCGTTGAATTTACAACGAATTTAATTGATTGCATGTGCACTCGACTGTGTGAGTGAGTGGGTGAGTGGATGGGTGAGTGAGTGGGTGAGTGTGTGTTCGCATGTGTGTGAATATGTGAATATCGTATTTGTATGTCATGTCAACCTTCAAGTGGCAGCCTGTCAATTGCTTAGCGCGCGCGCTAACGTTGAAATGCTCAACTTGCAATTTAATTGCTTGGCCAGCCAAAAAGGTTTTCCCATTTCCCTTGCTTTCGTTATTTTCTTTTTTGTTCACCCTGAACATGCTGTTCAGCCCTTTCGACAAAGTTCGTGGAGCAAGTTCCTTGCACCTGGCAACAGCTCGTTAAGGTGCCAACAGCGTTCGCACAAAAGAAAAGCTGCGGCAATAAGGCAAAGATGATGCTAACCGCAGCAGCAGCAGCAACTCGCGGCAGCAGCAACTCGTGGCAGCGACTCGCTGCAAAGCGCAGCAAGAAAATTTGCGGTGGTTTTGATGCCCTATAAATTATTTGTGAATGCCAGCCGGGAGTTATGCCATAAAGTTGCATAGATGAATCATAGTCAAGCTGCATAAATTCTAGAGCTCCAGATTTTTCTATGATTTTAAATAAAAGTTGAAATATTGGCTCATTTTTAAAGATAAATAATAAAATATAATAAAATAATACAAGCATAAATAAATATTTAAAATATAATAAAATTTATATTTATTTAAAAAATATTTAAAATATAATAAAATTTTGAGATTTTATAATTATGTTTCATCTTTTTAGCATCTTTTAAAATAAATCTTAACAAGCCTATGAACAGAAGTAAATTAATTCGGAAAGTAGACTTTTTAATGCATTATAAAGGACAGTTTAAATCAATGCCAATTATTTGAATTTGAGTTATGAAATAAAAGAATATTATTCTTTTATTTAATAAAATATAAAAAATATTATATAAGTAGATATCTATATTTTATTTTTAATTAAAAATCTTGTGTGGTGCTGCATTTGTTGATAGATTTTTCAACTGGGATCAAATATTACATATTAATCAGAAAAAGCTTTTTTTTATATATATTAGATTGCATTTTTATATTATGTAATATTTTGATTTGGTTTAATAATTATTTTTTGGCTAATTATGTATTTCAACAATAATTTAATAAATATAATTAATTTTAAAAAAAATTAATACATAAATTTAATTTAATTATAATAAAATAATAAATAAATTTTTAAATAATTAATTAATAATAATATAATACATAAATTTAATTTAATTATTAAAATTTTATAAACACATTTTATTAAATAATAAAAATTGACTAAATAATAATAAATAATTATCTATTTTATGAATAGCTTTTTGTTATTTAGTATATATATTATTCACATGCATACGATCCACATAAATATAAATTTAATTTAATTATAATCGTATAATAAATACATTTTTAAATAATTAGTGAATAATAATAATTTAATACATCAATTGAATTTAATTATAATAATTTAATAAATACATTTTTTTTAAATAATAAAAAAATAATTTACTAAATAATAATAAATAATTATCTATTTTTTGAATAGCTTTTTATTATTTATTATATATATTATTTACATGAGTACATTCCACATAAATATAAAATTAATTTAATTATTAAAATTTAATAAATACATTTTATTTAATAATAAAAATGTACTAAATAATAATAAATAATTTTCTATTTTATGCAATAGCTTTTTATTATTTATTATATATTATTCACATTAATAAATTCTACATAATTATAATCATTTATTTACTTCAATCCAACTCATCTTTCAGGTATTTTTCCAGGGTAGCCAATGCTTCTGGCATGCCCTATTTCTATTTAGTTGCCGCCGATCCTTGTTGCTGCTTCTGTGGCTGCTGCTTGTTATGCCATTTTATACGCAGCGTGTTGAAGCAAATGTTTATGTTTGTTTACTTATGCATGCGTGCGAGTGTTGGTCGCGTCAGTGTGCGTGTGTGTGTGTGTGTGTGTGAGTGGATGTAAGTGTGTAACTATATCTGCACTTGTATCTATAAATGTAAGTCGCACTGTATTATATGCATGTGTGTGCGTGTATGTGTGTGTGTTTGTGTGTGGTTGAATGTCGCTCATTTCAATAACAAAACGAGCTCAAGTCACTTGTTCCCACAACTGACGCACTTAACTGAAAATTTTATGCAGGGACAAACAAGACGGAAACTGAGCAAACGATGCCAAACCAACATCTTTCCATATATATTTGCGAATCATGTCTTTCTTCCCTCTCTCTCTCTCTCTCTCTCTCTCTGTCTGTCTGACTACATTATAGCCAAGATAATGATGGCTAATCAGCTGTCTCCGCAAGACTGACAACTTAATGCATAAATGTTTCTGCCCCCGAATCAATTGGCATTAAAACGATACACACGACCGAGCTTTAAGTTTGCAATTAGCCTGCTGGCTTTTCGGGCCTCTGCACATAATACCCTCAGCGCCCTCTTTCACTCAACCTCTCTCTCTCTCCCTCTCTCCCGCTCTGTCTTTTGGCTTAGGTAAAAGTTTCTACCTGCATTTGTCACAGAATTTATGATATAAGCGCCAGCGAGGGCGGACTAGGGTGGGTTTGGCTTGAGTTCCTTTTGCTATTCACTGGGTTTTATCTAATAAAATCTAGAGTGTTTAATCCCTTGCACTCGACTGCCGTTCAACCTGCTGCTGCTGCTGCCGTCGCCGTCGCCGTCGCCGTCGCCGTCGTCGTTGCAGTCAATGTGGTAGTCGCATTCGGCATCGCAGTCACAGTTGCACAGCTGGGACTTTGAATCCATTGCAATGTTCGTAGCCAGTTTGCCTTTTCGCTGGGAGTCGCCTTCCTCTCTGAGCACAGTCTATGGATTATGGCAACTGCTTTGATTAACAATTAGTGCAGCGAACAAATTTATAGCAGAACTATGGCTTTGAATTTCAGCTGAATACAGATTTGATTTTGAATGAAAATCGGGAAGCATATGCAAAATATTAAAAAATATATATTTGATCAATTTACAATAATATCTAATATGTTATATGAATAAGAATTCATTTATTATTATTATTATTACGATTAAGATTTTATTTATCTATAATAACTATATTTTTCATAATTTAATTAATTTAAATATTTTTTTATTTATTTTTATTATAAAGTTTTCTTTTATATATATATATATATTTTTTTGTTAAATACTTATTCATTTTTTAAATATTTTTTCTTTTTATCATTTCATTTTTAAATTAAATTAATTTAATTCAATTATATGTTATATGAATAAAAATTCATTTTTTATTATTATTTATTATTATATATATATTATATTATATTTATTATTATTTATTATTATTATTACTATTAAGATTTTATTTATCTATAATAACTATATTTTTCATAATTTAAACAATTTAATTAATTAATATATTACTTTGTCTTATTTTACCTAAATATTTTTCTTCAAATTCACATTTATAAAAAAAGTGTTTTATTTTTTTCATAGGTTACATTTTATAATTATCTATAATAATTTCTCTTAATGTACTCAATATTAGTGTATTCGCATATTCGTCATTGGCCTAGCTATCGTTTCGATTTTCTAAAAATTCATTTCGCTAGTCTGGTCCAGCTCGCTGCACAATGCAAAGGCGATGCAATCGCCGACTGATAAAGGCAGTCGGGTGGGTTAGTTGGAATAGTTGAGTGGGCAGTGGAGACTGGACCAGAACACGGCGCAATGCGTTGTGCTGCTCCGGTCGGTACTCGGGTCTGGGACTGGGCACTCGGCACTCGGCACTCGATCAAATTACTTATTGTAGCCGCGCCGCAGGATGCGCAAGTGCCATTAATACAAATAAAGTGACACAAATACAGGCAAAGCCCAAAGGCATGCGACAGAGGGGCGGGCAATAAGCGCACCATGGATGTGGGCAGGTATCGCATTCGCCTTGCCTTTTATGCCATAACTGGCCATGGTGCTGCCAGGGCCATAACTTTTGCCTGCTGCAGATTTAGCCAAGTGGAAGACTAATCTCTGAATTCGCCAGCAGCAGCAATGGCAAAAGCAAAGGCAACGGCAACGGCAACGGCAGCAGCAGCAGCAAAACTTTGAACAATGGGCAAGAAAAGTTTAGAAACTAGTAGTCGGTGAGCATGTCAACTGTGCGCAAGAACAACGAACAGCATTTTGCTTGACGGCGGGTGGTCGGACGGTTCGAACGGCTGATGCTGGGCGTCGCTATGCAACGAGGCGTTAAAACAGCCAACCTGTCAGGTGTGGAGGTTGCAGAACAACAAAAGAAAAAAAAAAAAAAAAGAAAGCCAAAAACAAAACGAAACACAGAACACAAAAACAAACGCTGCTTGAATTACAAGAAGGTGCAGTCGATTAAGCTCTTTGATAGATTTTTCAATTTGCATCCTTGCTAGCTGGGATAAGCAGTTAAGGTGTGCGATTTGTTGACTCAAATGCTGCAGCAAAGCGGCCTTCAATTTACTGTCTGTCTGGCCGTCTGGCTGTCTGACTGTCGGGCAGATAAATAGTGCCAGAGAAGGTCACACAGCGTTGAGCTGGGCTGACAGGGCGTCTGAGCTCGCGGCTGCTAACCATCGAGCCTTCTCTCACACACTTACACTCCCACTTTCTCCCTCTCCCTCTCTCTCCCTCTCTCCATCTCATTCGCCTGGCAAAGGCGACAACAACAAGAAAGCCAACACAGAAAGCCGACAGCTGCCCTTGAGTTGATGTCAGTTTTGGCTTGGGCTTTTTTTTCTCGCCTTTTTTCCCCCCACATGCACACACACACATAAAATGCTTAAAGCGGGTAGATTAGCTGCGTGCTGAACTAGAACTTGGCTAATGTGCACAGTTAGTGGCTGTGAAATAAACTGCATAAGATATGTCCCAGAGTAAAAGGTGAAACTAGAGTTTAGATGGGATGGCGCGAGATTAATTGTGCTTTCTCTTTTTGTGTGGCAAGATTCCCAAATGGAACCCGATACGAATTAAATGAGACGAACTCATTTCACTGTGGTTTCTCTACTTAAATATAAATATGTAACCTAATAATTAAACTTTGTAACTCAAGCTAAATTAAAAAAAAAAAAAAACTAAATTAATATTATAAGCATTATTTTATAATTTTTTTTTTTTGTACTTTTTACTTGCTTTAAGCCGCGCAAATAAAAATATTTAAGAAATAATATGAAGTTGCATTTTTTTACTTTAGTATAAAAGTTAATAATTAACATATTTCATTATTTATATATTTATTTATTTTATTATTATAATTTTTTTTTGTCAATTTAAAGTAAGTATTAATATATAATAAAATATATACATTGATATATATATATATTAATATAATATATAATACAATAGCTCGCTCTGTTCGCCAGATCAACCAATAAAAAATCACGCTCATTCGCTCTCGCTCTAAGCACGAGACTTCGGTTCTTTTCGGTTTTCTTTTCTGTTGTGATCAACCAATAAAAAATCACACTCATTCGCTCTCGCTCTAAGCACGAGACTTTGGTTCTTTTCTGTTGAGATCAACCAATAAAAAATCACACGCATTCGCTCTCGCTCTAAGCACGAGACTTCGGTTTTCGTTTCTCTTGAGCGCATTGAGTTCAGCTATTCGTGTGACGCTTTCACAATGAACATCGCTCAGAGAACGATACGATTGGCGTTCGCTTTCGACTCAGTAAGAAGTAAATAACTGTTAAAGTCAATGCAATAGGTTCTCACACTCTCATACACATGCACACTCTTGCACTCACGCATGCATACCAATACAAATATAAAAGACTTTTTGCTTCATTTAACTCAACTAACAACAACGAACAACGATAGCAAAGCAATACAAAGAAAAACCGATTACGAACCGATCGCGAACGAGCTTGTTGTAGAACCGACGCAATCGTTTGCTCTCTGAGTTTGCTTCGCTTAGTGTGAGTGAATGAGACTTATTGGGAGGCACAGAGAAACGATGAGGTGTTATTATTTTTTTTTTATACCCTGAACCCATTGAAAATGGGAATTCAGGGTATAATGGTTTTGTGAAAATGTATGTAACAGGCAGAAGGAGACATCGCAGACCCCATAAAGTATATATATTCTTGATCAGCATAAAAAAATAAGTTGAATGAGCCCTGTCCGTCTGTCCGTCCGTCCGTCCGTCCGTCCGTCCGTCCGTCCGTCCGTCCGTCCGTCCGTCCGTCCGTCCGTCCGTCCGTCCGTCCGTCCGTCCGTATGAACGTCGAGATTTCGGAAACTACAAGAGCTAGAGAGCTGAAATTTCACATGAACACTCATATGTTAGCTACGCAGTACGAGTTTATTTTGTTTTTTCGATAACTCATCCCATTTCCAAATTATCGATAAAAAATCGAAAATTCGTTTCAATTTTTTTGGTTTTTTGAGCATAGCTTCTACACCGTTTTAGCTAAAGACTTCGAATTTGTATATTTAGATAGATATTATAAATACGCAGATTATGTAATTTTTGGATTTTGGATGCCACGCCCCCTTCGCCCACAATTTGCAAAAAACGCATTTCAAATACTAGAGACTTGAAATTTGGCACATAGATACATATAGATACTCTTAATCTACTCTGAAAATTTCATCAAGATCATGTTTCTAGAAATGGAGTTATAAGCGTTCAAAGTATAGCCCAACCCACCCCCAAGCCACGGCAGCAACGCGCGGTTAGCAGAGCTCGCGCTCATGCGATCGTAAAGAAGAAGAGTATCACTTTTTTTGCAGGGTTCAGGGGATCTCGTAGTCGAGCCGTCTCGACTAGAGCCTTCTTACTTGTTTTAACTGTGAATACTATAAAATATATTATTATTCTTATTTCTGGGCAAATGTTCTACAAAATTGTAAGCGGAAAACTTGTCAAATAATTTTTGTAATAAAGTAAAACAAATTTTATAAATATAAACAAATATTTTTCAAATACAAAATTAAATTAAACAAGTAAGAAAGCTGTAGTCGAGACTGCTCGACTACGAAATCCCCTGAGCCCTTCTTCGAATGAATAATATTCCAAGAATTATTCGATTCGTTTCTACACGCATGCAAAACCACACGCACACATAGACACTGATCTACATGTGTATGCATGTATGTGTGTATGCATGTGTGTAAGCATTGCAAGCGTCTCGCTGTCTCTCTCTGCCTTTGTTGCTGCGCCGCATGGATTTTGATGAGAAAACTTTGATGATTAATAATTCGGTTTCTAGATGGACAATCGTATTGATATCTTCAGATTATGATTATGATATTCATATCTATATGCTAAACCAAACAGCATATCTCTAGTATTTGAAATGCATTTTTTTCACATTTGGGGGTGGTGGGGCGAAGTGGGGACCGGAATCCAAAATCTGACAAAAACCGAAATTGTATTAAATTAGTATCTATATATATGCAGAAGACTTGGAGACTCTAACTCTAAAGATGAATTAGCTAGAATTTTATAACTGGTTCCCGATAAATTCGTTTATCGATAACTTTCCCAATATACAAGTTATCGAATTTCTGAAACAAACTCGTACTGCGCGTGCAATATACGAACCTAACACAAAAAGAATGAACTCTCTAGCTTTTGTATCTTCGGAAATCGACGCGTTCATACATACGGACGGACGGACGGACAGACGGACATGGCTATATCAACTTTTCTCGTCACCCTGATCAAGAATATATATACTTTGTGGGGTCTGCCACGCCTCCTTCTGCCTGTTACATACTTTTAACAAAACCATTATACCCTGATTTCCCATTTTCAATGGGCTCAGGGTATAAAAATATATATATTATAAATAAAAATATTTAAAGTAATATAAATATTGATTTAATTATATTCTATATTATTAAGTAATAAAATGAAGCAGAGCAATTAAAAATATATGTAATATATTTTAATAATAAAATATAGCATAATGTTTATATATTTACTTGCTTGTTTTATAAATTTACTTAAAATTAATATATAAATATTTGCTGCATGTCAAAAATATGTTATAATCTTGTTATTCTTAGTTAGTGCATTAGCTCGTCTTCGTAGTACAAAACTAAATATTTCGATTTACTTTTTTTACTCACTATTTGCTCTCGGTTTTGTTTTTGTTGATTCTTATTGCGATGCCAAATGCTGCGCCCATATGTAGGCAATGGATTTTTGTTTTGCTTTTATATTTCTTACGCTCATTTTGCTGAGCTCATAGCGAACATTGCCTCATTGCCTCATTGCCAGACATATGTCAGGTTTGCCTACCTGCGGCCCAATTCCAAGAGTTGTTGTTGTAGCTGATTCTGTTTGCTGTCGATATTTTACAGGTTTCTCCAGGTATGGGCAGGAGCAGGAGCAGGAGGAGGAGCAGGAGGCTGAAACGGAATTTATGTTTGCGCCCGTGCGCCAAGTCAATGAATTGCAACAAATTTCGCCTGCTTGCGGCTTGTTAGGCGGCATTTATTTATTTATTTATTGCTCGTTGCTTTTGGCCGTATAATAAAGACACAATATGAACGGGGCGTGGCAGGGCAGGGCAGGACAAGCCATGCCAGAACAGAGCAGAACTGAACAGCTGTCAGGTGTCGCTTGCTCTTGTGACTTTTGCTGCTATGTGGTTAAAATTTTTAACTCCTAGCGGAACGACGAACGACGAACAATGAAGATGAAGGAGATTGGAGAGGATGGGCGAAGGGAGGTCGAGCCGTGTCGAGTCGCATTGCGCGTTCATTTGGATTTATGTTGTGTTACGGATTTTTGTGGCCTATAAATTGTAATTACTTTAACGCGGCTAAATGAGTTTTTGGCTCAGGCATTAGCTGACATTTCGCCCATTAAATGTTGTTGTACTTATTCAACTTGTTGTCGTTGCGGTTTTTTCGCGAGCGCGCCAGTTGTTGTAATGGTCGTAATTAAAATTGGTTGCTTTCATAATGTGATTGGGCTGACTGCACAAAATGCTCGATATCGTTTCGCAACATTACGATTTATATGTAATGCCATATAGAAGAGAAAGAGAGGCAATATATCAAACGAACGTTGCCCACAAATAATCGTTCAAGTCCAACGATTTATGGACATAGCAGGTGAGTTTGAGAGCAAACGAAGCCAATGAGACGCCATTCTGAGAGCAAGATGTACAAACTTTGACCTCTGCCATTTGCCAGCACACTTCAAACTAAACAAATTCACACGACAAACACACACACACACTGAGAGAGAGAGAGAGAGAGAGGAACAGGCTAGGGAGCGAGAATGGGAGAGGCATTGCCCGCCTGATGGGTCTCTGCGGCTGGGCCACTGGGCGCACACTTCAAACCACTCAACTAGTCATAGACTAAATACTTGTGAGGCCAAACGGCAAGCAGCTGGGCGTGGCCGGGGGCAACGGCGATGGCGACGGCGACGGCATCGTCATATGCCCAAAACCAGACGCCCCTGGCAAATAACGTTTTGCAAAATCGGCCGCAATTGCCAAACTAGCCAAATTAGAGAATATGCAAATGCAAGCAACATGCAGCAGCAGCAGCAGCAGCAGAGAGAGAGAGAGGGAGAGAGAGGACTGAGAAGGCTTGCGACAGTTTAGAGATGTGCGACAGCTGCGAAATGCGCTCGAATTGCAGCACAAGTGACTCAAAGGCTATGAATAGGTCGGATAAAGCAAATTATTCAACAGATTTGTTAACTATGTAGATGAACTTGGAGAATATTTTAATAGAATATGGTTAGGGCGAGAGAGAGGGAGAGAGCGAGAGAAATATTAGTTTAAAAGAATATAAATTTGTTAATGTAATAAAGAGTGAGAAAAATTGAGAGGAAACCAAAACATAAATGATTAAACAAATATATAGAATTAGTTAGTATATTAGACTACATATATTAAATACGGATAATTCTGCAGAAAAGTCAACTTTGTGTCACATTTTTTTATAATTATCTTGAAAATGCATCAATTTTAGTGCCGAAATGGCAAAAAACTTATTTATTTTGTCAAATAGTTATATAAATTTCTCTTGATTAGTACTAAAATGAATCCGTTTTCAAGATAATTACAAAAATCCAAAGTGTCGAACGTGACAAAAAGTTGACTTTTCTGGAGAATTACCCATATATAAGTTAAGGAGGTAGTCCAGGATACGTAGTAGGCTGGATTCTCCTATCAAACATGAGAGCAGAATACAACGTACGGAGCTGATTCTGTTCAGTTTATATTCGGACGAGATATAGTTTACATCTATTGTTCCTAAATTATACAAAGTTCTATTAAATATATTATTTCATGGAATCCAAGTGTATTTGTCTACGCGAGAATATAACTCAGTGCACATATCGCTACTCTCGTAGTGTGTGTGCGCTTAACTTATATGTATATTTCTTGTTTATCAATTTGATTGTGATTATATTTATATATAATATAAATTTTGTTCTTTGTAGTTATCAAAGTTATTTGGTTAGCTTAGATTGAGACAAACACAAATTAATCGCTTCTAATAAATCCAGCTGTAATTCGCATGCTAGATCTGTTTTATATAATAGTTCTATGAAAAACTTCTTTATTGTAAACTTAAAACTTCTTTATTATATCAATAGCGTTTGCTGGATAGCAGTCTTGATATCAAATTCTAGATCAACAAATTTAAGTTTAAGTTTTCTAAATAATTTTATATATTTTTATTTTATTTTTATTTTTTTGTAGATCTATTATTATTAATAAAAAATCATTTTATATTTGAATATTTTATTTTATTTATTTTATTTTTGTTTTCTATTAATTAATTAATTAATTTATTTATTTATTTATTTATTTACTTATTTATTTATTTATTTATTTATTTATTTATTTATTTATTTATTTATATATTTATTTATTTATTTAATTATTTATTTATTTATTTATTTATTTATTTATTTATTTATTTATTTATGTATTTATTTATTTATTTATTTATTGATTTATTTATTTATTTATTTTTTAATTTGTTGCTCATTTTTATAAAATCCATTTCCAAAATAATGAAAACTTCCTGAGTGCAATTAAGCTCAATTAAACAGAAGCCTTGAAATATGTGCTTTAGAAATATTTTAACATATATGTCTAAATATAAAACATTTGCTATATCTATCTTTATTCTCAATTTCAACCAATTTTTTCTCTGAGCTCTGCTTCACATTCAAATAATTTTCTTGAATTACGCATAAAATTTGTTAGCTCAGCAAAGTTTGGCTTTGATTTTTGGCGTTTTCTTTTAGAATTCTTGGCTTTGATGAACTGAGGGAAAATTCAGTGAATTCAGAAAATAACATAATTGAATTTGATAATATTTTAGTCAATTACCCATTAGCATTTGCATAGATTAAAAGCAAGTCTCGAATCTCGAGTATTTTAATGCCTTTGCTCAACTTTCGTTGGCACTTGAGTATTTTAACGTGTCTGCTAATGCTGTAGGAACTTATTCGAGTGCTCATCTCTAGGCCAAACAACATATGGCTTTATTGTCAGCACTCAACGCCATCATCAGCAGCAGTAGCAGGAGGCGCAGCAGGAGGATGAGCAGCAGCAGCAGCAGCAGCAGTGGCAATAGCAGCACCAGCGTGTTGTAGTTCAACAAATTAAACAAACTCCACTGTCTGCTTCATTATCGTTATCATTATCATTATCAAGATCATTATTATGATTACTAAAGGCTGCAGCAGCAGCTGCTGCAGCTACTGCGGTTCCTTTTGTCGTCTTAATCGAGTCAACAGAACTTTTGGCCAGCAATCATTTCGGTCTATGTTGTTGGCTATTTCAGTGTTGATGTGTTGTTGTTGTTGGCCAACCATAAACTAACTAACACTAAAATAGCCAACTCACATTGCCTGACAAAATTACATCTCGGCTCAAATGCCGTGCAAATTCTGTGCAATTAAAAGTCGATTGAAGCCCCACAAAATTTGTCTTAATTTTGCAATACACTTATATGTTAGCACAATGAAAATACGCAAATTGGTTTAGTGCATGCGAGTGCAGTGGATGCGACAGGTTGATATCCTCTAATTGGAATTGCATTTCATATAAAATTTTGCATTGTAAATATAGAGATATATATTTTGCTGGATAATGTAATCTAAGGAGTCTACATAGACTTAACATTTTAATGCATTTCATTTTAACAGATGACGATCGACCTGACTAAAGATTAAAGCCATTCATTAATGTTGACATAACGTTTTATCTGTGACTTGAAATATCTGTAATATGAAATAGCAATCTGTTAACTGTTAAGCAAATACTGTTAACATAATACTGTTAATAGTGAAATTTCATAACATGGCACTAGCATGTATGTAAGTGTCATGTTAACAGACTTGCCTATGGATTTGATTAGAGAGTACATGTTCATATCCAAAAATATTTATTTATCCACTTATGTAGGCTTTCTAGTAGTATCTATGATGTTCAGTATCTCTCTGTCTCTGAGCAGTCTTCACTTCATTAATCTTCATTACTAAATTTAATTAATATTTCAATTAAATGAATAAATAAGTTATCTAAGAGAGATCTCATTATACTTTACTCTTGACTCTCACAAGAGTTATTTTAGCATATCAGCTAGACAGATGGCTACAGACAAATTGACTTTTATTTATTTTTTTATAAATAAATATAAATATAAATATAAATATAAATATAAATATAAATATAAATATAAATATAAATATAAATATAAATATAAATATAAATATAAATATAAATATAAATATAAATATAAATATAAATATAAATATAAATATAAATATAAATATAAATATAAATATAAATATAAATATAAATATAAATATAAATATAAATATAAATATAAATATAAATATAAATATAAATATAAATATAAATATAAATATAAATATAAATATAAATATAAATATAAATATAAATATAAATATAAATATAAATATAAATATAAATATAAATATAAATATAAATATAAATATAAATATAAATATAAATATAAATATAAATATAAATATAAATATAAATATAAATATAAATATAAATATAAATATAAATATAAATATAAATATAAATATAAATATAAATATAAATATAAATATAAATATAAATATAAATATAAATATAAATATAAATATAAATATGGCTTCTTCGCTGCTGCTGTTGCACGTTAAATACATTTGCATAACAACCGTAATGCCATGAATTTCCATTTTCAATGGGCTATAAGTCGCTTTTAGCCGAGTCTTAAATAATTACAGGGTATTAATAATAATATGTTTGCCAGCCGCGGCAACTGTATTTCCACCTATGATGACCCAACCAAGCTGTTCAGTGAAAGCCGCGGCTTAAGCGTTTAAGCGCCGACTGAATTTCATGCAGCAGCCGCAGTTGTCCAACTGCATATGGAGGATACCTACTTCTTCTTCTTCTTCTTTTTTTTTTTAATTTTTTCGTTGTTGTTTGGTAAAGCTGGCCTGGCCTTTAAGGTCGACACACACGCAGCACTGTGACTGAGCGGCAGCGACAAGCGATTGCATTTGGGTATTGGGGATTAACGTGGCCTGAAACTGTTAAAATGAAATCCGTTCGTATGTCGCGCCGACAACGTTTGAGACCCTTGTACAAACTGTCGCTGCTTACAGCAACAGCAGCAATAAAAAATGACAAAAAATTGTGTGTGAGAGGCAGAGAGGCAGTGAGGGAGAGACAGATGAGCAGGAGGGGCATTTGTAGCCATAAAAACAGTGCAATTTGTATTTGAAATTGCCGCAAAATCCCAGCAGCAGTCAACGACGGCCCCAGCAATCGAGCCAGCTGAATATGTATGAAATTGACGTTGGTTTCAGCCAAAAACATAAGCCTGCCACACAGCAACAGCAACAGCTACTGCTGCAGCAGTAGCAGTAGCAACTGTAACAGCAGCAGTAGCTGACAGCAGCATCTCTACCTCTATCTATCTCCCTCTCTCTACCGCTCATTCTCTCTCTCTCTTCATCGCAGTCAAATCCACTCGGGTGCTGTTTTTGCAGCGAGACGCGTTTTACGCTGCGTTGCGTGCGTGCGTCGCATCATTCTCATTGTTTCTGCGGTGTGCGAGTGTGTGTGTGTGTGTGTGTGTGTGTGTGTGCGAGTGTGTGTGGTATGCTTGTGGTGCACGCTTAAAGGTAAGCAATTTGTTCACGTTTGAGCAGGTGTTTGTTTGAGTTTTAACCCAGTGGGCGCTGAATTTAACAAGTGATTTTAATATTTAATTACGTTTGCTTAAGCACAACTTAGCGAAGCGTTTACTAGTTATTTCGCATATACCCTGTAAACATATGAAAGTTGTGCAAACAAACTTTGCCAACTCACTGAGCGTAGTCTAGACTTTTAATTCGTATAGCTTAGCTTAGCATATCAATTATTGTTAGTTTGCTATTGAACTTTAGCAGGAAATGAATATCAATACTCTTTCGCTGAGTGAGGTGAGTATATTGGTTTTATTGAAATGTCTTTCGTTGACTGTCAGCTTGGAAAGTTGTGCTTATAATATGATATTTTATGATACACCTAGATTTAATAAATTAATAAAATTTAAAGCTGAGCCTAGATTCACTTACAGCGCTAGTATTTGAGCTAGACCTAGAGGTAAACGTAGGCTAACAGCGAGAGTTCGTATTCATGTTTGACCTATATTTTAATAGCCATCTTTTCTTAGATCTAGCTTTAAAGCTAAACATAGACTTTAAAGATAAAGACCTTTAAAAAACCTTTAAAAGACCTTTAAAAAACCTTTAAAAGACCTTTAAAAGATCTTTAAAAGATAAAGACCTTTAAAGATAAAGACCTAGATCTAGACATGAATCTACACTTAGGCCTAGATTGATGATTTTTTTTTTTTTTTTTTTAGATTTATAGATCTCGATCAAGCTCAGTCCTAATTTAATTTAAACATAAACTCACGACGTAGATTAAATGATGAACAGTGATTTAAATACATTTTTAAATATAACATACAGGGTATTTGAAAGTCGTAATTAATTTTTTTAAAAATTGCTGAATTAAATATTATACTATAGTAAAGCTTACACATATATAAGATAGTTTAATTAGTATTTTTAAGAGCTAAAAATAAATTATTAAATATGAAAATACTGCTTTAATGCAAGCTCAAAGATATTTTTACATACATATACATATATATGTATGTATGTATATGTTATAGGGGCATTTTAAAGCGCGCTGTAACGCCTCAGGGTTAACTGCACGATTTTTGATAGTTTCCATAGAAAACTGAAGTTTGAAGAGGAAGCTGAAGCTGCAGCTGTTGCAGTTGTTGTTGCTGTTGTTGTTGCTGTAGCAAAAAGCCACAAACAATAAGCCGAAAGCAGCAGCTGATGGAATTGGAGACAGTCTAACAGAATAAGTTAGCGAAGGGATAAGAGTGAGTGAGAGTCGAGGAAGAGGCACGCACGCTGAGCAGTGAGACCGCAATCAATATTTTATCAAAGCAAAAGTAAAACAGAAGTAACAGATGAAGAACTGGAAGCAGAAGAGACGGAAAAACAAAGAAAGAGAGAGAGAGAGAGAGTGTGGGAGAGAATATGGAATTTGAAGAATAGATTTCTTTTTCATTTTGTTTTCTTTTTCATTTTCTTTTTTTGGAGCGATGTCTAAGCCGTCGAAACAACGCCATAGATTGACCCGAACAGTGGGATGGTTGGAGAGGCCAAAGGCAAAGATTGTGGAAGGTTCGCCGCTTGGGGGCTATTTACTATTCATGCTAAGCCATGGCGTGTGCAAAAGAAAACTGCAAACAATGAAAGGCAAAGCACATGAAAAGCTAGTCCAAGCAGCGAGCATGAATAATAAAGGAATCAGCGCCCCTGAAAAAGCTAGCTCAAGGCAGCCAACACAAAAAAAAACTGCAACCATATATGAGAGAGAGAAAGAGAGAGAGGGCGAGCGGGTGCGCTGTCGGATAGTTGAGCAAACTTTCATTAGGCTACTTCAACAGATTCGTTAATAAATGATTGAAAACGCAGTCTGGCAAATGTCATCAATCATAAGTATTGCAATCAATTAATTTGTCCCTGGCTTATTGCTAGGCAACTGGCAACTGGAACAAGGAATGCCTGCCAAATCAGCTCGGCTTGGCTAGACTCTGCTCGAGAAAGGAGGACCTTTTGCATTTCAATTTTCAAATGCAGTTCGAGTCAATTGCATGGCTGCCCAGTTTACTGGCCATGTTTTCAACTGTTTAGAGCCGTACAGCTGCAAATGGGTAGCTATAAATGGCCATGTGGGTGGAGCAAAGGAGCCTATAGAGGAATAGAGAGAGAGAGAGACAGAGAGAGAGAGATGAAAGATATCATGGAAAAGAGTTGTGGGGGCTGGCGATGTTAGCAATTTGCCAAAAAGGCTGCTAAATGGAAATTTACCCAGCACTTGAGCTGGCCACGTGTCAAGTTAACGCTACGTGACACGAACAGCTCGTGTTGCATGAGTAGATAACGAAGAGTGTGCGTGTTGTGCATAGATGAGATCTGTGTGTGTGTGTGTGGGAGAGCAAGAAACGAATAGCCAAAGTGAGCGAACAGAAATCGAGAGCAGAGATCGTGTCCGTTTGAGAGATGCAAAACACGACACGAACAGGCACGAGTGCACACGAGAGAATGAGAGGCAAATACGAGACGCGAACAGCCACAAGTTGAAACGGATTGACACGAACTGTGCGCGCTGTATGCAGAGAGCAAAAGTTTTGAGTATTGAGTATGAGTGGCATTAAGAGAGAAACACGTTAGAGTTAGGCTCTTGTTGAAGAGACACGAGTTGATGCAAGGTATTCGTGTTTATTGAAGAGAGAAGTCGTGTTCAATACATATCAATGTGGAATGTATTATAATAATCATATATTCAAGTACATATCAATGAATTATGTATTATAATATTCATATATTCAAAAGAAGACTTAACTAAATATTAAAAAGAAGTAAAAAGCCATTAGGAATTGCTCTTGATCATAAATGATATTGATAGAAAAAGTAGGACAGATGCATGACAAAGTTTAGCTGAGGAAAAATTAATAAATGAATTGATCGTGATAGTTGAAATCAAATAATGGATACCTAATATGTGTTATATTTTATATATATATATATATTTAATATATTTATATATATATATTTTTTTTATATATATTTTATATACATTTTATATATGTGTTGATATCCCTTTAAACTAGATCTCTTTCATCTACTATTGGCTAATAAAATCAATTCCTATATCTATATAATTTTGCTTCGGCTTACATCAAATTTTCTTAACTGATCTTTTATAATGGACAAAAATGCAGATTTATAAAGCGAGCTTATAAGATTGAGCAAATCTGTTTAAAAAGTACAAAGTAATAAAGAAAACATTTAAAGAATGTTTTACGAAATTTATTTGCCAAGGATCTTGTGCAAAAGTAAAAGTAAAAACTGAAATAAAATTTGATTTCATTTGAAGCGCTTTTTCAACTCTTATTGATATAATTTTCCGCACATGTGTGCCACTGAATATAGTAGATTGGGAAACTCACTGCAGAAAGAAGATTATTTTCTTCTATTATTCAGTTACAAGACTCTTAAGATTATATCATATAATATCCGCAAAGAGTACACTGAATTTATTTTGATAATAATTTCCATTAGGTATTTAAAATATTTTAAAATTAAAATTACTCTCTATCTATATCAACTAATTATTGTAAATAATTCACTATATAAGAACCTCTCTCCTATATATACATGCCCGTCATGAAACAACCACAGTAGAAAAGGTATTCAAACACGCGTCTATCTCCAGCCAAGTGCCCAGTACGCCAGTTGGCCTGTCCACGTGTCTTGGCTGTCAGTTGCAGCACATAACAAAGTGTCAATAAACGAATTTGGCACAAAAGAGGAAGTTGAAGAAGGAGAAGAATAGGCCATGCAGCAGCAGCAGCAGCAGCAGCAAAAAGAACAGGTACTACAGTCTCTCAAAATATGTGGCAAACACAATGCTGGGGCTGGGCTGCTGGTTTGTTGTCTCTACGGCTACGTTTCGGGCCAAGTTGATTAAGCTCTTGCCAAAAGGTGTTAGCCAGGCACTTTCCAACTGCACTCGTATGTGTGTTGTGTGTGTGTGTGTGTGTGTGTGTGCGGCTGCGACATGGCCAAAATGAGTGCAATGAGTCCTGTGATGCAGTGAAAAGCTTGTGATTTCTTCTAGCTAACTAATTGGCACGCAGTAATTGCATTCGAAATTTGTAATTTCGATATGATCTCGATTGGGCACTGCCTTTAGCTGAACATTTTTTTTTTTTTTTTTCTTTCGATAGAAGAAATGTAAATGTAGTTACGGTAATTAAGGAGGAAAATTGTCGCAACGTCAATGGATGCTTATTTGAATCGATTTCTACGGAAACTGAAATTGAAAGAAATTTTAGTTCTAAAGTGCAGGGAATAAGGCAGTTGGACAGCTCTTTAGGAATTAACGTATATGGAGATATGAGGCAGTCATGACTCATAAGTGCCTGAATCATTGAATAACTGATGAATAGGAATTCGTAATGGCTGATTAGGTAGTACAGTAGGTATATTAATTGATGAATTAATTTACTAAAAATCGATTCGAAAATTAAACTAGAGTAGAATTAATTTGTTAGCTCAATTTTATATTTTATAATTTTGATTTTATATTTTATATTTTATATTTTATATTTTATATTTTACATTTTATATTTTATATTTTATATATTATATTTTATATATTTTATATTTTATATTTAATATTTTATATTTTATATTTTACATTTTATATTTTATATTTTATATATTATATTTTATATATTTTATATTTTATATTTAATATTTTATATTTCATATTTTATATTTTATATATTATATTTTATATTTGATTTTTTATATTTTACATTTTATTTTTTATATTTCACATTTATATTTTATATATTATATTTTATATATTTTATTTTTTATATTTTATTTTTATATTTTATATATTATATTTGATATTTTATTTTTTATATTTTATATTTTATATTTTATTTATTATTTTTATCTTTTTTTAATATTTTATACTTCATATTTTATATTTTATTATTTATATTTTACATTTTATATTTTATATTTCATATTTTATTTTTATATTTTATTTTTTATATTTTATTTTTATATTTTACATTTTACATTTTATATTTGATTTTTTTTATTTTACATTTTATATTTTATATTTAATTTTTTATATTTTTAATATTTTATATTTTACATTTTATATTTTATATATTATATTTAATATTTGATATATTATATTTTATATATTATATTTTATATTTGATTTTTTGTATTTTTCATTTTATATTTTATATTTCATATTTTACATTTTACATTTTATATTTTTTATAATCTTTTTATTCCATATTCGTTACTACTCAATTATCTAATAACCGGTAAAACACCTGTTACTGTTTTTGTTATTTTTACTTACTCATAATACTGTTAGTATAGTAAATATTGTTTTTTCTAACAGTATATGTTACTGTAACTTTTAGTGTCATTTGCAACTGCTGCTGATAGCATTAACCGTTTTCGATTTGTTGACCTGACCGCAAAAGTTTTTAAGCCCATTTCGCTTGAAAATTATAACTGGCAGTCAGCCGTTAAGCTGAAGTGGAGCTGCAGTGCCAACTAACCAAAAACTACCGACCATATACACACACACACACACACACACACTGACATTGAGTTGCCAAAAAATGTAGAGAGAGAGAGAGATCGAGAAAGAGGTCGGCCCTAAAAAGTAGGCTAATGCCAGTTTCGAGTAGTTGGTCTAGGAGTCGCAGTGAAGTGTGGCTGCAAGTGCACTTGTTACCAATTAAGCTAATCCGTCAGATAATTAGTAACATAACACACACACACACACACACACAGGCATAACTATACACACTCACACACACACACGACACAGGCGACGCCTGTGGCAACTCTTGTTGCTGCTGGCTTGGCACATGCAATTTATAGCCGCACGTGGTTGTTGCATTGCATGTATCACGTGACACTTGATTTCCGGCGCAGTTGCCAGCTCTCTGTGCCCCGCCCCCAGGCCTCCTGCTGCCGGCTGCGCTGCGCACTCTCTCCATAGCCATTTCGCAGCGTGTTTGCTTTGCTTTTCTTTGCGACTTTTCTAATTTGGACTCTGGCACAACATGCAACGAAATAGTCGTCGTCGACGTCGTCGCGAAAATTTGTGGCTGGCACCTTATTAAAAGCGCCCAGCAGCTGAGCCTGTGCCAGCGAGAATGAGTGGGAAAGAGAGAGTGTGAGAGAGATGAGGAAGACAGAGAACGAACTGGCATTGAGAGACGGGTCCTTCAGCGTTGACAACGTAGCCACATCCTAAAATCTAAAACCCCAAAACCTAAACCTAAGCCCCATTCTCATGGTATGTACGTCTTCGTCAACTGCAGTTGCAAATTGGCTGGCAAGTGGCGTTTGCCTGCTTTTAGGCTGGCTTATTAAAATTTCAGCGTGCTCATTTGCCTGTAAGTCAGCGGCGAGACGGAACCGAGCGGAGCAACTAGGCGACTTTCGGGATTACCCAACAACTAGTTAATGTTTGATTTGCCAGCCAGCCAACCAGCCTGCCAGCCTGCCTGCCAGCCTGACTGACTGACTGAGTGAGTAACACACATGGCTGCATTTTGGTGGCACACCCTTTAATCTAAAGCCCCAACAAGCGCCATTTACCCCTACCTGTCCTCCTGCCTGCCTGCTCTGCTCTACTCTGCTCTGCTCTGCTCTGTCCTGGCTGCAAAGTTTTTGCTGTCAACCTTAAGCCTGCCAAATTGCTAAGCAACTTTCGCCAGCTGACAACTGACTGAAGGGGGAAGAGCTGAGCTCATATATATTGGAAATATTTATTAGCTTTTAAGTTAGTTGCATACATTTTGTGATTACAAGCGAAATTTGAAAAGCAGCGAGTGGAAAAAGTACAAGAAAATTACTTTGCTAATGGCTAGAATTTTTTTATGTTTTTCAAAGATATATTTTAAACAAAATTAGAAATATAATATTAAATATATATAATTAAGTGTTAAATATAATTAATATATTAATTTAATATTTTTTTTTAAACAAAATTATAAAATATTAATATAAAATGAAATATATGTAATACAATATTAAATATATATGACTATTAAATAATCTAATCAGATACAACAAATTAAGCATATTATACAAATTTTAATAATTAATAAATTAAATAATATTTATAAATAAATTAAATAATATTATTTATATTTAATATTAAAAAATATAAATATATTACAAAAAATTTGTATAAAATGCTTAATTTTTTTTATCTGATTAGATTATTTAAATTACAAAAATTTGTATAATAAACATAATTTGTTTTATATAATTAGATTATTTAATAGTGTTAATTACTTAATATAGAGAATATTTAAGCTAAGAGTTGATATAAATTTCTATTGAGCTTATATATATTTTATTTATATTTATATATTATATTATATATTAGTTTATTTAAATTAAAAAATTTTATTTCTTCTAAAGCTCATTAAGGTCTCAGAAAAATATATTTATTATAATAAATTAAATAATTATTTAACTCTTAAACCATAACTCGCAAATAGCTCGATGTCTGCACCTTTCACCTCTCTCGCTCTAAGAAAAGACTCAGAGAGCAACCGTTATTATCGATTCGTTAACTGATTCGCTCGTGATCGGCTCGTAATTGTTTTCCTTTGCTTTGCTTCTCGTTGTTGCCCAATCGTTTGGCTGCGTTAAATGTAGCAAAAAGTCTTTTGTGTATGTAAGCGAGGGTTTGCTTACCTGTATTGAGTGTGTTCATGTGAATGTGAATGTTGAATACATTTGCATAGAGTTTTTGTGATATTTTCTCTCTTACAGGTTCTCATTGTGCGAACGTCAATCGTATCGCTCCCTCATTGATGTTCGTAGAAAGAGCGCCACACGAATAGTTCAACTCAAGACGCTCAACCGAAACCGAAACCAAAAACGAAAAGATCCGAAGCTTGATGAGAGCGAGAGCGAATGAGTCTAATTTTTTGTCGATTGATCTTGCAAACAGAGCATAAATAATAAAACATTAATAATCTTTTTATTTAAGACATTCTTTAACTAAGATAATAAATAAATATATAATAAATTTATTTATAATCAATAAATATATAATAAATTTATTTATAATCAATAAATATATAGTAAATTTATTTATAATAAATAAATAAATATTAAATTGATTTATAATAAATAAATAATCAATAAATATATAATAAATTTATTTATAATAAATAAATATTTAATAAATTTATTTATATAAATTCTCTAATTTATGCATTGATGAAATGTGATGCATGATGAATTAGTAGATGAAAAGAATTCAGAGAAATTTTTCGATTAAGCTTCATTAGTTTTATGTTACTAAAAAATATTTATTATAATATTTATATAATATATAATATATAATTTATAATATTTAAGCCAATGTTAAATTGTTACTATATGAAAATATGTTGATTGTTGTTCTATAATTGAGGTGTCTATATAATTCCATAAAATTAATAATAAATAAATAAATAATATGAAATTTCATGCATGCATATATAAACTTTATAAAAAAGAAATAAAATTTGTTCAATTTACATTCTTGCAGAAAAATATGTCAATAATATATTTCACAATATATATAGATAGATTTTTAGATTATATTTTTATATAAAGATTTTTAATTATAATTAAATAAATTATTTTGCAAATTTTTTAACAGAGCTCATCAAACATAATAATCTGAATGACTTGAATAATTTCACCTAACATATATACTAAATAAGAATCTAAGGTTAGTTATTAATTTTAAATAAATTTCTTATTTAAATGCAATGAGCTCAATAGATTTTCAATACAAAGTAAATCGACTTTAAGTCGACTTTTCTGATATTTCCAAACACTCGTATACAATTTTCGCTCTTTCTCTCTCTCTCTCTCTCTCTCTTTTGCTCTCTTACCAATCCAATTGAGTTGAAATAAAAATGAAATAAAAAGATTGCTCTAATTTGTTTCCAAGTGCTGCAATCTTCAAGCAGCCACAACAGAAAACAACAACAAGAAGAGGAAGAGCAAGAGAAAGAACAATGCCTACTCTAATGGCTAATTAAATCGCTTGAATTACAAGCCAACAATATTAAAATATTACAAAATAAACTTTTTGCGTGTGGGCTGACGAGGCTCTCGCTGAGATTAAGCAGTTGCGAGGCCCATGCTGGGGTTGGGCAGAAGTCGAGGCTGAAGCTGAAGCTGAAGCTGGGGCCAAAAATATTCAACAAAAACTTTTCACATTAAATAAAATACAAAATGCCCATTAACAGTTCGAGTGGATAAACTCGGTTTGCATTTCCACACACCCACATGCACACACGCCTCCACACAACACCCACACATAGCATAAGAGAGTGGGAGAACGATAAAGAGGGTAGGTACAGGGGAGGATGGGGAGGCTTTTGCAAACAAAAATTGAATTTCGGTTCGAGGCTCAAAACTCAAAATCGCGCGCGACGTTCGGGGTAGCCTAGGGGATTGTTAGGTTAAATCCACGCGCACACACCCCCACCCACCCCCTCTCAATGTGTCGAAGGCGCATTGTTGTTGTCATGCATTGTTGTAACTGGCATGGCTGGTATACAATAAAATACGAACGAACGACGACAACAAAGAAGTACAAATTAAATCCCAATTGGAGTTGACCGCAAAATGGAAAAGACCACAAAATTATAACCACAACGATGTGGGTGGGTGGCGTTGGTTGCTTGGCTGGTGGGTGGCTGGGGGAGCTGCTCGCGAAGCTCGAGGGGCATGCAACAACTTGGCAGCGCTGCCAACTGGATTGCCTCAGACCCCAATAGCAATCGAGGCTGCAGATAAGCAGCGCCAACTTGTGTTTTGTTTGAGGGCGTTGTGGCGCGCGCTTGGGGCACAATTATTGTTGGGTCGGTAGGCAGGCAGGCAGGGGCTGTATTGTTTCCGGCTTCAATCCATGCCACAAGTACATACAAATGTATGTATGTATGTGTGTATACCTGCTGCCACATAGTTGCTAACGTGGTTTTATTTTGGCAATTGATCTGGCAATCGAACCAAAGCACAATGCTCACATTTAGTTTTGATAGGCCAAGCCAAGCGAAATTGATATTTATATTTAACGTAAGCTAACAATAAGCCATGGCCAATACACACACATACACAGAGAAACACTACACACACACACACAATGGCAATGTGCACAGGGCGTATGCTTAATGTGGCCAAGTGACTGGCGGATTTCCTTTTGTGCAGCATTCCGGCTCGATTGTACTGAGCTATCTATATATACGTTCAATATATAAATATGTATGTATGTGTATGTATATGTTTGTATGTATATCAATTACTTCTGCACAGGGTAGCATGCGGCATATGGACCTGCTCAAGGTTAAGTTTGCCTAAAATAATTATATATTTGGGTTGATATCTATTATTAGATAAATTTTTAATTCATGCAACTGAGCAACTGAGCTTTATAAATTTATGTTTGAAAATCGAGTGAAAATCATTTTATTTATATGCTTAATAGTTTTTAGATTTTTGTGAATATTTTGTGTTTACATTTATATAAATATGTTTATCTATTAAGTTTGTGTTTATATTTATATAAATTCATAGATTTCTGAGACTCAAAAATCGTAAAAACAATTATCGCTTTATAGATATATTAAATACATAAATATTCATCGATGTATAAAATAGCTTTGAAGCAAAAATAGCAAATGATTTTAAAATTTTCTTCCACAATATACAAATAATAAATTAATTATAGTTTATATATATTTATAAATTCATTTATGTAAATTCATTTACATATTGGATACTACAATAACTTTTAATAAAAAAATAAAAATAAAAAATAAATGATTATTATTATTTTTATTTATTTATTTTTTTTTTATAAATATTTAACATTTAACATATTTTTTTTATTTATTTTTATTATTTATATATATTATTATTTATTATTATTATTTATATATATTTATTTATTTATTAACTCAAATCAAATTTATGAAGTGCTAAATTAAAAGGCCTTCGGTTTCGAAGTCTTCTTTAATAATAATTTGCTATTATTTTATTTAATTATTATTTTTTTCTTTTTAATATAATTATATAACATTTAAAATTTTTTTAAAAATTAACTCAAATCGAGGTCTTGTTAAATAATAATTTTCTAATATTTTATTTAATTTTTTTTAATATAATTATATAACATATAACATTTTTTTTTTTAATTAACTCAAATCGAAGTCTTGTTAAATAATAATTTTCTACTATTTTATTTATTTATTTATTTTTTTTTTTTTCTTATATAATTATTTAACATATAACATTTTTTTAATAATCAACTCAAATCGAAGCCTTGTTAAATAATAATGTTCTATTATTTTATTTTATTTATTTATTTTTTAATATAAATATATAACATATATTTATTTTTTCTTTTTAATTAACTCATTTTAAAAAAATTAATTTGGTAAGTAATAATTTTCTAATATTATTTTATTTAATTTTTTTTTTTTTTAATATAATTATTCAACATATAACATTTTTTTAAATAATTAACTCAAATCAAAGTCTTGTTAAATAATAATTTTCTATTGTTTTATTTAATTTTAAAAAAATATATAATTATAACATTTTTTTAAATAACTCAAATCGAAGTCTTGTTAAATAATAATTTTCTATTTTATTCACATTAGGAATAATCGCAGAGGTCAACTAAACCGTGAGTGCAATGGCCTAGCCTCGCCCCGGAGGAACCGCCTTCGTGATCACGGTTAACTTCTACGCCAGGTAAATATAATTATTATTTTATTTAATTATTTAAAAAATATATATAATTTTTTAGCATATAACACATTTTTTTAAATATTAAACCAAATCTATAATCCAAACAAATTTAATTGTTATAAATTCGAACTGCTATAAAATATTTATGCATTTTTTATAAATTAATATAAGAGATATTCTGATACTCTCGAAATGTAATCAGACTCTGAAGCCGTTGTGCAAATAAGACCATGTCTTACTCAGTGCAAGACTTGTTTGCAATACTTGTGCTAAACCCTAATTAATCATTTGCTTCTTTTGTAAAATAATGTCTACTCACAATTACAATTCGAACGTATTTTTTAAATAAATCTCATTTCATGCCACTTGACCTGAAAGCGTATTTGCTCATTAATTGAAATTTATTTAGTAATTATAATTGGGCTTACAAATTCAATGTGCAGGGCAACAGCTAGTCGAACCCTTTCAATTATAGCCTTAATAAGTTATTTACAGTCTGTGTGTATCTTTAACTGGGCGTTGCGTGTTCCACATTATAATTAGCCAGCAACAGAAGCAACTACAACAGCAAAAGCAACAGCAACAGCAACAACAACGAGGGCAACAACAATGACAACAATTGCATTGGTTGGGCTCGTATGGCCACGTCAAAGTTTGGCCTATAAATCGTAGCGCCAAAATTTAAATTAAAACCAAATAAATTAAACGCCTTTCATTGAAGATTAATGGCCTTAAAGCAGCCGCATTCTGCGGACGCTGTGGACAGCGGGCGGCAAAAGGGGAAGAGTTGGGTGTGCCAGAGAGAGAGAGGGAGAGTGGAGCAGTCGCCTCGGCCTGCCAGCCTGCAGCGTCTCGCTTTGTACGCTTGACTGCGAATTTTATGGTTGATGGATTTTCAGCTTTGGCTCGCGAGAAGGCTCCATAGTGCATACAGCCGTAGACAGAGACGGAGACGCAGACGGGACGGAGACGTAGCTGAGGCCATGGCCCAAGCGACTGAAGGCGAATGTTTTAGCTATGATTTTGAGCCTTAGCTTTAATGCCAACTATATATTTGAAAAAGGTCGAAATCTTAAAGAGGCAACGAATCGAACACGTACTTAATTCAATTTCTTTCCCAGTGATTCACAAATGAATATTTCCCATCACGTGGCAGCTTCTCATGAGCGCAGGCAAATAACTAATTCAATTGTCCGAGTGCGTAGAGCGGAATGCATCACAAATCTCCCATCATCAGAGATATCGAAATCTGTTTGTAAACTAGATTCAGCACGGCAAACGTGTCTGAGCACTCTTCAAATTGTTTGGAAACAAGATAACGAAATAGATACAGATTACTATGGTAGGTTAGCAATGGATAATTATTCAACTAGAAAGTCTTCGAAATTCTGCCTATAAAAGTTTGTTTCAGCGCTCACACATTAATCATTTCACGAGAACGATTGGCTAAGAGTTGGGAATTCTGTTGCAGAGTAATGAGACTTTAAAGCTGTTTATATATTTTTGTATATTTTTCTTTTGTTCTAGGTAATCTATATTTTTGTATATTTTTCTTTTGCTCTATCTTTAGCTTTCTCAATTTTGTATTCTATCTAATTCTTACCATCTCCTTTCGCTCGCTCGCTTTCTTGGTCTGTTTCTCTCTAACTTTCTCTTCTCTGCATCTCTCCGTCTCTTGCACAGTCTTTCACAATAGCTCTTCGCTCTCTTTCTTTTCCTCGCCGCCTTTCTCTGTCTTTTATTTTATTTCTTTCCCACCCTCCAATATATCAAATTAAATTCCCATTATATTAGGTACAGCAGCCCTTAGTCGTAGATCCACTAGAAGAAGACTAATACGCCATCACCCTCAAGACCTGCTGGATCGCGTCTTGACATGAACATTTTTTCATAGTATTCATATACTTTCCACAATATATATGTCGAGTCTTCTTCGTTCGATGCTATCTGAGTTGCTTCCACAACCACTTTTTCTGTTTGCTTCCGCATGACGCTGGAGGTCAGTGTGTTCATTTTTCTATTTCTTTTCTGATTGATTCTTTCTAGAACTTTTCGTAGTTCTGGCAAGTTCATTCATTGCCATTTTCCAACACTACGAACATGGACCACACTCAGCAATTAGGGTAACCCTAACTGCCACCCATAGCATGTAACTATCGATATTGCCTATCGATACCTTTATTTACATAATTCTCCGACATGTATATATTTTTCCTCCTTATATATCCTATGTTGGAATTAATATAGCTTTAAGTAGTTTTATAATTTTTTAATTAATTTCCGTTTAGATTAAATTGCCTAAAAAGCTGTAAATAAACATTTATTAAAAAAAAAAAAAAAAAAATAAAACTAATATATCAATGTCTTATTCTATTATTTCAACTTTATCTCTCTCCTTATTTATCCTATGTTAGAATTAATAAAACTTTAAGTAGTTTTATAATTTTTTTAATATTATAATTTCCATTTAGATTAAGTTGCCTAAAAGGTAATGGTCGTTAAGCTGTAAATAAACATTTATTAAAAAAAAAAAAAAAATAAATAAATAAAATTAAACTAATATATCAATGTCTTATTCTATTATTTCAACTCGATCTCTTTCATACAGTATCTGCCTCTCCCTCTCTCTCTCTCCCTCTCTCTCTCTCTCTCTCTCTCTCTCTCTATCTCTCTCTCTCTCTATGCCTATCCCTCCCACTTTTTAAAACAAAACACTCTCAATTCATAATAACAATTTTCGCTTTTTTAATATTTTTTAATATTTTTCCATTTAGTTTCTCCTAAATCAATGAATAAAATTTGATTTTGTATTTTCAATTGATATATTCAATTGATATAGTATTTTGATTATTTCTACATATGTATAAATAATATAAATGTAATTGTTGCTGTTACAGCAAGTGTTCAAAATTTAAATGAAACGCGCCACAGGCAATTTTCATGTTTCATTTAAATGAAAAATACAAAAAATGTTTTCGAAAAACTTGTTTTGCATTTGCAGCTCATGTGCCCCAGGGCGAACTTATTTAACGAAAATATACATTTTATGTTTTATTTTATGCATGCATATATATATATATATATTTTATACAGCTTATAGAATTCATTTAGTGCAGTTCATAATATTTATCATCATTAATCAGCAAGTGAAGGAGAATATTCTCTGAAAATAAATACATGCATTTACTCTCACATATATATGTATGTATATGTTTGTATATATGAAGTTTGAGCTTGAAGATGGCAGCGATAATCTCTGCAAATCGCTTGAGTTTTGCCCCAGAGTTATGTCTATGGGCGTAAAGTGGGTTAAATTGTGTAGATGGTTGCTTACTTGCTGCTTGGTTGCTTGCTTGGTTCATTGTTTACAGCTCCGCAGCTCCTCAGATCTGCTGCTCTGTTGCTCCTTGGCGCTAGCTGAAGCAGCTGCTGCCACACGCTTGCAAATTGTCAAGTTGCGGTTGCGCTTTAAATTATGCAGCTAGCAGCAGCAGCAGCAAGGCAGGATGCGGTAGCAACAGCAGCAGCAGCAGCAGAAGCAGCAGCAGCAGAAGCAGCAGCAGCAGCAGGAGGAGCAGCAGGAGGAGCAGCAGAAGTAGCAGCAGCAGCAGCAGCTTGGCTGGCATCCTTTAACATAACAGTTGCAAAATTTTGAAAGCTGCAAGCAGCTGAATTTATATGCAGCTTAGTTGCAACCCAAAAATTCTACAAATTTTAATAATAATGAGCAGCAGCAGCACACACACAGTTGGAGATGCGTATGTGTGTGTGTGTTGCTTTATTATTTTAGCAGCACATGTCTGCACACACACACACTTACACACTCACACACATTGTTCGAGCTAAAAATTGGATTGCAGCTGACGCTTGGTAAAGCCAAAGCATAACAAAAAAAAAAAAAAGAAAAAAGTAGAGAAATGCAGCTACCTTCCACGCCCACTTTCCGCCGCCCACATACCAACATAATAATATTATGTTGCAGCTGCCAAGGCGCAGAGATCGTTGCTGCAACTGTTTGCTTAGCAGGGCAAATGAAGCAGCCAGAGCGGGAGAGCGAGAGAGCAGGAGAGCGGATGGCAGCAGAACGACTGCAGCAACGTTGCTGGCTAAGGACAACACACGATGTGTATGTGACGACGTGTGGTCGCAAATGATATTAACAATTCATTAATTAACCTCGTTTCGTTTGGGTTATGATGAGCAGGATGACGACGCTGACGACGACGATGAGTTGGAGTAGAAGCTGCAGTTGGGCTAAAAGACTGCACCTGTACCTACCTCTGTGCATATAGAGAAAGAGAGAGAGAGAGAGAGGGAGAGAGTGCAGCGTGACCAGAAGCCCAAAAATAACGCTTGTCATTGTTCAAGGTAGCAAGCAGCAGGAGCAGCAGCAGGAGCAGCAGCAGGAGCAGCAGCAGGAGCAGCAGCAGGAGCAGCAGGAGCAGCAGGAGCAGCAGGAGCAGCAGCAGCAGCAACAGCAGCTGGCCGTAAGCTTAGTCGTATGTGCATATTTATACAGTTAGCTAACTGAGTTGATGGCAACGTGCACCTCTCAATCCCCCAGTTGCTTTACGCTAAGTTAACTTTGAACTACTCATAAAACTCGCAGCTGGGACGTTCCGAGAAAATGTGAGCAGAAATTGTGTGAAATATTGGGATATTCCATGAGTAATTACTGCAATTTGTTGAGAGAGCATATATGTGGGTGTGTGAGTGAGAGAGAGAGAGAGAGAGAGAGTGATACAGACAGAGATAAAGACAGAAAAGTAAAGGAGAGTTATAGAGGGAGAGAGAGAGATACAGACAGAGATAGAGACAGAAAAGTAAAGGAGAGTTAGAGAGAGAGAGAGAGATATACAGACAGAGATAGAGACATAAAAGTAAAGGAGAGTTATAGAGAGAGAGATAGAGACAGAAAAGTAAAGGAGAGTTAGAGAGAGAGAGAGAGATACAGACAGAGATACAGACAGAGATAGAGACATAAAAGTAAATGAGAGTTATAGAGGGAGAGAGAGATACAGACAGAGATACAGACAGAGATAAAGACAGAAAAGTAAAGGAGAATTAGAGAGAGAGAGAGAGTGAGAGAAAAGAAGAAGAAGAAGTGGAGGAAGAGCCAATGTTAGGGAGACAGAAAGGGGAGGGTTAAAGTCATAGAGAGATAGAATGAGAGATAGAGAGAGAGAAGGAAAGACA
The DNA here is from genome assembly GCA_035045845.1 of Drosophila buzzatii. NCBI lineage: Eukaryota > Metazoa > Arthropoda > Insecta > Diptera > Drosophilidae > Drosophila > Drosophila buzzatii. The sequence continues at coordinate 1,584,161 of JAWNOS010000089.1, read as the reverse complement.
TATGCAGATAGAGTCCGATAGAAATATAGCAAGAGAAGGATAGAGCGAAAAAATAGACAGAAATAGTGAGCTATACGTACAATGCTATATAGAGAGCATACAGCAATGAAGTATGAAATGAGATGAGAATGGAACATCTAGAAGTCTTTACAGAAATATACAAGAGAAAGAGACAAGTAGAAATATAATGAAAGAGAAAGAAGAAGAGATAAAAATAAAGACTTTATAATCAAACTGATTTAGAAGAAGCTTGAATTAAATTATTGATACATAGAGATTCAATTCTTAAAATATGAAAATATGATATACATATTTGGAATTTTTCTAGTTCATCATTAATTCTTGAAGGAAATACAAATTTTTGGCTGTGAATATTATATTTACAAATATTATATTAATGTAGAAAATTGTGTTTAAATAAAAAATGTATTAGATAAAAAATTGTTATGCAAAAAAATTTTTTTTTATATAATAAAAGTGAAGAATGTTTTGCAAAATGCAAAATTTATATTTATTTATTTAATATTTTTAAAGATTTTGTTTAATATATAATATGGCCTAAGAATGTATTTTAAAATTCAGCATTAAACAAATATAAATTGTTGTTTTAATAACCTTGAGAGAAACTGATTCACCTACAAGAATTTCGCTTAACTGAGTGAGCAAAATTATGGACTACTTTCAGATATATTATAATTATATAAAATTCTTATTTTATTTTGTTTATGATTGTTTATGATTGGAAAAACGAGCTTTCAGATTAAACTCTATATTTTTTATATATATTCCATCGAGAGAATAATTTCTAATTTCTAAAAAAATGTTATTTTCCCGTTGTTTTCGATTTATGAAACGCGCCACTTTGGCCATTTGAACTGTAGAGTGAGCCAAGCCACAAACGTTGATACCCATTTTCATTCGCAAGCAGCTTCTAGCCTAGTTGCTGCTCTGACATTTTAAATAATTAATGTTTAATGCATAAGGCGATAGAGTGGGTGGGTAAAGCAAGTAGTGGGAGAGGCTGAACACTCGTTGGCGAAGGGCTGGAGCCGGGCTCTGTATATGACTGGGAAACAGTTTGCCATGGTTGCCGAAACTCGGCAGAAATAAGTGGAAACTAAACTCAACTAAATGGAACTCAGCCAGCACTCGACTGCTATCTCGCTCAGCGCTCGAAGGGCCCTGCCGCTGTGCTCATAAATAAAAGATATTTTAATGTTTTTACGTAATTATGGCAAACCAATTAAATATTAAATAACATTGCGTTAACTATGCTTGCGGCTGCATACCAGCATTCAGCTACAGCAGCAGGCATTCTGCCCGCTCCTCCTTCTCCTCCTTCTCAGCTGACAAGTTGGGGCTGCCCTCTTAGTCGGCTGCTGACAAATCAATCAGCAAACGTAATAAACTACAGACAGGACACAGATTCAAAAAGCCAGACAGACAACAATTTCCGCTTTGCAATTGACATCTGTGTGTGTGTGAGTGTGTGTACTAGTGTGTGTGTGTGTGTCTAGTCCAAGGTCCAAAAAAGGCCGCCAACAAGCAGCTAGCGCTGGCCTGCTCAGCTCCAGCTGCCATAGCAAAATGCTTGATGCTCAGATAAAAGCGAACAAAGAGAGTGAGAGAGAGAGGGTGAGAGAGGGAGAGAGGGAGACGACGACAAGCACTCGAAACTGCTTACAGCTCAAGCCAAACCCCATCTCAGTGCCCTTCCGATTGAATGCACAGCAGGTGGCGGCTCACTCGAAGCACTGAATGCTGAGCTCTCGCTGATATTATCACTTCCTGGACATTATTTGGCGCCATAGGCCAAAAGGCTTAGCCCGGCTCGAGCGCATCGCAAAGATGCGTTTGCGACAATCTTGGCAGTCTCTTCACGCTAACGTCGGCTCTCTAATACGCGAGGGTTGATTTTAGAGTGCTCAGAATACTTTGACACTTTAAAATGCACAGAGCTAATAAATCGCTTGAATTATATTTAAATGAATATAAATTAAATAATTTATATTTAATTATTATTTAATAATTTTTATTATTATTTATTAATTTCTACTATTCTTTATTAATTTTTATTATTATTCATTAATTTTTAAATATTACAAGCAGTGACCAATTTCCATGAAAGTTTTATTTTTTTAGTATTTCATAATGCAACAAAAAAAAAAAATAAATAAATAAATAAAAATATTAAAAAAAAATTTATTCTGTATATCAAAAATTGTTGAAAAATGTTTTATTTTTCATTTTGATAACGAAAATCTTAATATTAATAAATATAATATAATAAAATATAATTTTAATTTAATTATTATTTAATAATTTTTATTATTATTTATTAATTTTTAAATATTACAAGCAGTGACCAATTTCCATGAAAGTTTTATTATTTTAGTATTTCATAATAGTAACAAAATAAAAAAAAAATAGATATTAAAATAAAAATTTTGTTATATAAAAATATGTTTAAAAATGTTTTTTTTTGTTTTTTTTTTTAATTAGTTTAAATTTAAATCATATTCAAAATATATATTTTATTTTGTTTAATTAATCTAGTACTAATTTAAACTTCTCTTTTTGAGTTACATTCCTAGAAATATTCTTAAAATTAAAATAAATTTATTTTACTTTAAAAACTATTCAAATTTGTCAAAAATTCCCCAAAGAGGTTTAATCCCAATTTTAATAAATTTATATATATTTATTAAATATCTTTTCGAATTTCATTTTGTTATTTATTAAACAACTTGCAATGCATTGGAGTAGAGAAACTATTTGTGCACCCCTCGTAATCTGTCCATGTGCATGTACTGTGTGGGGAAGTTTGTAAAGAAATTGCACTTTGACTCGTGCTTATTACAATAAGCGCTGTTCTCGTTGCCACCTGCTGCAGTGAAAAGTGTATAAGCATTGAGGTACTTCAGTTTTCATAGCTGCACCGCCGCACCACCGCACCACAGTGGGCCGGGGAGGGGGGCTAGTCAAGTTCGAGCCTGTAACAAACGTAACGAACGGAAACGGATATTGCATACTTATGCCGAGTGCAAAATGGCAACGAGCTGTGCTAGACTTTCCGGCGCAGCCCACCCCACTCGACCATATATGTACATACATAGATGTTTAGCTATGTATGCGTGTGTGTGTGTATCTGTGAGTAAGTAATACACACATCGAGCAAAGCGGCAGCCACTGACAAACTTTGTGAAAAGGACTTGTAAAATCAAAAGCCGATTAGATTCCATTTCAATGAGCAGCAAGCTGGTTGGTCATTTGGTGGGCGTGTCCCGGCACACACACAGAGAGAGAGAGAGAGAGAGGGAGGGGAACTGGTTGACTATTCGTATTGATACAAAGCACGGGACTTACTATCGTATTCGTATTCAAGTTCGGTTTATTGCTGTTTGCTGCTGCTGCTGCTGCTGCTGCTACCTTGCAAAAGCTGCCCAAAATTGCAATCGCATAGAGAGCGCTGTAATGTGGGTGGCTGAGTGGGTGGGTGGGTGGTGCTGGGCTATAAGCGATTCAGCATGCTTACTTCTAGTCCAAGGGCACGACCATATCTGGGCACTGCACTTGATTAGTTCGCAAATTCGAGCAGTCAAAATATCATATATCAGTGACTATGGCAACTCACGGAGCCACTAACGATGTGCTCCAGCCCAAGCCAGCGACAAAGGCAAACAGCAGAGAGCAGACATTAGAGAGCTGAAGCAAATGTATGAAAGTGGGGCTTAGCTTTAGTTACAGGTTCAAGTTGAAGTGGCATCGGTACCACTCTAAGTTATGCTTAGTTGTTATAGACTTAACTCGGATTGATTGTAGAACTCATTGCAAACAAACATAGCTTTAAATTAGGCATAGCATTGGTTGCTTAAATGCTGGAGAAATCGGAGAAGAGCGAAATTGAAATGATAATTGTAGGACATTTAATATTTATGTAAATTTAAATATGCTTTAATTTAATATAAAAATAATGGCATAATAGTAAATAATAGGAAAAAAATAAAATAACATAATAGGAAAAACCAGTCAAAAGCTAAAATCGGTATTAAAAAAAATTAATCAAATTTACATTCTATTAATTGACATTTCAATAATTTATATTATGACATTTCAATTATTTATATTTATATTTGTTACCAAAAAAAAATAAAATTAATATTTAGATATAAATATAAATGAATTTATAATTATTTATATTTTTTTATTTAGATATAAATATAAATGCATTTATAATTATTTATATTTATATTTGTTACAAAAAAAAAAAAAAAAAAAAATAAATAAATAAATGAAAGGGAACATATTTCTTATAAACAAAATCTTGATCTCGAATTAACATATTTATTTATTGATATATTTATATATATATATTACTTATTTAATAATAATATATTTTCTTCATATGATTTATTTTTTTTTTTTTTTTTTTAACATTGCTCAGCCATGCAGATCTCTTCTATTTATCAATCATTACATACATTGACATATTGTCATATAAATTTAATATATATTTATTTTTAAAAAATAGTATATACATATATATATTTTTTATTTTTTTTTTATTTATTTATTTATTATTTATTTATTTTTATTTTTTTTGCCAATATGTCAACGTATGCAATGATTGATAGAAGAGATCTGCATGGCTTCACTCATAGCATACGTCACATTGACTAAATTCCAATTGAATTGAATTGCGTGAGTGCGAGGCACACAATGAAGTGCATGTGTATGTGTGTGTAGAGTATGAGCAAGCATCATGCCTCACAACATATGACAGTGAAATGAATGAGAATAAATGAGCTTTACAACTGCAAATAGCGGATCGCAAATGTTTTGCTCTTGCTATTGCTCTGTGCTCCGATGTTCTATGCTATGGAGCAGAGCAGAAGAGCATTCGTTTTGTTTTTGTGCTCTTCGAAATCAGAGCAATAGCGAGAGCAACAAAAAATACACCGTTGTAGCATAGCATTTTCAATCACTGAAATAAAGCAAAGAACGAGATGAAACATTTGGCAAAGCCGAAGACAATCGAATTGCTCAGGCAGAAGAAACGAATGAAGAAACGAAGCCGAAGCCGAAGCCGAAGCCGTAGCCGAAGCCGTAGCGTAACGTAGTAAGATTTCTGTTCTCTTATGCACCACAAAGCAACAACACTTAAAAAGTAATTTTGGCATTCATAATACAGACTCTCTTTATTATGACTCTCTCACTCTCTCGCTTACGTATTCGCGCTCGTTCAATACGATTTCATCTCACTCAAATTTATTCGAGAGCGCATTCAGTTTTACTCAATTATAATGATTAATTATTAGTCTATCGAGCGAGTTATTGTTATTTGTTAGATATAACACTCATTATATAATCATTTTATCTATTCATATATATTTAGATATATGTTGCATTTAATCCAGCTCTATAGCAATGTAATTATTATTGGTTTGACTGCTTGCGCCATATTGATCATTGATTTAATATTTCCGCTACAAAAATACTTGAAGTGTATTCCACTTTTATGCCATACGCAAAGTCCATTCATAGTAACTAACATAGATAGTTTCAAGTGCTGCGTTCGCTTCGCAAACTGCAATATGTGCAATGTGTGTATGTGTGTGTGTGTGTTGTCCAATACTGGTCGAGCGCACTGCACTTGACTGCATTTGTGCATTTCCAATTGACTTTTCATGATCTAATCATTTAATAGTATGCCCTCTCTGCATTCTGTTCAATTAATTGCTACGCTTTACGCTCGAGTTTAAAAAATCGAATTACAGAGAGTGAGAGAGAGAGAGAGAGAGGGAGAGGCACACACATACACAAACACCTGCTCTGTCAGCTCTTCATCTGCATTGCTCAGTCATGTATGCGCTTAGCAACTGATTTGAGCTGAGGCCCTAGGGAACTCAGTCGATGGAACTGAGTTGATGATGATGGCGGAGGAAGAGGAGTGGGAGGGATACATAACGAGTCGGAGCAGCGGAGTTAGCTTGTCTATTTGTTTTAATCAGTGAAGTCAACCAGAGAGCTAATCGTTTATGATTTAGTTTTTGATTTGCTCAGCCAAGAATTGTCCATAAATCAGAGGCTGCAGACGGTCTAAAGATACAAAAATAAAAAATAAAATAAATAAAAATAGAAGAGGTAGCCAGGAGAGGGCATAGCTCTACAAACTTTTCTTTTTTTTTATGAACTGTGCCACAGCGCTGATGCAGAAGACCAATAGTAGTAGCAGAGGCACCGGCACAGGCAGAGGCACAGGCACAGGCAGAGGCAGAGGCAGCAGCTGCGGCAGCAACCACTGAGCCACAGAGGCGGCCGCTGTGTGTTTTCGACTATAAAATTAAATTGCGATGTGGTAGAAAGTTAGCAAATGCCCAGTACAGTGGCAGCAACAGCAAACTATTGCTTACTGCCCCACATAACACATTTGGCCAAACACACACGCACACACACACACACGCACACACACACTGAAGCGAACTGCAGCAGCGAACAATTGTTCGGCGCATATCATTTGGTTAAAAGGATTCGTTTTACTCGACGTTGGTTTGTTATATACGAAAAACCATTCGACTACTATGCATGCATGTGTGTGTGTGTGTGTGTGTAGAGTGTACTTGTACGTGTATGTGTGTTTGTGTGTGTGTGTGTACGTACAAATCAACTAATCTACTCCCCACGGCAAAGTTACGAGAAGACCGACAATTATATCCGCTCTCTGCTCACAATTTTTGCATGTCGTAAAGTTTCTAGTGGCGCACAGACCCCAAGCACAGCAACAACTCCTCTCAACTCTCCAACTTCCCCACCTGCCCGCTGCCCACTGCTCGCTGCTCGCTGCTCGCTGGCCAAATGCAGGCAGTAGTTGGCGCAGACATTGCGCCAACTGAGCAGCAGCTTCAAATACACTACGATCTTGGCTATATGTTTATGTGGTAGTGAAGTTAGCACGATTATGGGGCAAGGCAGCATTGAGTAGTTTATATTTGAATATAGATTGGAAATTTTTATACATATATATTAATATGTGAAATACAAAAGAGAGAACTTGATTAAGTAGAAATTTATTCGAATTAATATTTTCTAGAATAAATGAAATGAAAATAAATAAATATATATAAAAGAAAAGATTGAAAATGTATTTGTATATTAAATATATCAAATATCATAGCAAATATAAAATATCATAGCATAGCATAGAAAACTTCAATCATGCATTTACCTTAGCTTATTCTTCAGCTGATCTCAAACTTAACCTTCAAATAAAATTTCCGAAAGACTTTGCTGCTCGCTGATGCACTCATGCAGCAATGAGTTACTGGCAATGCCATTTCCATCTCCCTCTGAGTGTCGTATTACTGTTAGGTATTACTCAGAGAGGCTGAAATGAGCAGCTGTTTGAGCTGCAGCGTCTTTAGCTGACTGATCGTCGAGAGCCATTTATTGAAGCATATACAAGAATTTTACTTATATTCCTAGACTCAAGAGTTTTTGGCTTCGTCAGCAATCGTAAGTTTCTCAATGCTCTTCGAGAGTCTAACCAGAGGCATCACTTAAGACACTATATAATGAATACAATTCAGCGTAATTGAAATTTATCTTCTTAAAGAAAATTGTTGAAAAATTAAATCGCATTTCTGAGACTGCTGTTAAATGAAAAAAAAAAAGAAAGAACAACTCTTTTATCTTAATATGCAATTTAGCTAATTCTATGCCTAATCAGAGAAATATAAATGCTTAAATACAGATATGTAGAAATCGTTGATGTTTTTATATATATGTGTAAAAATCTGAATCTATTTATAATGAATCATTTTAATTCTAGATTCTCAGCTTTTTAATGCGCTTTATTAAAGTAAAAAAAAAAAAAAAAAATTGGAGACTGCCAGATATTGGCATGTAAAAATTATAAATGAAACTGGTTTCTACATATATTTAGTATATATTTTTAATAGGGCTTCATTGATTTTTATTTCTTTATTTTTTTTACTTTAATATATTATTTATATTTGTAATATTTTCTTTTTCGAATTTATTATTATTAATTTTTTTGTCTAATGACTTTACTTTTAGCTCTCATAATATTTATTTATATTTTTCTAATATATTTACATTGTATTTACAATTATTATTAAATCAGTTTGTTTTATTTGTAAAATATATTTTTATTTACATTTTATTTACTATTATTATTAATTCATTTGTTTTCATTTATTTTTTATATATTAATAAATTCAATTACTATTTTATTCATTATTATATATATTTTTTAAGTATGTTATATTTATATATTTATTTATTTTTTATTAATTAAATAATTCATTTATTATTTTATTTATTATTAAAATTTTTTAATTTATATTTTTATATATTAATTAATTCATTTACTATTTCATTTATTATTAAAATTTTTTTATATATATATTTTTATTTATTTTTTTTTACATATTAATTAATTCATTTACTATTTTCTTTATTTACTTACTTCTATTTCTCATGCAATTCATAATTTATTATTGCTTATTCGAAGAGCATTTCCAATGCGTTGTTCGCTCTGCATTTGCTTTAGTTGTTGCATACTTTTCGAAGCACTGCGATTTTACAATTTGTATATGGTAGATTGGTGTGTGTGCCGAAGTGTGTGTGTGTTTATGTGTGTGTCTGTTGTACCGAGTGTGAATCTGCCTGGCATTACTGTTTGTATTGCCAAAGTTGTTGTAACTTCGTTAAAATAAGCACTCTGTTAGTTTGGCCCGCCGGCTCAATGGGCACTCGTCCGTACGCTTCAGTCCGCTCTGTCCCGCTCCACCTCTCCGCTCTCCGCTCTGCCTCTCTCCACAGCTCTTCGCTCACATCACTCCTCCTCTAGCTGTTGCCCCAAAGTCCCCTTCTGGGCAGTGGCAATGCAGCAGATTTGTCGGCGGTTTTTGCCATTACAGCCACATACCTAGCTGCAGACCTTTTACGTTGTTGTTGTTGTTGTCGCAGTTGTTGTGGTTGTTGTTGTTGGCACTGCTGATAGTTGTGCATCTGCATTAGTAATGGTGGTGGGCGAGTGGTGCAAGTGGTGCGCTGCGCAAATTGGGGGGATTTTGGATTTGGATTTGGATTTGCACTTGAAGGGGTGAAGAGTTGGAGGTGGATGGATGAAGCGGTGTCTATGGAGCCACCCGCGTGTCATGTGTATGTCGTGTCTGTGCCACGCTACGTAAACGTAAACGTAACGTAAACTTAACGTTTAATTTTTCGGTTAGTGCTGCTTCGACTGCAACTCGGATGCACTGCAGCACCTTCGGGGCTATTAAACTGCAAACACTTTGCTGCCACAGCAGGAGTCGCGCTTGCGAGCAGGAGTCGTTGGTCTAGCGCATTCCTTTCTTTTCGCTTTCGATGTCGCTGGGCTAGAACAATGCAGGGCAGCCTGGCAAACTGATGGCGGCCTCTTACCAAAAACTTGTACTTAGCGTCGTTTCCTTCCGCTCAACACGGCCAACAACGAGCAGCGGCTCGTTTGGCAGCGCTGTCTGAAATGCAATTAAGTCGCATCGACATGCAATCTCCGGCACAGCGAAGGCGCATACACGCACACACGCACATACGCCTCACATGCTGCACTTGGCCAGCGAACAGCTGCAACAACTCCGTCAACAACAACCACTGGCAACAGCAGCAAGTGGCATTTCCATTGCCGCAGGCACTAAGAAAGCCCTAAAAGCGCTGAAAGCTTTCAGTTAGCCAATAGCAGTAGCAGCAGCAATAGCTGGGCTAAAAAAAGAGGACATACACTGCCAGAAATTAGGAGCATGTGTGCGTGCGCGATCTCCAAACAACAATTTTTGACTAGACTTCAGAAATCTCAGAACTCTGGCAAGAGCATGTTAATAGAATTTCAATTTGAAATCTTGAAATTTTAAATAATAAATTAATTAATTAATATATAAAAAAATAAATAAATAAAATTATTCATTCATTATTAACTTATTAAATCAATAAATTTATAAATTAATAGAGAAATCAATGAATAAATTAATTATTAAAATATTTATAAATTAATTAATAAATAATAAAATAAATAAAATTTCGAAATTTTAATAAAGTACTTAATATATAAAAAAAAATAAAATAAAATTAATAATTAATTAGTAACTTATAAAATCAATAAAATAATAAATAAATCAATGAATAAATTAATTATTAACACATTTATAAATTAATTAATAAATAAAAAAATAAATAAAAATGTTTGAAGTTTTAATAAATTACTTAATATATAAATAAATATATAAAATGATTAATTAATTAGTAACTTATTAAATCAATAAATTTATACATTAATAAATAAATCAATGAATAAATTAATTATTAAAATATTTATAAATTAATTAATAAATAATAAAATAAATAAAATTTTAAAATTTTAATAATTTACTTAATATATAAAAAATAAATAAAGATATTAATTAATTAGTAACTTATTAAATCAATAAATTATTAAATTAAGAAATAAATCAATGAATAAATGAATTATTAAAGCATTTATAAATTAATTAATAAATAATAAAATAAATAAAATTTTTTGAAATTTTAATAATTTACTTAATATATAAATAAATAAATACAATTATTAATTAATTAGTAACTTAATATATCAATAAATTTATACATTAATAAATAAATCAATGAATAAATGAATTATTAAAGCATTTATAAATTAATTAATAAATAATAAAATAAATAAAATTTTGAAATTTTAATGAATTGATTAATATATAAATAAATAAATAAAATTATTAATTAATTAGTAACTTATTAAATCAATAAATTTATACATTAATAAATAAATCAATGAATAAATTAATTATTAACACATTTATAAATTAATTAATAAATAATAAAATAAATAAAAATGTTTGAAATTTTAATAACTTACTGAATATATAAATAAATACAATTATTAATTAATTAGTAACTTATTAAATCAATAAATTAATAAATTAATAAATCAATGAATAAATGAATTATTTAATACATTTATAAATTAATAAATAAATAATAAAATACATAAAATTGTGATATTTTAATATATTACTTAATATATAAATTATTAATTATTATTAATTAATATATAAATGAATAAATAAATAAAATTATTAATTAATTAGTAACTTATTAAATCAATAAATTAATAAATCAATGCATAAATTAATTATTTAGTATATTTATAAATTAATAAATAAATAATAAAATAAATTAAATTTCGCTAAAGCAACAAATTTCATATTGATAATATAAATTTGTAGTTTATTTACTTTCACAAATAAGTATTGAAATTATTTTTAATTTAGTTTTAAATTTCCCAGATCTATTCAAAAACAAATCCAAAAATATAAAAAGAAAAATAATAAATAAATAAATAAAATAATTAGATTAGAATTTTTCCTATTTCTAATTTAATTATTTTATTTATTTATTTTTTATTTTTTAATTTGTTATATATATTAAAAATAATCGAATGCTTTACCCTATAATTATAATTTATTTTCATGCACTATAATATATATTTTATGGCAATTTGACTGGCCGTTGAAAATTCCATATTAAATATTCCAAAACCTCACAGATAAGAAAATTATATTATATATCATATGCAAATGGAAATATTCTACAAATATTCTAATTAGTTGAATCCACTTCTGAATTTGACATAGATACGAAACGTCGAGAGGCTATTGAAAGAACGAGCCTGGCGAGAGGCAGCGCCGTGGAGCATGCTTGAAAATGTAAATCCACACTCAGCTATAAGACTTGGCTATTACAAGATTATGTATACGCATAGTGGGGCTGATACCTTTTTTTTTGGGTTGGGGTTTTTTTTTTTTGTTGGTCTGAGCACTTTAGCCAACTCGCACTTTTACTTTTATTTTAGCCGGGCGGCTATCTAGAGGCAAGAGCGAGCGAAGTGCATCTAGTGCACAAGCGGAGCACTCGTCAGAGCTCTTCAGCGTGCCGATAATCCAATTATGGCCATGGCCTGCCAAGGGTCTGACAGGCTTCACCTGCCGTTCTTGTTGCTGTTGTTGTTGTTGGGGAGCCTTTCCTTTCTGGCCATAGCTGGGTTACCTGTGCTAACCTGTGTTAACTGTCTGCCATGTCGTGCGCGCGCTCTCTCGCTCGTTCGCCTGCTCGAGTCTCTCACATAATTTGAGCCAGTTTATTTGGCTGTTTGGCTTGGCGCGCGTTATTATCAAGTTACATTGGCCAAAACACTAAACAGTCTGTGCATATATATGAAAGGGTCGCCGCTCGAGTCCAAGCCAACTTCGTATGGAGGCTAATGTCTGAGGCTTGCCGCAGTCTCAGTCCCAGTCGCAGTCGCCATCGCAGTCTTTAATCAGCAAGGGGGCGTATGGGTGTGTGTGTGTGGTTTAAGCATTTGCTTCGTTTAGCGCATTGTGTTTGTTATTTAAAACACGTAAACGCTCAACGAAGCGAAAGTGTTTGGGTTTTTCAGTTTGGCAACTTGGGGTTGCCAAATGAAATCCATTTTAATTAAAATGCCTTTTGTGGCACAGTTTTACATTAGGCAAAAAAGCACACAGTGTTAATATTTCTAGCATTTTTATATTTATTTTCCATTTTTTTTATTATTCAATTTCATTTGTATTGATATGATTTTTTTTAAACTTTCTTTTTTTTTTTTCACTACTTTAATTTTGCTTCTGCTGTTGTTGTTCATAATAGGAATGAAAAGTATAAAAGAGAACACAATGCATTTGCTGACTCGCTCTATTATATTATATATATATTGGTGTACGTGTGTGTGTATGTGTGTGTATTTACAATATAATGTATAAAAATTGTTTCCGCTCACACACAGAGAAAAAAAAAGAAAAGTAAAACGTTAAATACAGAAGAAGAAGCGCGCAGATTCCTGCTGGAATTTCATGAGCAGCAGCCATTGAAAACGAATTTCGTGCCGCTCCTAATTGATTTATTCATTTGTTCGCCAATGAATAGTTGATTTGTGTGAGTGTGTGTGTGTTTTTTTAATAATATATATATTTATTTGTAATATTATTATTATACTTGTGCATTTTGCATCATCGTCGTGTAAACAACTACAATTAGTATCACGATTGTCATTGTTGTAACAAAGGCATGAACCAAAGAGAGGAAAATAAACAAATAAAATAAGTTTTTTTTTCCTTTATTCATAATTTATTTCATTTAATTGGTATTTATGTATTAGTGTGTGTGTCTGTGTGTGTGCATTCTGTAAATGTTTACGCATTTCATTATGACTCTTTGTTTTCTTTTTTAGTATTTTTTCTATAACTTTTGCCAAAACTGATATGTACTTATATATATGTCTGTGTGTGTGTGTGTTAAAATATTGACTGCTGCCAAAGTTCGTAAAGCCCTAGTAGACCTTGTTTTGTTTTTTATTTTTATTGCTAACTGTGCATTGTGTCATTGCTACGTTCATAAAAAAACATTGTAATTGCTAGCCAATTGTTTGTTTAATTTTTGTTTGTTTGGTTTTTTTTTTCTTCTTCTCTCTGTCGTATTCATAACTTTTTCAATATTTATATTTATATTTATATTCATGTATTTATAATGTACTTATTGGCCTTGCTGCTAAATTGTATTCCATACTTGTGTCTAGAATCAGTATTTTTTTTGTTTTTCAGCTTTTAAAAATATTCGCATATATTTATTTAATTATATATGTAAACTATTATTAACAACTTAATTTGCTATTAGATCTATATAGATGCAAGAGTGTTTTTTTAATTATTAACTACCTTCTAGTGTGTGCATAGATATGATGTCTGTGTCCTTGTCACTTAATAGGAATCATCATATGTTCGCTTATATGTGTGTGTGTGTGTGTGTGTTTGTGTGTGATTTCATGTAATCGATTGCATTAATTACCATTAAGTTGGCCAAGACTCAGCGCTAGGCGTTACAGGGGGAGCACTTAAATTACCTAATGGTCTTTTAATGATAATTAAACAAATGATAATAGTCCCAGAAGAAAGTTCGACTTGCCACGATAAACAAAATAAACAAATGTCAAGGTATGAGCTCTAATTAGCATTGACAACGAAATGCAAGGAATATGAATTATAATTATTATAATTTCATATTAATTCAAGTATATATTCATAGATTTCTTCATAAAAACTCCCAATCGCTTGGCGCTCGCCTCATTCATATATATGTATATCATATACTTTAGTATATATTTTATTATTATTTTATATAAAACTTATTGAGTACGAGTGGACATAAACCGATTTGCTGTTGTCGTTATTGTTAGGGTTCATTAGCTAATTCCAAGTGCTGCCAACAATTTAGGCTACATTTAGTAAACATATATAGTATATATATATATTTCCAGTTATATACAATATCATACATATATATCATCAGTGTGTTAGCCAGCAGGCGCCTCAATCGGCCAGTTCCAGCAGCGACTAGAGCCAACATCAAAGGGATATGGTGAACAGTGGCAGCGTTAACGCCGCCGCAAAGGACAGCAGAAAGATGCGCTGCCCGGAGCTGCTCAGCGCGCTCGCCTGGCACAGCAAGTCCTCGGGAAAGATCTCCAGTATGGGCAGATGGCGACCCGATGTGGGATCGTGGCAGGTATTGGCACGCGCACGCTGTTCGCCAAAGGTAAGAAATAAAAGAAATAATTTAATTTACATTTAATTAATGTATAAAATGGAGAAATGCTTAAGACAAGTATCTGTCAGATACAATTTAATTGTGAGCTACAATGATATGTGAGATACAAAAGTATCTGTAAATCAAAAATGTATCCAAGTTTATCAAAAAGCAGCTGTGAAGTATATGAATTGTATGAAAGTATCTGTGAGATACAAAAGTATCTGTAGCTGCAAAATGTATGTATATGAATTGTATGAATGTATCTGTGAGATACAAAAGTATCTGTAGCTGCAAAATGTATGTATATGAATTGTAAGAATGTATCTGTGAGATACAAAAGTATCTGTAACTGAAAAATGTATGTATATGAATTGTATGAATGTATCTGTGAGATACAAAAGTATCTGTAGCTGATAAATGTATGTATATGAATTGTATGAATGTATCTGTGAGATACAAAAGTATCTGTAGCTGAAAAATGTATGTATATGAATTGTATGAATGTATCTGTGAGATACAAAAGTATCTGTAGCTGAAAAATGTATGTATATGAACTGTATGAATGTATCTGCGAGATACAAAAGTATCTTTAAAAGTCACAAGTATTTAAAGAAAACAAATAATGCAAAAGATATTCAAATATCTGCAAGATAAATCTACCATAAAGTCCGTAAATATCTTTGAGATACAAAAGTTATATAACTAACACCATAAAGTATCTCTGACACTGAAAACCAACTTTAAGATATCAGAATGTAACTGGAGAGGTAAAATGCCAAAATGTACCAAAGAGTGTTTAAGATATAAAAGTATCTGCAAGATACACAAGTATAACAAAGTATCTTTAAGAGAAAAATAAATTTGGGCAGTCGAAAATGTCAAATATTTCATATTAAAGCAACTGCTCGATGCTGGTTGCTGGCAGAAGTATCTCAGAGATACAAATTTAACTGCATCTCAAGGGAATAAAATTGCAACCGTGAAGTACACAATTATCTGTGACACACAGAGATATCTGTGCGATACAAAAGTATCTGCACATGTGAATGCAGCAAGAAACTATCTTGCGCTGCTGCCAAAGTTGGCGCACAATACAAACGCATCGCAGCAATGCAAAAACGTTTGTGATTTACAAGTGCAGCCGTGTAGAGTTGCCGACTTGTAACTCAAACTCCAACTCCAGCTCCAACTCAAACTTTAAGTGTCGATATAAAAGTAAGCGCGAGCTGGCAGCTAGCTTTGTAAGCAACTTAAAATACTTTAAACATATTGTTGTAACTCGTGGAGCAGCGAATGCCTCGAGCTGAGCTCGCTCTTAACTTAATTTAAATTTATAGAAGCAAAATGAAATAAAAGCTTACGCGCATATCGGCAACCGATAGAGGTAGCTTTTGCAAAAAGTAATTAAGTAAAAGTGAATAGAAAAGAAAGTAAAAGAATATATATATATAGAGAGAGAGAGAGATATGATTTAGATTAAGTTTGGTACGCACCTGCACCATGCGCTTGAGATCATCCTTTTGGATGACTTTGATCTGCGCCGACTCTCGCAGCCAGCGGCGCAGCCAATGCCCGAACCAGACCAGGCCACACTCGCACTCGAGCGGATTGTGCGCTGTGATGAGGCCGCCCATGATGCTGCGCGTGCCCACCGCATCCCAGTAGCTCTTGTTCGGGTAGAAGCTATCCGCGGCCAGCGCATTGATGCGATTGTGTGAGATGTCGATGGATAGGTGGGGCACCGCGCGCAGCGCATAGAAAATGCCAGGCGGCAAGTCGGAGATGCGCGTATGCGAGATCTTCACACGCAGTCGCTGATTGCGCGCGAGTCCCGTGAAGGCGTCGGGCGAGATGGTCTGCACATTGCTGCCATAGAGCTCCAGCAGCTGTAGCTTCGTATTGTTCGCCAGCTTGGCCAGCAGCTGGCCGCCGATGTTGGGCTCCAGGCAATGGACGCGCAGCTCCTGCAGTCCTGGCAGCCGGGCCACCAGCTCACCCAGATTCGCATGCGAGCTGGCATGCAGTTTGCGCAGCGAGCGCAGCTTGGCAAAGGCCTGCGGATTGGCAATCTTCACATCGAGCAGATTCAGCTCCGACAAGTGGCGCAGGCTCACCAGATCGTGCAGCGTGATGCGGCGCAGCGGATTGTGCGCGAGATCCAGCACCCGCACCGAGGCTGGCAAGTGATCCACAGCGCAGCTGGCATTCGTCAGCTTGTTGTGCGAGACGTTGACGTGCCGCAGATGGCGCAGTGCGCCGAGCGGCGACAGCTCCTGCAAATAGTTGCCACTGACGTCCAGATAGGAGAGCAGCGGCAGCTTCAGCACCGGCAGCACATAGAGCCCCATGTGATGCAGTATTAACTTGCGGACGCGAGGCGTGTGGACGAACACCTCGCGCAAATTGGTCGTGACGAGCGGATTCTCGGAGAGATCCAGATTGGTCAGATTGTTGAGGAAGCTAAAGGTATTGTCTGGCAGTATGGTGATGCGATTGCGCGCCAAACTTATGTCGTAGAGGAACTGTGAGTTGACAAACATCGAGGCGTCCAGATACTCGAGATTGTTGTGCGACATCTGAATGGAGCGCAGCGTGAACCCAACATCTGTAAAGGCGGGCACGGGCCACACGCTCAACTGATTATCGGAGATGTCGAGAAACTCGAGTAGTGTGTTCATAAACACTTCGCGCGGCAGCGCACGCAGACGATTCGAGCTGATGCGCAGGATTCGCAATTTGCGCAGATTCGAGAACTGCTCCACCTGCAGCTGGTCGAGCTGATTGTGACTGAGATCCAGTTCCTGCAGACTGTTCAGACCCTGGAAGCTGCGACGTCGCAGCGAGCTGAGATTGTTGTGCGACAGATTGAGAATCTCGAGGAATTCCAGGTCGCCGAACGCGTGGCTCTGCAGCGAGCCCAAGGTGTTGTGGGCCAAATTGAGGAAGCGCAGCGTATTGGCCAAGTTGGTAAAACTGTCCGACTTGGCCACGTGATTGTGGCTAATATCCAGCTGGTATATATACATATAGCTGCTCAGCTCGTCGTCAAAGTTGGAGATGTGATTGTGACTGAGATTCAGCCGCAACGGAGTCGTCGCATTCGAGACGTAATGAAAGGACTTCAAGGAAATCGAGCACAGCTGATTGTGCATCAGATCCAGTGCCGCCAGATTGGGCAGCACCGTGAATGCGGCATGGGAAATGTTGCTCAGGCGATTGTACGAGAGATCTATGTAGCGCAGGAATTCCAGATTGTAGAACGCATGACGTCCAATGCTGCGCAAGCGATTCGACTGCAGATTCAGCATCTGCAAGTCGCCCAAATTGTGAAAGGTTTGCGGCTCCAGGCGCTCCAGGGCATTGTAGGAGAGCTCAATCTCCACCAGATGACTGTGCGCATCGGGCAGGAAGAGGCCGCTGGGCAGTGCCTTTAGCTGATTGAAGCTCAGATTGATGTAGCTCAGCTCGCGCATTTGGGCGAACGACTCGTTGGAGATGCTCTTCAGATTGTTATTGTCCAGACCGAGCCAAATGAGCTGCGAGAGCGGCAGCAGCGCATCCAATGGGTCCAGAGATTCCAAGCTCCTGGCGGGAAAGACGGCAAAGGAGAGTTCCAGTATTTTCAGCGTATGCGAGACATTCTCAAAGACCAATGGATGGTGTATAGTGATGTCATTGAAGCTCAAGCTAATCTCTTGTATCTGCTCCAGACCCGCAAACGAGCCCAGATGCAAATGCGTTATCTTATTGTTCCTGAGCAGTAGCGTCTGCAAATTGCCGCCCCAGCCATCCACGGCAAAGATGCCCTCGGGTATATCGGCTATGGAATTGTAGCCAATATTCAAATATGACAGCTGCGTGTAGTTCTTTAGCCCGAGAACCGGAATCATCGTAAAGTTATTGCCACTCAAGCTGAGCACTTTGAGGTTCTCGTTGAAGGTCGGCAAATTGTTGAGCTGATTGATTTGATTCGAAGTCAGATACAGGTATCGCAGGCGATGCAGCGTGGATAGCGCCACAGGCACCGTGGTCAAGTGATTCCGTTCCAAGTCCAAGTACTCCAGTGTGTCCGTCAGGCCCTCAAAGGCGGCTGGATGCACTCGACTGATGGCATTGAAGGCCAGCACGAGATGCACAATGCCCGTCTCCTTGAACACCTCGGCGGGCAGATGCGTGACGTAGTTCTGCTCCATGTTGAGTGCGCGGATGTGCACGTCCGAATAGTTTTGCTGGAAGTAATCCGACTCCAGTTGCTCAATGCAATTCTGGCCCAAGTCGAGCTTCTCCAGATGCATGCGTAGCGGTCGCAATTGCGGCTCCTTCCACTGGGCGCTGCGCAGCAAATTATCTCGCAGGCTGACAATGCGCAGCTCTGGCAGCTGCTCGAACAGCTGCTGGGGGAAGAGACTCAGCAGATTGCTGGACAAGTCCATGGTAACCAGCGAGCGTGGCAAGTAGTTGGCTGCCACGTGGGTGATGCGATTATTGGACAGATCGAGCCACAGCAGTTTCTGCAGCTGCTCAAAGGGACGACCTCCACCTCGTTCCGTTCCACCAGCTCCAGTCGCATGCAACGCATTGCTCGATTCCGCGCGATTCTGCAGCGCAGCCAAGCTGCTCGGCTGCGAGCTATTGTCGCTCGCACTCATAGACGAGTCCAAAGCGCCACCTGGCGACACTTCCGTAATGTCATTGCCGGATAAGTGCAGCGAACGCAGCGTATCATGCAGCGCCTCCCAGTTGCCATCCAAGCTGGTTATGTGATTGCTATAGTGAGTGGAAAGGAAATTGAGTTGATCGCATTAAGTGAAATAAATAATTGGCATGCAATTGGAGTGCGTTTTAGAGCGGAAAATTCAAGAGATCTATATCAGCGCTTAGACTTTATAGAAAGCATTCTTATGCTGCAAACTAAAACAAAGTTCCTTTGAGTCCTGTAAACCTCTAGCAACATTTCGCTCGCATATAAATAATAAACATAAATTAGAATCCGTGGGATGCTGCAGGATATCTGTAGGACACAAATATATCCATAAGATAGAGAGACAATTGTGATTCGCACAAATAATAAATAAATAAATAAATAAATGTAAGGTAATGATTTGTTTTTATTTATTTACTTATTTTATTTGTTAATTTTCTTTTTATCAATAATATCATAAAAATCAATACTACTAAAAAAAAAAAATATTTTTTTCCGTTTATTTATTTTTATTTAATTAATTATGTTTTCTTTTCTTTATTTTTATTTATTTAATTATATTTTCTTTTCTTTATTTTTCTTTATTTAATTATATTTTCTTTCCTTTATTTTTATTTATTTATTTTTTAATTATTTTTATTTTTATTAAAATTTTATCAAACTAATAATATCTTAAAAAAAACAATATCCCAAAAAAATATTTTTTATTTATTTTATTAAACTTAATAAACCTGTTAAATACTTGATTTGTTTATTTTTATTCATTTAATTATATTTTCTTTTCTTTTTTTTTTTTATTTATTTATGTTTAAATTATTTTTTATTTTTATTAAAATTTTTATCATACTAATAATATCTTAAAAAAGAATAAAATCCCCAAAAAATATTTTTTATTTATTTTATTAAACTTGAGAAACCTGTAAAATACTTGATTTACTGTGCACCACATCTGCATCAATTAAAGTATCAACAAAGCTAAATAAAAGAAAATAAAGCAATTGTGCTTAGAATTAAGTTTTCCATTAAGCGATTTCTGCCTCTCTGAGTATTTCACTGCCACAGACTTGATATTGGCACAAAGAGCCTTTCCACTCGCATTTGTCAGCGCTGAAATTGAACGCAATCCACTTACCGTTGCGCCACGAGACGTGTCAGCGAGTGCAGTCGCTGCAGCGCGTCCAATGGCAGCTGCTGCATCTTGTTGCCCGAGATGTCCAGTGTCATTAAAGAGTACGTCATGGTGCTATGGAAGAGAGAGAGAGAGAGAGAGAGAGAGATAGTTGTTATATGTTAGCTTAACTGTTGTATGTGTGTAATATTTGTGATATGTATGTATGTATGTATGTATGTACATAATACGAAAAGTTTTGCTAAACTTCGAAAGCTAAGCCTCGCCACGCCCCGGCGTAACGCCCCTCTGGTTATTGAGGTGCTGCATGCCTTTTGACATACCCAGCACACAAGTCGGAAAACAAATATTTAAACTTAATTAACGCACCGCACACCCAGCGACAGCGGCAGCGGCAGCGAGTCGTATGACCTAACCTAACCCAACCCCTCTGGACACACTCATCGACATTTCGTTACCGCTGCACTCCATTAATAGTTACACATACACACACACAGAAAGAATAAACAGCAAAGAGAAGAGCCAAAGCGGGAGCGCGCAAGAGAGTAAAAGAGCGACCTCAATTATGAAAACCACGAGGTTTTACAAACAAGCATCAGGCTGCTTTAGAGCTTGGGCGCCGCTTGTTCTTTGTTCGCTTTGTTGTTGTTGCTGTTGCTTTTGTTGTTGCTGTTGTTATTATAACTACTACACTGTTGTTCGCTGTCGGCTGTTGGCGACGAAGAATCAAACGCAAAACGCAAACCGAATTTTTGTGGCTCCTTTTACTTACTCTCCATCGCTCTCGCTCACTCTAAGCGCCCTCCCGCGGCATCAGTTGTTGACGGCGGCTGTTTTCGGTTTGCGTTTTGGTTGCCATTTCCCGTTTACCGGTTGCTTGCTGTTCGCCTTTTGCTGTTGTTGTTTCACTTGTGGTCTCACATTTATGTTGTGTGCGTGAGCGAGTGCGTTTGTCATCAAAAGACTCTATGTAAATATAGCAAATTCGCTGTGTACTCACTCAGGCATACACACATATGCATATGCATAAGTCGAGGGCAGCTCAAAGAGTAGCGTCAAGAATTCAACGTGTAAGCAAAGTAAACAACGCTGACTGCGATACTTTATTAACTTTGTAGTCTAATATAATTTCATTTGCATATAAATCTTTTTATTAATGAATGTAATAACATTAATATGCGGTTTCTCGCTCAAAAGTTCAGCAATGTTTTGAAGTTACCCTCGTTTTAGCTTTTTCTTATTTATTACAAATCTTCAAAGAGCGAAATACTCAGTATTTATTGTATCTAATATCACACACCATATCCTTTATATTTATTTATAGATAACCGAAGACTGTGGCAACCCACATACATATGTATATTAGTATATGTATGTATGGATGGATGTGTATGTGTACATGTGCACAAAACAAAGCAATGTTCACATTTGACGGCACTGACGAGCTACACGCGACACAAGCAGTAAAATAACACACGCACACTCCCACACTCACACTCACACACTCCAGCTAACTTGCGTGTAAATTATTAATCACGCATGCAACACAAACAAAAATTAGACCTAAGCTCGCTAAAGCCTTTCCGATCCTAACGATAAGGCAAATCTACTTTCAGTGGGATCATTAGTAGATGGCTAAGAAACCTGCTCGAGTTGTTACTTGCTAATTTCATAGTTTATTAAGTAAAGCTATTTAAATATTGACTGCAGGAGGACATCAACTCTTGCTGAGAGAGTTAAAGAATCACACATCCATTGATAAGAAAAGATTGTATTTATCCTATGTTTTAACGGAACTTTATTAAAGAAATGCTTATTTATATGTTTATATGCTTAACAATAAATAAATTTGACCAGTATTTACTGCAATTATAAATATAAAATCAGGAATCATTAAATATGCACAAAAAAATCGCGGCCACGTAAAGAACAAGCGTTGCCAGATTTCTGTTTAAATATATTGCATATCTTCACGGGGCAACAGCTTCGGGCCGATTTCTCTTAAATTTTGGTCCAAAGAACTACTGAAAATCACTCTCTTATACTATGTTAATCAGCAGTCTTATATTAAGTTAATTAACAGTATTATTTTATGTTAATTAACAGGATTATATTATTTAACATGTGACCGTAAAATATTGCATATCCACAAGGCGCAATTGGCTGTTAAGAAACCGTAACAGCTACATGAATTAAAAATATCAAATTTCGGTGATTTCTTGACCGATCATATCATTAAGTACCCCTCTGAAACTCTAGCTTGACTGTAGATAACAGAGTCATCTATCTCTTTATAGTCGCTTGCTAGCAGCTGTGCAATCCACGCTTTACAACTGACCTACTCACACACAATGACATGTGAACTAGAATCAAGAGCAAGAGCGGCAAAGATAGCTGTAAATGCTCTCCCGCATTTGGATAAACGCTTGCTACCTTCTCTGTCATCCATGCTCTATTCGCACTCATATATTACCCAAATATGTTGCACTCTTCTATCATAAACATATAAAACGAGATCAAGAGCATCAGTGCTAACTGGCGAAAAGTAAAGGTTCTCCTGCTCTCTGAACGCACTTGTCACTCTTGCTTACACTTATTATTATTATTTTTTTTTCTTTTAGCACAAACACATGAAACGGGATCAAAAGCAGGGCGATAATAATGATTATAATTAACTGGGATATTATTCACGCTTTTATATTAAGCAGCCGACCTACTCACACTCACATATATATGTATGTACATATGTATTTACATACACATTGTGCTCTCCTCTTGCATAATAATATGAAACAGGGTCAAATTCATGACTGATAATGGTCACTGTAAGCAGCCGAGTTGCCTTCCATACTCTTCATGGCTCTGCAGTCAAATAATTTCTATGAGCGCTGTGCAGCATGACGAACAGACGACCCACTCGCACTCACATATAATCGTACTCACATATGCAAAAGCAATAATTCCAGCTGCCGAAAAGTAGATGTTCTCTCGCTTTACCAATAGTAATGGCTGCTTAGTGTATAAACGCTTGCTACTAAAATTTGCTATCCATGCATTGCAGGTGACCTGCTCACACTCTCATATTCTTTGCGCTCCTTTAGCATATACAAGGCAAGAGCAATACTGGCGGCTGTCACTCGCACTTACATACATCTATATTCCTTGCTCTACTCTCGCAAAAGCATATGAAATGCGATCAAAACAAAGAGCGGTAATGGCGTCTGTTGTCTCTTTACAGTAATGGCTTTATACGCAAAGCATGCCTAACAGTCATCCTACTCATACTTACATGCTCTAAGCAGTCGTTACTCTTCTTTAGTACATACGTGAAACGGGACCAAAACAAAGAGCGAAATTGTCACAATAAATACCTTATGCTCTCATTCTTGCATATACTTGCACTCTGCTTGCTCTGCAGTGTGGATGTAATAACGGGATCAGCAAAATAACTGAGCTATCTCTTATACTCGCCAGAGCAAAGTTTACTCACAAGATAAACACTTGTTGTTGAATCATGCACACAGACTCACATTTTTTACAGTGGAACACATGTATTTATTTTTCAATTATATTTAACGTATGCTGTTAACAGCTGTATTATCATTTGTTATTTTTAGTTTTGATTGCGTTTAAAACAACTGGATTTTAAAATTATACTAATAGATTGATTTTACCTAAATAATTTCTTTCTCTTCACAATAACAAATACTATGCCTAGAACACACAGAACTCCAAGAAGACCACAGCCTGTATAGGCCAGCCATTTCAAATTCCCCGATCCATTGGCATCTTGTATGACATAATCGCGCGATATACAGTTATACGCTAATGAACTGCAAAATACTTGACAGTTGTCACCTTTCGTAATGCACTTGACCCAATCGAAACAGGGCTTCGTATGATCATCTGCACAGAAGTTCAGGCAATTCGTTGACCTAAGTAACTCCAACGCGGTGCCGTTCCGCAACCAACACTGGCAGCTGTTCCTACATTTGTCCAAAATTTTTGGAATGTTATCAACGTCCGCCCCTCTGCACGTTATCAGCGACAGCAATGCCCAGAGCCAAGCATGTCGAAACATGTTCACGTTTTGTATTCAATATTCTTTATTCCTTATTCTCGGACTTATACGAGTCGTTGAAGTGACAGGCAGCACGATCCAAACCCAACTGAATTCAACAAGCATTCAGCTTCTTCTTCTTCTTCCTCAGAAAATGCCGATAAGCCAGCTGCAGACTGGCCACTGAGCAACGAATATATTTCCAGTAAATATACGGGTCAATGGATCGTAATGAGATATAAATGCAGGCAAATACACATAATATGTGTATATATATTATGCATAGCTGATATCAGTATAAGAAATCCATTAACTTATATTTGAATTATTATTATTTAAAAAAATATTTATTTTTAATATTGATAACAAACAAGAGGAAATCTGCATATGGCTCCATTACATATTAGATAATTATTAACCTCATTCTCAATAATATAATGTATTGAAAATGATTAAGGCAGATGGCTTCTTGTAACTTTTTCCTGAATGTGAAGATAACAAATTATGTGAAGATGTGGAATGGTATTTCAGGTTTACTTGAAACAGAACACCAGAAGGATATACGAGAATATTTTGTAGGGCTGTTGAAAATATATCAAAATATCGATATATCAATATTTGTTTGTATAAAAAATATTTAAACACAGCAGAATGCAATTTATGCCTTAAAATAATACAAACAAGAGGTAACACATCAAATATGGCATCACATATTAAAAACCAGCATTTTATACCGATTCCAGAGGACATAAATTTAGCTGACCAAGTTGATAGATTCGAAAACATCCACAATAGGTCAATTTCGACAGTACACGGTGCGGGAAAGAGCGAACTTGAAATGTACCGCGGCTTGCCACAAACCTCTTGGGAAAGCAATCTAATCATATTTTGGAATTCCCATAAGGGAACTATGACAGTAGCATTACGATGCCTAAACACCCCTGGCAGCTCAGTGCCATCAGAGAGACTTACTTCGGCAATCAACTGAGTTGTTTGCGACTCCCGAAGTCGTATGACGGATTCTCACATAGCAGATCGCGTTTTTTTGAAATCTCTAACTACCAAATATTGGTCTTTTTCATACAAAAATACTTATTCTTATAATACTGTTTTTTTTTTTTTTTTGAGTCGGATTTTAAATTTGTGGAAAAAAAAAGTTTGTAAAATATCAAAAATATCGATATATCAATAATTTTCAAGTTGCATATCAATATAATTTTGATATTTTTTCAAAACTGAAAATATCATCGATACGATATCTTAAAAATATTCGACAACCCTAGTATTTTGAAACATTTTCTTTAATACGATTTGAAGGTATAGTGTACGAGGGTTTCTTGAAACTTTTTCTTTAATACGAATTGAAGTAATAATAATTGAAGGGTTTCTGAAAACTATTCAATTCACAGCTTCAATGATATCGAGGAGCTCTTTGAATGTTGAGGTCAGCAATGGCAGCGCATAGTTTCTTGAATACTTTACCATGAAAGGTTTTATATTAATAAATATTTCATTAGCATTATTAAAATATATTTAATTTTTATATAAATAACTTAAAGTTTAATTGAACTAAAAATCTATGTATTTTACATATGTGTATTTAGGTATTTATATATTTAGCGCTATTTATAGTTTTACCCTAGGTCTGGCAGCTGTTCATATTGCCCGCAGCCATTCGTGAATGCCTTTTAGAGTATTTTAAATTGAGGTTTTGCAACTGCTGAACTAACTTTTTGATTAACATGTGAGGCAAGCCAGTGTGTGTGAGAGAGAGGGGGAGAGGGAGAGCGAGTAGGTGTGGAATTGGATGCTTGGCGTAATTTTAGCCACATTTTTGTCAGGTTTGTGCGCATTAATTAGTTTGATTTAAGTTGAGATGTGGCCTGTTGACGAGCGACTCGTCTGTCTATTTGCCCAACCGCAGCAGCCCCTGGCCCCTGGCCCGCTCGCGCCTCCTGCACCAACAGTTATCCTTTTATGCACATTATCTGTTTACTTTTGTATGTTGTGGCGTAGCAGGAGGCAGGGTGGTGGGGAGGGTCTTAAAAACTGCGCAAACTGTTAACGTGCGTCCATTTAACTTTACCAAATGTGTTGGGGCGGGGCAGGAGGCTGCCGGAGCGGGGGGGCCTTGGCTGCTGGCTTTGCGGTGGGCGGGCGAGAGAGGTAGTGGAGTGGGGCGTGAACGCGTCTGGTTTGGTTTGAGTTCTTTGTGCTCGTTAAAAAATTTTCGCGTTTCATTTCATGCCGCCCAAAAGGAAAACCCAAACAACTGCCAAATGCGGTCGAGTGGTAAAAAGAGAAAGAGAAAACAAAAGAGAGCGAGAGCGAGAGCGAGAGAGCGCAGAGTCACACAGTGTTTGATGTGATGTGTTGTGTAAGACCATAAAAAAGCTGACGAAATATGTGCTTGTTGTACGCCGTCTGTACAACACTCTCCATGCATATTTCGAGTCCGTTTGCCACTCGCCCAAGCCACCTTAGCTGGCGAACTACACATACATACACATACATAATAACGGCATGCTTCTCAGCAGAAAAAAATACCTCACATGAAATATTAGACATCCATCCCCTAGCATCTCTCTTCGTGGCACATCTCTTTTGCTTTGCTATTCTGTCTATGTAATTATTGTGTTGGATTAGTTTTGCTAATAAGTATTTACTTTATTATTTAGCATTTATATTATTTTTAGTGTTCATGTATATGTATTATATATCTCTCTATCGTCTATCTATCTCACCCACTCTAATACTTCATAATCTCTTTTTCTGTGTTTATCTCTCTTTATGATATATGTAAGTAGATATCTGTCGCCTTTATCAATACATTCTGGCATCCCGATCTCTCACAACACATCTCTTTATCATTTTCTCTTACTTATAGCTGTATTTACTTAAACATAAGATACATAAGAGATATTTTATTTGATATTTTAGCGATACGAGATATGGGTAGTTTTTATGGATTCGCTAAGAATGGGAAGATTTTCATGTCAAGACACAATCAAGCAGATCTTGAGGTTGAGCGTCGTTTTAGTCGACGACTGAAAGCTGCAGTACCAAAACATTTATTTATCTTTGTATCCTTTCTCTTGTTCTTTCTCACGAAAATACTTTCAATCTGTCATTATATTTCGGTGCCTTTCTCTAGCAAAAACTATTTCTCCATCGCATACTCTCTCTCTCTCTCTCTCCTTCTGTTATGCCCGCAATATCTATATTGTTTCCAATTTATCCCTCGGTCTCCATATTTATTCATATCCTTTTCACTGTCGTTGTCTCTCTTTATAGCTTGCCTTCACTATCGTTAGATTTCAACGTCCCCAGCTCTCTTTTCCTTTCTCTTCAACACTAAAACTGTCATTATTAAATTTACTCCCTATCTTATTAGCTCTCTACCTCCTTCTCTTTGTGCTGCTCGCTTTACTTTTACTAAATATTTTACTCTCAATTGTCTTTAATCTTTTCTCAAATTCACTTTCTGTCTCTTTTTCTCTCGCACTATATTTTGATTTCAGTTTTAATCTGTTCATTTCAATCATTTGCACTTCAGCCTTTTTATCTCTTAAGCTTTCTCTCTCTTTACATTTTTAGGCTCTCCCTATATGTCCCCTCGCTCTCTATCAAACCATCACTATATAGCCCTCTCTTTCTCTCTTTATTTTTATCTTTCTATGTGTGTCTCTTTTGTTTATCTCTTTGATTTACTCTTTTTCAGTGTATCTCTCTCTCTCTCTCTCTCTCTCTCTCTCTCTCGCTCTCATTATAGATCCCCATCTTCATTGAGAGCAATCGTCGTTCTGCCATCATTTCTTTTCCTTCATTCATATATGTATGTACTTATTTACCTTTTTATCCAATGCAATCCAAAAGATAAATAAAACTTTTTTCCAGTTTCCATAAAAGATATTTATAATTGTTCATTAAATGTTCATTGTGTGTGTGTGTGTTTTTTTTTTTTTTTTTTTGTCTCTAGGGTATTAAAATGTCGTTTTAATGTAAATTGTTTTATTTTTATTCGTTTTTAACTCGCTTTGCTGCTGCTGCTTTCTCTTCTCTTCTTCTCTTTTTGTGATTATTTACACTCAAACAAATAGCGCTTGAAAGTTGTTCTTTTGCCCAGTCGTGTGCCTGAATGTGCGTGTGCGAGTGTGTGCTAGGATGTGTGTGTGTGTATGTGTATTACACTGTATTCGCCATGTGAGTTTGCATTTCCTGCCTGCATTTTCAGCCTGAGTGCCCCATGAAACACTCCCAAACAGTGAACACGCTGCACAACCCAATTCTCTTCGCTCTTCGCTCTTTCACCTCTCTCCTCTCTCTCTCTCTCTCTCTTAGCTCATGCTAGTCGTTTGTTAAACTTAATTTTACGCCTTTTTTACAGCTTGCAGTTATATGTTGTAAAAATATGCCTGTGTGTGCGTGTGTGCACTACAAACACATAAACACACAAAAATGCCAAAAAAAAAGAGAAAGAAAGAGAGTAAAAGCGTGAAAAACTGCCGCACAGCGGCCATATAAATAGGCCTGGCAAAACTGTCGCATCATCAGAATAAATGAAATGTGTATGTGCATATGTGTGTGTGTGT
Organism: Drosophila buzzatii; assembly: GCA_035045845.1. NCBI lineage: Eukaryota > Metazoa > Arthropoda > Insecta > Diptera > Drosophilidae > Drosophila > Drosophila buzzatii. The sequence goes on along the minus strand of JAWNOS010000089.1, from coordinate 1,554,999 downwards.
GTGTGTGTGTGTGTGTGTGTGTTTATGAGCCAGAGTGCATCATCATGGCTCAGCACTTATGCGAAGAGCCCTAATCGCAAATGCCAGCACACGTCGAGCCCCAACTCCAATTGCAATGCATACCAACTGACACGACCCCCCCCCCCCCCCACTCCCTCCGCAGCCACACACCTAGTTTGACCTTCACACTCACCTGAAACTGCGCTCGGATATGTCCTGCAGCTCGTTGTCGATTAGCTTCAGAGTCTTCAGACGCAAACCCTGAAACGTTTCATCGTCGACGCTCTGCAGATGCGTATTCGACATTTCGATATATCGCACGCTGCTGTGTATGAATTCTGCAATAGAGATAAAGAGAAACAGTGAGTGAGTGGGCGAGCGAGATAGCAACATGTGTATGTGTGTGTGAGTGTAGCATATATATTGATGCGGCATCGGCGACCAAGTCAAAGTGATGCTGCCTCGTCAGTTCATCATTCAAATTGATTTTAAACGGCATTTGAAGCGTTTCCCATAACCCGAGGGAACAGTTCGAGCCACGCCCGCGCCCCTACGCCCCCCTCCATCCCATCTATGACAATCGCCAATAGCCCCGGAGAAGACTGGGGCTAACGATGATGGCTTTTGTTTTGGCAGTTTGATAGCAGGCGCGTTAAAGCAAATGGGTCATCAGCGAGCCATTGGCCCACACAATCGACCAGAAAAGGGGGAACAACATAGAGAGTGAGAGAGAGGGAGAGAGAGCGGCTGCTAGCTTGGCCAGGACTTTGATTTTTATGCGCTTTTTCCTTTTACCGCCAACGGGACACCGCCCCAACAGCAACCACCCGCCATAATAGGACAACGACCAAAGCAATTTAAAAAGGCACTTTAGATATATTGGAAGAGTGACATCGTTGGCAAAAACAAACAGCACGCAGAAAACGCTTGACTTGATTGCCCAACAGCAACAACGAGCAGAAGAAGAAGAAGAAGAAGATGGAGAAGAAGAAGAAGAAGAAGCAGAACAGCCGCAACAGCAGCAGGAGCTGCAGGCAAAGCAAAGAACTGCACAAAATTTATATAACATTAAGAGCCAAATAGCTAAGATAATTTTGACCAAGAGTAAATATGCCAGAGAAATATACTTTAAAGTTTGAATATATGAAAATAAATTAATTCTTATGATTTGAAATTAACGTCTTAAACGGCAATATTTCGTACAGAGCTGCTATGGGAGCAACTAAGAGAGCAACTACGAGAGCAACAGAAAAGGAAAAGAGAAAAACAATGCAAATGCTCCGTAGCAGTAGCACACATTTTTTTTTTCATTTACTCTGCTCTCATCTCGCTTTCAATGCTTGTGCTATTGCTACAACTACAAATAGCAGATCGCAAATTTGTTGCTCTTACTATTGCTCTGTGTTCCATTGTTCTATGCTAAGGAGCAGAGCAGAAGAGCATTCGTTTTGTTTTTGTGCTCTCTGCTATGCTACGTAGCCTTTCGAAATCACAGCAATAGCGAGAGCAACAAAAAATACTCCGTTGTAGCATAGCTTTTTCAATCACTGCTTTAAACAGCGCATAGCAGAAGAGAGAATATAAAAAAAAGGGTTCCAAGAATGAGAAGAGAGATATATATGTATATAATTAAGTATATGAATTAATAAGTCGAATAAATGCCGCGACATATGTATGCTAATGGCAACGCTAATATTAAAAGACGAAGTCAGAGTAATCTTGCTTAAGACTAACTTATGTATGTATGTATGTGTCAATTGAATAATGAAGTGAGATATTCCAGAATGTTTGCAACTTTCGGGTGATGCATGTTGCTGGCAACAAATGCTTACTTGTGGGTGATGCATGTTGCTGGCAACAAATGTTTACTTGAGATTATTTCGATCGATGCTGGAGAAGCGCCGATTTGGTCGCTCTTTGCTTAGAAAAGCTTTTTTTGATATTATGGACATGATAAGTTGATTATGTCACTATATACATATATAACATAAAGATATATGCTTTTGAAGTAGATAGGTTATTATATTACAGGTATAATAGCAGCAGATGCAATACTACAATCTAGACAAATTCATTTATTTATGTATAAATATTAATCGTATCGATATTCATTAAAAGAGCATCACACGAATAGTTCAGCTCAAGGCGCTCAACCGAAGACGAATACGAAAAGAAACGAAGTCTCTTGCAGACTCTCTTCGATTGAACTCGAGAGCAGAGCATAAGACGTTCATTTGATCTACTTAATGCACCAATCCCGTCCCTTAGAAGACTCAATTAACCTACTCCAAGGGAAATAATAGAGCACAAGGAAATTAAAAATAAAAAGATATCGTATGCATAAAACATAAATCACTAATGAATCTGCTCATATATACATAAGCTCTTATGCCATGTCATGTCACATCACTTAAGAGAATATAATTGAATTCATTTAAACTAAGAGAGAGAGAGTGATGCTCTTATGCCATGTCATGTCACATCACTTAAGAGAATCTAATTGAATTCATTTCAACTAAGAGAAAAAGAGAGATAGATAGAGAGAGAGATAATCTTAACGTTGCCTTGGCTAATTTGAATTGGAATCCCATTTGGAGGCCCCACTGAGCAGCGCTTCTCGGCTCATTGTTTCGACATCTAAATTGCCGTGTAATCCGTAACTGGATAAACATGCTGCGGGTCAAAAGGCCAAGCACCTGCTGCATAGTTTTAATGGGCGCAACAATGGCTCTGGGCTGCCCACACGGGACGCGTGGGGATGCGTGGCAATCGGCGGCGAGTGTCGCAATTAATTTGCGATTCGCAGAGCATGTGTTAATTAACAATAGCGACAAGGTCCTTCGAGTGCGAGTGCCTCCAGCTAAACGCACGCCACCGCCCACGTCCCCGCCCAAGTTCCGACTCGGGCGTCGGGTGACCATGTGTTTTTAGCCTGATTATATGAAATGCGGCTCCAAAGGGAATTTCCGTGTCATGGCTGTCAGCTTAAATTATGGCCTGCCCGGCCTTAGCTCAAGTAAAGCGGCAAATGCGACGCGACCACGCCCACAACATTCGCAGCTATGCCAAAAAAAAAAAAAAGGAAGAGAGACAATATTTGTTGTCAGTCGAGTGTGGCGCGGCGCGGAACGTGTGGAATGGGCCAAGCGAGCGGAACGAGCGAAATGCAGCGGCCAGCAAACTGACGTGCAACATGAAAATGCACTTTTCGCTTTTAATTGAAAATTTTTTACGTGAATTGTCATTGCGCTGGCTACGGCTACGACTACGGCTACGGCTATGGCTATGGCTCTTCTTCTTCTTCTACTACTATTTTTTATATATTTTTGTTCGGTTTCATTTGGTTTCGTTTTGGTTTTTGGTTGCGAAATTTCTGCTTTTTATGCGCGTGCACGTGAAAGAATTTGGGGTAGATTGGCTTTTGAGTTTATAGGTAGACTTGAAGGTTGGTATACATATATGGGAAGATTGATATATGTATGTTGGTATAATTGTGTAGGCATTGCCATATCAATGTCCGCTGGGCTACCGTCATCTATTTATCTCTTAATAAAACTCAAGAGAGTGGAAAATAAATAAATAAAAAAACACTGAAATACCTCTTAAGATTGTTTAAGAGAAAATTTACACTTAAGCCCATTGAAGACATGAGAGAGATTTGATGCTCTCATATCAAACATACTTTCAAAGCAAATAACACTAATTTAATTTCTCATCATTAAATACATTTACAGCCCATTACAATATATATATTTCGACTCAATTCTTAGCCCACTTTGCCACCTTGAACAGGTATTAAGCAGTTGGTTACGCTCGTCGCACTTCATGCTGCTTGGCTCGGTTCTTGTTTTATTTTTAGTTAGCAGGCGCTGCCTGACAGCTTTCAAAATAAGAGAAACAGACACAGAGACACATGGATTGACATATACAATATGCATGCGAGAATATGTATGCATATATGCATGTTTCTATGTGTGTGTGTGTGTGAACTAAAGTCAAAGTGAAATGAGAATGCGAATGGCGAATGCGAATGCGATTGCAGATTGTTTGGGATTGTCATTGATTTGGCCATGAACATTTCAGCAGCAATTCAACTTTACAGTCGACTGCACTTAAACAATTAATGAACAATTACGTCGAGGCACCGAAATTAGTTCGGCAAAATCTCAAACAAGTTTTTTTACCCTGCTACACGCAACACACACATAAACTGCATAACTTTCTATAGAAATTATTAATTGAATTTGGTTTTCGACTTAATCAATTTCCTTTTTTATATACACTGTACCACTTAAGTCACCGTACCCCCTGTTCGTTTTCACATAACACGCTATAACTTAGTCAAATTTTAATATAAAAAAAAGTTTTGATGGCGGTTGATAAAGTGATCTATTAACTACACAATAGCATTTTAATAATAGTAACATTTTATTTTAGTCTAATATTATAACTAAAAAACAAAAAATATTCACATTTTCGACTCCACAAAAGTCACCGTACGCTTGCTTGCGCTGCGCTGTCTGGCGCCAATGTTCTTTTGAGACCTAACGGGGATTTTCGAAACATGTGTGCAATGTCTTCAAAATTTATGCTTTTTGCTGTGAATTACTTGTGTTGGACAAAATTTGCAAATTTCGTCTTAAAAATGACCCGTAAAGAGTTAACTTTAGAAGAACGTGGGCGGATCTTGCAGCTCCACACAAAGGAGCAAAAGTCGTATGCAGAGATAGCTAAACTAATGTCTAGAGCCAAGTCAACCATCCAAACAGTAATTGGCCGTTTTAAATACGAGGGGCGTATCAAAAATAATTCCAGATCTGGCCGACCAGCTGCACTTTCTATTCGCGACAAGCGCCAAATAAAGCATATGGTGGACAAGGATCCATTTTCTAGCGCAGTAAAGATTGCATCAGAGATAAGTAACATTTCTCAAAAGGATATACACCCGGAAACCGTTCGTAGAGCCATAAAATCATACAACTTTAGGTCTTATACTCCCCGCAACAAACCATACGTTAATTTAACAAATAGGAAAAAGCGTCTGGAGTTTGCTAAGGCGTATGTGGAAAAACCAGTTGACTTTTGGCGTAAGGTAATCTTCTCAGATGAGTCAAAGTTCAACATTTTTGGCTCGGACGGGCGCCTACGCGTGTGGAGAAGACCTGGAGATGCTCTTAATCCAAAAAACACAAAAAAGACCGTAAAGCACGGTGGCGGTGGTCTTATGGTTTGGGGTTGTATAGCTGCATCTGGCGTTGGCAGCTTGGAGTTTATTGACGGAGTGATGAACCAATATACCTACATTGATATCCTCAAAAGAAATTTGAAAAGCAGTGCTGAGAAACTTGGTATAGGGTCAGATTTCTACTTCCAACAAGATAACGACCCTAAACATAAAGCAATGAATACCCGTCTCTATCTCGCCTACAACACGCCACATTTATTGGAAACGCCCCCACAGAGTCCCGACATAAACCCAATAGAGCATGTGTGGAATATGCTTGAAATAAAAATCCGAAAGCACCACATCACTAGCAAAAACCTGCTGAGAGAGGCATTACATCAAGAGTGGTGCGCACTTGGCAATGACTATATTGAAAAACTAGTGATGTCAATGCCTAATCGCCTCCGAGAGGTAATTAAAATGAAGGGATATCCTACTAGATACTAAGTTTGTAATTTAAATTAGTAATATCATACCTATAGTTAATTAGTTAATATTAGTAGTAAGAGTACGGTGACTTTTGTGGAGTCGAAAATGTGAATATTTTTTGTTTTTTAGTTATAATATTAGACTAAAATAAAATGTTACTATTATTAAAATGCTATTGTGTAGTTAATAGATCACTTTATCAACCGCCATCAAGACTTTTTTTTTATATTAAAATTTGACTAAGTTATAGCGTGTTATGTGAAAACGAACAGGGGGTACGGTGACTTAAGTGGTACAGTGTATTTGGACTGAATACATATGAATGCAGGAGGCAGAAGGAGGCGTGGCTTAGCATATAAGGCATAATAGAATATAATGTAATACTGAGTAGTTAACAGCAATCTCCAGGTGCACTGTTTGTTAGTGTAAGCTGAGCTTAACAGCGAAGCTCAACAGCACAACCTAAGAGCAGAGTCTAATAGCAGAGCCAAACAGCAGAGTCTGCGAGCGTAGTCTAACTGTAGAGTTCAACAGCAAAGCTAATAGCAGAGCTTAACAGCGAAGCTCAACAGCACAGCATAAGAGCAGAGCCGAACAGCAGAGTCTGCGAGCGCAGTCTAACTGTAGAGTTCAACAGCAGAGCCAAACAGCAGAGTCTGCGAGCGCAGTCTAACTGTAGAGTTCAACAGCAGAGCTAACAGCAGAGCAGAGTCTAATAGCAGAGTCTGCGAGCGAAGTGAAACTGTAGAGTTCAACAGCAGAGCTCTACAACTACTGTTACCCTTGTGTTGATCAGTGGAGAGAGAGGGAGAGAGCACAGAGTTGAATAGAGTTGTTGTGTATGCATAGTCCAAGTGAGTTTCTCTCTTAGCAGCACACTTATGTGCACATGTCGGTTCTGGAAGGTAAAATTTGTGTGTGTGTGAGAGAGAGGGATAGGCACTTCATCTGAGTGTCTGTCCGTTTGCTTTGTCGTATGAACACAGCAGTTTTGGAAGCTATGAGAGCAAAAGAGTAAGAAAGAAATTTGAAATATTGCACATATCAATGGTGCATAATATAAATACGCTTTAATAGTTTATCATATTTTTACGATAATAGACATATGTACATACAATAGACACAAATACATGTCATTAATTCTCTCTGATTTGATTTGATTAACAAAGTTTGCCTAGAACAATTTTGAAGTTATTCAACTATTTTCTTATTAGAAAGCTTCTATCAGCGCATTAGCTTGAGCACCTGCCTATGCTTCAGAGTATTTCCTTGCCTGTCACTCCCCGTTAGAGTTTTTCTTTACAATTTTGATTGCATTTGAAATTGAAATGAATTTTGTGTGATTATAAATGTTTGAAGCAAGGCTGTTGGTTTGGCCGCAAGAAATGCAGTTATTAAAAAATAAGTTATTCATGAACATATTTAATAATAATTTATTTATTTGCGCAGCTCAAATGTGGTTCGTTGCTTTAAGACTGCAGAATTACTGTAAATTGTGGGTGTGTGTGTGGCTAATACGCACGCATGCACGCACACGCACACGCACACGGTGGTTAAACGACGATATATGCAAACAACTTACATCTTAATTACATATCGCATATTAATACAATATTAATCATACGCCCTGTTGACACGCGCGCACTGGCACTGGGCAACTAACAAACGCATTGGCTATGCACGATGGCAGCACGATGAAGATGTGAGAGAGTGTAAAGAGAGCGTGTGTGGTGTGCTAAGAGCGTGTGTGTATATGTGTGTGTGTGTGTCTATAGAATGTGTGCATATCTAAGCTATACAGCTGTTGCTGTAGCTGTTGTTGTTGCTAGCATTGCTCTTGTTATGAGTGGACAACACACACAACACACACAACACACAACACAACACACACACAGACACACCACAAACATACACACAACATATGGCGTTAATAAACTTCTAGCTGCTGCGGCAGTTTGTGTTTGTGTCCATCGTGCATGTTGGCTTGTATTTTATGGCCTCAAGTCAATTCTCTGACAAATGGCGAGCATATTTATTTATTTACTTTGGCTGCCAACGTCGCCATTTGCCCCCGCCTCCTCCTCCTCCTCTTCCTGGTTGGCCACTCGTTTGCGTCACTTGCCAAGTGTTTATTCAACTTGCCAAAAGCAAGCAGAAAAAAATGGTGAAATAAAAGGGGATATATATCTGTATATCTGTATATATCTGCATACATCTGTTTATATCTGCATATAGTTTTGTATATATCGCAGTTAAAATGTTTTTTGTGGCGTTGTCCGCAACTGTTTCAAATTAATATTCAAATATGTTTTGTTGCTCTTATTATTATTATTTTTTTTTTACTTTTACTGCATTAAATAAAATTATTTATGCAATTTGTGTTTACTTCTATTTCGAGTTAAATAATAATAATATGCATATTTATTTGCTGACTAACCAAATCATGCATAAAATTAATAAACGTAAACTCGAATAATTCCAGTAATTATGCTCCATAACACCTATGCCATCAAATAATTTCGATGAAAATAAATTCATAGAAATTCTAAAAAGGACAAAATGGCAAAATCTGTTTGAGCTGGCCAAATACATGTATTTATTTCAAATATGTTTTGTGGGCCACTCCAAAAAAATGCGTGTATATGTTTCAATAAATTCTATTTAATTAAATAAAATTGAAATGCGCATAACAAAAATGCCCGAAGCGTCCAAAATTTATTTAAACTCAAACAATAAAAATTGTTTTTTAAAGGGAAAACAAAATCAAAATAAACTCATCGCCAGTCGAAGGGATAATAATAATATTCTTGTATGCATTTAAAGAGCTTAAGGCTTTGTTTTTTACTTGAAGTGTGCATAGTTTAACATGAATAATTAATTAAATAAATGCAAGCGAAATTAACTGTAAATTATTAATCCATTACAAAAGAAAACTGATAAAAGGTCGCAAAAATGCTGAAACTACAAGCATTAATTGCAGTACTTAATATTTGCTTATTATTATTAAAGAGACAAATCTCATTGAATATAATATATTGGAGATATTATATATTAGATATATTTGTTAGATATAATAATTAGATATTCATTGCAATTTTATTCTCTTTGTCGTTTCTCTTCCATCGTGCTTATATTAACACACAGCATATCACACTCTTCTCTTATACAGACTGCTCTCATTTGAACTCAGATCTGCTCATCAAGCTGCGCAACACAAAAAGAATAACTGTAAGTGTGTGTGTGTGGCAGAGAGAGAGAGAGAGTTCTTTCAGTACTGCAACAGCAACACAGCGCTTGAAGAGAATTCAATCCAATTGAAAATACACGTCAAAGAAAGCCGTTACTTAGCAGCAGTTGTTTATAAGAGAGTCGACAAAGCAGTTGCTCTGCCCTGACCTGAACTGTAGCAGCGTCTGTTGGCTAGAGATCAGCTTTGGAAGAGATTTATGATTGTGAAGAGAATGCAGTTATTTGCTTCGTTTTTTTCTATTCGACATCGGCTCGTTTATACTAAGCCGACGAGCATAATTGAGAACCGACTTTCGTTACTCGTGCATCAAAAGCGTTGTAAATTGCCCAAAATTTGTTGTGAGCACACATACATACATATATAGCAGCGAAGAGGCTGCCAAGGCTGCAATTAATTCTCATTTGATAAAAATTGAGACGAAAAAGAAACTGTTACTCCACTGTAAATATTTATTTATATTATTTGATTTCAAAGCTAAAAAGAAAATGCTTTATTTGAGTTCATTCAAAAGTAGCATATGGTATTAAATCAAATCAAATATTTTTACTTTGAACTTTAGAAATGTTTTTGGTTTTTTCTTTCTTTTTTTGTCAGTTTTTAAAAAGTGCTCTGCAAAGAGGTCGTAAATCAAGTCTCCTCTCGCTCTGTATAGTTGTGAAACTATCTTTGATCTGAATGCTATCGCAGCCAGAGCAAAAACACTTTCAATTTCCATAGGCTGCCCATAAGGCTAGCGCTCCCTCATTCCAGCTTTCGCCCTTCCTCCCTCACAGTCTCTCACACCCCTTCTCTCCATTGGCTTTTGACCTATGAGCGTATGTGCTGATGAAGATTACGTCAGCTGAAAAGTTATTGTTTTGGTCGAGGCATTCATTGAGGCAAGGCGGCCAAGCATAAGAACTGAATGTGTGCATGTGTGTGTGTGTGTGTGCATGTGTGTGTTTGTGTGGGCTTCATTTATATCCATATACTTTTGTGTGTCCTGCGAAGCTGCAGCTGGAGGATGTCAGCAGCAGGAAACGTGCAGCAGCTTGTGTAAGCTGTCTGCCTGCCTGACTGCCTAGCCTGGCCTGCTCTGGCCACTGTTAAGAAATAGTTTCGGCATGAAAATTGTGGCCGAATTGAATATGGAGCGAATGCTGCTGCTGCTCCTGCTTCTTCTTTCTGCATGTGTGTGTGTGTGTGTGTGTGTGTAGCAGCTGCCCTGGGGGCGCATCAGCAACACTGGCCAAGCGTGAAAATGACCAGAAAACATTAAAAATAAATCTAAATTGCACATTTGTGGCTTAAATATCATTTACGACCCGAGCACAATACAAATTTTCACTTGAAATTTTGCGCACAGAAATTGGCAAACATATTTCGTGCTTCGGCTCCCATTGATGGCCTGTAGGCAGTTTTATCAAAATATTTTGAATATGAAATAAGCAGAAATTGTTTCGTTTTTGTGCTCGCTAGATACACAGGGTGATTCATTGACTCATTCACTCATTGACTCCTGCACGCTTTTAAGCAGCTCTATGTCGTAAGCGGCTTGGCGGCTTAAAACCTGACAAATTTCAAGCGCTTATAGTTCACTTTTGATGTTTTGTGTTGCGCATATGTGAAAAGAGAGTGAAGAGTGAAGTAAAACTGGCAATCGTTGCTATGGGAACATGTTGATGTATAGAAAAACTAGAATAAGCATAAACTTTGAGTACTTTGGATTTCTTCAAATTGAACACTGACTTTATCTATTGAGTCTCAGCAAAATTAATTCTCTATATTCCATATATGATATTCCATATTATATATATTATATTAAATATATTATACAGGCTTTAAGAATTTGTTTTAGCTAATAATGTGATTTTGTATAAAGCGAATTGCAATTTTATTCTCTTTGTCGTTTCTCTTCCATCGTGCTTATATTAACACACAGCATATCACACTCCTTCACACTCTTCTCTTATACAGACTGCTCTCATTTGAACTCAGATCAGCTCATATGCTCAAGCTGCGCAACAAAATAAGAATAACTGTATGTTTGTGTGTGTGTGGCAGAGAGAGAGAGAGATAGAGAGAGTTCTTTCAGGTTCATAAAAACAGCAACAGCTACACAGCGCTTGAAGAGAATTCAATCCAATTGAAAATACACGTCAAAGAAAGCCGTTACTTAGCAGCAGTTCTTTCTAAGAGAGTTGACAAAGCAGTTGCTCTGCCCTGAGCTGAACTGTAGCAGCGTCTGTTGGCTAGAGATCAGCTTTGGAAGAGATTTATGGGTGTGAAGAGAATGCAGTTATTTGCTTCGTTTTTTTTCTATTCGACATCGGTTCGTTTATACTAAGCCGACGAGTATAATTGAGAACTGACTTTCGTTGCTCGTGCATCGAAATTGCCCAACATAGCAAATATTATAGAATAAAAATATAAACTGTAGCAGCATAAAGACGTTTCAGTTTTAAAGCTATTTGGCTGAGCAACATTTATCTACAATTTCTAGTTAGCTAAAACGAATAAATATATATATTTGTGAATGTATATATCTATATTTATAACTATATTTTTTGAGAGCATATTTAACATGTCTGACAGCGTATTTTATATGCAATTCAAATAACTTTTGCTCTATCTAATTTTTGTTTTTTATTTTTTTTTTTACTTTTTATTTGTGCAACGTCAAGACATATTCGAATGTTTTGCCATTTGCCGTTTGCTGTTGCTGCTGTCACATATTTTTGGCAACACAAATTTTGGAATTTTTAATGAATTTCAAGTCGTTGTCATCGTCATTGCAAATGCCCCCCGCTGCTGCAGCTGCTCGTTGCATATTTTTGTGCGCTGAAAAGTATGCAACATCTGATGTGTGCTTTGCAGGCCAGGCCAGGAAAGGACAGGACAGGACAGGCCAGGCCACAGCCAGAGAGACAGCCAGGACAGCCAGGACAGACCTGGCCCGGCATGCCAGTGGTTGCTGTGGCCAAAAGCAAACCTAGCCACAGCACAATGTCCAGCTGTGGGCACTGGACGGCGGCTCTTGCGGGCGTGGCACGCAATTAGCCAGACTGTCAGGCAAAGTGTTTTTTGGCAACCCTCCCCCCCTCGCCTCAGCTGCAGCCCCAGCTCGTTTTTTCCACATTAGAATTGCTAATTGGCACAAAGTTTTCTGCATTTGCTGCAGTTTCTTCCAATGCAAGACATAAATTGCATTCAAGTGAGACATTTGTTTGAATATATATATATATATATCTGCATATCTGCATATCTACACATATATATCTGCACATTTATATATAAGCGAGCAGATTGTAATTGCAATAGTTGTAACGCCCGCTTGGCCCCTGGAGGGTCAAAAGATTTGTTAGTCAAGCTAATCAACAGCATGGGGCCCAGCTTGGCAGAGTTTTGGCAACTCTGTGCTACGAACGCGTCAAATCATATTGAATAAAACATTATTTGAATACGAATTGAATGCATTTCATTCATACAGAAATGCCAATGGAATTCTATTATGCTTAAACGATTCAAATATGTCGATTGGCATTTCAGTCAAATGCAACAAAATTCAATTTGACCTGACTTTAAGGTATGTAATTTGGCTTTTTTATTATTATTAATTATGGCTAAAAAAAAAAAAAAAAATCTAGTGCAATTTATTAACTTGCTTTATGATATAATGAATAAATTGAAAATACTCGCTCATGGCTAGAAATGAGTATATTGGCTTGCTATTAAGTTCTCTCTCAGTTGGAGTCGGTGATTGAGCAACTGAATGAGAAGCTAACTGAGGAGCTGACTGAGGCGAGACTCGCTCTTAAATAGACGGAGATAGACATATAGATTGTGGCTTTAGCTCAATGCTCTATTGTTAGCGTATACATATGTTATATTGCTGCTAATTGACTGTGTCTATCGTCGAAGTTTTATATGAGTTATTATTTAGCCCATCAATCTATCTGTTTCCCTATCTCTCTCATTCTCTACAGCTGATACAGCTATGCAAACACAGATTGATAAAGAGAGGCATAGGGATGCCTCTCTCTTTTTCAATGTGTCTCTCTTTATCAATCTGTGTTTGCATAGCTGTATCAGCTGTAGAGAATGAGAGAGATAGGGAAATAGATAGAATGATGGACTAAATAATATAGGGATGCCTCTCTCTTTTTCAATGTGCCTCTCTTTATCAATCTGTGTTTGCATAGCTGTATCAGCTGTAGAGAGCGACTCTCTCGGTATCCCTCTCTCTCTCTCTCTCTGATCAACATCATTTTCAATCTGTTTGCCTATCACTATCCCTGTCCACTGTTAAAAGACTCTTAGGATACGCAAAGAGCAGTTCCGTTACTTTTGATGTATTACTCAATCGTGATCACTGTCTCTCTCACTCTCTCTCCCTATTATTACTAAAAACCTAAATTTAAATGAAATAAATCTTGTGCCGTCATAGATCCAACATAATATGCCAACTTAAGTTAACTTAATTTCCCTTGTTTATCGTTTATTAATTTATTCATTAATCATAAGTTTCTAGAGCTAATTTACAGATAGACTTTTGACATATTGATTCAATTTAAATGATATAAATCAGATTTTTCATAAAAACGAAGCGAGTATTAGGCAGTCGACTGCGCCTGTTGGCAATAATTTAGTGAGTTTTTTGTTTAGTTGAAATTTCGTAACAGTTTTAAAATTAATCAAAATTCTTTTGTATTACACTCGTATCCATAGGCATATATATATAAATATATATTTTTAAATTATGCTAACAAATAAGCCATGAGAAATGACCAAAAATAAACCCCGAAACGTTGCAGTAGAAAAAAGCAAATAAATGTTTGAAATGCGTCGCATATTTTGATAAATTAATTGGCAATGCGGATGGCAGCAGAGCAGGTCGAAATGGTGGCTCACAACAGCCCCCACACACGCCGCCCCTCCTTTTAGCCAACTGCCAAACACCAGCAAAGAGCCAAAGCAATTGTTAGCCAAGGAAACTTTTCAATGGCTCGAGCGTCTGCCTGGACTGTCTGTCAATGTGTGCGTGTGTGTGTGTGTGTGTGTGCGTGTGTGTGTGTGTGTGTGTGTGTAGTCAACAGTTTTTGGGAGCATTTGCAACTTTATGCCGCAACTTGAAATCAAAAGGGCGGCAAGCGGAAGGCGTGGCCCGTTGTTTGCATTTTGCAGCACTGTAGCTAATGGCAATATTTTTGCGGCCGAGGGCCGGAGCGAGGGCAGTTGCGAGTTTGTTTTTTAATTTTTTGTGTTTTTTTTTTTTGAGAGGGTAACGAATGCGCAATGTTAACGAAATGACAATGGAGCACAGAACTTGCCATTCATTACTTAAAAACTACAAAATTAGCGTTGAATTTTGTGCCACAGCAATCGTTAAAAAACTTTCTAGAACCACAGCCGAAAAATGAGAGGGAGAGGGAGAGGGAGAGGGATGGGAGTGGGAGAGCAAGAAAACTTTATTTTTACAACTAATTGGCAAACTTAAATGTAAGATTTAATTTTGTTGTGGGTAACACAGCAACGGCAGGCAGGCAGGCAGGCAGTGAGCCAAGCAGCCAGCCAAGCCAAGCAGGCAGGACAAAGCCGTTTGAAGCTTCATTAAAAAATTACATTGCGCTGCAGGCGACAAAGTGAGTAAGAGCGAGACGGATAGACGAGGCGAGAGGGAGTGAGAGTGAGAGAGCTGGGCAAAAGCAGCTAGTGGCAAGTTTCATTGTCGCCCCAGTTGGCAACAAAAATATTTGCCACATAAATAAAAGCGAGACAAGTTGAATGTGGCCGCAGCTGCTGGTCCAGCACATATTGACAGCAGCTGAATAACTTCAGTTCACACACACTCACACACACACACACACACATTTATATATGTATCCCTGACTTACCTGGAAACTTGTAGAGGGCCACCTCGTTGCAATTAATCTCAATCAGCGTGGACGTCTCGTTGGGCAAGCCGGCGCACTGGCACATCGAGTTGAGTGGGCACGCATAGAGCACATCCTGCTGCTGGCTGCCAAGCAGCGCAGCTGATCCTCTTGCCGGCGGCGGACCACGTGCCAGAGCTCGTGCCGTATTACGTACATTGCGCTGCAACCTCTGACCCGCTCCAGCAGCAGCAGCAGCAGCAGCAGCAGCGGCGCCTCCGCCATCAAATTGCCAGCAGTGGGCGGCGCAGACGAGGCACGAGATCAGCGCTAGGTACAGGTGCATGCTAAAGCAAAGAGAAAAGAGATGATGGAAAAGCAAGTTAGTTAAGAGTTTCATTTCGGTCGTATTTTCGACTCATTGCTTCAAGTCACGGATAAGCGTGCGATGAGAGCTGGGCAGTAAAAGAGCAGCTCACACAGAAGTTACAGACTAATATAAAGCAGAGGCTGCAGCAGCATAATCTCTCACTTATCAGATGTGCATACATGTGTATATCGTTGGCATATATTCATAGTATTTAGAGTCTCAGATGATTTTGTAATAGTCTCTCTTGACTTTAGCTTAGTAGTCGAAAGCAAACTCTGCTGCAAACCTAGATTTACAGAGAGACTAATTACTTTTTAAGTGAATAAATACTTTGTTAAAAAATAATAAATTAAGCAAATATTAAATTTATTTATATTATTGCATATATTTTATTATTTATAAAGCTTTTTATCGATAGTATATCGGTATATGTATAGTGTGAAACCACTGTGAATGATTTTCTTTGAGTGGCAGCCCTGATAAGGTTGCCATATGTCTGTAAGCGAAAGTGTGATAAATCACGAAATCACATTGAGTAGAAGCAGCAGGGAAAATGCACTCAAATTATAATTATTTAAATAGAAAATAAGAATTAATAATAAAAAGAAAAATTAACTAAGAAGAATAATTTATAATTTAATTATTAATTTAAATTAATTTAATAAAAATGCAATCAACTTATAATTATTTAAATAGAAAACAAGATTTAATAATATTAAGAATAATTAATAAATAAGAATAATTTTTAATTTAATTCCTAATTTAAATTGTTTATTTTAAATTAATTTAATTCAATTATTTTAATAAAAATGTATTCAACTTATAAATATTTAAATAGAAAATAAGAATTATTAATAATAAGAAAAATTAACTAATAAGAATAATTTATAATATAATTATTAATTTAATTTAATTTAATAAAAATGCAAGCGTCTTGCTGTCTCGCTGCTTTGCTGCTGCGCCGCATTGAATTTGATGAGAAAACTTTGATGATAAATAATTCTGTTTCTAGAATTTTATAACTGGTTCCCGATAAATTCGTTTATCGATAACTTTGCAAATATACAAGTTATCGAATTTCTGAAACAAACTCGTACTGCGCGTGCAATATACGGACCTAACACAAAAAGAATGAACTCTCTAGCTCTTGTATCTTCGGAATTCGACGCGTTCATAGACATAGACATAGACGGAATTCCACGCGGACAGACGGACAGGGCTCAATCAATTTATTTTTTTGTGCTGATCAAGAATATATATATACTTTGTGGGGTCTGACACGCCTCCTTCTGCCTGTTACATACTTTTAACAAAACCATTATACCCTGATTTCCCATTTTCAGTGGGCTCAGGGTATAATTAATAATATGAAGAATAATTAATAAATAAGATAAGTTCACAATTTAATTCCTAATTTAAATTGTTTAATTTAAATTTATTTTATGTAATTATTTAATAAAAATGCAATCAAAATATAATTATTGTCATCTGGATAAATACGCAACATGTATTTAAATAAAAAATAAGAATTATTAATAATAGGAATAATTAATTAATAAGAATAATTTATCATTTAATTGCTACTTTAGTTTCTTTAATTTAAATTAATTGAATTTAATTCTGTACAATAAATAAAATATATTTATTATTATTGAGAAACAAGTTTAGCAGCTTCGACTTTCTCTCTTTGAGATATTTGATATTTCTCTTCTGCCTCTCTAACCATCTCTCTATTCTATTCTCTATTCTATCTAAGGTTGCCCTTAGACAGCACTATCAATTTCTAACGTCAGTTTATTATATACTCACTTTCTTTGCTCACTGAACTAAATTCATATTTAAGTAAAATATGTAACTGACTTCAATCAGTTAGTCCAATAAAGTAAATTGCCAAAAATATTTATATATATTTAGGAAGAAGACAATTTAAGTAAAATTTGATTTGCTTTGCGATATTGTTGACATAGCAAACGTGATTTCTTCGCCTCTTTCAATGTCATCAAAGTAAGTCGCAAGTTACAAAACAGTATAAATATTTATTTGTATCAAATCAAACAAAGCTAAACAAAAAGAGCAAGAAAATGAACAAGTTTTGCTTTGTGTAAATAAATAAAGAAATAAATGAATAAGCTTGTCGGCAGCTCGGCTCAAATTGTGAGAGACCTTAATAAAATATTAAAAGCTACTAAAAATTTGAAAATTTACAAAATATATAATATTTATTTTATTTCATGTTTTGTGGCTGACTTTAAAATAAAAATGCTAAATAAAACAGCAGCAAAAACTGTCAGCGTCAACAAAGTTGTAAGGCCAAGGGAGAGCGAGAGAGAGAGAGTGAGAGAGAGTGAGAGAGAGAGAGAGAGAGAGAGAGGTGAAACTAAATGCAAATATTCGACAAATTGCAATATTCTGTCTGGAATATCAAATAAACACACAATGAGGCAACAGTTTAACAATCTCTCAATGGCTGCCCAAAACAAATTGAACAGTTAAGGAAAATAAAAAAAAAGTTTTAATCCAAATACAGTTTCTAGTTGGCAACAGTAGTTTGGTTGCGTTTCTAATAATTCTATTTCCATTTGTTTGCGAGCAAATGGAGCGTGGAGCGTGGAGCGTGGCGCATGATATATGAAGACGCTCATTAGGCGAGCTCTGGCAGACACCTTTGGTCTAGGCATTTATTTATTTGTCACTGCTTAGCATAAATCGCACGTTAGGGTGAATAAAATGGCATAAAATTAACGGTACTCCCACTCCAATAGCATGAGAGCGCCATTAAAAGTCGCAACTCAATAGCACAGTGGTGCAAAATCGATTTGCTCAGCGACTGCAATAATATGTGTAAAATAACTTTGAGTTTTAACTTAGACAAACTAAACAGAAATGAAAATAAATACAAAATAAGTTATGCAGCACTATTAAATTTAAGAAATAAATGTTATTAAATATATTCAAATAATAAAGAAATAAAATTAATAAGATTTACAAAATAAATTCAAATTAATTTAATAAAAATCAATTAAAAAAAAAATTAAATAAAATAAAAAAATAAATTATACCAAGTATAAATAATAAGATTTCTACAATATTATATTTAAATGCAAGAGTTAAAATATTATTAATTAAAGTTAATGTTATTATAAAAAAAAATATGTATTGATAGTTAAAATTAAAAAATTAAAATTAAAATAAAAAATTTAAAAAAAACAGTAATTATTTATTACAAAAATATTAATAAGAAAAATGTTTATATTATATTTAAGTAGTTAATAATTGTATATGTTTTTTTAACAAGTATAAATAATAAGATTTCTACAATATTATATTAAAATGCAATAGTTAAAATATAATTAATTAATTTAATGTTATTATTAAAAAAAATATGTATTGATTAATAAATATAAAAAATTAAAATAAAATTAGAAATAAAAGAAATAAAATAAGAAAAAAACAGTAATAAATAAAAATAACAAAAATATTAATAAGAAAAATATTAATATTATATTTAAGTAGTTAATAATTGTACATGTTTTTTTTAACAATTATTATTACTTATTATACAGTAAGATTTGTACAATATTATATTCAAATGTGAGAGTTGAAATATAATTAAGTTAATGTTATTATAAAAAAATATGTATTGATAATTAAAAATAAAAAATTTAAATTTAAATTAAAAAAAAAAGAAAAAAAAAAACAGTAAGAAATAACAAAAATATTAATAAGTTAATATTATATTTAATGTTAATATTATATTAAAGTAGTTAATAATTGTGTTTTTTTTTTTTTTTTTTAACAAGTATAAATAATAAGATTTGTACAATATTATATTAAAATGTAAGGGTTAAAATATAATTAAGTAAATGTTATTATAAAAAAATATGTATTGATAATTAAAAGTAAAAAATTAAATTTAAATAAAAAAAAATTAAATATAAAAAACAGTAATAAATAACCAAAATATTAAATATAATAATATTATATTTAAGTAGTTAATAATTGTATGTTTTAAACAAAAATTAATGCTAAAAAAAAAAAATATATTTATAAAAAAGAGCAAATAAAATACAAAATTTGCATTTTACTTTCATAATTATAATTTCATAATTATTTAAAATGCTGGAATACATAAATTTATATTTTATTATTTATTATTATATTTTATTATATATTATTTATTATTTATTTTCATATTTTTCTAGCAATTTTGCATCTCATTTATTTTCATAACTAGTTCAAGCGCTTGCACACCACTGTGCTCACACATTGTCGCCTTATGAGCGCAACTCCTCAGCTCGACTTAGGGTGAAGTTCACCTAAAAGCTTGCGACAATTCATGCAAATGAGTCGCAGTCACACACGAGCAACAGCACTCACACTCCAACACACACACACACACACACACACACACACGCACGCACACTCTTGCATTGCCACATTCAAATGCCTCTAACTTGAACAAAAAAGAAAAAAGAAAAGTAGTGCGCAACCACAGCACGTATAAGCTCGAGCACACACACACTCACACACACACACACACACTCACACACACTCACTCACACACATAAAGTACGTTCATAGAGCGCTGGCATATAAAACATGTTTCATGTACGTAGATGTGTGATGTTTATTTGACACGCCAAAGTATATAATAACAAATAAAAACTTTGGCACACCAGACGACGTCGACGACATCGAGGACGACGAGGACGTGGAGGACGTGGAGGACGTCGACGGGCGACAAATGCTAGAGCTCTCTGACAAGGACGACGTCGACGAGTACGGCCCATTAGCACGATTGTTGAGCTTTAAGGCTTCGATGGTTTGGGTACCTCTGCGCACATTACGAGGCGCCATAAAAGTAGAGACCACCGAAAAAAACATATATATATACATATATAGTATATAGTATATACATTCCCTTACTGATAGGCACTACGAGAGACGAAAAGAGAGTCGCGAATCAAGTCCTAAGTCGAGGCCGATTTAAGTCAGCTTAGAATTTGGGATAAGTAAAATATATGTTGGCCAAGTCCCAAGTTCTTAGCAATTGAAACATGTGCTATAGTCAGGGATTTTCTGTATAATCTTAGTCTTTGGCCAAGGCTAAAAGGCATGGTAAAATGCTTTTCGGAAATCATTTAAATATGGCAAGAAATAAATTCTTATTGCACATTCCATGTTCTATGTTTTTTATACGTATAGCATAACTGAAGCCCCATCGATAAGTAAGTATCGATAGCTCGCTCTTAAACTATCGCATAGTTTTAAGAAACTCGCCAAATCAACTCTGTTCACACATTGAACGCCAAGTGACTTGGCACGTTGGTTTGGAATAAAGTTCAATTGAAATTTGCAGAGATATTTCAAAAGGTTTTCAAATGGCCCAACGAGCAATGATATTCACTTCACGAAATGAGCGCTTGATTGCGTTGAACGCTAAAAAACTTGAGCTAACGCTAGGTAAGTAGCAAAGTCTTCTATATATGCGCATATTCCCTTGATATGCTCACTGAGTCTCTGCCACAGATGAATATTACGAACAGCATGTTAATTACACAAGTGAAAATGTAATGGACTTGACACTAGGTAAGTCGCAGAGCTCTAGGCAGCAGCTTTACTATAAGTACATCCCCTTTCACTCCCTAGATGAGTACTATCAACGCCATGTGCAGCCCAAGCTGCATGCTCAGCAAATGAATTATCATTATAAACGCACTCACTACTTTGGGCCGCGCTACTGGAAACAGCGCCAGTCCAATCACTAGGCAGCGCGGGCACTACAAGAAGCTGCTGCAAATGGAAGACAATACAAGCAAAGCAAACTATCCGGCTGAGACACTTTTCTCCAGCAGCTCTCTTATTGCTTACATTTTATACAGTTTTATATGGTGCTAATCATGTGGCAACAGCTTGAGCGATATCCACTCAAATTACATTAAATGACAGCGAACATACTCTGAAATATAATTTGAGTGCAATTTAAATTTTCCTTTCTCTTTTGAGGTTATGTTTCTATCTCGGCTAGAGAGACCTTAGAAGAACGATGAACTCTTATAGCAACAGTTCAAGCAAGCTCTTCTCTCATCATTTCTTCTGCGTGCTTAGGCTGAATTAGTTGATATGGAGTAGCATATGTAGTTCTTGTGAATATGTGTTTATCAGAGAGATATAGGCTTGGTAGAGCTAGTGAGTATATAATACTATATATGCCAGAAACATCAGAAGGAGGCGTGGCAGACCCGATAAAGTATATATATTCTTGATCAGGGTGACGAGAAAAGTTGATATAGCCATGTCCGTCTGCCCGTCCGTCCTTATGTATGAACGCGTCGACTTCCGAAGAAGAAGAAGAGCTAGAGAGTTCATTCTTTTTGTGTTAGATTCGTATATTACACGATAACTTTTCGATAATTTGTATATTTCCAAAGTTATCGATAAAACACTTTATCGGCAATCAGTTAACAAATTATATCTGCTTCATCTTTAGAGTTAGAGCCTCCAAGTCTTCAGCATATATATAGATACTAATTTAATACAATTTCGGTTTTTATCAGATTTTGGTTTCCGGATGTTTACACTTCATCAAGAAAATTCTTGAACTTGCAGTTATTCAACAACTGCTTTCGCCCCGAGCTAAATCCGTGCTCACGTTCACACAGTGCGCAATCTGTTTGCTTGTTTATACAATTTAATATCAATACATTTGCTCAGATGTTAACAATAAATTCTATTGACATTTCATATTTGCTTGGAGCTTTTGCTGCACATCAGATGCTTCCAGATGTTCAACCTTTTGGCAAATATTTATTTATTTCTAATTAGTTAATTTTTAGGTAAATTCTTTAATATTTCTATTTACTTAAAAGTGTTGCATTTATTTGCTTAATTTTTGCAGCCAATTAGAATGCATTAAATATTTGTTTCGTTTGCTGCCCACGCCTTCCTCGGTGATTCTCATCGAGTGTTTGTTTGCTTATCGAATCGTCGACAGGCGCTGTCTCTGTGCCAAACGATATCCAGCTTGGCTCAGCTAAATCAATATCAATCTACAATTGCCATCTGGCATTTTACTGATTGTTTTTCATTATGTTGATGGTGACAAATCGAATCTGACTTTCGCAACACTTGGGCTGACCATGTAAAACCAAACGATACATCACACAGTTGACTGCGCGCGTGTGTGTGCTGATATTTCTCCTTCTCCTTCTCCTACTCTCTCTCCTACTTCTTCTTCTCGCCTTTATGCACCTTCAAATATATCTCTGCTCAAATACACACACGCACACGTACGCACATCTCACCCACACAAAGTCAGGCAGTCAGAACGGACGAGAGTTGCGCCAGAAAAGATAAATATGTCGTAAAAGTTTTTTATTTGCGTTTTATTTTTGATACAGCAAATGACTAACTTGTTGGCTGACAGACAGACAGTAGGAGAGACAGACAGAGCAAGAGAGAGAGAGAGAGAGAGAGAGAGAGAGAGAGGGCAGCAGAGTGACAGCCATTGCCAGCAGGTACAGCTGGGTCGAGCGAGACGGCGAGCTTACGCGTAAAACAAAGCAAAGCAAAGCGGCGAGCAGCGTGTGACAGGCAGAGCAACGTCTGTCACGCACAGACCGCCAGTTGCCCCAATGCGGGCGCCTCATGGCCTGAGTGCCTGCCTAACTGACTGCCTGACGGCCGGGCTGCCGAGCTGTCGGGCTGCTTGACCCACCCGTCTATGGCCCAAAGCTTTGCGACGAGACTTTAAAAAATGTAAAAATTTGAAGTTAGATTGTGCTCATGCGAATTTCTGATACACTTTAAGAGAAATGGACTAAGGCTGTAAGGAAACATAAGACAGTTGAGATATACTACGATTTCTTGTCAGTGCAATCATCAAAATCTCATCCTTGTTGGAGAGAAAACCCAAGAAAAATATGAACTGGCAAATCAATAGGCATTGAATCAATACTGAATTTGGAATTATTCATAAAAAAATAAATAAATAAATAAATAAAATAAAATAAAAAAAATTAAAAAAAAAATAGAATAATATTGGAATAAATAAATAAAATACAAAATTAAATAAAATAAAAAAATAGAATAAAATAAATATAAATAAAATAAAAAAAAAAAAAAAAAAAAAAACAAATTAAAAAAATAGAAACATATAGGAATAAATAAATAAAATAAAAATAAATAAATAAACAAAGTAAAATAAATAAAAAAATTATAATAATATAGGAATATATAACATACAAAAATAAATATAAAAAAAAAATATTTAAAAATGGAATAATGTAGGAATAAATAAATAAATAAAATAAAATAAATAAAAAAATAGAATAATATAGGAATAAATAAATAAATAAAATACAAAAATAAATAAATAAATAATATAGGAATAAATAAATAAAAAAAATAGAATAATATAGGAATAAATAAATTAAACACAAAATTAAATAAATAAATAAAATAAAATAAATTTAAAAATTAGAATAATATAGGAATAAATAAAATACAAAAATAAATAAAATAAAATAAAATAAATTTAAAAAATAAATAGTTTAATATGGGAATAAATAAATAAAATTAAAAATAAACAAATAAATAAAATAAAATAAAATAAATTTTTAAAAATAGAATAATATGGGAATAAATAAATAAACTAAATAGAATAAATAAAAAATAAATTAAAAATAGAATAGTATAGGAATAAATAAATAATTAAAAAAAAACCAAATTAAAAAAAAATAGAATAATATAGGAATAAATAAATAAATTACAAAAATAAATAAATAAAAAATAAAATTAAAAAAAAAAAAAAAAACAGAATGATATAGGAATAAATAAATGAAATGAAAAAATAAATAAATTAAATTTAATTAAAAAAAAATAGAATAAATATAGGAACACTAAAAAAAAGATTACAAATGTTATGCCTTTGTAAAAAGTTTTAATTATTTAATAGTTGACTCAGCAGTTTGCTGGAAATTATTATAATTCTTTCTTAAGTTGCAATATAAACAAAAAAAAAAGATTGAAAATTGTTTACAAATTAAAATAATAGATTTAATAAATAAATAATAGATTTAATAAATAAATCAAAATAAAAAATAAAAAATTAGCATTCTTAAATTCCTAATATATCTAATATCTAAAATAAATCAATTAATAATTGTTTCCCATTTTGAATAAGTTCAGGGTATGAAAATGAGAAAGAATATTAATTTTTAATGAATATGTGAGTAATACATTTTAGTTATTTATTTAATTTTATTTATTATTATTATTATTATTATTATTATTATTATTATTATTATTATTATTATTATTATTATTATTATTATTATTATTATTATTATTATATATATATTTTTATTTTTTTGTAGAGTGTGCAAATTGAGATGTTTCTAAGAAAATGTATATGCAGAGCCTCGCTGCACTCAGACAGAACATAAGAAATAATAATTCATCTTCATAATATAGCAATTAATAAATATATATTTATTTTACTATTATATGCATGTATTTAAAATCGTTTTGCCTTTACGAGTAAAATGATTATAAATAGAAAAAAGCTTGCAAGAATTAAAACTTGATAAATATGAAAAAGAAATAATTAAAATTAAATGCATTTTTTATTGCTTTACTAAGAAACTAAAAGCCATTTAACTGTTGCTCGAGTTTTGCAAGTTTTCTAGCAGTGACTTTCACGCCAACTCTTGACATTAGTCGACCACTGCTGGCTGGCTAATGTAGCGCCCTCTCGCTTGCCTGTCATGTTAGATGATGTCAGAGCAAAACAGCTCACTTACTTTAGAGTATAACAAGCAGCTGAGAAGGCACAAACAACAACAACAACAACAATGACAATGACAACGACAGCAGCAGCAACTGTCCCTTCTCATGGCCGGCGTCAGTTGAGAGCTGCAAAGTTGCCATGGAAAAGGTCAAATTGAAGGCAAGAAAGAGCCGACCGCAAGTTTTTATTACGCATATTATGCCAGCGATTTGCTCAGCTGTTCTCTATCATTCCCAACCACCCACTCTCTCTCTCTCTCTCTCTCTCTTTTGCACTCACTTCTAAACTTGAGCCCAGATCGTGGCTTGGGCAGGGCGAGCAAGGGATTTCAGCATCATTTTAATACTTTTAATTTTTGATGCCGCTGACACAGTGACATCAAATGTCAACGAGCTGCAAAACAAACAGCAGCAGCAGCAGCAGCCAACGAGTACTGCCACTAGCATAAATATGTTTAAGTATGAGCGTCCACTGGGGGCAGCGCAGCGGCAGAGGCAGCAACGAAGGCAGCGCAGCAAGAAAAATGCTGAAAAACGTAGCATACATTTGGGAGCCGTTGCGCTCGGGCGAAAATTTGCGAGTTTGTGCGATAATAACATATGTAAGTTGCTTGTATATGCATGTGTGTGAGTGTGTCTGTGTGTGTGTGAGTGTGTGTGTGTGTGTGTGTGTGTGTGTGTGTGTTGGTAAATGGCATGCAGGTTTTAAATTTAGCACATAAGCTGGCGCTGCCTTTGCCTCTGCTGCTGCTCTTTGGGCGCGGCAAAAATTTAAGCAAAACTTTAAATGAACTTAAGTAAGAGCAGTAATATATACACACACCTACATATATATACACGTATATAGCAGTTGTAGCTTGCAGCTGCGTAGGCATCATGTGTCTGTGAGCTTCATTCGAGTTAATCGCCGTAAAAGCGCTTCAAAGTCAATTAGATGCCTTGAAAGTTCATGGAAATTGTTTCGTATTTGTTGTTCGCCGCCCAAAATGAAATCAAAGCAAAACAAAAAACATGATATCAAAGAGTTTATCCACTGCTAGCGTTTATTTTGCCTTGCTCTGCTCGCTTTATATATATATTTAAATATTCGCATTTAATTGGGCTTTTTAATTGCTCTTAGTTTTTATGTGTTTTGTGATTTTATTTTTTATTTTTTATTTTCTCTGTGCCAATGCAATTTTTGGTTTCATAAATTATTTACACTTTGCTTGTGCAAGCGAAAAAATATTAATTATATTAATAATTAAATATATATGACACTGCAGCAACAGCGGCACCAGCTGCGGACAATGTTGCCATAGTTGTGGCACAAACACAAAAAAAAAAAATTAAATTGGAATTAAATTATAATATTATATGAGTGTGGCAACACTCTTTAAGCTTACGTTTTTTATTTCGAGAGCAGTTAAAAGGGATGTGGGCTACATGGCTTGAATAAATAACGTGGTTAAAGTGGCTTCTGGCTGAAAGTGCCAGAGCAAAGGATAATCAAGGATAACCCTTAGGCAGCTGTGTTACCTGCAGTAATCTAGCGTTTCTTAATTGTGCTTCATTTGCAAAGGATCTGCTTTCATATTTATAACATGCATACGCATGCATGCAAAATATATTCCCATTGTGCTTATGAATATTATATTTCATATTTTATATTTATTTTATTTTATATATTTTATATTTATTTTATATTTGAGTTTTATATTTATTTTTTATGAATTATTACCAAATGTATATTATTTAAGATTTTACATCTTGTATACTTTGCAAATATATATTCAGAAATAATTTAAAATTTATGTAAATAAAATAAGGCTAAATAAATAATAAATAATAAATAAAAATAAAAATAATAAATGTTGATCGTTCTCTGTATTTTTATTTTATTTATTTTTTTTATTTCATATTTCATATATTTCATATTTTATATTTATTTTATATTTAAGTATGATATGACTTATTACCAAATGTATATTATGAAAGATTTTAAATCTTTTATACTTTGCAAAAATATACTCAGAAATAATTTAAAATTTATATAAATAAAATTAAGCTAAATAAATTTAGAGCGTTCTCTGTGTTTTTTTTTTATTTATTTTTTTTTTATATAGAATGCAAAAAAAAGACAAGAAAAATAATTACTCTAGCCAGTAATATTTATTCTTTAATATATTATATATTTATTTATTATTTATTCTTTAATATAATGAACATATATTTCTCTGCGTTTAATCTTCATAATCATCATCAATTTTTTTATCATCATTTATTCTTATAATCTTAATCTTCATTTACTATCATAATCATCATCGATTTTCTATCATCATTTATTCTTATCATACTCAAATCAGAGTAAAAAATAAATAAATCAATATCAAATACCAATCAATCTTTGGCATCTGTATTTCATGCTCTTCAGCCTATTTGGCTTGCCTACACCAAAACAATATAAGCTTCCCTCTCTTGCCACACTCTACCACTTGCAACAGATTAACATTTCCTTTTCCGACTCAACCACAAAAAAAAGAAAAGACAAGCCTCAAGCAAAATTGTTGCACATTCTTTTTGCTTTTGATTCAATTCAAATTTCGCCATCTAAACTGTGCCTTAATTGCATTTGGTTATGCAGGGCCAAAGAACATTGCGAAATAGTCCATAGAAATGTTGCATACGAATTGCATTTTTTTTCTCTCTCTATTGTTGTTGTTGCTCAACCCAGGGCTGAAAATATCTTTGTGTGTTTGCTCAGTGGCCAGAAACCGCAAGCCAAAGCCCAAGACTCTGCGTGCAGCAGAAGCATTTCGAGCTTTTGGGGCGATTTTCATGTATTTCGCTTTGGTAATTTACACTGGCTGGCTGGCTGACTGGCAGGCATATAAAGCCAAATAACAAATCCAGGCATGCAATTGTTTTCATAGCCACAGCTGCACACACACACACACAGAGAGAGAGAGGGGGTTGGGGAGGGCGTCTCACACACTCGCAAATCATATGTCAAAATCAAAGTTAATCCCTTTGTGTTATGTACAACAATTGAAATTATGTGCTTAAAGGCTTCAACTCGGCCTAACAAAACACGCATAAAAAATTAAATAAATAAATAAAAAAACAAAAACAACAAAATTCAATAAAAAAGCAAAGCCAAAATGCCAATGCACAAATTGCGTATGCTATTCGATGTAATATATACATATATATATATATATATATTTATACTACAGATATATATGTACATATATATGCTCTCCTGTTTTTATATATATTTTTCAAGTGCTGCCATTATTTTTGTTTTTATTGCGCAATTCACGAAAAACAATCATAAAAAATATATGTGCATATATACAGAGCAGCGTGAACTGAAAAATGGAGTTGAGAGGCGCAATTTGAAACAACTGCGGCGGGCACTTGAATCCATACGGCTGACAACAACAACAACAACAATAACAGCCATAACAAGAAGCGCATATAACACAGTGAGTAGAAAAGTTAGAGTCAGCGCATAGGCAACTGCTTAATACTCGTTCACATTAATAGTCTATTAACAACAGTTAAATTTATGCAAAAATTAGATATTTTTTAGAAATGAGTAGCTTTAGCCTGTAGCAAAGTTAGTCAAATCTAATTGGTAGCAGTACGGTAAGCTGTAAATAAACATTTAATAAATAAAAAAAAAGAATATATGTACATATTTATATGCATAGCTATGATTCGCTCACAGCACGCAAATAACTGTTGACCGTTTCTCAATGTCTGCAATGCCTTGCTCACTCACACTCTGAGCAAAAGCACTCAAAACAATCGTTTCTTGAAGGCGATCGGCTATCAGTCGTTTGTTCGCTCTCGTTGTTCGTCGACCGTTTGTTTGAGTAGAGTGAAGCAAAAAGTCATGTGTGAATGTATTGGTCTGTTTAAGAGAGCTATGATGGCTAAGCCAGTGTTTGCTGCTACATAGCAGCAATTTCAATCAAAATATTGCTCTGCTCTCGCTATTGCTCTGATTTCGAAAGCAGAGAGCACAAAAACAAAACGAATGCTCTTCTGCTCTGCTCCATAGCATAGAACAACGGAACACAGAGCAAAAAATTTTCGATCCGCTATTTGTAGTTGTAGCAATAGCAAAAGCACAAGCACATTGAAAGCGAGATGAGAGCACAGCAAATGAAAAAAAAATGTGTGCTACTGTTACAGAGCATTTGCATTGTTTTTCTGTTTTCCTTTTCTGTTGCTCTCGTAGTCGCTAAGCACATCAATAGCGCTTACGCGAGTGTGCGTGTGTACCTGTATATGCGTATGTGAAGACATTGAGTCTTTGTGTTGTCTGCTCTCTTTTTGAATCTCATTTTGCGACCGTCAATCGTCTCGCTCTCCTAACGTAGTTCGTGAAAAGAGCGCCACAGATTCTCTTCAACTCAAGGCGTTCAACCGAAGACCAAAATCAAAATAAACGAAGTCATTTGCACAGAGTGACGAGAGAGCGAATGCATGTGATTTTGTTCCGTTGATCTCGCGAACAGAGCGTAAATAAAGAAATGGTCAAATGGGTATTTACGAGCTATAAATTTGCTACGTTCGCACGGAGTGTTTGCTTTATTTTTTTTTATTTTAATTTATTTTAATAGGAAGCACCAGAGCATCTTTTTACTCATTATCTCCCTTGGATCACACAACAATTGAGAAGAAAATCTGTAGAAGAGCTCTAGAGTTCCACATTTATAATTCTGCGCTTCTAAGCTGAAAATTGAAATGGAAATAACAATCAAAACCAAGTTTACTCAAAAGCCAATATACTTTCTACTTTACTTGCTGAACGAGCATCAAAACAACAACAAGAACAAAAACAATAACAAATAAAGAACAACAACAAACAATAACAGATTTATTGCATATTTCGCACTGGTAATTGAGATTAAACAGTTCAAAAAAGCAGCCGCTTGGCATTTCATAAACCCGCAGGACACAGCACACACACACAGACACACACACAGACATTCACCCACACACACTCACCCACAGACACACATGTGTGTCCATAAAGCAACGCATAAATTTAAGAGCTCATATATCGTTTTGCCCTTTGTATCCCAGACCCAACGACATGTTGCAAAACCCTTTTTAATGCTCGCCCAGCCCAGCGGGCCGCAAAGTGAGCATATTCGTTTCCCAAGCGAATGTTGAAATTAAGTAAAAAACGCGTAGAGCAGATGTGAGCAATTAAAAGTAATTGTTGTAACAATAAATGTAAAGAGAAAATGGAAATAGTTTTAGCTATATTTTCATATTTTTTAGTATGTTTTTTGACTAGCTCAAAAGCAACTCAAATGTTGGCTTTGATTCGTTATCATTTATATGTAGTGCTATATATTTATATGTTTTTTATTTCATAATAATTTCTAACTAAATATTGGCTAGCTATCCAAGAGAGTTCAGTTCATGAGAAATCAATATATTGGAAATTATAAATTCTATTGGAGTCTTGGAAGTGCAAATTATAATAATAATCATAATAATAATAATAAATTATGTAAATTTCTTATCTCATGATTAAATGGCAACATTTATAGAATATTTTGATAACTATCAGTTATCAATTGCTTCGATAGCCTAGAAATATAGCTAATGAAAATATTATTACTCTTACTGGGCCAATTTATTTTTTTTTGCTCTCTTCTTGTGCTGTCTGATGTATATGGAAACATAATAAAATATGACACTAAATAATAACTGAACAAGTATCAAAGAGTCGTTTAGACTCACGTATGTAAAGATAAATAAATAAATAAAAACATAAATAAATAAATAAATAAATAAATAAATAAATAAATAAATAAATAAATAAATAAAAAACATAAATAAATAAATAAATAAATAAATAAATAAATAAATAAATAAATAAATAAATAAATAAATAAATATATAAATAAATAAATAAATGAATAAATGAATAAATAAAAAATAAATAAATAAATAAATAAATAAATAAATAAATAAATAAATAAAAAATAAATAAATAGATAAGTGAATAAATAAATAAATAAATAAATAAATAAAGAAATAAATAAATAAATAAATAAAAAATAAATAAATAAATAAATAAATAAATAAATAAATAAATAAAGAAATAAATAAATAAATATGATATAATAAAATATGAGATTAATAAATAATAAAGAAATAAATAAATAAATTAATAAATAAATTAAAATATTAAAAAAATTAATAAATAAATAAATAGATAAATAAATAAATAAATAAAGAAAAATATGTCACAAATTCGTGATCTTTACAGTTGATATCTCCACTCTTATTCTGCTAGCTAAGCATATCGTTTAAGCAACAGATATGTGCTGAATTATTGCCTGAGCGCGTATCAAAGAGTCGATTACGCTCATGTATGATCTTTGCCACAATATGATCTCTATATATTCGATTAGTATTAGTAAATATTTTAATCACTTATTACATGAGCGAACATCAAGCACTCAATCAAATTTGCTCAAACTTATATACAATTATATGACAGCTAAAACTCGCTTTATATCTTTGCCTTGATTAAGTATTTTTTAAACAAAAAAAAACCTGTTGATGCTATTTGAGCGAGTATCTAGAGTCAATCAGCATACAACTTCAAGTCAGCTCTTAGCTTTACTCTTCACAGTTGCTGTCTTTATTCATTTGCGCATATTCAAAAGAAATCAACTCTTGCTTTGGGCGAGTATCTAGCAGTCGGCTGCAGCTGCTTATTTATTTCTCTTTTTTTTTTGTGATCTCTGCATTTGTGTGCCCATTGCTCTTTAGACCTTTTGGCTTGGGGACATCATTTCATGCGCCCAACTTGCATGTAATTCGTTTTAATAATTGTCAAGTTGTTGCCTTTATTTATGGCAAACTTTTAATAATTTAATTGTTGTCGCTGCTGCTGCTGCCACAGCAGCTATTGTTATTGCCACTGCCACTGCCACTGTTGTTGTTGTTGTTGTTCAATTGCTGGATTTGCCGCATTCGCATTTAATTGATAAATGCGTCGAGCAGCGCGCGCGAGTTTTGCCAGCTGTAATTATGAACGATTTGAATAATTCAATGCTCAGGCTTTAGCCACGGCCATTGCGTTTCTGTTTACGCAATTAATTGTGTGTTGCACAGTGGTCTGAAATTGAATGAAAAGCTAACTAATAGTTTTGGCACTTGGCATGGGCGAGAAAGTGGAGCGAAGCACTGAAGACAATTAGAGGAGAAAAGCAAAAAAAAAGGAAAAACAAATAGGAAAAAACTTTCAATAGCAAAGTTTTTATATTTGAGTGACTTTTACGTGTTTTATATACTGCTGAGTATGAGAATTGGTATTAGGGTGACCATATCGTCAAGCTGGATTGCAATGGTCAAGATGTGGAAAATATTGAGATAATTATTTAAGTTGGGCGAAAATTAAATATAATAAAAATAAAATATATATAAAATAAAAAAAAATAAATAAAAAATATTGTGGAGATTGAAGATAGATTTTTGCACTGTGTATTTAGTGTAAAAAAAAAATTAAAAATAATAAAAATAAAATATATATAAAATAAAAATAAAAATCAGGAATATTGTAGAGATTGAAGATAGATTTTTGCATTGTGTATTCAGTGTAAAAAATTAAAAATAATAATAATAAAATATTTATTAAATTAAAAAATATATATATATATATATTGTAGAGATTGAAGTTAGATTTTTGCATTGTGTATTTAGTGTAAAAAAATGAAAAATAATAAAAATAAAATATATATAAAATAAGACAGATTTTTGCATTGTGTTTTAGTGTAAAAAAATAATGAAAAATAATAAAAATAAAATATATATAAAATAAAAATAAAAATAAAAAATATTGTAGAGATTGAAGTTAGATTTTTGCATTGTGTATTTAGTGTAAAAAAATTAAAAATAATAAAAATAAAATATATATAAAATAAAAATAAAAAATATTGTAGATATTGAAGTTAGATTTTTGCATTGTGTATTTTAGTGTATTTACATTTACACTAAAATATAAAAAGTAAAAAGTAGCAAAAAAAAAAAAAAATTTAATATTACACATATTTAAGTGAGTATTTTAATATATTAGATAAAACATCTATTTTCAAATTTATAAATTAAAAAGTTGTTGCCTTAAAAAGTTGTCTTTCTTTCATAGTTCAATGTATATATATATAACAAATATATATATATATATATATATATATATATATATATATATATATATATATATATATATATATATATATATATATATATATTGTTAAATTTATTTATTTTATTTTTATTTTATTATTATTATTATTATTATTATTATTATTATTTTATTTTTTTTTATTTTTATTTTTTTATTTATTTATTTCATTATTTATTTATTTATTTTTTTTGCTTACACTTTTAGTATTTATGCGAACAAAAATATAAATATATATAATAAAACCCTTATGACTCTGTTGAAGCCTCACTCAAAGAGTTATAAATTCAAGTGGCTTAGCAAATATAAATGCTTTAATCTGGCTTCAACACTTCTCATTAACTCAATCGCAAATCTCTTTACTTCTCCCATCTGCTGACTCCTAATTTTCACTCATTTGCCATGCGTTTTTGTGCCACTGTGCGATCGGGTTGCTTGGTCATCATCTGTTTGGCATTCTCAACTTCTGTTCTGCACTGTCATTTGCTTGATAAGCATTCCGCACACACACAAACACACAAACACATTCACACGCGTCCGGCCACGCCCCGCATGCGACACGACACTAGCTGGCACGCCTCTAACAGCCAATAGGTGGCGCCACACACCGCGCCAGCAAGCGCGCGACAGTCATAGCTTACCCGCACACACACACACACACACACACAAGTGATGACTGTCGACTGTCGAGCGTCGCTCATAAGCAATTCATGTGTTTGTAAACAGTTCAATTTAATTTTAGTGCCGCGGGTGCGAAATTGCTGCTCAATTATTAAGCTAAAGAATTATTAGAGCGAGCGGTTAATGGGGACGCGAAAGCGCCTTTTGTTGCAGCCCACATTAAAGCACACACACACACATACATATATACTATATATATAAAGGTCTCTCTGCTGGCTAGCCATATTTGCCTAGCTGTTGTTAAGCTTCAGGTGCGAGGGTGTGCGGGTGTGTTCGGTTGAACTGTAGTTCGTTTAAGGTTTTTACCGTTTCGGCACATAATTGCGGCCAGAAACTGAAAGATAAATTACCCAAACTCAAAACTTTGACCGAAGCGCCGTTTCCGTGAGTAAGATTAATGATGCGGCAATTGCCAGCCATATAAACGCCAACTATCACAGCAACAACAGCAACAGCAACAGCAACAGCAGCTTGAACAAGTTTATGGGATTTGAATCAAGGGTTGTTGTTGCTGCTGGTCTGGGCCGAGTGGCTCACGGGCTAACAACATAATCATTTTAACAGCAGGCCAACTGTGCTTGTGTGTGTGTGTGTGTGTGAGACTGCGCCACATGTGGCATACGCCTAGGTGCGAATGCTTGCATATTTATGGATGAGAAGATGCACACACACACACACACACACACACGCACACCCACACACATAGTTAGTGAGTGAAAGATACATTTATTGCTTTGCCATAAACTTGAGTAATAAATTTTATTTTTATTGTGCAGCTCTCTCACTCTCTCTCTCCCAACTCTGACTAGTCAGTCAGTCAGCTAGGGAGCTGCTGATAGCTGCATAGCTAGGGAGTCAACTTCATTTTTTTTCCTGCTTCGCCAAATTGGCATATTTATGACCATGGCGAAGTTCATGCGAGAGGCGTTTTGCCAAAAATACAAAAACCAAAAAAGAAAACCAAAAACGATAAACGACACTTCAATGAACTGAACTGAACGTACGTAGCGCTCGCATCCTGATTTATGCCACACAAATCTGATTTCAAGTTTTAAGTGAACAAGATGAATGCATCCAAAAGTAGCACCTCACAAAAAAAAAATAATAATAAAAAAATATATATGTATATATATATATATATATATATATATATATATATATATATATATATTTGGCTAATGGTCTCTGAGAAGCGCCCAAGTGTTTGCTATTCGGCATTGCCAAACACAGCTCAACTCATGCACAGAAATTCCATTAGGCAAAATTATTTCATGCATTATATTTAATTATTTAATTTTTATAATATTTTTTATTATTGCATATATGAAAAGAATATTTAATATAAATTTAAATATATTATATATAAAATATACGAAAATTCTAATAATTTAATATAAATTTAAATATTTCAATATATTATATATAAAATATACGAAAATTCTAATAATTTAATATAAATTTAAATATTTAAATATATTATATATAAAATATACGAAAATTCTAATAATTTAATATAAATTTAAATATTTAAATATTTTATATATAAAATATATGAAAATTCTAATAATTTAATATAAATATAAATATTTAAATATATTATATATAAAATATATGAAAATTCTAATTATTAATTAATTATACTAAATGCTTCTCTGGCATTGAAATGTTGCTGCGATGCACAACAAAATTTTAGTAATTATTTCTTCTTTTTTTTTTTAATAAATATTTTAAATTATTTCTTTTTTAGGGTTGTAAGCACAGCTGCTTCTTCAGCTGCCTTCTTCAGCAAGAAAGCGTGACATTTATGGCAATGTCTATATATTCTTGACAAGGATAGACAGTCGACAGTGGGCACAATCATATTTGTCTGGCTGTCGCTATATCTCTTCATTGGCTCGTTCATTTGTCTTTCATTTTGCCACAGCGTCCTGCTGCCTGTCATTGTGTCTGTTTGTCTCTGCCTATTTGTCTCTCTCACTCTTTGTCATGGACGAAGCATCTCTTCGTGGGTTCGTCTGCCCGTCCAGCTGTCCGTTCATCCTTCTTTTCGTCTGTATCCATTTCCTGACTCTCTGTCCCTTTGCCTGATCTTTCGTCTGTCCCTTAGCTTGTCTACTATTTTGTTCCGGCTATCCGCCAGTTTCACTGCCCGACCATCCGTCTCTGCATACGCCCACATATCTATCCGTCCATCTACTCCTACACATCCACGTCCTGTTACCTTGAAATTTAAAATATTTCTTTGAAAAGAATAAATAAGTTTTATAATAACTTAAATGGGCCCAACTTTTTTTTACGTTTAGCTGAATCACATGAAAATCAATAAGAAATTTCAATTATTTGAATACGCCTAATTATTAAATAAATCGAGTCAAAAACAGGTCAGAGCACAGTCCTTTGGTCAAGGTATCTTCCAGTCGGATATATTAAAAGTTGATGTCTAATTGAGGAATTATAAATATATTTTATAAATCACTTTAATCTTTCCTTTCTTATTGAAATCCCTTAAACTTGAAAAGAAAATATTTAATTTTATGAATATTCAAAGCTCTTTAAATTTAAGTATTCGTAAATATAAAAGATAAGAAATGAAACACAGCAAATTAGAAAATATAAATACTAAATTTTTACATCAGGGATTAAAGAAAATTTTTTCTATAATTTTTATATAATTTTCAATCTCCAATTTATCTCTATATTTATTTTATTTAATATATATTCTATTTACTTTTTATTCATTTTATTAAAAAAATTAAATTTATTATTATGTATTATTTATATTAATATTATTTCTTATTTTATTATTATTTAAAACAAATTAAAATAATTAAATATTATAGAATTATAGAAAGGATTATAGAAAATTATTTTTACAATCGAATATAATTTGAAATCTACATTTTATCTCTATATTTATTTTATTAAATAAATATTCTATTTATTTTTTATATTTTATATTTTATCTCTATATTTCTTTTATTTAATAAATATTCTATTTTTTATTAATTTTATTAAAAAATTAAAATTATTATTATTTATTATTCATATTAATATTATTTATTATTTTATTATTATTTTAAAAAAATTAAAATAATTAAATATATTATACAATTAAATTGTCACATCAGGGATTAAAGAAAATTTTGCCTATAATCGAATATAATTTGCAATCTCCAATTTATCTATATATTTATTTTATTTAATAAATATTCTATTTATTTTTTATTCATTTTATATTTCATATTTCATAAATTAAATTTATTATTATTTATTATTTATATTTATATTATTTATTATTTTATTATTATTTTAAAATAATTAAATATATTATACAATTATATTTCTAGTATTTATAAAAAAAAAATTAAATTAATAAATATATTATAAGATTAAATCTCTAGTACTACAATTTATTGAAATATATTTCCTGCAATAAATCCAAACTTCAAATCTGGGCAATGTATTCCAACAATTAAGATTGATTCAAGCAAAGATAAACTAATTCCAAATAGAATCTATTACAATTTCAATTAAATTTACCAAATTCAAATTTCTCTTCGAGTAAACTGAAATCCGTTTCAGGGCCAAATGTTTCATGACGAAATTGAATTTGGTAAATCTTGCTGGAGGTCAACACTTGGCCAAGGCAATAATTGCTTCATTGTGTATTAAAATGTGGCTCATGCCACGCCCAGTGTGGCGTTGGGCTCAATTTCTTTGGTGTTACGTGAAATTTATGAATTTGTAGCATGATTCAAGTTAATCACGTGACACATAAAGCAGAGCGCAAAACAGCATTATTTAAATATCTTAATGCGTCTAATTTACGAGTATATGCCATGTGTAACAGCATTTGTATATGTGTGTGTGTGTGTGTGTGTGGGGGGGGGGGGGGTTCGTTGGTGTGTGTGTGTGCGTAGCTTAGGCCTATGACTATTTGCGAATATTTAAATTTTTTGGGGCCAGGTGTATAATTAAATTGGAACTTGC
The DNA here is from genome assembly GCA_035045845.1 of Drosophila buzzatii. Lineage (NCBI taxonomy): Eukaryota > Metazoa > Arthropoda > Insecta > Diptera > Drosophilidae > Drosophila > Drosophila buzzatii. The sequence continues at coordinate 1,517,214 of JAWNOS010000089.1, read as the reverse complement.
GAACTGCTCAGGCGATAGCTGGGCACGCACAAAGAGAGAGAGAGAGAGAGAGAGAGAGACTGAGGAAATACGAGAATCCGAAAAGGAAAACTTCAAAGCTTCAAGGTGAAAATGTTTGTATTTTACCCATTTCCTTTTTTTTTTTTGTTTTTATTTGGGTATTTGAACTTCTAACCAGGCATTGGATGATTATGCAAAGCACTTGACCCGACAATGGGTCCACAGAAATAGCAACAGCAACAGCAACAGCAACAGCTCAAAGTTTTGGTAAATTGAAGTTGGGCTTAAGCTGAGGCGCTTAACTCAGACAGACAAACAGACAGCCAGCCAGGCAGGCAACCAGTTAGCTAGCTAGATAGATGGATGGATAGATATGTAACATTGTAATGCATGCCAAGTCTCCAGGCAATTTTCACATGATATGTGTGTCAATGACCCCCACGGGAGAGCAGCGACTCGAGGGCCAATGGGAGCCAATGCATGGGAGAACCTTGACGCTAGCCGACCTGGATGGAGAGCTGCTCAGAAGCGTTGGCTGATATGCGTGTGGCCCTGTTATAAACTTAATTAATGTATTAAACTTGCAAGATGTGCTCTACTCGCACTACACACACACACACACACACACACACACATACACATACGCACACTTACGTTCATATATTTCGTATTTTATGGGAGGGATGTCTAAACAGCTTTCAGAGCTTAAGCAAATTTATATAAATGAAAGTTTTTCCTTTGCTAGATATATATACATATATACATGTATATAAATGATGGATATAAACAATTTATATTGGGTATATAAATAAGTTTTGTGGAGAGTTTTTTCTATTTTGATAACTGCAGAACTTATATACTCTATGAAGCAAATGAAGTAGATTTCTTTTATGTGTAATATAAATAAAGTGTATAAATTTATAAATGCATAAAAAATATTAAAATATATTATTATATGTGTAAAATAATTATTATATATGTAAAATAATATTATTATATATAGTAATAATAATAAAAAGTAATATATATAATACATAAAAATAATATGTCTATTCATATATATTTTAATTATTAAAAAAAAAAAAATTAATATCTTTATTAATAACATTTCTAAATCAGCCTCCTGCATTACACATATAACAAATATATAATTATATAAATACACATATTTAAGCTGCTTTAAAAATGCTTCTGTTAATCTAAGATATAAGGACAGATTTCTTTTTTTTTTTATTTTTTTGTTGTGCGCAGTAAGTGCTTAAAGATTATTTGCTTTCTTTATTTTTTTATGAAAAGCTGGAAGTGGAGTGGCGAACAGATTTTTATAAAAGATGAAAGCAATGTATATATATATATATATATATAATATTCTCAAATATATATACAAAAAATATATGTACAGAAAAAATATATAAACATTTTTTAATGTAACAAATTTAATTCAAGGGAAGCAACAGTAAAATGCACTAAAATCAACTGAACTTAGACAATATTAGTTTAAAAATTTATTAGTTAAAAATTAGTTTAAAAAATAAAAATTTAAATTGCTAAAGATATAATTTTTTAAAAATTAAAAAAAGGTAAAAAAAAAAAAAATTAAAAAAGTTTAAAAATTTAAAATTTAAATTATTAAAGATATAATTTTTTTAAAATTAATAAAAGGTAAAAAAAAATATCAATTCAAAAAAATTATAAAATGGAATAATAATAAGCCAAATTAATTTTCATGGCAAAGTAAAATATGAAATTAAAAACAATTTGAATACGAAGAATTTGAATACTTGAAAATAAGCAAATTTATTTTGTATTTAAAGGTATAAATTATTTGTTTATTAGAGATTTATTTTGTTTTTATTATTTATTTTGTAGAGAAGCAATTTTATTTTGTATTTAAAAGTATAAGTTATTTGCATATACATATATAGATAAATATATAAATTGATATAAAATTTATAAAAAAAAATAAAAAAAATAAAAAATAAAAAAAGCATTATATCCGGATTCCCATTTTCAATGGGCTCAGGGTATAAAAATATCTATAAAACATAAAAACAATATTGAAACAACGATAATTATTTACTCATATATTATTATATTTGTCGGAGAATTATGTAAATAAAGGCATCGATTGGCAATATCGGTAGTTACATGCTGGGGGTGGCAGTTAGGGTTACCCTAATTGCTGAGTGTGGTCCGTGTTCGTAGTGTTGGAAAACGGCAATGAGTGAGGTTGCCAGAACTAAAGAAAGTTCTAGAGAGAGACAATTAGAAAAACAGAATGAACGAGAATGAACACACGGAAAAGTAAAAGTAAAAGGACTATAAATACGGCTTTTGAATCGACTCTGGCCGCATCCGACGATGCAAATGGGAATATATATATTTTTATATAAAATATATTAAATACGTATGTTAATAGTATTTATGATTAATTTTTACATTTTTACATAAGCACATTTAATTTTTTTACTATTAAAACAAAAATAGTTTTAATTACTTACTTAATTTATAATAATATTATAAGCACAACATTCGTACTGATATGTATATTTTTTTTAAATGTATATATGAATATTTATTATAATAAACTCTCACTGAGCACTACCTAGGCAATTGCTGCAACAGCCCTCGCATGTCGTATATGTCGTTTATATAGCACTTCTCTCATTAAATGCGTAAATTTAATTGGCCAACGCAGCACGCGTCGTATAATTAATGACGTGAGTCAGAGCAATACAAGAACAGAGACAACGCAGACTGAACCGAATCGAATGGAACCGAACCGAACTGAACTGAACTGAACTGAACTGAACTGAGCTGTGCAGAAAATAACAGAGCACAGAGTGAAAGAGCCAACATCATCTGAATAAGTCATAAGGTCTTGGCTTTTCAAACAGCAACAGCAACAGCAACAGCAACAACTTGAACAACAACATTAGCCCAAATAAGCCATATCTGTTTCTGTATTCGTATTGACTGGCAGTTAACATGGCCGGGCAAAAAGTTTGCTTGAGTTTTCAACTGCTAGCAAAATTGTCCTGTGCATACCAAAAATAAGAAAGCAAAAAAACAACATACAATTGCAACTGTCAGCCATACACTCAAACACACACACACACACATGCACACACTCACATACATATAAAGTAGACAATATATATAGAGTATAGTCGGTCGCATGTATTTGGCAACAATTTATAAGGGCAATACGTGCAGGGCATATGCCGGCGAGACTTCCTGTCGGGAGGACAAGCGTTGACTGCAACGACTTCAGCTGCAAAAAGACGAGCCAATGAAAGCAGTAAGATAGAGCGAGAGAGAGAGAGAGAGAGCGAACGAGGCAACGCTGCTGTGGCATATAAAGCATGAGGTGGAGGACAACTATGTGAAGTCCACGCGTGTGCATACCAATTGCAATGTTGGCAAACATTTGAAAAAGCCAAAAACGGAACTCGCAACTGGTAGCTACAAATGCAACTTATGCGGGAAACCTGTCTCAGCGACTGCACCAAAGAAATTGACAAGAAATATGGCACACAACTTTGGCTAAGGGGTATGCACGACTAAGCAAATCTGTGCAACATGTGAAATGATCACAAATATTTAATGAAAAATGTATTATAAAAGATATCAAATTAAAAAAGATAAATTATTAATATAAGTAAATAAATAATGTAAAAAAAAAAAAATAACAAAATATTAAAATATATATATTTAATAAATAAAAATAATAATAATAATAATTTAATTTAAAAATATCCAAAAAATGTAAATGTAAAAAAATAAAATAAAACTATATTAAAATATATATATTTAATAAATAAGATAAAATTTAAAAATATCCAAAAAATTTAAAAAAATAAAAATAAAAAAAATAGATTAAAATATATATATTTAATAAATAATATAAAATTAAAAAATATCCCAAAAATGTAAATGTAAAAATGTAAAAAAAAATAAAATAAAAAAAACATTAAAATAAAAAAAAATTAAAAATATCAAAAAAATGTAAATGTAAAAATGTAAAAAAAAAATAAAAATATATTAAAATATATATATTTAATAAATAAGATAAAATTTAATTTATATATTTAATAAATGTGATCAAATTTAAGAATATCAAAAAAATGTAAGTGTAAAAATGTAAAAAAAAATAAAAATATATTAAAATATATATATTTAATAAATAAGAAAAAAATTAAAAATATAAAAAAAAAAAAAAAATGTAAATGTAAAAATGTAAAAAAAATAAAAAAATATTAAAATATATGTATATATTTAATAAATAAGATCAAATTTAAAAATATCCAAATAATGCTGTATTTCTTAACATTTAACTTATATTAAAATTAATTTATGGATATCTATTTTTAAGTGAAATTAATTTTATAAATTGATAAATATTATTTATGAATTTAACTAAATGTATTTGCTATATTAAAAATAATATATAAATAATATAGCAAATATTAAAAATAATATATTTCTTTAAACTTCTTAATTTAATTACATTTTATTTTAAAAGCAGTTTTTAAGAATTATTTTTAATTAATAATTAAATCATTTTATTCTTTAAACATTAAAAGAATACATAAAAAACTTTAGTTAAGTTGAGCAAACAAAGCTACATTTAAATTATTTTTTATTCATAAAAATCCAATCATATTAAATTCAAATTTGTATGTGCACAACAGTCAACAATTATCATTCATTCATTCATTCATTCATTCATTCAGTCATTCATGCAAACAACAAACATCCGCTGCCCACACAGCCCATACAGGGTATCGCAGAAACGGGAACAGGCGCAAAGGCAAGTTCCAGAAATTGCTCGCACTGCGTTGGCATGTACCGTTGCTGTCGGCTAACTGTTCTTGCCCTTGTTGTTGTTGCTGCTGCTGCTGCTTTTACACAATTCGATAATAAATATTACAAGCTAGACAATAACAGCAACAACAAAGAGCTCAAAAAAAAAAAAAAGAGAAGAGGAAGCGCAAAGAAAAGAAAGCAAGAAACACGAAAAGTTGAGCGCACAAAACGAGCGAAAACAAATTAAATTCGGTTTGCCGTTTGTCGTTTTCTTATTCTTTTCTTTTGCTATTCTTTTCATTTTTGCACACACAGAAAAAAATTTTAAGCAATTACGCGAAGCGTGGCAGGGGGGCTTGGCCGAGGGCAACAATTTGCATAAGTTGCCAACTCTCGACGAGAGAGAGAGAGAGAGAGAGATAGATAGAGATAGATGCTGAGCGAGCGAGAGAGGTGCATTGATTACAAGCGTGAAAAGCGTGTATTTCGCATATGCGATAGAACGCCGCGAAAAATACGACCAAGAAAATTGACAGCACAAAAAAAATCAAATAAAATAAGTTGGAGCGAGGGAGAGGGAACGCCGCAAGGTATGCCATGATTTTTGATTTTGTGGCCTAGCAAATCCCGAGTTTTATTTTGGTCGAGCACTGCACAAAAGGAAGAATAACCATTGTAATAAATTTAAAAGGGTTTGACAGCTGTTCGTTAATTGAAATCAAAACCCAAGCTAAAAAAGGATAAAAGAAAGCAAAGAAAAAAGCGAGGGCGAGCGGATTTATAAGGAGAGAAAGTAGGTGCATATAAAACATTTAAGTAGAATTAAGTTAATTTTCATTAATTGTAACACGGAAAAATATAAGCACAAAAAAAGATAATATATATGTAGAATTATTATTTTAATATTTTAAATAATTTATAAAGAAAAATTTTAATTAAAAAAATGGTTTTAATAGAATATCATATTGAAGCAATTTATTTTTTACTTATAGCTTGTTTTAATTATATATTTATTTTTTGATTAAATTTAATTTTATTGCAATACATTTTTTTTTTAAATATATAAATTTAGTATAAAAAAAGTTTATTATTCTAAAAAAAATATATTTTATATTTTTTATAAATGTATTATTATTTTATATTTATATTTTAATGAATATCCTTAAATGAATTTATTAAAAATTATTGTTGTAATTTTCTATTATTAAATAAATATTTGCACAATAAATATTATTGTTATATTATTAATTAAATATCATAATTTTGTATAGCATTAATTATTAATAAAATCAAGTGAAGAGAAATATATAAATTTAGTATAAAAAAAGTTTAAAATTCTAAAAAAAAGAAGATATATTTTTTATATATATATATATATGATTCTTTTATATTTATATTTTAATAAATATCGTTATATGAAATTATTATTGTTATTTTTATTATTAAATAAATATTTTTACCATAAATATTATTATTATATTATTAATAAAATATCATAATTTTTTTAGCATTAATTATTAATAAAATCAATTGAATAGAAATATATAAATTTAGCATAAAAAAGTTTATAATTCTAAAAAAAGAAGATATTTTGTATTTATTATATATATTATTCTTTTATATTTATATTTTAATAAATATCCTCATATGAATTTATTATTGTTATTTTTTTAGTATTAATTAAATATTTGTACAATAAATATTATTATTATATTATTAATTAAAAAACATAATTTTGTTTAGCATTAATTATTAATAAAATCAATTGCATATAAATATTTCTTCTTCATCTTTTTTTTTCCTTTTAAACATTATTGTTTATTTTTAAATAATTCTCCTCACACTATCAACTTTCAGCTTTATTACTTAGCAATATTTATGCTTTAGTTTCGCCCAAGCGTTTAACCTATTTCATCTATACTATATCTATGACAATTGCTGAGATTTTGCAAAGTGTATCTATGTTTCGCTTACAGTTGCCAAATAGCTTTCAATTTTGGTTTTCTCTCATATTTTTTTTTTATTTCAAATATTATTTGTTATTGTTGTTGCTGCTTCTGTTGTTGCTGTCACATGTATTTTCAGTCGTCTTGAAAAATGTACTTTTTATGCTTCATTACGTCGCGTCTTCCTGTTGTCAGTTTTTCTTTACATTTCGTTTAACATTTGTCACTTTTATAGCTGCATGTATCTGTGTGTGTGTGTGAGTAGATATATGAGTCTGTCTGCATATTTGTACATATGCCTCGCAGCTGCCCATCTTCATTTTGGTTTGTATATTCTACTTTTTTTTCCCCCTGTTACGGAATTGCTCTCATGTTATTGTTGCTCTTGCTCTGGCTCTTGTTGTTGCTGCTGCTGTTGCTGTTGCTGTTATTATTGTCGCTAGCATTTCCATCAACAGCTGCTGCCATCCCAGCCCCGGTTGAACCGCGCCCAGCCCAGCCTCTTTACAACTTGATTTAAGGTTCAGTTGATATGTCGCCATTTCGTTCCATTTCTGTCTTTATCTCCTGCCACTTTCTGTCTGTCTCCCCTGACAAATGTCATGTTCAAATTGTAGACTGAACTTTTGACTTTTGACAACCTCTCTCTTTTGGCTTTGATGGATAGATGGACTTGATAATGTATAGAGTCAAGGTCGAAGCAAGCCAGAGCCCAACAAGCAAAAGCAACGAAAGTTCAATCAATTTTTCCAAACTATCATGAGTTGAGCTTTTTAATTTGATTCCGTTTGGAAAATGGATATTGAAAATGATACGATTGGATATATGTAATAATATATTATATATATTATATATGTGTATAGAATCTATTGTATAAGATATATTATATGTACTGTACAATTTAATTCTTTGAATTTTCCATTATGGTTTCTCTCACTATTGTGATATTCGTCTAATATTCCACAACTTCCACAAAATCTGAGCTTTGTTCAGAAATGCTTTGCAAATTCTGATTTTTGATTCGCTACGTTTAATTTTTGATTTGGATTCTTTTGAAGCTTTAAATTGGTAATCATCTGCCTCACTTATGTCATTTTTGAATAATGTTTGTATTCGACGTATTTAGGCTTGCTTGCGATTTTAGCCAATTCCAAGCAAATAAAGCAAAGCATCTGTATGCAATTCTTGGCTAAATGCAAATGATGCCACAGTCAGTGTTTTTCTCAGAGCTGTGAGCTGACCAATTTAAGAATCTTTTTGTCTTCGAAACAGAGGAGGAATAAGAGTGGCTGAGTTTATGCAACTATCGAGCAGTTGAAGAGAGCAGTGAAGTCAGAGCTCAGCAAGAGCAGAAAAAAAATGTTTTTAAAGTGCTGCAATAATACTAGATAGACAGCCATAGGAATAATTTTATAATATTTAATGGGAAGCACTTAAAAAAATGATTAATAATAAAATAATAATAATACAAATAATAAAAATAAAATAAAACAACACAATATTTTTTTTTTAAAGCCTAAAATACGTGATTTCATTTAATTAGTAACAACAAAATAAATGTTAATTTAAATGAATATAAAAATTAAAAAAATAACAAAAAATATAAAAAATAATTAATTATTATTTAAAAAATATATTTAAATATCATTAAAAATATATATTTTAATATTATTAAAAAATATATATTTAAATATTATTCAAAAAATACATGTTAATTTTAATGAATATAAAATTCAAAAAAAAAAAAATAGCAAAAATATAAAAAATGATTAAATATTATTTAAAAAATATATTTAAATATTATTAAAAAATACATGTTCAATTTAATGAATATAAAATTAAAAAAAAATATATATAAAAAATACAAAAAATTATTAAATAATTTAAAAAAAAAAAGATATTTAAATATTAATAAAAAATTTATGTTTATTTTAATGAACATAAAACTAAAAAAAATAATAATAATAAAAAAAATATAAAAAATAATTAAATATTATTTAAAAAAATATATTTAAATAATATAAAAATACAAATTTTCGTAGCAGTTTTTATAATCAATATATATATAACGTATCGGTGTGATATTGGGACGTTGTGTTGGTTGTTGATTTGTGATTGACAGTTGCAGTAGTGTTGGACTGACAATTAGCGTTAAGCGAATGAGTTAGCATTTTAGTGACAATTAAAGGATATGCCATTAAGAATGAGACAACCATAGGTTTTGTTGAGCGTGGTCTCGGATGTCGCAGAGTGAGAGCGAGAGGGCACAGAGTTGCTACGATATTGATAAACGAGAATATGCAACCAAGAGACAGTTCGACAGAAGAGCTGAAAAGGGGCACTTAATAAGTGTTGATTGAGAGGAAAAGACGTTTTTGGTAGCAAAGTCAGCGACACCGAGAATTCGCTAGATAACAAGCTTATGATGGAAGGCCAGAATAATAATTCAAACGCTACGACATATAGTATTTTTTAAACTTTACCATATTTATAAATTTATGTTAATTATATTTTCATTGTCTATTTTTGATCTAAAATAATTTAAAAATGCATATTTTATTATGTTATCAAAAAATTTTTAGTAATAGAAATTTTTAATTTATTTCTGAGTCCTTAAAACTTCTCTGTTCCAGCATAAACAAGGAATATATAAGGAATATATAGGAATCAGTAAAGTGTTGTCTATTTTTCTACCTGATAACAATTTCAAAAAAGTCAGCGCTCTTCAGAGCGAGCCGAGCCAGCTCTAGTTAAAAACTTGTAACTCAATCATCTGAGCTCAGCATAGTTCGCATTCAGCTCCGTCTCTAGCATAAATTAAATATAGAGTAAAAGCTGCTCTTAGAGTCAGCAGAGTTTTTTGATGTGTTTAAGAGTCCATCATGCGGTGCTCTATTGATCTATCAACAGTTTGATAGGGAGCTAACGCTCAGCATTCAGCTGGCATCGCATTAGCGTGTTAAACTACTTAACACACACACACACACACACAGAGAGGCACACACACACACACGCACATATACATATATGCCACATATATCCACATCAAATGAAACCATTTCCATGGGCGTGGCTCGTTGCGCCTGATTGAATTAATCAGCTTCATTATTTTCGTGCTATTTGGCTTTAATGTATTTACGAGCATGTTTCAATTAGAGGCACGAGCCTGCGAACAAAAGCCCCGACATAAATTCCAAGACATTGAATGACTAATATATATATACATACGATATATATACATACATACGTATATGGAGCTAGGTATGCGAGCATTAAAGAAGAGCTCAAAGTGGGGGAAATTTATGTGGCTACGTGCAAGGCATTTGGCCAAAAATCTCAGTTAGACAGCAGCAGCAGCTGTGTGTGTGTGTGTGTGTCTTTGCATGTGTCCTTGTGCATGTGTCCTCGAGTGTGCATTTGGCATTTGTAGCATGCATATTTAATGTGATCATGAAGCGAACCATTATTGAAATTGCTTCACAATGCCAAACAGACAAATAACCAAAAACTTCAATTCAACTACAAATAAATAAACTGTTCCAACTGCATCTGTGGCAGAGTATGTGTGTGTGTGCTTTGCTTGTTTAATCAAATGCCTTGACAATATTTTCATATCATATTTTGATTAAGGCATCCAACAAAGAAATGCCTTTAAAAAAAAGGCTTGATATGCTAGCGAATACCCTGTGGTTGACAGAGCAAGCTAAGAGGAATTTTTGTTGAGCATTTTCCTTCTTTTTTTTGTTTTTTAATTTTTATATATAATATAATAATAATAAATTTTTAAAATAATATAATATAATATATATATATATATATTTTTTTTTTTTTTATTTTTATTTATAATAGATTAACAATGCATGACATGAAAGATAAGAGAAATTTTTTCTATACAGTTAATTTTAGTATTAAAAAAAATTTTTTTTTTAATAGATTTACTAAAATTTGTGAAGATACAGCTTAATTTTAATGTGCTATGCATCCAAATAGAGTAAACTACTACTTAATAAATCTATATTAGAGGTCCACAGTAAGTTCTTTATCAAATTTTTTAGTTTCTAACACCCAAAATTAAGAAAAAAATCTATTTTTTCTGACTTGCCACGCCTTAAATGTAAGTTAATATAAAATCTATATTTTTGATACGAAAATTGATATTAAAAATTTAAATTTCAAGCTTCATGTTTCTATCATCAAAAGTATTTAATATATAATAAAAAATTTCATTTATATTCTAACTACTTAAAACTCAAATGAGTTTTTTTTTTCAAATTGGGAGCGAAGAGGGCATCCAAAATCTGTAAATTATCTGTCTAAATATAGAAATTTGAAGTCTTTCGCTAAAACGGCGTAGAAGTTATGCCCAAAAAAATGGAAACGAATTTTCGATTTTTATCGATAATTTGGAAATGGAATGAGTTAGCGAAAAAAACAAAGTAAATAAACTCGTACTGCGTAACTAACATACGAGTGTTCATGTGAAATTTCAGCTCTCTAGCTTTTGTAGTTTCCGAAATTTCGACGTTCATACGGACGGACAGACGGACGGAAGGACGGACGGACAGGCGGATAGGGCTCAATCAACTTATTTTTTTATGCTCAAGAATATATATACTTTGTGGGGCCTGCGATGTCTCCTTCTGTCTGTTACATACATTTTCACAAAACCATTATACCTTGAATTCCCATTTTCAATGGGTTCAGGGTATAGAAAATATAATAAAAATTTTAATAATATTCTAACTTCTACTGTTTTCAAATCTAATTGGCCATGCCCTCATTGGGCGTGTATAACAGTTTTTTTTTTTTTCGATTTATACTGGATCTAAACTGCAATTCATATGACATTTGGGGCTCTAGCTTCTAAATGCTCGTAGATATCATTTATGGAATTCGCCTGTACTCAATGGGCACAACTATATCTCTATTTATTATTATTAATATTATAATTTGTATATTATTATTATTATTATCAACAGCTCTTAATAGTTTATAATTCAAATCTCTAATAACACAGAAGCCATTTAACTTTACAATACAACAAATAAATGCCCTTATTACAAAACACTACAACGAAAAGACAGCAAGAGGGACATTCTGTAAAAGCAATATACTCTCTGCTCACTTAGTGTATGATTAACGAGTATAATATGATATGAGCATTAGAGAGATCTGAAGAACACATCTTAATACATCAATGTCAGCGCTCACTTTCGCTCGAGTACAAACAACTTTGCTGCTGCCTTTCACATAGAGCTACAGGGTATTAATATGACAATTGATGATAATGTTGATAGCAAAATCATTCTCATCATCATCATCATCATCAACATCAGTTGCTGCTGTTGCTCGTTGTTGTTGTTGTTGTTGTTGTAGTTGCTTCTCTTTTTATTGTTGTTCAAATTACGCAAGCAATCAATGCCATCGCACTGGGAGCACAGCCCCCCAGACAGGTGACAAAGCGCAGTTACAGATACACGCATTTGGGTATTGGATAACATACACACACACACACACATACATATATACTGTCGCAAGATGTGCACACAACAAAGCAAACCACACATACACAGTCAAACATATTATATTATTTTCAATAAGCAGGCGACATATTGATAACAAAAGCTTTGAAATATATACAAATAGCAAGAGTGAGCAAGAGGGAGGGAGAGTGAGCGCAAGAGAGATTCCAGAGAAGACCTCGCGCTTTGGTGTAGAAAATATTGAATATACACCAAGCACACACACACGCACAGCTCGAAGCATAAAACATTTTGAAATTGTGAAAAAATTGTATGGCTCGGGCATTGTATTGGATTTTGTATTGTCCAATTGGAGTTAGGGGTGTGTGAGTGTGCGTGTGTGTGACTGAAGTAGAAATCTCATTGAACATATGTTGATATGTCTCTAACGCTGCCGTGGGATTAGACTACGGTATGCAGCACAATTTCTATTATATGAAAAACGAGCAGAGTAAGAGAGAGAGAGAGAGAGAGGGGGATAGAGGTACAGCAGCTGTGTGGAACTTGATGCAGTGTGGGTAAAGCTGAGATGATGCCAAAATGATACGACTATGAATGCAATCCACTAACCGCAAAAAACCATTTAAAACTGCCAGAGTCAAAAAAAAAAAAAAGAGAAAAAATTGATAAAAAATTGTCGTAGTAGAAGCTGTGGAGTATGAAAGCTGCAGCAGAGGATGCAAATGAGAGCGTGTTTTCGACAAAGTCAACGGCAGCTACAACTGCCACGGCTGCTGCTGCCATTGCTGCAACTTCTTCTGCTTCTTGCCCCTTTTGCAGCATCTTTCGTTGCCACAAAACACTGGCTAAAACGTCGCTTTGTTGCATGTGTTCCCCTGCCCGCACCACACACCTATCTACACCTCTCTCTACCTCTCTCTGTCTCTCTCTCTGCTATAGAGTCTCGCTCTGTGTGTGCGCTTCTGCTGCTGTCACCTAATCCCCTTTTTCAATAAGATTTAAATTTGCATTTGACACATATTGGACGACGACAACGCCAACAACAACAACAACAACAACAACAACAACAACAACAACAACGACGTCGACAACAACGCAACAAACAGCGATTGCGATGCCAAATACGAATAAATATTGAAAACGGAGCGAATAAAAATGCAACATTTGACAGGTCGAAGATTACCTGCCCTATAAAGAAAACATTCACATGGCTTTCGGTTTTCTATAGAAGCTGCCAGGACATAAGATTTTAATGCCTAGATATATGATATTCTCTCTCAACTCATAAATAGAAAATAATATTCAATTTTTTATTTTATTTTTTTATTTTACGAAATCAAATTTAATCAGTTTCTCATACAAATATTGAAACATTATAAATTTAAGAAAAGCGCAAATATAAATTTCATTATTATTTCACCAATATAAGAAAATTTTAAATTTTAAATACCAAAAATAATTCATCAAATAAAAAAAAATGCATAAATGTATGTAAAGAAAACAAAATATTCAACACATGCTTTAAAATAAAATATATAAAAATATATAATTTTCTTATTTTATTTTTTTATTATTATTTATTTATTTGCAATCTGTTTTTACAACAATAAGCAAATTGTTTAACATACTATACTAACTAACCGGATGGTTTAAGCTCCAGTGAGCTTAAAAAAGTATATAATAATATATATTATTAAGGAAATTTAATAATATATTAATTATATAAAATATATCAAATTTTTAGCGAAATTTAAACTTTAAAAATTAAAAAATAAATCGTCTATTAACGCTGCTACATTTTTTCGCACTTGCAATCAGTCGATTAAATGATTGCTAAATAATTATTATATTATAATTAATATATTACTTTATATAAAATATTTTTATTAATGTGTATATAATATATTATGTATACAATATATTTTATAAAATCTATAATAAAAATACATTCATTTATTAAACATATATGTCCCACATATATATATTTTTTAAAAGAATTTTTATATTTTAACACATTTTTATTGATTACTTATTATATTACTTGCAAATGTATTTAAAATATTATTATTAATATGAAAATATATGTTATAAAATCTTTAATAAAAATACATTCATTTATTAAACATATATGACGCACATATATATATTTTTTTAAAAAGAATTTTTATATATTAATATTTTCATATTTAATAAAAACGAATACTGCATTAAGGCACTGAATGTGCTATACGAGTTCTAAAATATATATATAAGTAAATAAATAAATGAAAATTGTTAAGGCATTTGAAGACATGCCCTTTTGTTTGTTGAAAATTGTATAGATATGATGTTGAATTGTGGTATAAATAAGATTGTAACCAGTGTGCAGAGCAACTGTGATTGCTGTAAGAGCGAGCATTGGGGTTTCGCTCTTCCGCTGCTCGCACTTAGATGCGCTTTCTAATGTGAAAGCTGCGCTTTATGAAGTTCTGAAGAGGCCTCAAGTTGCATTTATCTTGGACCAATTGACGGACCAGGCAGACCCCTAATCGTAGGACATTTTTGACGCCCACGGGTGGACACTTCAGGTTTGGAAGGCTGTTTTATGGATTTTATCAATAATCAGGGAAGTGCCAGATAAGTGCATGTAGATCATGAAGATAAATAAATGCATTACTTGAGACACACAGAATATTATTGTATGTACAAACTTATCTATGCCTATGTGAATTTATTTAAAAGAAAAAATAAATAAATAAATAAAATAAGGTGCATATTATAATTGACCTTAAAATATTAACTTAAAAATATAAAAAATAAAAATTTTATTTGATCATAAATTATGTAAGCAAAAACTCTATAATAAATAATGGAAAAACTAAATTTTCTCAAATTTCAATTTTCAATGAGAAAGTAAAGTGTTTTGCAAATTAAAAATATATATATTTCCATTAAAAAATACAAATAAAAAAATATAATATTTTAAGCATTTAAGCAAAATTTAATTAACAAAATAATAGTAAGATATAGACATATGCAATATATCTATATATATAAATATACATGCATATAAATATGTAAATAAGGCTTTCTCGAAATACAATCAACTCAATTCAAATATGAAAACCGAATGGAAAATGCAATTTTCTATTGCAAACAATAATGAAAATATCAAATACGATTAAAGCCAAAAATCTATAGAGCAAACATGCATAAAGCACAAAAAACCAAACAAATGAAAAGAAAACTACAAAATAAGCAGCTGCAAATGCAATGCGTTGCAAAAGAAAATGCTGAAAAATGTGGGCACAGTAGAGCTGGGCCGGGCCAGGTAGAGCTGCATAACTAAGAGTATCTAGGCAGCTGTAGGTGGAAAACGGCAGCGCAAAAGAAAATGCGCGTTATTAGCATAGCTGGCGAAGGGAGCGGACGGGTTGCTGTGGAGAAGGTAAAACCCTTGAATTGGGTTTTACTTTGGTTAGTTGCATAGTTGGATATGTTGACAGGTTGGTTGGCTGTACTCAGACTGGGAATGGGATTGGACTGTGTGTGTGTGTGTGTGCAGCCCTGGCTGACATGTTATGTGATTTGATTTGGTTTCACTCGATGCCAGAGACAGAGAACAGTATTAGAATGGGGTAAGTACGTTTTGGTACGGAAACCTCATTAGCTGACATTCCATAAGTCAGCGTACAAATGGACATGACAGACAACAAATGTCTACCTACCTTGCAGCTAGTTGCTGCTGCTGCTCGCTGTGCTAAATTGCTGACAATAGCTGTAAGCCACGCAGAAGGGCAATGCCAGGTGAGCTACAGTTATGTGGTTCAGGTGATTGGGAAGGTTCTTAAGAAATGCCAAGCATTATCGAGTAATCTCGATATAAATGCGCTTAAGTCTCTTGATATGCTGAGAGAGTGTAAAAGGCGTTTGTTTAGAGCAATAAATTCTATGATAATTTATAGAATTTTATTGAAAAGAAAACTTTTATCTGTTTTAAAATGCGGATTGATATATTATAATATATAAATATAAATATATACATATATATTTTATTTATTTATTTTATTTTGTATACACATTATTTTTAAAGAAATTTATATATTACGAAAAATTGTTGTATTATATTATTGAATTATGAAAAAGTTAAGAGAAATAAATATAATAAAATCAACATAAATATATATTATACAAATAATTATAATATAATTATTGCATATTTATATTATAACTAAATATAAATATTTTTTTTTTTAACAGTTTCAATGATATTTTAAGCGCATTTAGTATTTTATTATAATATATTTATTTAATACATTTACATATAAAAAGTCAGTCCAATCATAGCTGCATATATAAAAATAAAAAACAAATCAACAAATAAAGATTTATATATTTTATTTATTTATTTTATTTATTTATTTTATTTTGCTTACACATTATTTTGAAAGAAATTTATGTATTACGAAAAATTATTTTATTATATTATTGAATTATGAATAAGATAAGAGAAATAAATATAATAAAATCAACAGAAATATATTGTTGGGCCCAGCAATCAGCGCTTTATAAGAACTAAGAGCGGCAGTTCGCCAAACCTATTAGCATCTAAGAGAATTTTGTAAAGAGATTGCGCTCTCCTTTTCTAACGTTCATTCGTTCTCCCACGCAACGGTGCAGTCTGATCGGCCGGCTCGCGTAGATCGAACGTGTGCATATTTACTTTCGCTTGTCAAAAAGAAACGTTTTCTTTAACATACATATTTACCTACACATGCATACTCGCATCTAATAAACAATTAAGACTCGCTGATCAAATTGTGTTTTTAATTCAAAGCTATACGAAAAATCTCGATAGCTCAACATTTGGTGACCCCGACGTGATCAATATAAACATATAAATATATAAATATACATATGTGTACATATATATATATCTAAGTTTCGTAAATACATACATATTGTCGTGCACATATGCCGTTTATATAGCAATTGCCTTTTTACCGCTACTTCTTGCAAAGTCGCCAGACACTCTTTCGTTTCGTTTTGCAATACAGTGGTGTCCGTAAAAACTGTGCGTATAAACTTATTTCTACAGACATACATATGTACATATGTGCTCATCAGTTGTAACTTATTCGTGTACATACAAGTAACAAGTGACAAGTTAATAAACAATTAATAGCAACTAATTTCGGAACTGTGAGTTTCTATAACTTCGCACTTATACGTCGATTAAGCGTGCATAATCTCAGTGCAATTACATGCTTGCCGTTAATTCTGTTGTTGTCATTGCACTCATTCGGTTCGGCTGCAATACTATCGCGTCCATAATAACGTTGCCAGTGCGCACTAATTCATACGGATGCAATAATTGGCTGAAATAATAGTGGCATATAATTGGCAATTAACTAAACTCTGTGCTGTGTTTAGTAAAATAGCTCAGAATCTGAGTTTTGCGCCTGTGCAATCTCCGCATATCAGCAACTGTGAACTCTATCGGTAATTCTCTTGTGCTTTACTCATCATGGCGAGTTTAAATGCTACTACAGTTGCGCCCGAAGAGCGAGCGAAATTTTATAAGCTCAAAGTCAAATCTGTGTTTGAACGCGTAAAAAGACTGCAAGCCAAGGTTGATTCTGATGCTCTTGCCGATCACAGTGACAGCACTTTAAACATTCTTTTGGAGCATATTGGTAAGCTAAGCAATTCTTTTAGTGAAGCCCATGAAACTCTAGAGGAACTTGACTTTACTGAGATGGGCAGCGATTTACGCGGTGACTTCGATGACTTAATAATGGTCATGCAGTCAACCATAATGTCTGAAATTCAAGGTCGTACCGCTGAAATGCCCCATAGTTCCACGTTTAGTAGACCGATGGTCCCTACTCAAGTTCCCGCTCACAAGGTACATTCCGCACCTGCACTGCCGCCTTTAAAGCTGCCTACGTTCAGCGGTGGATATGCCAATTGGGCTGATTTCTACTCAATGTTTTCAACAATCATTGATATCAGGCCAGAAATCAGCAACATGGAAAAGCTTCAGCATCTACGGTCTTGTCTGGATGGTGCAGCGTTGGATACAGTTCGATCTTTGGAAATTTCTAACGACAACTATACGATGGCCATAAAGCTATTGAAACAAAGATATGATAACCGACGTTTAATTTTTCAAGCCCACATCGTAAAGATCTTAGGGCTAAAAAGGGTAGAAAATGGATCCATAACCAAGCTGCGAGAATTGTCCGACAGCTTCAATGTACATATGCGTGCACTCAGTGGCCTGGGCACAACAGAACAGATAGCCAGTGCCATCATTGCTCAGGTGCTGTTACAGAAGCTTGATGTGGCCTCACAAGCTAAATGGGAAGAGAAATTGGAAGATACAGAGATGGCGTCCCATATACCTGCATATGAAGAAGTGGCCTCTTTCCTTGAGCTTCGCTGCCGCACTTTGGAATCAATGGAATTTTCTCTAAATAACTATTCATCCAGTAAGCAGGTGAATTCTAGCAGTAAATTGACCAACAGCCGGTCCACATTTCTTGTAACAGACCACAGTGCACACAGTTGCGGTTTTTGTAATGATCCTGAGCATACAATCTACAAATGCTCAAGATTCGCAAACCTATCGCCTACTCTTCGTCTGAATGAAGTCAAGAAGGCTGGGCTATGCTTAAATTGCTTGAAAGGCGGTCATCAGTCGAGACAATGTGGCTCGCGTAGTTGTCGGGTCTGTGGAGTCAAGCATCATACGCTTCTCCACCTTGGCAACTCCAGCACATCGCAGGCAGTAACTCCGTTCCATCAGCAATCCTCATCATCAGGGATGCAGATCACTCCTACTCAGCCCTCAGCTCCGTCCACTACTCTCTTGGCTCAAGATCTGAACAGCGATGTTGCGCTCCTGGCTACCGCAGTGGTTCTGGCCAAGAATCGGTTTGGCGAACTTGTTCCTTGTCGTGCACTCTTAGATTCAGGCTCCCAGGTTCATCTTGTTACAGCCAGGTTTGCCAATCTGCTACAACTTAAGAGATCAAGATCATATGCTTCTGTACGTGGCTTAGGCGACTCCAATTTTGGCACCGATGGAAGCACCATTTGCCTCACCTTGCAGGCTCACGCATCGGAGTATGCGACTAGCATAACGGCCATGGTAGCAGCAAATATAACTGGCAGGCAGCCCAGTTCTAATATAAATACAAGCAATTGGAGTATACCGCAGAATATAGTCTTGGCAGATCCAGCTTTCGATAGGCCACAGCGAATAGATTTGCTTATCGGAGTCAGCCTTTTCTATGATTTGCTCTGTGTGGGTCAAGTCAAGTTGGCGCCTGGGCTTCCACTGCTGCAGAAGACTCGTCTTGGTTGGGTTGTATCGGGGGGCAAAGCTAGCGGCCACAATTCCACACTAATAGCTTCAAAGACGCCTTCGGATCCAGGTCCAGACTCCGCTACTGATATCCAATTGGACAGTCTCGTTCGTCGTTTCTGGGAGACTGAGAGCTGCAGCGACCCTGTCGTAAACATTAGTAAGGAGGAATCAGATTGCGAAGCGCATTTTGTGAGGCATTACAAACGATTGCCCAGTGGCCAATATTCAGTACGCTTGCCTGTTAAGCTTAATTACGAGCTTCTTGGAGAGTCTTATCAGCAAGCGCTGCGGCGGTTTCTTAATCTGGAGAAGAAATTGAATCGCTTGCCTCATATAAGGTCTCAATATTCAGCGTTCTTGGATGAGTATTCTGAGCTGGGTCACATGTCACGTGTTCCTCGCAGCTCATTTCATCAATGCAGATATTTTCTTCCTCATCACTGCGTTTTGAAAGAAGATAGCTCAACTACCAAACTTCGAGTCGTCTTTGATGGATCAGCAGCTACATCAACTGGTTATTCGCTGAACGACATTCTAATGTCAGGTCCTGTCATTCAGCCGAAAATGATCGACATATTGCTGCGTTTCCGGTCCTATCCAGTTGCACTCACCGGTGATATTTGCAAAATGTATCGTTGCGTGAAGGTGCCTGAGCCAGACAGCTATCTGCAATGCATTCTATGGAGGAATTCACCAGATGATGAGTTAGAAGTGTTCAAGCTTGATACGGTCACATATGGCACAAAATCTGCGTCATTCTTGTCTGTGCGTGCCATGCATCAGCTCGCCATAGATGAAAGGGATACCTTCCCAGTCGGTTCCGAGGCATTACTTCGCGATTTCTATGTCGACGATTTGATCTCTGGAGGAAATTCAGTCGAAGAGGCAAGACGTGTCATGCAAGAAACAGCTGGAATATTGGCATGTGGCCGGTTCAAGTTGCGAAAGTGGTGTTCAAGCCATACCATGGTGCTGGACGGCGTAACAGAGTGCGACAAGGAATCACTCATTAGCTTCAATGATGGCAGCGACATTACTAAGACACTTGGCCTCGCATGGGATCCATCATCTGATCAACTTTTGTTCTCATATGCAGCTATGGATTTGACCACTAAGCCATCCAGGCGTTCTGTCCTCTCGTCTATTGCTCGGTTTTACGATCCCCTCGGACTGGTCGGCCCAATAATAACAAAGGCTAAAATTTTCTTGCAACAACTCTGGAGGCATAAACTTGATTGGGACGAGAGCCTTCCAGCAGCATTTCACACTGCATGGCTGGGCATCTGCAGTAGCTTTGGCAACGGTCTGAGGAGTGTCTTTCCCAGGTTGGCATTGGTACCAGGAGAAAAGGTTGAGGTCCATGGATTCTGCGATGCCAGCATCGAGGCGTACGGAGCCTGTATCTATATTGTATCCAAAGGGCAACATAGCACCAGCAGGTTACTTTGTTCAAAGTCTCGAGTTTCTCCATTGAAAACGCTCACGATTCCCAAATTGGAGCTATGTGGGGCAGAGTTGCTTGCACGTTTAATGGATCAAGTGGCTCGTTTAGGAATTTTCGAAGGGGAATTTCACTGTTGGTCCGACTCTACTGTGGCGCTATCTTGGATTAATGACGAGCCCGGGCGATTTAACGTTTTTGTTTCAAATCGCATCGCCACGATACAGGATCTCACATCAACAATGGAATGGCATTACGTACCTACTGTGCTGAATCCCGCAGATATGTTATCTCGAGGTTCATTGCCCGCTGAGTTGAACACATCGTTACTTTGGTTCAGCGGTCCTGATTTCATTTGTAAGCCCACCTCTCAATGGCCAGTCCTATCGCTTCCAGAAAGAACTTCACTTGAGCGTCGAAGGACCGTTCTACTTGTGAAAGGCCCAGTCCATGACGCTTCCATGGACTGCAAGTATGCTAATTCGTTTAGTCGATTGCAGCGTATTTTTGCATACGTATCAAAGTTTATCAAAAAAGGTCATGGTTCAGGAATAACTCTCGCAGAAATTCGGACTGGTACTGAAATACTATTGCGAATGATTCAACGAGCTCATCTCTCGGACGACATTGATGCACTTCGAACTAAGGGAATGGTTGCGCCATCCAGCGTTCTCGCCTCTCTTTCGCCATTTCTTGATGAAGTCGGACTGCTACGTGTAGATGGTCGCCTCAAAAACTCTACTCTTAACTTTGATAGTCGCCATCCAATTATATTGCCCAGAAGTCATCCAGTAACTCGAGCCATTGTCATGCATTACCATCAGCGAAACTTGCACGCTGGGCCCCGAGCGGTACTAGCTCTGGTTCGTTCCCAATATTGGCCAATCGGTGGTAGAAAAACTGTGTCCAGTGTGATACAGAGATGCGTCATTTGCTTTCGCGCAAAACCTCGACTCGTGGAGCACATAATGGCAGATCTACCCAGGGATCGCGTCGAAGGCTGCCGTGTATTTGGAGTGACTGGTGTCGATTTTTGCGGACCGTTCTTTTATAAGCCTGAGGCACGAAATAAGGCTCCTATGAAATGCTACGTCTCTGTATTCATTTGTTTTGCTACGAAGGCTATTTGGTTGGAACTAGTTAAGGATTTAACTACCACGGCATTTTTGCATGCCCTCCAAAGGTTTATATGCACTAGAGGAAAACCAAGTCAAATTTGGTCTGACAATGCCACAAACTTTCTTGGCGCCCGCAACCAGCTTCAGGAGCTGAAGCGTCTATTCCTGTCTGACGCCCACAAGAATGCTGTGAAGGACTTCTGCCTGGCGGAATCAATCGAATGGCATTTCATCCCTCCACGATCTCCTCACTTTGGAGGCTTGTGGGAGGCTGCAGTGAAGACGGCGAAGCATCATTTCTATCGATCAGTTGGCCCTTCTGTCCTAACTTATGATGAGCTTCGCACACTGGTCTGCAACATTGCTGCTGTCATTAATTCACGCCCTTTAGTTTCAATTTCAGAGCACCCAGCAGACTTGGACGTACTGACGCCTGCGCATTTCCTGAACGGTGGTCCTCCTTCATCCTTCAGCGAGCCTAACCTCACGAGGCTCAATTTTAATCGCTTGGATGCCTGGCAGCGCGTAAGCTATCTCCAGCAGGTATTCTGGACACGTTGGCGAGACGAATACCTCAACTTACTACAACAGCGGGCTAAATGGAGAACTTCTAAGTCTGGTTTGGCGGTTGGCGACGTAGTTCTCGTAAAGGATGAGAATCTTCCGCCGCTTAAGTGGCCACTGGCCAGAATAATTGAACTTATCCCTGGAGGTGACGGCGTTGCACGGGTGGCCGTGCTCAAAACTGAAGCTGGCGAGACAAGAAGAGCTACAAACAAGCTGTGCTTGCTGCCCCTTAAGGATTCTGTTTAAGACTAAGTCTTCAACGGGGGGAGGATGTTGGGCCCAGCAATCAGCGCTTTATAAGAACTAAGAGCGGCAGTTCGCCAAACCTATTAGCATCTAAGAGAATTTTGTAAAGAGATTGCGCTCTCCTTTTCTAACGTTCATTCGTTCTCCCACGCAACGGTGCAGTCTGATCGGCCGGCTCGCGTAGATCGAACGTGTGCATATTTACTTTCGCTTGTCAAAAAGAAACGTTTTCTTTAACATACATATTTACCTACACATGCATACTCGCATCTAATAAACAATTAAGACTCGCTGATCAAATTGTGTTTTTAATTCAAAGCTATACGAAAAATCTCGATAGCTCAACATATATATTATATAAATAATAATTGCATATCTATATTATAACTAAATATGCAATTATTATTTATATAAGAAAAATATGTATATCTATATTATATCTAAATATAAATATTTTTTAACAGTTTCAATGATATTTTATGCGCATTTAGTATCTAGTTATAATATATTTTTTTATTCATTACATTTACATAAAAAAAAATCAGCATATGGGTAATTCTCTAGACTTTGTCACGTTCGACACTTTGGTTTTTTGTAATTATCTTGAAAATGCATCAATTTTAGTTCTGAAAATAGCAAAAAAACTTCTTTATTTTGACAAATAGTTAAATATATTGCTCTTGATTAGTACTAAAATTAATCCGTTTTCAAGATAATTGCAAAAAACCAAGGTGTCGAACGTGGCAAAAAGTTGACTTTTCTGGAGAATTACCCATATTTAAAATGAAAAAAAAAAAAAACAAACAAACAAACAAATCATATATCTCTACAATTAAAATGCAAAATAAATCATTTATAACCTACGCAACCCTATTTATTTTTATAAATATATAAATATTCACTCAAGCAATTTACTCATTTATGCAATGCAATTTTGCAGCGTTTCGACTAATGCTAATTTATAATCTGAAACTAAACTTCATAAAATTTATTCATTCACTTTAATTGAGCTCAAGTTTACTCTTAAAATTTTAAAATATTTATGTGCATTTGAGATGTAAATTTAGAAAATTTGTATTGTTTATATTGTTGCTATTCGCTGCTATTAAAGCTGAACAGATGCTCGTTCATACTTTATTCTTAGAAGTAGTATTTATGCCTATAAAAATGTCCTCAATTGAGGCTCTGTGATAGGAAAGCTTATTTTGATGTAAATAAAGTTTCTATGGAAAACCTTTTATATTTGTTTGTAAACAAATTTTGATTTATCATTGAGCTTCCATTTGTTATGTTAGCTGAATAGCAGCTGGCCAGCGATAGCTCTACGCCTACGCCTTCCCTAAATTATAAATTTCCTTCGGCAAGTTTTCTTTAAACAAGACAAGGAAGGAAAATAATGATTATATCTTGTTTTTTTTGTAACCAATTACAGTTAAGTTTTGCTAACCTACTTTTTTGTTATTGAAATTTATTAAATATTAAATTATTATATAAATTAAATAATATATAGAACTTCTGCTGGTTCCCCCTCCTGCATCATCTGTAAATACTACTTAAATATTTCTTCATTTAATACTCTTTCCCGTCTTTGAACCACTTTCATTTCATTCAACAATTCTCTCAGCACATGCACACAATACCATCTTTGTTATATCTTCTATTTCACAGAAACAAAAAAAATAATGTTTTTTTCTTAGCGCTTCTGACTGATTTCTCAATTTTCTTCTGCTCTGCTTTGCTTTTCACTCACGTCTTTTGCATTCTAAATTTTCTTCGCTCAATCGGAGCTCACACACATACGCACATCATTTCATAGATTTCTCTTTGACTATTTGCTTTTTTTTTTCCAGTTTTCCAGTTTTTCAGCCATTTTTAACAACTTAATTTAACTATTTCCTCTAACGCTGTCTCCTTACTCCCGCTCCTCTAATTGCGTCTCGTGTCGCATTCAATTTCATTTTTTGTGTTCCGATAGCTTTTCAACTTTCTACGGCTTTTCCACATTCTCACACTTTCACATATCGCTCCTGTGTATCTCATCTGACAACACATTCGTAGTTGCCGGGGGGCTGGGGCTGGAACGGCGGTTATTGTGTTGCATGTATCCTACTTGGCTCGCTTCATTAAAAACTAAGTCCTTTTAAATTGGCCCCGCACCAATTGGAATTCATAGAGTGAAACAAACGAGCGAGCATTTTCCCACTCTTTTTTTCGAGTGTGTGTGTGTTTCATGCTCTGTAGCAAGTGCGTGAAGTGTGGTGTATGATCAACTATGAGAACTTTATGCTAGAGCTTTAAAGTGATAGAAGAGGCGATTATATTCGATAAAAATAGTTGCAAGCCGACTTTCATAGTAACTCTACCTATTCTACAATACTTTATCTACAATAATTTTTAATTTAATTTAATAAAACTAATTTTTATAATATTATGCAATTGCCTACGATATGTACGTATGTAGTGTAATATTATTAATTGACAGACTCTGTGAAGAGCAGAGCTCGCAAATACGTATATAACTGTTAAACGCTGCTCGATGTCTACAAACAAGCGCCTTTCTCTCATACTCCATGAAATATAATAAGAGAGCGACTGCATCGGCTCGTTAACAAGCTCGTTGGCGATCGGCTAGCAATCGTCTCTTCCGCTCTCGTTGTTTGCCGACTGTTTGGCTGAGTGAAGTGAAGCAGCCTGTTGTATATGTATTGGTGAGAATAAGTCTTCACTAAAACAATACATGTGTATGCGTGTATGAACAGATTGCATTACTTTTTGAATAAGCTGTTTACCTACTCTGTCTGAGCGAACGCCAATCGCATCGTTCCCTAAACGATGTTCGTTGAAAGAGCGAGACACGAATAGTTCAGGCGCTCAACCGAAAACAAACACGAAAAGAACCGAAGGCTCTTGTTGTGGAGAGTGAGAGAAAGCGAATGAGCATATTTTTTTTCGGTTGATCTAATGAGAAGAGCGTGAAGCTTCAAACAATGAACAGTTATTTATAAGCTATGTTGAAGAGCTAAGAAGAGAATGAAGCGCAGTGCTTGTCAAATTGATTTTTTATTGAAGAGTATTTAGCGCATCAATTGTAGTCGAGTACTTAGATTTTAAGAGAATTCATGAAATTTGGCATTAAAACTAAATTGCTTTAGCTGTATAGCTAGGGTATAGGCAAGTCTTGAATTGTCTAGTCAAATTCAAAATCCCGTTTGTTTTGCTATTTTAAATAAAAACGCACTTTTTTGTATTATTATTTTTTTCTTTCTTTTCCCTTTCAATTTAACCCAGCTAATAGAAGCAGACGCAATGCGCGAGACCCGCTTTTCCAGCTATTTGGCTGGCAAATATTTGAGACCATTTGGCTTCTGGCCAACGAGCCGTTGAGGCGTTGCCATTGGCATCGTCAAAGGGTATGCCTAGCCATAGCCCAGTGCCACTCCCACACTCTGACACACAGTCTCGCCCCTATTGCTTGGGCAGCTGTTTGTCATCCGTGTCTGGCGGGCAATTTACGTAGAGGGACAAGAGCGATAGACAGGCAGAGATGCCGTCAAATATGTTAAATAACAAACTATTTTGCATTTTTATTTTTATCTAACTCTTGTCTCGCTGTGTCTATCTCTCATTCGCTCTCTCTCCCTCTCTCTCTCTTTCTCTCAAAGTTTTCTTTGTATTCGTATCAATGGCCAAGCGCCGGGCATTAGGCAAATGTGAATGCGAATGCGAATGTGAATGCGGCCTGTGTGAATGTGGCTCAGTCGAGCGTTTCAAATTCCTTAACGCAAATTTGTGCGGCTGGCATCTGCACCCCTCACCCCCGCGCTACATCTCTCTCTTTCTCTCTTTCTCTCTCTTTAACCCGTTTCCATGCGTACTCTCTCTTTGGCCCGCTGCTTGTTTTGCGTTTTTGTTTGCATAGCGATGTCAATTTAAATCTATGTCAAAACACACGGCTTAGTTGAGGTTTATTTATGTCGGTCTAACTCCCAACTCCAACTGTCTTCGTCTCCTTCTCTCCCCCTCTCTCTCTCTCTCTCTCTCTCTCTCTCTCTCTCTCTCTCTCTCTCTCTCTCTTTCTCCATCACTTTTGTGGGCTGCCATGGCAATCTGACTCTGCCTCTTTCATCTGCTCTCTTCCATTTATTTATTTTTTTCCTTTTTTTTTTCTTTTACCGAATTCAATAAAAATGCAAACGCTTTTTATTTGCGTTTGCCAACAGCACGTAAATGGATCTTTTGCACTATCTGAATAATATTCGATTTCCACAAATTTGTAAAATTGGTTTGGCTAACGTTTTAAGTGCGTTACCTCAGGCCCTCGCATGAAATTCTAATTTAGCACTCAATGCTCTCTTATTTATTTCGTATTCATTTGATTACCCTCAGCTGTCACTTGCCAAAAGGCTGAATACCCTAAATATCTATGTCATTTATCCAATCTACAATATATGTGCATATAGCATATCTGATTTCTCAGTTTAATTTTACTTTAAATGTTTATGGATTCCTTTGTCGCATATTATTTGTATTTGCATTATCATTGGAACCTGAATTAAATTAATTTTTAATAATAGAACTAGTCATTAAATAATATAAATAAAAACTACAAAATATTCTTCAATAAATTAAGTTATATAAAGTTCCCAAAAACCAACAGATTTTCCCTTAGACAACTTTAGACTTTAGCCCATCAGCTTTAACATTCATATACACATATCTTATACATATATCACATCATATTCATGCATCACACATACATATGTATACATTTTCAGCTCTCCAACTATATGAGTATCTCGTCTATCTCTTGGCCGTCCAATAGCTTTCTGTGGCCAAACTATTATGCGCTCGTGGGCAGGACATAAAACTGTTTTGATGGATGTGCCACAATCACAAATTGTTTCGTTTTTCGGCTTTTTGGCTTCAGCCCTGAAAATGTCCAACTGCATTCATATGATTAACATCAATCAGGGCGTTTGCCCATGGGGGCGTGTTCACCATGGCACGCACTCTTCCGCTGGTAATTAAAAATCAATCAGCGTGTGGCATAAAGCTTAATGCTGAACAGCAACAGCAGCAGATAGTTCCGTCCGATAGACTTGTGTCGACCAAACCGACCGCTAGATGGCGTTTCGCTGCAATTGGGCTCTGTTGTGGCGACGAATTCAGTTGGATTAAGTTCGGTTTGAGGAGTTCAATGAAAGCGAATTTCATATACATACATATATCTGACAAATACTTGATTGGAAATTGATTGTTAAGCTAAATAGGCTTATGAAAAGCTTGAGGGCTTACGTCAAGTTAACTAATGTTTCCATCGAGTGACATTAAGGCATTAAGAGAAATTAATAAGCATTAAATTGTTTTTCCTTTACTTTTTTTCTCTTTTTTTCGAGAACTTAGTTAAGGAATAGTAGTAGATATTTTCTGCTTTCTTTTGTTAATGATCAATTTTATTATCATCGATGTGGTTGATTATGAGGTAACTAGTCTTGCTCAAGTTGTTTTTGATTTTTATTAATATGTCATTGACATATGCAAATTTTATTGCATGTATTTTATGCTAATTAAATAAAAAAAAAATAATAATAATAAATAAATAAATAAATAAAAAAGATATATCTTTTTTATATATAAATAAATAAATAAAAAATATATATCTTTTTGTGATATATATATAAAATAAAATAAAAAATATTTGATTTTGAGCAATATTTTATTTTTATAAAAAGTTGCATATTTTGTATAATACTGTATAATAATAAAAATAAAATAAATAAATAATTATATATTTGTAGAAAGCAAGCCTTAGAGCCTCTATATAAGACGAATGTGTTTTAATATTTTTTTTATAAATTTTTTATAGCATACTTATGAGAGCTAAAGAGAAGAAAAAATGTATACATATATTTAATATATTAATATATCTATTTTATTATATTTTTCATTTATAGTTTTCATATTGTTAGTTAGGTTTTTTTTATTTATTTTTTTTAATTTTAAATATTTTTTTTTATTTAAATTTTATTTTTAATTTTAATTTTAATTTTAAATAATAAAATAAAATATAATAAAATTTATACATATATTTAATATCTTAATATATCGATTTTATTATATTTTTAATTTACAGTTTTCATATTGTTAGTTAGCTTTTTTTATTTATTTATTTTTTTTATTCAAAATATTTTTTTTATTTAAATTTTATTTTTAATTCTTATTTTATAAATTTATTTATTTTTTAAATAACTAATTAATAATAAAATAAAATATAATAAAATTTATACATGTATTTAATATATTAATATATATATTTTATTATATTTTTAATTTATAGTTTTCCTATTGTTAGCTAGGTTTTTTTATTTATTTATTTTTATTTAAAAATTTTTTTTTAATTTAAATTTTATTTTTAATTATAATTTTTATAATTTATTTATTTATTTAATAATTAATTAATAAATATTTATTTGCTTTCTGAATTAATCAAAGTAGATTGCATATATACATAATTAAGATTTTAATTCTGCAAATATTTTTGAAGTTTCATTTATAGAAAGAGTTAAATGGAAAAAGGTTTACATTGGCAAAAGTTAATCAAATCTAAAAGAGGCTTTATAAAAGAGATTATAATTTTGCAACCAAGTAAATTATTTAACAATAGCAAGCCCTGAGGCTTACAATTGAAAGATGGCCCAGAAGCCGAAATGCTGTTTGACATTTAGAGAGGAATATTTTGAGGCTGCAGGA